>OZ025294.1:299696812-300944312 GCA_964019185.1 Maratus speculifer | reverse complement strand
CGTTATTTTTTGTGTCTCATTAAATGCTTTCTAAAGCTTAGACTTAAACTTAAATTTTCAGCTCAAAATCTGAATCGCTGAGCGTGGTTCAGTAGCGAGGGGAGGGGGTTCAAATTTCAACTTCTAAACATAGTTCAGTTTGCACTACTTAACCATGCCCAGCGATTCTGTGCTGTGATACGAGGCAAAAGTACAACTTTCGTCAAGGACTGCATAGTCGGAATTCACTCATAAAGGCACTGGCACAGTTGAAAACGTCGCTCATGCAAACGTTAAAGCTCCATTCCTGACGCTAGTCACCGGGTGAAGAAGGAGACAGAAAGTATGCATATGTCAAATGGGGAAGAAGAAGAACACGTATGCAAAATTTCGACACGATTCAGGCATAAAAACCACTGAACGGTGAGTCAAGTGTAAGTCGCTGTAGTAATGAATCGGAAGATGGTGCCCTTCACGAATAAGGAAAAGCCTGAGATGCATTTAATTTACGGAGCGGCAGATGGAAATGGTGCAGAGGCACAACGAATGTACGGAGAGCGATTTCCCAACAGGCGGTTGCCTAACCGCAAAACTTTCGAGCGCTTGCACAGACAGTTGTGTGAGACGGGATCATTTCTCGCTTCCCGGTAGAATGCAGGTCGTGCAAAAAAGGACGAATCAGTAGTTGTTGCAGAAGCCATTCTGGATGTAGTAGCGGCGCAGCCAAGTACAAGTACACGAACAGTAGCTAGGCAGGTGGATACCTCACAGTCCATGATTTGGAGGGTACTGAAGGATGAACATTTGCTCCCGTTTCATGTGCAACGAGTCCAGAAACTGTCTCCAGGGGATTATCCAAATCGTATTGAATTCGCCCGCTGGTTTCTGCAGCAGAACGCGCTAAATCCACATTTTGGACGAACTGTGCTTTTCACCGATGAATGTACCTTCACACGTGATGGTACATTTAACACACACAATGCACATGTATGGGCGGATGTCAATCCACATGCTACGTATCCACATGCTCATCAGAGACGCTTTTCCATCAATGTTTGGGCAGGAATCCTCGGAGACCACCTAATCGGACCGTATTTTCTTCCTGAATGCCTCAAGGTAAAACATACCTCACTTTTCTGCAACATGTGCTGCCAGACCTGTTAAACGTTGTTCCTCCACGCATCCGGCGGGTCATGTGGTTCCAGCACGATGGAGCGCCAGCCCATTACGTACGAGACGTCCGCAACTATCTGGACATCACATTTCCGAACAGATGGATTGGTCGAGGTGGTCCTGTTGCTTGGCCTGCTCGCTCGCCAGATCTTTCACCCCTCGATTTCTTTTTTTTGGGGACAATTGAAGGCTCTTATGTATGAGACACCCATTGAATCCTCCGAGGAACTGGTCGCCAGACTTTCCGCCGCTGTAGGGGAAGTGCTCGAAAAGCCTGATGTTTTCGCGAATGTTCGCCGTTCCATTCTTCGCCGTTGTTCTGCGTGCATAACCTCTGGTGGTCACAATTTTGAACATTTATTGTAATTACATGTTAATAAATATGCTTTGGTAACATAATCCTAATTTGTGTCTTTTTACCTCGTATCATAGCACACAATGTGTGGACATGGTAAACTGAACTGTGCTCAGGAGTAGAAATTTCAAACCCCTCTCCCCAGAAACTTAACCATGTCTAACGATTCAGATTTTGGGCTGAAAATTTAAGTCTAAGCTTTAGAAAGCATTTAATGAGACACAAAAAATAACGGTATAAAATAGTTGTTCGTTACTCCAAAGTCTAAAGCGCCCTCTATCGGAATTTTTTGAAAATTTTCTTTAAAATTTATTTTCAAGAAAATACTGACATAAAGAATAATTTTAGCAAAACGCGGCAATAGTTAGAGCCTAATCTACGACACAAAGATCGGGAATAACTGATTTTTGTTCTGGGGGGAGAAGGGTTTCAAATTTCAAATTTCAGTTTACGCTACTTAACTACTCGTTAGGACTCAGATTTTTAGATCAAAATTTAAGTTTAAGTCTAAGCTTTCGAAATCATTTAAAGAAATACAAAAAATAACGTTAAAAATAGTTGTTTGTTACTCCAAAGTCTAAAGCGCTCCCTATCGGCATTTTTTGAAATTGAACTTTAAAATTTTATTTCAAGAAAATACTGGCATAAAGAACATTTTTTGCAAAAACCGCAAACGAATCGACCAATTTTTCCATTTTTTATAATCATTTGAAATTTCGGACCCTAAACTTTAATGCCCCCTATCTCCTTGGGAAAACGTCTGGGACACTTAGTCTCCTATTTAATATTTTTTGTCTTTAAGTGTACTATAACCCCTTAAAGTTCTGCCCATCTTTTATGAATCACCCTGTATATATATATATATATGTGGGAATATTGAGTGATTAGCTTATGATTTAAGCAAAACAAATATTCTTGATAAGATAAAAAGGTTTACTAGACATAAAATATATACGTAGCATTCAAAAATAACAGTAGAACTGAATAATATTTAAAATAAATAAGCTTCTCTGAGCTTTGGATTAAAAATCCATCCAACTCGCCATCGCTGAAATCTATAGAACACCTCGTTCTTTTTTATGCATCATCACGTGAGTCTCAATTGGGATATCACGTTCATTAAATCATTGAGTATATTATCTTTAATTGCTTAATACTTCATCCTTTATACCCACATTTTCGGTCATCCTGACGTTCCTGGCGACCTCGCCAGCTGCCTATTAAAATTTAGACACAAATTTATAGAAATAAAACAGGTAAATATAAAACAACAACATCTATCGTTACAAGTAAACATAAAACAAAAACATCTAACATTATGCAGATGCATTACCCCACGGCTTGACGTATTTTGCAATAGTGGATATCTTGTCCACCATGGTCTCCAATCCTCTTTGCATCATAATGATCATGTGATTTTTCTATAATGTTTTTATTAGGTCCATGGAATTTTCTCCTTTTCATTCCTGTTCCATACTGCATTTCTTGGATTAACTCGGTATCATTTAATTCATATCTGTTAGGTACTTTTCTCATCATGTTAAATTGCTTTCTATAACTACCATTACTCCAAAAATATAGATTTCTACGCGGACCATTAAAATTTGTTTTTATGCTTCTTTTGCCTTTAAATTTAAAAGTATCCTTTTCACACGGTTCAGCCCTTTCTTTTTCAAAAATTTCATATTTTCTTTCTGTTTGCTGTACCTCTAAATGTTTCTGTTTGCTGTTTCTCCAATTTTCATATGTGTGACGTTTTCCATCAAAATTATTTCTCGAATAATATTTCTTTTCTTCATCTCTATCATTGTAATCACGCTTCTTGTAATTTCTGATAAATTTCTGTTTATTTGCATTAACTCCTTCAACATTCCTTTCTTCCCTCGTATTTTTCCGTTTATAATATTTTTTAATTTTCCTCGTTTCATTTTTATTTTCATTGGCGCGTGCACATAAATTGCGTTTTTCTTTTAGGTCATTCATTCGTCCTGTTTGTGATGTCTCGTTTCTTTCATTCAATCTTTTCTTACTAATTAAATTTTCTTCTTTCTCATTTATTTCTTTTCTAATTTTCAAATTTCTCACGTGATTCAAATCAATTTCATTTTCTTCTATGACTCTCGCGAAATTAATCAAGTGATTACCTCCTGCATTATTATCATTTGCAAGTATAACATTTTCATCACGTGAATTATCTAACGTAGACGTTTTCATTTCATTATTATTTTTGGCAGCATGATTCAATTTTATATCAGAATTCTTCTGAACTTTAGTGTAACCTACTTGAATACTATTGCGTTTGCCAACGATTTTAATTCCGTTCTCGTCTATCGCCAAATTTAATTTGCTAATGACATCATATCCCAGTAAAATATCATATTCAAGAGATTCTAGTACGTACAAATTTGTTCTGATTAGAAAACCATCAATATTAAATTCATATGGGAAGTATCCTTTTGGATAAACAACTATTTTATTTATGCCGGACAAAAAGATATTATTTGAAAATAATCTTGGCGAGCCTATTTTCGTATAATATTCGTAACTCACCAAACTGATATCACTTCCAGTGTCGAAGAAGATCTGTGTCTTTTCACCGTTAATATCAATATTTTTCATGTAATCTGATTTGGCACTGTTAGTTTGCTTGATTACTGCGGAATTCATCTCTTTGTAGTTGGATAATCGCGGATTTTGGCTGTCATTTTTTATTTGTTTATTATTCCCATTATTACACTGCGATATTACGTGGCTAAGACGATTACTTTTGAAACACATAATTTGTGCCCTGTTCTTTTCATTTAAATAAGAAAATTCATTTACATTATCTGTATTATCTGCGAATTGTTGTTTTCTTAAAGTATCATAACGTTGAGATGGTAACCACGGTTTTGAATTGTTATTTTCGCGCATTTTTGACTTCCTATCTTCAAAGTGGTGTGAATTTCTATTCATGGTTTTAATATTACGCCTTGCTGTTTCGTAATCATCTAGTTTACAAACTAACGTATCAACACTTTTAATTTTGGGAAGATCATCGATGAAATGTTCCTTCATTTCTATCGGTAATCTTCTTTTGATTTGATCTACCAGTATTAATTCTTTTAAATCTTCAAAATTCGACACATCAAGACCGGTAATCCATTCTTCTAAATAATTCCTTAACTCAAATGCTAGATCGCGCCAAGTGGCTGAATTTTCTTTCTTATGCGACATTAATTTTTGCCTAAACTCTTCTGGCGTCAATTTGAATCTTTTGAGCAGCAAGTTTTTTACATAATCGTAGTTATTTGTTAATGTTTCTGGTTCTCTAGTTATAACATTAGCAATTTCTAGCGGCATTAAACTTAATAAGTGCATGACCCAATTCTCTTTTGTTATATTCATCCTAGAAATCTGTCTCTCGAATAGAGCTAAGTAGATACTAATATCACCCTTCCCATCAAAGTGTGACATTAATTTAGACAAATCTAGTTGCTTACCTGTACCAGTTACAGCCGAACCGTCACTTGTATTTATCATATTTCCTTGAAGTTCAATTTTTCGTAATTCGTACTCCATTTCCATCTTCTTTTCCTCTAATCTTCTTTCTGATTCTAACCGTAACCGTCTTTCTTCTTTTTCTGCCTCTAGTCGTCTTTCTTCTTTTTCTGCTTCTAATCTTCTTTCTTCTTTTTCTGCTTCTAGTCTTTCTTTTTCTATTCTCTCCGCGGCAATGACTTCAAGTCGAACTTTTACAAAATTTTCTTCATAATCCTTCGATTCAGTCACCAACTTTATCAAATCAATGATTCTTGGACTCTGAGGCACAATTATACCTAGATCATCACACAACGTTAACAAGTCCGCCTTTCTAGCTTTATTCAGAACAGACATTATAATTTTTGTTTACACTTCAACAAAACAATATAGTGCACTATCTTGCAGGCTTGATCACGGATAATTTCTAATCATTACACATATAACAAACAGTTCCTTTTTTACATAATACGTATTAGTTTAAAAACAAAACATTTTTCTTAGACTTAGACCTTCTTAGTGTAAAATAGCTTTCATCGTGAAATTCAAATTCAAATATAAATCAGCGAAATCATTCAAATCCAAGTCATTCAAATCCTTCAATCCCGGCAACGAACCCCCAAAACTTGTGGGAATATTGAGTGATTAGCTTATGATTTAAGCAAAACAAATATTCTTGATAAGATAAAAAGGTTTACTAGACATAAAATATATACGTAGCATTCAAAAATAACAGTAGAACTGAATAATATTTAAAATAAATAAGCTTCTCTGAGCTTTGGATTAAAAATCCATCCAACTCGCCATCGCTGAAATCTATAGAACACCTCGTTCTTTTTTATGCATCATCACGTGAGTCTCAATTGGGATATCACGTTCATTAAATCATTGAGTATATTATCTTTAATTGCTTAATACTTCATCCTTTATACCCATATATATATATATATATATGTATATATATATATATATAAAATAATTCTTACAATTCGTCACCTGGGAATAATAAGGTTCTATCTATGTTTTTGAAAAAAAAGTCTTATCAATATAGAAAGGTTCTATTTATATCTATAAAGGCATTTTTGGATTAAAATAATGTCAGAATACAATTGTAAAGACTCATGTAATTCATATATAACATCATTTTAATGCAAAAATGCCTTTATAGACACAAGTAGAATCTTTCTACATCAATAAGTCATTATTTTCAAAAACACAGATAGAACCTTATTATTCTCAGGTGACGAATTAACTATGCTGTTCAGATGTGCAAACATATGTCATTGCAAACATCTTTAGGAAGACAAGACTGGATGAAATTCTTTTTGAAACATGCAAAAATTAAGACCCGTTTCCTCGGAAAACTATTCGACCTATCTTTAAAAGATATGAAATTTATTTTTTTGTTACATACCACCTTCATCATCTGAGCTCTTCACGTATGATTAGTGTTACATTTAGCTATATTTTCATCATTATTTTTTCTTCTGGAAAATTTATTAATTTTAATTATTATCAGTGTAAATGAAATTTTGAATTATAGTTGTGTAATTACACTGTAAAAAATTGGTGCAGTAATTTTACTGCAGCAGAAATTCAAGACAATGTCCGTAAAAAAACGGACTTTAATCCTATAGCAATGGACTTTGCTAATATATTAACGGGTTTTGCCGTAAAACACAAAAACACTTACGAGAATTAAACGTTTATGTGACAAAAGTAAAGTTTTCAGTAAATTTACTGGATAATTCACGGTTAAATACAGTAAAATTACATTGTTTGTGTAGTGTATTTGCCGTACTTTTTTCAATTTCTAAAACATTCAAAAAGCGTTTATGAGTTCAACTTTTCTTTTTGTTTGGTGGTCTGTCCCTGCTCCAAACCGAATAAGTACACTTTAATTAACACGCAATTTATATATATTAAGGAGGTTCACATGAGAAAGATTGCTTTTAAATCAAAAGTGTGCACCGTGCATAATTACTTTACAGGGTGACACAAAAGAGTACCGCTACTTTATGACTTAAAGGAACAATGGGCTATTTTATTTAAAGTATTTCTTTTATTATGCCCTTTTAGTGTATAAAGAAGTAAATGTTTTAGTAATATATATATAATTAATGTTACAAAAGTTTCAAAATACATCTCTGATGCTTATTTTTTTTGTATTTTATTTATTGATAAATTATTAATTTAGGAACGTGCTGGTGCAAAAAAAAAAAGAAAAAAAACTGTATTTTTCAGTAATTTGTGGGAAAAATCATTAATAATGGTACATCAAAATCAGCTATATATGACAAGATTTCACCAATGTCGTTGACTTCCTAATTCTAATATAAGTATATATATATATATTTAATTTTTACACCTAATTTATTTGTTAATGTAATCTTGCTAAATGTTTATTTCATTTATTAATTGCGTTTATTTTCTCACAGATATTATGTTTAAATATCCGAACAGTTTGAAAGCAGAGTGTGTTCTTTAAATCTTGCATATTCCACGCCATGTATATCAAAAGAAAAGACATATGTTGAAGAAGACATATATCTTAGTTAAACTGACAGATAGTGGATTCTTAGAGTTTCGGTGTCTTTTCTCTGTCGGCATACTATTAATCATGTCGTTTTTCAGAGGTTTGATGACTCCAATAGCCTTGGAGTGACAAATTGGATATTGATATACCGGAGATGAAAATACTGGGCTACGATAGATGGTATATGTTTTAAAAGCATCTGTCTAATTATGTATCGTAATATTAATAATAAATATTCCACAACGAAAAGTAAGAATCTATATTATAAATAAATATTTTGCTTATAAGACATTGTTGTATTAATAAAAACATTTAAAATACATTAAAAATTCTTATTTACATGTTTCGACTCTTTTTTAATCGAGTCATATTCAGAATGTATAGTAATTCTGTCAAAATCAAGCAGAAATATTTTGTGGTTACTATGGCTCTTTTTGTTACATTATAATTCACGGCTATCTCCTTTAAATAAATATGTAACATTACAAATTAACATTATAAGTAACATAATAAATTTTTACAGTGTTACTTAGTAGAACTTTCATAAACTTACAAAAGTTGAAAATAACTTCGCAGTTGCGTCCGCAATTATACAAATCGTTGTACCTTTATTTGTCGTCTGCCTGTCTGCTTGCAGTTAGCACTGCGAAAACGACCCGATTAATGGATTATTTGGGTCATATTTAATATGTGGGTAATATTTAACGTGTATGTATAGTCAATGCGAAATTTAGTCACTTCAATTTATTTGAAAATAGAATTAAAACTTAAAAGTATATTAATAATAGTTTTCTTCATTTTATTAAATCATATCATACGTAAATAATTCTATTCTATCCCACGATATGTAATGACTTTGGGTTGCCATGTTGATTATTATATTAAATTATATCACATGTAATTAATTCAGTTGTACCATATGATAGTTAATGATAAAAAACTGCCATTCCGTTTCCGCCACGTTCCATTTAAGATGGATCCATATTACTTCCGTATTACTGAATTTAATATGTATATTCGTAATAAATTTTGAATTCATGCATTTTTGAAGAAGAGTGCAACAGCTGTTGCACCAAAATCTGAATATTTATAAAACTATTCCCACTGCCACATTTAAAGCACAAATTCTGACTTGTGTTAATATATTATTTATTTATTTATTTTTACAATATTTATTCTAAATTTATTTCTTGATGCAAATATACGCATTTAAAAAACACTGCACTTCTTTTCTGAAATGAAAAGAAGCTATATTTTTTGTTTCTTTTATAAGTAAATCAGAACTAAATTACGATATTGAGAGAAACAGTATTAGAAAATATCAAGGGAGGAGGTAACAAATTCTTAATCCTAGAAGAAAAGTTACTTCCAAAGAAGTGTCTTATCTAATCAAAGAAATAAGCAGGTAATAAATAGCGGCAGTTTATTAAGTTGGATCGCTTTCCTCGAAGTGAAATCTCGAAACGGATGTTAGTTTATGGTGTAGAATGTAAAAAAAATATTTAAAAACAAATAATATTATTTTCGTATTGACTTGTGATCAATTAATAAAGATATTTTTCTTGACATTCTCAAATTTAATTATTTTACATTTATCTGCCTATATAAAATCGATAATTGAATTAATACGGATATATGATCTGAAAATATTTACTTGTTTTAAAAGTTTTGATAATGTTTTGCCTTATAAAATGCTACACGTTTTTTTTTTTGTTTGGAGCTGTATAAGTATTTTACATTTATGTTTATGCGCCCTTATAATCAAAAAATTAATTATTTTGGATATTTTAATAAATACAACAATATTTATTTACCTACAAAAGAATTATTGCAAGCAGCCTAGGATAGATAATATTCTGAAAATCGTGCCTAGAAACATTTTTTCTTAGCTCATAAGGTAAAACTAACAGTCTAAATATTTTGTAATAAAATTGTAATAACGAAAAAGGACTCATAGCAATATATTCCCATAACCTTAACATTTAAATAAATTCCCTTAACATTTAAATAAAATTTTACTATAAATAAACTCAAAGAAGCGAAGATTTTTTTTATAAATCCTAGTTTGTAACTTTTTGGGGAAAATTGCATAAATATTAATTACATTAAAAGTGATTACATTAAAAGTAATTTGCCAAACAAAAATTTCAGATTTTTTTATGTAAAATTCAGAAGACTCTGGGTTATAATTTATGCTAATATATTTTATTCCGAGCTCATAAATAAATTTTTTTACTCTAAAAATGCAATTTACAGCTTGTAAAACTCTAAAAGTGTATTTTCTATAAATTGATGTTTGAAATACTGATTAAATTTCTCCCCTCCTAATAATTCTCCCGTCCCATCAGAAATTTAATACGCCAGTGCCGAGTACATTGAAACAAGTCTTAAACCAAGCGAATAATATGGGGACAAAATATTTCCTTGTATTACTATAATAAAGCTTTGAAGTTAAAACGTCATGACAGTATGTATCGTTTACATATAACTTTTAAAAATTCTTGAGTACGTTTTAAGTAACCCCTAAACCATACGAATAATATAGGCACAAAATATTTCTTTGTATTTCAACAATGCTTTGAAGTTTAAACAGTCATGCCAATGCATATCATTTACAGTAAACTTTTGAAAATTCTCGCCAAGTACGTTGAAGTAATTTCCAAGCCATGCGAATAATATAGGCTCAAAATATTTCCTCGTATTGTAATAATGCTTTGATGTTTAAACGATCATGTCAATACCTTAAGTTTTGCATATAACATTTTTTAAAATTCTTGCTTAATTTTTGTTGTAAAAAATGCCGTTATTAAAATCAACATATTTTAAAGTAAAAGTTAAATAAAATAATAGTAATAAAACACGAAATTAAAAAATCTTTGTTAAAACAGTATGAACTAATCTTCATTTAGTTCTGCATATTTTTCTCATAAAAAGGATTCATACTAACAAGGAAAATCTCCATACGGGAATACTGAGAAAAAAATTACAGAATGTTCTCATGTGGTTAATGTTTGCAAAAAAAAATATCTGGAAAATCCCAATAGAACGTTCGTAAAAAAAATAATTAACATTTATTTTATTTAGTGGTTTATCATCGTTTTGCGGCAAAATAAAATTTCAAAAATACTTTTTTCATGTAAAAAGACTTTTTAAGGTAAAAAGTTTTAATGTTGAACTTGAAAATTTAGCTATTTAACGTTAGTTTTATCGGCTTAGTCTGGTTTAACTATAATTTTCTCATAATTAATTTAGAAAGAAAATTAATTGGTGAATTAAAACAATATTTAAATTAATTAATATTGTTTTAACTTCAAAATTAACTCCAAACTAATAGAGTTCTGTCGATTCAATTTTGTTGCTATGGAAACAAAAACTTCTACTATATTGAAACGCATTATTGCAGCATTCTTCATCTGGCCTTTATTTTGTCATGTCCTTAAATGTATGAAAAAAATATTTTTCAATATGAAAATATTTTTTATATATGAAATTATTTTCAAAGTAATAAAATTAAATTACTGTAACAAATGCAACATAAATGTATAATACAAGACAAATCTACATAAAAAACTGCTAAAAACTATCTGGAAAAAGAGGGCACGGTCCACGGCAGTAATCTAAATTTGCGAGTTTAAACTTTAAACAAGGATTTTATTTTAGCTACACTGTAAAAACAAAACTTTACTAATACGTTGAATTTAGTTTTATGAAATGCCAAATGAAGTTTAAATATGCCTTGCATCAGACACCGAAATAATTAAAAGATGTTCTCATCTATGCTATACCCAGTCAGACGTTGCATGGTTTTCTCCAAAGTCTTATTATTTTTTCGACAAAGATTTCTTTCAATAATATAATACAATTAATGATTCTGCTATGTATTGTACGGAATCCTCTGAGATCGAGTAAAACTCGTGAGTATTTCGAAGGATGGTATGGTAACTTTCGTTAATATTTCATCTACATTAATGTTAGGCTATTCACCGAACTTTATTGCCAGAGTTTGTAATATGTGTTGTTACACTGTTAAAAATAAAGGTGACAAACCAGTTGCATTTGGCGCTCAGGGGTAAAAAAGAGTACCATTTGACACCCGCGGGCTTGAAAATGTGTTTGGGGTGATTAACTCTCACTGGGTGATTGACACTAATTAGGGTGCCGCGCAATGCATGCCGTTAGAAGATTTTCACCCCTTAGTCATTTGCGCATGCGCTGTGACTTGCATCCTTCCCCTTCAACTACATCAGTTTCTTTCTACGATGACTATCACCGCTATGCGCTATCCCAATTTCTTTTAAAACTTCGTATGGCTAACTTTTGGCGAGCTTTTTTATATAAAGCAACCTTTGAATTTCAGGACATTTGAACATTTCATGGAGTCTTTGAAGGTGAGCTCGATGGCCGAGCGGTTAGAGTGCTGAGCTTGCAATCAGACGTTGTGGGTTCGAATACTTCGAGGGCCAAAAGTCGGTTTATATATATTTTATTTTTTTTGTTATTGGGCACTCCGGATTAAGGGTGCCATTTTTTCACTCTAATTAAAGGTGCAATTCTGGCTGCCCCAGGGTTGTCACCAGTGAGACAAGCCTTTCAACCTTAAAAGGTGCAATGTGTCACCATTAGTTTTAACAGTGTAGGCAAATATAACATAATTGGGATTTAAAATTTCAAGAAAAATTTGCTTTATAGGTTAAATAGATATTAAAGTCAAAGGAAAGTGATTTCATGTACTTGATTTTTATGATTCCGAATCATATATTAGGCATCTAAACAACAATATCACCTTTTTGTATTTGCAGAGGAGCAATTTATCTTAATATGTTGCGGAAATTTATTAACTGCTTATTTTCTCGATTAGAATAGACATTTTTAGGTTGTAACATTTCTTCTAGAGTCCTGAGCAATAAGATTTTTAGTTAGTCTCCCATGAAATTTTTTAATACTGTTCTTTTCGATATCGTTATTTAGTCCTAATTTACCAATAATGTTAACAAAATATGCATTCATTTTCAAGAAGAACAATATATATAGTTTTTCCTGGATGTATATGTTTTCATTCTAAGTATTTATTAGACTAAATGTAATACTTTTAATGATTGCATTGGGGTAAAATAATTTAAATGCAAAGACATTGTTTGCCTGATCATTCCATGTCACACGCGTTAGAGCATTTTTACATATAAATGCTGTTTGAGCGATGTTGTTATATCCTCAAATTAAACAACTTTGCTCATTTTGAAAATTGAGGGATTTGTTATTTTTAATAAACAGTTTATAGTTTAGCAGCTGATAAGTTAACAGATATAAGTATTTATGCAAGTTTCAAATAAAGGACATTTTTTCTATTTTTCATGTAATCACCATGAAATGAGCACATTACTTAGGTTTATCAGTTATAACAACCTATTAAAGGAATATTCCATATCACACATTAGACAGCTTTCCTACATATTATTGCTGCTATAAAAATATTATTATATCCTCAAATTAAAACACCTTTGCTAATATGAAATTCTATTAGAGATCGTTGTTTTTCATGTACAATTTACATTTTAACAGCTTATAATTTAAAAGATGCAGGTATTTATGTAATACTCATATGAAAGAAACCTTTGGCCGTTTTCCAGGGTATGTTCATGAAATAAGCATATTATTTAGGTCTGGAATTTAAAATGTAGAAATTTTTAAACCTAGTAAAAACAAGCTTTTTATATAGATCTAGTGTTTAAAATGAGGAGATTTTTAAACCTATGAAAAGGCCATTACATATCACTTGTGGGAAAGCTTATCTAGATATCACTGCTGTTTTAGTTACGCTATTTATATCCCAAAATTAAAACAATTATGCTAATATAGAAATTTAGGGAGTTTTGTTATTTTTACTGCATGCATTATATTTTAATAGCTTATAAGTTAATATATATTGATATCTATGTTACTAAAAGATATTTTATTCAATTTTCATGGATTGTCCTGAAATGGGCAGATGACTTAGGTCTAGCCTTTAACATATAGTGATTGTCAAACCTTTTAAACAAGGGTATAATATTTGGATCTAGGTTTAAAATAGGAAGGTTTTGAAACCTATTAAAGATCCATTTAATAACACGCATAGGATATATTTTTTTACATATTACTAGGACAGCTTTTTTTATATATTACTGGGACAGCTTTTCTACATACTTCAGACAATGTTTTTGTTTAACTGGTACAGCTTTTCTACATATTACTGATGTTTTAGTAATGATTTTGTATCAACAAGTTATAAGAACTAAGCTAATATGAAAATCTAAAGTGTTTTGGTTATTTTAATGAATATTTTACATTATAATATAATAGAATATTATAGATTAAGGTTAGTGTCATTAATTATGTAAATCTGAGAAATCAAAAACAGCTTTAAAACATGAAAAATGAAAAAAAATTGCACGTGGCACTTTTATTAATAGCTATATCTATAAACATTATAAGTTATTATAATAATAACTCACTATTGAATCACTGGTTTTTTTTTTAAATGAATGAATAAAAAAAAATTATTCCTTTTTTGCAAAAATAATGTTATAGAGATTTTTTTTAAATTGTCGCACACTATTTATTTATTTATTGGGCTAATTAGATAAAAGATTTTTTTAATAAAAATTTAATTTAAAAGCAATTTTTTTATGTTTTCATTATTCATTCATTTTGTGTAATATGTTTTTATAAAATTAACGTAATTTTTACAACTCATTTACCAATGAAATAATGATAGCATTGTGGCTATTATCATTATATATCATCTTGTCGTTAGCATGGCATCACTAGCATTCGAGCCCACAATCTACGATCGCGGGCGATTAGCAGCGTGGTGCCTTGACAATTCGGCCACGAAGACCACAAGATAACGAAGCGTTTCCGTTCTTTGCTTCTATTCCCACCCATTTCGTTATTTTCAAGAAATATGGTGGAGTTTTCTGATTTTTTAAGGAAGATGCCGTTTTATTTTGAAATGGAGCTTTGTTTGTGACATTGCAGAAAAATATATCTGTGAATTTCAGATTTTTATTAACAGTTTAGATTGCACATCTGCAAGTAAAATACGATGAGAGAATGTTGTTTAGATGCCTAATTTATGATACAAAATCATAAAAATCAAGTACATGGAATTATTTTCGTTTGAATCTAATGTCTATTTAACCGATAAAGCGCATTTTTCGTGAAATTTTAAATCCCAATTATATTATATTTGCCTAACAACACGTATTATTTATAATATATGTATTACATATATTATTAATAACATATGTTGTTTATTATACAACATATAATATTTGTCTGATTGCAAAAGAAATGTTTTTCCGTAAGAAATATTTTAACTAATTAAGCAAATAAACAGGTAATACGTTTCAGCAACATTTAAGGGAGACTGCTCTTAAGATATGGTGAGAGAATTATTGGTACTACTCTGTTATCCCGTCGACCAATTTCGCCAAATTATACAAATCGCCAAACTAATATCCAAATTATCCATATTGACATAATTTTTATTTTAAATAACGAAAAAGCAAATAATTAGTAGAATATTAATAAAAATATCAATAAAAAGTCGAAATAAAAATCACTTAATGACATTTTAAACACGTGAACCGTATTTAATGTAATTGAATGTGATATTCACGATCATCCATTACTGGCATTTAATCTTATAGTTTGGCGATAATTTTTTGGTCGATGGGATAACCTAGTAGCACTGAATTATTTTAAATGTCTAAAATATGGTTCCGAAAGCCAAAATAATAATAGTAATAATAATAAAAAGAATAACGCAACTGAAATCTCATTCGTTTCTAGCAGATGATTGTGTAACTGAAGGAGATCATTTTTCTTTAGATTTTAAATCCCAACTAAGTTATTTCTGCCGAACAATCAAAAACTATCAAAAGAAATAAGTATAAAATCAATTTATACGGGATGACATAGATATCACTGGTTTGAAATTTTTAATACTTAACAAATATTTAAAAATATATATTTAAAACCAGATACATTAAACTTTTCTTATATTTCAATGTTTCGTTTAATATTTAATTTTCCTCCACATTACAACCATTAAACGTTTTACATTTAATTCTAATAAATGCTCATAATGAAAACAGAGATACATCCATTTAAAAAAAGATTCTTTTTAAAAGTGAATGCAATTTCGCTAACATAAACGACGATATTGTAAGAGACAACTATTAGGAAATCTCATGGGAGACTGCGAAAAAAATCTTAATACTTTGATTCTAGAAGAAAAGTTACTCTCGCTGAAATGTCTTTTCTAATCATGGAAATAAGCAGGTAATAAATTTCAGTAATATATTACGACAGATTGCTTTTTTGCAAGTACGGTTTGGTGAGATTATTGTTTTAGATGCCAAATTTAGGATTCGGAATCATAAAAATCAAGTAAATGAGATCACTTTTATTTAACTCTAATGTCTGTTTAACCGATAAAGCTCATTACTCTTGAAATTATAAATCCCAATTAAATTTTATTTGCCTAACAACTAAAAAACTATAAAAAGGAATATGTATAAAAACAATTTATTCGAGATAACATAGATAATATTGTATTTGAAATTTTAATACGCATTTAACAAATATTTAAAAAGTATTTATGCCAGGAACATTAAACGTTTCTTATATTCAAATTTTTCAATATTTCGATTACTATTTAATTCCCCCCCCCCCTCCTACCGTGGCAGTCTTCAATATTATTACATTTTGTCTAATAAATGTTTAAAACGGAAACATTCAGGAAAAATAATACATATTATTCTCTTTGAAAGAGAACGCCGATTTTGATAACTTTATTAGTAAATCAGGACTAAATAACAATATCGTAAAAAAAAAAAAAAAAAAAAAAAAAAAAAAAAAACAGTATTAGAAAATTTTATGCGAGACTACTAAAGTTCTTATTGCTCAGGACTCTAGAAGAAAAATGGTACTCTCAAGGAAATGTCTTATATAATCAAGGAAATAAGCAAGTAATGAATTTCAGCAACATATTCAGATAGATTGCTCTTTTCGAAGTAAGATTTGGGGAGGATGTTGTTTTAGTTTCCAAATTTATGAGACAAAATCATAATAATCAAGTAAATGAGATCACTTTCCTTTAATTCTATTGTCTGTTTAACCGATAAAGCTCGTTTTTCTAGAAATTTTAAATCCCAATCAAAATATAGGGGTAACTGGGGCACATTGATACATGGGGCACATTCATACACACCCCGTACTGCACACAGGGTCATTACAGTAAGTTTCACAACAAGGTGATACTAGTACACTCAAATACATACAGAAAGTCTTGGAATGATTCAGTAGTTTGATGTAATGGGAAGGGTGATTAAGTGCTTTTGTAGGTTAAAAATAAATTTGAGTTGTACGATTGAAATGGTATTATACAACTGTTCCAGTATTTTCAATCGAAAAGAATACTCTCCCTGGCAAGTAAAGCTACTCTTTATCAGTTCCTCATTCTTTATTGTTAGATAAATTATGAAGTGTTGGATTTGAGACTCATTTTATTCAAAATGGCTGTATGGGGCACATTGATAAGTCTATGTCGGGGCACATTGATACAACCTAAATCATTTTCTAGTCCATTTTTCATTACCTTTTATTATTTTTTTACCATACCCTCCTTCATCTAAACATTTTCGCCAAAAAATTCTATTATTAGTTTTTATTGAAGTAAAAAAGCTCTAATTTCTTTAATATTAGAACATTTTATAGTATTTTTACAAACTGAAGACGTACGAAATAACCTAACATCTAGTGCTAGTAGAATTAACAAAAAAAGGACGGCAGCCTGGAAAATCTCAAATTTATATCAATTCTCCAGAGAAAAAAGTATTTTCGACATGGGAAATGTTGAGTAAGAGAATCAAGGTGCAGAACAGCACAGGATAATTATATTATAAACAGAATTTTTAATATAATTATCTTTTATTTTCTGTTTATAAACCGATTTGAAAACAGAAAACTTGGTAATTTTTTCACCTTTCCTAAGAAAGAAGATAATGCTGGTGTTGAAGTGCCAGATATGACAAAGTAACCACAGCCAACAATCAGACAAGGAACAGCCAGAACATCAAGTCATTACACATTTCATTTTGATTGTTTTGATCTTTCTTACAAATAAATTGCGGGCGATTTGAATTTTTATAAATAAATATAAAATGGTTTGATAATTATTTTTCTATGAAAAATATGTATTGGTGTTATTTCGTCTCCATTTCCCCAGGCGTATCAAAGCGTCCCATGAGGTGTATCAATCTGCCCCGGGGATGGGGCACATTGATACAAATGACTTTTTTTATTTTTTAAAAATTACATGCAAAAATAATATATAAAACAAAGATTGTATATTTTTATAACACACAACAAAAGTTTTGCTGACAACACATGGAAAAATAACTTAAAATTTCTGCTTTCTAGACACCTAAAAAATTCATAGAAAAAAGCTGTATCAATGAGCCCCCAGTTCCCCCTACTTCCTTTAACAACCAAAAACCTACAAAAATTATGTATAAAAGTAATTTATTCCCGATAACATAGATAACACTACTATTAAAAATTTTTATGTAAAAAAATATTTATAAATATTTATACTAAGCACTTTAAACTTTTCTTATATTTAAATTTTTCAATGTTTTGATTACTATTTAATTTTTTTTCACATTGCAATCATTAAAATTATTACATTTAGTCTAGTAAATGCTTATAACTAAAACATTCAGGAAAATATATAAAGATATATTCTCTTTGAAAGAGAATGCTAATTTTGATAACTTTATTAGTAAATCAAGAATAAATTATGATATATATATATATATATATATATATATATATATATATACAGTATTTGAAAATCTCACGGGATACTACAAAAAGTCTATTGCTCAGGATTCTAGAAGTAACGTTACTGCCTAAGTAATGCCTTATCTAATCAAGGAAATAAGCGGGTAATAGATTTCATTAACATATTTAGATAGTAAGTACTCTTTTGTAAGTAAGATGTGGCGAAAATGTTTTTTTTAGATGCCTAATTTATGATTCTCATCCATAAAAAATCCGTGTCGGCATGGCTATAGGTGGAAGTAGATTTCGAAGAATTTTCATTTCAACAACAAAAAAATAAAATAAAATAAAATGAAATATGATTAGAGATAAACTCAGTTTAACTACTTTATTTGGCCGCTTTTGAAAATTTTTTAATTTCATTTTTCTCTAAGAACTGGTTTTATCAAAATCATCTTAAACGAATTCGGCTCAAATGCCCATTTTGACAACATATTTTGAATTTTATTCTGAATGTATAAAAAAAATCGACCAATATGCTAATTATATAGTTCCTAGATAACAAAAAACTGCCAACTGAATGTGTTTGAGAGCAAAATTGAATTTAAAAATGAGTCATAAAATAACAAATTTGTTATTTGAATACATCCTCAATTCATTAATCATGATAGCTTTCGGAAATTTTTTTGTGAAGTGCCTGCTTTGACAGCTTTTTTAAAAAATATATTTAGCCTTTATCAAAAAATCGACGAATACGCACATTATATAGTTCCTAAATAACAAAAAACTGTCAATTGAATGCGTTTGAGAGCAAAATTGGATCTAAAAATGAATCATAAAATAACCAATTCGTTATTTGAATACATCCACAATTCTTTAATCAAGATCGTCTTGAGAAATTTTTTGCAAAGTGCCCACTTTGACAGCTTTTTAAAAATATATATTTAGCCCTTATCAAAAAACTGACCCATACGGCACATTATATAGTTCCTATATAAGAGGACCTGTAAATTGGATGCGTTTGAGAACAAAAATGGATTTAAAAATGACCCAAAAAAACTTAATTTGCTATACTTCCTCAATTTTCCAATCACTATCATTTCGGGAAATTCTGTTTAAAATACCCTTTTTGGCAGCCTTTTAAAAATATATTCTGCCTTTATCAAAAAACTGGCCAATGCGTCACATTATATAGTTTCTAAATAAGAGGATCTGCCATTTGGATGCGTTTAAAATCAAAAATGAAATTAAACAACTTGGAAATTGCACATGAAGCGTAGCAAATGAGGTGCGTTCGTACGATAACGAAGTTTTAAAATATTCAGATCTTGCTGATGTAGTAGAGCGTACTTTGGATACAGTATAGTGGTCGAAATCTTTGTGTTCCTGTAAATATGCAGGGAGTAATTTTTATAATACTTCATTAACGTATATCGTATTCATAAAATGTGAAGTAGTTTAATATAATTAAAACACGCCCCAAACAATGTTTTCCTGTATAACATTATTTAGTGGAATACATTTGTGTGGCCCTGTAATTTAATAATTAATATTCTTTGCATCACAGATTGTACAGAATATATATTTTAGTACATACTTCATAGATTCATGTCAATTCTATTATGTTCAAATGAGTGTAACACCATTAAAATGCATTTGAATCTTTTTTCCCATTGATCGTAATGTAACGGAATACTTTTGATTGTCCCTGTAATTGGTCTATGCATCCGATATTCATAATATTTGAAATGACTTGACAAAATTATGTAATAATTATACGTTTTAAATTTCAAACGATTGAAATGCATTTGAAACTTTTTTCTCCATTGACCGTAATGTAACGGAATACTTTTGATTGTCCCTGTAATTGATCTATGCATCTGATTTTCATAACATTTGAAACGACTCGACAAAATTATGTAATAAATATACGTTTTAAATTTCAAACGATTAAAATGCATTTGAAACTTTTTGCCCATTGACCGTAATGTAACCGAATCCTTTTGATTCTCCCTGTAATTGATCTATCCATCCGATTTTCATAAAATTTGAAATGACTCGACAAAATTATGTAATAATTATGTATTTAAAATTTCAAACGATTCGGTTGGGTAGTTTTTGTGTTGTTATATGCAGACAGACAGACGGACAGACGGACGGACTGAGCGACAACAATAGGTGCTACGTATTTACATAATTACGAACGCACCTAAAAAGAGTCAGAATATAAGCTGTTTGGATTTGAGGTTTTTTCTCCAAATCCTATTTTTGTTTAATTTGTTAGAATTGGTCCTATGAAAAACTTGTTAGAATAAAAGTTGTAGATATTAATGAGAAGATGTAAAATAAATTTAATTAGATTTGATTGCTTAAGAATTGAGTAAGTTGTGGATTTTTTTTTCTTTTTCCACCCCCCTTTTTCTTTTCGTTTTTAATTTTTTTCATCGGTAAAAGTTAGTCCTATCAAAAACTTCTAAATGCAAAAGTTTTTGATCATTTTAAGAACATGTATAAAAAATTTAGTTGGATTTGATATCTTGAGAATTGACGAAGTTATGAATTTTTTTCTCCCCAAAACCCTGTTTTTTTCGTCCCTTGAGCCATTTTTAATTTTATCAAAACTCTGTCACGCATAAACTTTTAGCCCATTTTTTAGAAGTAATATAAACTTTAAACTGATTCGTATATATATATATATATATATATATATATATATATAAAGATTTTTACTGATGGTAGTTCTGGGGTCTAGAGATCATCGTCGGCGTAGATCTGCAAAAAAATTTCAGAAAATCCAACATGGGAGAGAATTCTATAGGTAGTATTTCATACGAAATCCACCTAAAAGACAAGTACATGAAATCACTTTCATTTGAACTAATGACTCTAATGTCTTTTTAACCGATAAAGCTCATTTTTCTTCAAATTTTAAATCCCAATTAAATTATATTTGCTTACACTGTAAAAAAAAACTATCTGCAACGTTAGTAAACTTTTTCTAGGAAACAGTAATTCCTAAATATCTTTTTCCTGTAACAGTAGCAGCAAAAATTCATGTAAGCGATTCCGTTACATGAATTTTTACTGTTATCATTACACAAATAGCATTCAGAATCCCAGTTTCCTAGAAAAAACTTAATAACATTACTTTTTTTTTTTTTTTTTTTTTTACAGTGAAACAACAAAAATCGTATAAAAATAATTAAGCATAAAATCAATTTCTTTGTGATACCTTAGATAACATTGTATTTGAAGTTTTTTAATTTTAACGAATATTTAAAAGTGTTTATACCAGACACTTTAAACTATTTTGATATTTCAATGTTTCATTAATTCGATTACTGTTTTTTTCTCATATTGAAACCATTAAAGTTATTACATTTTATCTAGTAAATTCTTATAACGAAAACATTCCGGGAAAAGATGCATTATTCTCTTTGAAAGAGAACGACGATTTTCTTAACTTTATCAGCAAATCAGGACTAAATTAAGATATCATAAAAATACAGTATTAGAAAATATCATGGGAGACCACAAAAAGTCTTATTGCTCAGGACTCAAGAAATGTTACTTCCTAAGAAATATTCTATATAATCAAGGAAAATAGCAAGTAATAAATTTCAGTAACATATTCAGATAGATTACTTGCTCTTCTGCAAGTAAGATATCGCAAGGGGGTTGTTTTAGATGCGTAATTAATTAATCGGGATCATTAAAATCAAGTAAATGAGATTTTGTTTCTTTATTGTATTTTTTTTCTTTATTGTATTTTTTTTCTTTATTGTATTTTATTTAGTCTACTTTATTGTATCTAATGTCTGTTTAATCGATAAAGCTAATTTTTCTTGAAATTTTAAATCCCAATTAAATTACATTTGTCTAACAATTAAAAACATATAAAAGGAATTAAGTATCAAAGCAACCTTTTCGGGTTAACATACATAACACTGCTTTAGAAGTTTTTAATTTTTAACAAATATTTAAAAATATTTATACAAGCACTTTAAAAGTTTCTTATATTTCAATATTTCGATTACTATTTGAATTCTTTTCTCACATCGCAACTATTAAAAATTTTTACATTTCATCAAATAAATGTTCATAATAAAAACAGAAAGATCCAGAAAAATACTGTCTTTGAAAGAGAATGTGATTTTTCTGATCTTGTTAAATCAGGGCTAAATGACGATGTTGAAAGTGACAAGAATTAGAAAATCTCATGGGAAACTGTGAAAATAATCTTTTTTCTTAAGACTCAAGAACAAAAGTTATTTCCTAAGAAATGTCATACCCAAATAAAGAAATAAGTAGGTAATAAATTTTAGAACCATGTTAAAATAGACTGCTCTTTAACTACGAATGCTGTATGATAAGTACCACGTTGACAAGAAAAACACATTTTTGTGTCAAAAATGTACTTTATTGTTTAACATAATCTCCTTTTAGTTCGATTCACAAAGCGCAACGTTTTTGTTTCTTTTTTTATCCCGTCCAAAAATTATGATTTCTCCAACCCTTCAGGATGGCCGATTGTTTCCCCAGTAGCCTCATCGTTAGAGCCAATTTTTTTCCACCGAACTATGTTTTTCAAATTTGAAAACATAAAATAACAGCCAAAGGCTAAACCTTGCTAATATAGTGGACGCAGAAGTAGTTCATGTCCTAATTCATAGATATTTTCCAATACGAGGACGCAGGTGTGTATGCGTGAATTGTGTTTGAGAAAGAGAATTTTTTTCGCTCCAAATGCGTACGTTTTTCTTTCACAAAATCGTTGAAACCCCACTAAAATTAATCTTAAGTTTATCTGCAGAAATCGCCACTTTCTACAGAAATTCTACAGAAATCTGAAGAAAATTTGCAGACTTAGCTTTATCTTTAATGCATCTGCAGAATTTTTAAAGATATTCTTAAAAATATCTGCAAAGTGGGCCAAATACCTTCGGATTCCCACAGATTTTGGGCCAAAAAGCTGTAGATTTTCTACGAATTTTTTTAGTGGGGAAAGTTCCAGTAATTTGACATAATATTCTTCATTGATAGTTTTGTCTTTCTCAAGATAATCGAAGAGGATTATGCTGCATGCGTCCCAGAACACTGTAGCTATGACTTTGCAGATAAAGCCGTCTTACCCTTATTTTGCGCATGTTGGTCATAAAAAACTCACTGGTAGAATTCTTTTTTAGTTTCTGGTATACTGTGATGAATCCATGTTATGAATCGATTTCACTTTAATTTCTCCAAACATTCTTTTGAAATTGACACATGAATGTGTTTAATGTTAATGAGGAGCATATGCGGCAGTGATTTTGCGGAAAGCTTTTCCACATCCATATGAGTTGTTAAAATATTTTACACCTATTCAATTGTGATAACAGAAGTCTGAGCAATCTCAAGCCTTTTCATTCTCCGATCGTTTATCACAATATCAGTGATTTTTTTCAATCAGTTCTGACTTCTCAACCTTAATTTAACGTCCTGGATTTTTTTCATCTAAAATGCTTCTACGTCGTGTTTGAATTCAGCTATCCAATATTTCACAATTGATAACGAAGGTGCAGAGTCCCCGTAAACTTTTTAAAGTTCCCCTTTGATCTCATATATTATTTTCTTTCTCAAAAACAGGTTTTTCATCCCTTGTCAATACACAAATTTTTTCATTGTTTAAATATCACTAAAGTTGCTCTATTAAAATGGCTTCCATTAACTAAATAAACCACTTAGTGACTTGGAAAATTGCCATATTTCATGCAAAGGTCACTATCACGAAATAAATCATTTTTTTAAGTTCTAGTGTGCCACTTCTGTGCGGGGCTAGGTACTTATCATACTGTCCTCGTATAGTCAGAATGCTATTCTAGATGTCTAACTTATGGTTTTGAAAAACATAATAATAATAAGAACCCCAACTGAAATCACGATCATTTCAAGCAGATGGTTGTGTAAACTTAAGCAGCTGCAACGATTTACGTCTTTCCCCTGGTTCCGATGTGTAGGCAGCACGATGACTTCTCATTTTCATGATAATCATCTATTTATTTAAGCATACTACATTAACAAATACTCTATAAAATTTGACAAATAAAAACCTTACACACATAAAATCAAACAAGTAACAAAAAAAACGTTAAAATCCTCACTGAAACCCAAAAGTCACTGTCGCACGTCGCTCCACTCTCTGCTCTCTCTGCTTTCTCGTTTCGTTTCCAGCAGTCTCATCACAGCGCCGTCTGGCCAACATAGAAGGAACAGTCCGGATTCAGGACGCACAGCCAAGATCTCTTCTTGCAAACTATAGGCTAGAGTTTAGTCAGTTATTCGGGGTCGTCACAGACTCCTCCCCCCTCCAAATTTTGGACATGTCCAAACAAAGTCCCAAATAAAGGAGTCATAATGTGACAAGTTCCAAGGAACATTAGAAAGTCCTTTTCAATTCATAGTGTCCACGATTACTGGCAAATTTGCCACGCGGCACATCTCCCAAAAACTCATCACAGCGTTGTTCTTCCTGACTAAACTGCCTTAATTCTATTAAATTTCCACGGATTTTTGGAATACTCGACAATATAGCATCTCGCAAGTACCAGTCACAATACAAGTTCATAATTCAATTTACATAGCACTTTTTTTCTGTAAAATAAAGATATCTAATTTTACTTATTTAAACTAAATATTATAACCAATGTAATTTACCATAAATACTATTGTAATTAACAGAAAATCTCCCTATTTTTCTTTTTTCATTAAAACTTAACATTATACAATAATAAATATTAAACAATGCATAATCTTTCTGTTTTTAAACTGAACTGAAATATACTTTTTTTCACACTTATAAATTAAAAAATACCATTATATATTAATCAATTTATGGACTACCAGATCAAAATCGTCACAATTTTTTTCTGTGTTATTATACAACAATAATTAACATAAAAGATACATTCTCTGCAAACAACTATTATCATTAATAAAACTGCACAAAATCTATAAAACTCAATAGCTGCTAATGAAAGTATGGATGCCGTGATAAAATGCCGGCATTGTTGGATTTTTTTTTCTTGTGATTTTTCATCATTCGATTTTTCCCTGGTTTACATTCGACTGTTCTCTCCCTCTTTTTGCCAATCACTTTGAAACACTTTCTGTCATCAAAATCGTTGGTCCATTTCACATAAACTCTCTGCTTGAACAGAACATGAACAATTCTGGTTCCTCTTTCGGGCAATTCTTCAGTTTCTTTACATCTTTCAATTAACCAATCAAGTTCAAGATCAATTTCATTTTTCTCTTTAAATGCTCTCCTAACAAAATCAACTGCAACAGAGTCTTGCTTGATATCCGCACTTTCTCTCTTCTCCTTCGTACTTTCAGTCTTACTATCAATTATAAACTGAAAAATTTCGCATAAATTCTCAACATTAAGATTATCTCCCACTTGAACCTCATCTACAGTCTCCAAATTATCCTTAGCTTTCAAATTACTTGGAATAAGAGAATCAATTTCATTATCTCTACAGCATTCATCAATATCAACCCTGAGAAAGTTCAAGATTACCTTCAAACCTACTTTTATTATTAACTTCAGATACATCTCCCAGATTTCTATCTTGTGATAAAAGAAAACATTATTCATCCTGTTCAGTGACTTTCTCATCATTTAAACAATTCAGTTTCAAGTTCAACTTATCATTAACTCCACTTCCATCTTTTATCAATTTTATCTCTTCTCCCTTTACATTTTGAAGTTCAGAAAGTTCAAACACTTCGATTACGTCTATTGTATCCAAGATTTCCTCCTCAAGAGAGTTACTTAATTTCTCAGTCGATGACTGTTTTTCCTTTACTTCAACGTCCAAACACCTCGTATAGCTGCAGAAAGTTTCATCAGTATTACTCCCCACTCCATCTTTTACTCGATCAACATCATCAATACTTAATATTGTTTTTTTCTTCTCCGGAACCTCTTTAAACAAACACACAAGGTCCAACAAAATTTCCTCGATATGACACTTTTTTCTACTACTTTATCAATCTCATCAATATTTGATATGTTCATTCCTTTCTGAGGAGCCACTAGTATAAACCTTCTTTCATCCACCCCTTTTCTCTCGAAAGCTTTCTCACGACTTACTCTCTCATCTATCACAGTCTCAAGCATATACCTTACAAATTCTTCGTCATACTAAACACTCTTTGTAATTAATTTATACAAGTCAATGATCTTCATATTATCATTAACTTCTTCTCCCAATTCCATTGCAACGACCCTCAAATCTACTTTTTGCCCTCTTCCAAGGAAAGAAATTTTCAATATCAAGTTCACCAACGGGTGAGTCAAACACTTTATAAGAGCAACGGACACCCAACCAACTGACCAAATTTAAACCAATACACTATTAACCTATTTATTCACAAAATGAAAACTATCAAAGCAATAGATAAATATGTACTTCACAAATTTCAAAATAACCTTTGAGACATCTATAAATACTATTTTTATACATTATACAAATAACTATAATTAACTATTCAAAAAATATGTATATATATACCAGTTCAAAACATCAATGCTTCATTACTTTCTATTTAACAGAAATAATACACAAATTTGATAAATTTTTAAGACTTCTAAAAAATCACAGATTTCCACCAAACCAGTTTGGTTTAAAACACTGTTTTTCGAAATATAATAAACATGAAATCAGTTTGATTTCAATTAAACTAGTTTGGTTTTAAAAGCACATATTCCCCTAAACTAGTTTGGTTAAAACACTATTTTTCGATGCAAATGTAATAAACATGAAATCAGTTTGATTTCAGTTAAACAAGTTTGGTTTTAAAAGCCCATATTTCCCTAAACCAGTTTGGTTTAACGCACTGTTTTTCAATGCAAAATATATAATCAGTGTGATTAATTTCAACCATTAAAAAATTTTACTTGAACTCAGTTTGAGTAACCAACCATTCTACCAGTCCTACACATTTTATTACAATCATTACAAAATTAAATCAAAATCTGGATACTGCGGCTGCTATATAAAAACTCACCAATCCAACAAGAAATCAAATCAGAATGCATCATATCTTTACATAACTATCAAGTTTAACCAACATGGCACTCTGTAATGACCAAAAGACGTACCTGTGACAATTTATTCTCACTAACATTTCCGAATTCAAATCTCGGTGTGGACCTCCAAATTTCTAGCCTGTAACGATTTACGTCTTTCCCCTGGTTCCGATGTGTAGGCAGCACAATGACCTCTCATTTCTCATTTTCATGATAATCATCTATTTATTTCAGCATACTACATTAACAAATACTCTATAAAATTTAACAAATAAAAACCTTACACACATAAAATCAAACAAGTAATAAAAAAAACGTTAAAATCTTCGCTGAAATCCAAAAGTCACTGTCCCACGTCTCCCCACTCTCTGCTCTCTCTGCTTTCTCGTTTCCTTTCCAGCAGTCTCATCACAGCGCCGTCTGGCCAACATAGGAGGAACAGTCCGGATTCAGGACGCACAGACAGGATCGCTTCTTGCAAACTATAGGCGAGAGTTTTGTGCCAAAGTCAATTACTCGGGGTCGTCACACAGTTCTTTTTCTATTGAATTTTTTAATTCCCTGATTAAATTATATTTCCATATCAATCAAAAATATATAAAAAGGAATGCGTATGAAAGCAAACACAGATGACACAGAATTTGATGATAATTTATTTGAAATTTTTGATATTTAATAAATATTTAAAAATATTTATACCAGGCACTTAAAACTTTACTTAAATTTCAATATTTGGATTAATATAAAAAATTTTCCCCCACATTGCAACTATTACATCTAATCTAATAAATGCTGATGATAAAAACTGAAATATCCAGAAAAAAATACTCTTTTTAAAAGTGAGTGCGATTTCGCTAACTTAAATAACAATATTGAAAGAGGCAGCATTATAAAATCTCATGGGAGTCTGCGAAAGAAATCTTAATACTCGCATTCCAGAAAAAATGTTACTCCTCCAGAAATGTCTTATCTAATCAAGGAAATAAGTAGGTAATAAATTACAGCAACATATTAAGACATATTACAGTTAAGCAAGCTAAACTTAGTTAATAATGTTGTTATAGTTGCATAATTTATAGTTTCGGGTCATAAAAAACGCCTAAATGAAATCACTTTCGTTTTAAATTTTTGTCTGTTTAACTAATTAGAATTCATTATTTTGGAAACTTTTAAAACGCAATTATATTGTAAGGATATTGTGAATTGTTCTTTACTTCAGGTTGTGATCGTAATTATAACAAAGGGTGATGAATCTGAAAGCGCACCTGTTGCATTTTTTATTATTATTATGCTTAAAACTGTTGGCTTAGCAACTATTCTAACACTGAAATATAACTGTTAGAATATAATGAAGTATGATATAGCGAACTTCCGTTAAGACGAATCTATTTAATATGGATTTCTTCTTAATACGTATGTAGAGATCTCATATTACTTGATCAGTATAAAGCGAGTTACAAGGTTAGAGTAACTGTCTTAGACTTTTGCTTGACGTCAACATTCAGTTGATCATGTGCTCTTTGTTCATATACAACCATCGGTGCCAATCAACACCACATGGGTTTCCCAAACGAGAACGCAACTTCAACAACATTGTACACAAATCATCTGATCTCATAACCAACAGATGGTAGCACTAAAATAATCAACTCTTGCACGCAAAGACTGTGAAATGCGCACAGGATAAAGCCTGCCATCCCTCACATCACACATGCGTACGACAGCTTGATTCACCAGTGCATATAGCTCGTCAGATGTCAGCAAAACATATTTCTCACTGGGGATGAAGTGTGTAGCAATCTCATGTCACTTGATCAATACAAATCGAGTTTCTAGCTTAGAGTAACTTGCTTGGCCTTTTGCTCGATGCCAACGCTCTCGCCTCCTGATCACGAGATCCTTGGTTCGAATACAACCACCAGCGCTAATCAAGACCTCACGTGCAAAAATAAAATCCGAGATTCAGGTCTATGGGGAAGGCATATAGTTTAAAAGGTCATTCGTTAAGTTGGAAAAGTATTCGTCAGGACAACGAAATTTAAATTTTGTTTTTCATTTTTAAGATTAAAAAAGAGTAGAAATCCCACACTGAATTTACATAGAAAACGCTTAATAATTTATCATCTGTGAGATGTGGTATTCTGACAGAAATAGACGGTGACGGTTCAGTAAGATTTGATAACGATATCAGAACTGTTGGAAAATTAACACATCAGGAAACAATCTATGAAGTAAAAGAAAATCCAGGAACATCAAGCGATAGTGAAAAGGAACACGAAATCTCTCCTTCAAATATACAAGATGTCTGTAATATGCTGGCGACAATTAGGAATTTTCATTAATCAACGAAAAATGTTAATCAGATCACTTTTGAAAATTTGTCTAAATTAGAAAATAATTTCGAAAGAAAGTCACTTACCAGAAAAAAAAAATAAAGATTACTTCTTTTATTGGATAGCTTTTTATGCGTTCTCGACCATTTTATTTCATATAATACCATTTTGCAATTTCAAGTATCAAAGTAAAGCTGCTTCAATGCAAACTAGCCTTTCGTATATTTATATATACAGTTCGTTTTGAAACTGAAAATTGAAGAAAGAAGATAATGCTGGGGTTGAAGTGCCAGACAAAGTTACCAGAGCCAACAATCAGACAAGGAACAGCCAGAACATCAGGTCATTATACATTTCATTTTGATTTCTTTAATATTGCTTACAAATAAATTGTGGGTCATTTGAATTTCTATCAATCAATATAAAATGGTTTGCTAACTATTTTTCTATGAAAAATATGCTTTGGTGTTATTTTATCTCCATTTTTCCCAGCGTATCAAAGTTCCCCATGAGGTGTATCAATCTGCCCCGGGGATGGGGCACATTGATACAAATACCTTTTTTTAAATTTTTTTTTATTATATGCAAAAATGATATATAAAACAACGATTGTACATTTTTATATCACGCTACACAAGTTTTGCTAACACCACATGGAAAAAAATTGAAATTTCTGCTTTCTGGACACTGAAAAAATTCTTAGAAAAAAGCTGTATCAATGTGTCCCAGTTCCCTTTAGCTGATAGTAAATGGTTAGGGTTATTCGAAAAATGTTTTTCAAATTATTAATAGATTGTTTCATAAATAATGCATAAAAATTGAATACATAATATAATGTTTTTATATTAGCTGAACAGTTATAAAAATATCAGAATGCAGTGCGGCATTAAAAAGATCCCATAAAAGGATCGTGGAAAGCTTATTCAACTCTATTGTGGCAAAATACTTCAGTTGCTAAAATTTGAAATGATTGAATGACACCTGGTTTAACGGACGGATTTGTTTCATAATAAATAAAGGTTTTTTTCTTCACTTATAAAAAAAATGCTGTTTAAATTTTCTTCTGCCATTATTGCATTTGATAATTTAAATTAAAATGAGAGGTATAGTTGAAACTGTCCACGAAAGAGTTAACAAGGATTTCAACCACTCTTGTATTAAATATTTCTTATTTACCGATTGGTTTCTCATTCCTGTAGAACTCAATAGAACTCATTGTTCCAAAAAAAAAAAAAAGTTTAAAAAAATTGTGAAAAATCCCTAATGAAAAAACGCTAACATAACTATGTCGTATTTAAAACTTTAACGGTGTTAGATAATCGATATTCTATAAAATATCTAGATAAGTCTTGAAATTCAATAAGTTTTAAAACTTTATCATGCTGGGTTAGTTATTTCCTGAAATAATTAGGCATTTTACGAAATAATGGATTATATGCTTTAACGCTAACATATATAGCGGGTGTCCCAAAAATGACGGATGGATTTTAAAATTCAATAACTTGCAAACGGTGACAGCTATTTAGAAAATTTTTGCAGGAGGGTTATGCATAATGTCAGGTATTTTTTACCGTGTTTTTTTATTTTAGTTTGCACATCAAACAATAGGTGGCGCTGACGGTGATTGAAGGCCAGGTGATCAGTGCTGAGTGAAGCGTCGACCTGGCCTTCAATCGCCGTCAGCGCCACCTATTGTTTGATATGCGAACTAAAATAAAAAATTACGGTAAAAAAACTCCTGACATTATACATAACCCTCCTGTAAAAATTTTCTAAATAGCTGTCACCGTTTGCAAGTTTTTGAATTTTAAAATCCATCAGTCATTTTTGGGACACCCGGTACATGTACCATTTAATTTAGGCAGCTGGAACTGTTTAGATAAGGTCTGATAGCATACGAAAATCCAATTTTCTAGATAGAATAACTGATATCTGTATTGTAAATGTTAGTTGAAAACGTTACCAAAAATGACGGACAGCTAATATTTTTAATGTATATATATTTTTTTTATTTCGAAAATAAATTGTTATCTGAGATTTCTAAAGATAAAGAAATGCTTTTTGAAACCTCTGGCGAATTGGAAGCGGTTAATGAATATTAAATTTTCGTAGTTTAAGAAACATCTTTTTTTTCCGAAACAGCGAGTTAAGCGCATTAAAAAAATTATATCCGCGAAGAAAGACTTTACATAAATGATAAGAAGTTCTGTACATAATTTTCCTAAAATAACACATCTTAAGTTCTCTAACAAAAATATTTTTTATCTGTATTTTCCGATATTTATCAACTTTGATTGCTGCGACTGGTTGGATTAGACAATAAGGGCTTTCAGAAAGTTAAGCACGAGAAAGGCGTTAAAGATGAGTATTTAATCAAAGGAAAGAAAGTAAAAGATTATTTTTAATTTTTTTTCTTAGAAACTCACAGTTTTTGAAAATTATCCAAAAAATTTATTTATTGGTAAATTTTTTATAAGTAATTGACAGCCGTGCATACATATACTACACTGTAAAAAAAAGGGTCGATCTACTAAAAAAATTTTAGTGATCTTTGTAATTACTAAGAAATTTTTAGTAATCTTACTCGGTTACAAGGAATCTGTAAGAATTACAAGAAAAAAGCTAGCAACGAATAGAGTTAATAGTTTTACATTTTTAATAGCTATTACTAAAACTCACTTGGTGTGGCCGTGATAGCCTGTTGGTCATAGCACCGAACTCTGAAAGGCTGAAAGTACCTGGGTTCGATGCTGGCCGCCACCAAATATGCAATGTAAGTACTTGTTAAATAAAGGGATTATGAAAATCCTGTCGTAGCAGTTACCATGGGTAATGATCTCTGAACTTTCCCTCCCCTTTAGAAACATGTCAAAATAGAGCAGATAGCAATGTTTGATGCTGCTATCTATTGCGGCTTTGCCGAAAATCTTCCGTTTCAGAAGTCTGTCTTTTTACCCACTGGATGCAGCTCGAAGGAGGCTCCCGCCCTTCGGGCACACGTAATGGTTACTAAAAATAAGCTTGGAGCTATTACTAAAATTTGCTTGGTGGCTCATACTAAAAAGTTTTAAGTTAACTAGTAAATCTGCAGATCAGGAGCCTCAAAGTCAGCTTTTCACATCTCTTAAAAAAAAAAAAAAAAAAAAAAAAAAACACTTAGCGTAATATTCAACTTCTTGGAAACTGTAATTTAAAATTTTCGAATTACGTAATTATTTATAAGAATAAAATAAGAATAAGAAATTTTCAGCCATCAAAAGCGTTAAATTAAAGATTTAGTTATGTTAGGATATTCTGGAATTTTCATGATCTATTATTTTTGTTTTTTTATTATACCACAGCAGATTTCTTTAGGGGGGCTTCGCCCCCCTGAACCCTTCTAGTCTCATTCAATTTAAATTTCTAACTTTCTATCAATCTGCTAATGGTTATCGTATATCTTGTATTTCTTTATACATTTTGATTTATAAGGATAAGTGACAGTTTTAATAAGCATTTTTCATTATCCTCATACTTCTAGACACCTGCCCACCAAAAACACCTAAATCTGATGTATCAGGAACTTTTGAAAGCGTAAACTCAGTAATCTATGGTTTTACAATATTGTTTCCGAAAAAAAGAAGTTTTGATTGCATTTTGTGACAGTTATCGGTTACTGACAGATAGACAGAAGAACAGACTGGCAGATGGAAAACAATAAATTTTGAGTCGTCAAAATAAGTCTTCACTGAAGTTTCGGCAATGACGTCATTATTCATGAGTTATTGCTCTCCATGTTTCTTGTATTATTAACGAGTACTATAAAATACCTGTTTTATTTCAATTACGACTTCAAATTTTACCTAGTGAAAAATTTGTTAAAAATTTTATTCTTTTTTATTTCTTTTACTTCTAATTATGCCCCCATTTTTGTCAGAAAAATTCTTATTAAAGAAAAAAATTTCCGTGTTTAATATTTAACAAAGTACTATATTTATTTTTATTTTAATTCTGACGTCAATTTTATCTTTTCTTAGTTTAATTTTTTGAATGAAAATTGCTCAATTGAAACTTATTGCCCTTGTAAAATTATTCCAGATTTTGATTTTAATTTGGCAACGATAAAGGAAATTGATTAAATTTTATCCAAAAAAAAAAACGCTATTGATTCTGTATGAAAAAGAAGAAAATTTTGACTTATTAAGGAAAATATTTGAATAAAATTAATAAAACATACCCTATATTCTTTTCTAGGCTATGTTATATTTATACGCAAAGATACAAAGACAATAATTAATTCATCAGTTTTGACGTTGACTTCATTTAAATTTTTGTACACGCATTCAAATTTATAGCATTATAAAAATAAGGATTAGGATGAATGATTGCATAGCAATCATTAAGAGAAAATAAAGAAAGTGAAATAGATACATTTGAAATAAGTAAATCTCTAAAGCAAATTAGTTCATATTATTGGAACACGTTTATAAAAAATCTCCAAAATTTACAGTAATAATTTTAAAAATCTGACAAATGCGTAGACAAAATTTCAAAACAAAGCGAATAATTTATCTGGCAAATTTTAGTATCCATTTATCATTGAATTCCATTAAACAAATGCATCATTTTCTCTCAAGGAAAAAAAATTGAAAATCATTGAATTTGCCATAGAAAAGCATTATTGCGCAAAAAAAAAATATTCTATATCGTCCGAACGAATGAACGATGTGTTCCGAATGATCCCAGTGCCTCACTAACATACCCACTTAACTTCAAGCCAATCGGATGAATTTTGCGTCAGTTATCGCGGAACAGACAGACGGACTGACAGACAGAAACCAAAAAATTTCGAGTCTTCAAAGTAACCCTTCACTGACGTTTCGGCAATTATACAAAAATTCTTTGTTAAATTCTTTTGTTCAGTTTACAAAAGAAATGTTTGTTTCACTTGCAAAAAAAATTTTTGTAATGGTTACTAAAAAATTCTGTGGAATACAAATTTACTAGGAAATTTTTAGTAACCTCTTGAATTTTTTTTTACAGTGTACGTAAAATGTGCGAATAAAATCTCAAAAAATATGGATTCATTACTACCAAACATCTCATTTTGAACAGAAAGCGAAATCCTTATCCAAAGTATGTGTTCACTCTTAAAAAACTATATTCAATTTAGAAATATGAAATTAAAGTAGTATGCATTTTTTAAATTAATCTTAAAGAAGCCATTTTGACATTTCTACTCAAAATATATTTTTTAATCTTCTGTATTTTACAGATGCTATACACAATTTCGCTTTCTATGTACATTTAAAAAAAAGGTCAGACAGTTAAGCAAATGAAGCAATTAAGCAGTTAAGCAAATGAAAATGGATAAAAATAATATTTTTTTATTATTTAAGCCAGGGGTTTCCAATCACTGTGTCATCCCTCAGAGGTTTGCCGTGAGAAGATTGCTGGTGTCCGACGAAATATCTGGAGATCATTTATTAAATAATTGTTTTTGATTTATGGATTTCAGTTTTTATAAAAAAAAAAAAAACAATAGGAAAACGTGATCTATTCTCAAAATTACATTTGAAAGACATGAAATTTTGTACAAAGGTAATTCTTATGAACCAAAAAACGCTGGCGCAAAACAACTTTCTGTCACGATTGGTTGCGGTCACGTCGACCAATTATCAACACGAGTGATACAGACTCAAACGGGGAGGGGTGCCCTCCTTGGGGGTTCTTCTATAGCTGCAAACTTGGCTGCAGAGAGGTGCGTAATTACTCCCAGTCAATTGAATTTTTGGAAAAGTTTTTGTATGCCTTTTGTATAGACTCCTTTTGCAGTTTCTTCTTAAAAAAAAAACGATAGGAATGAACGAGGAATCAGGAGATAATCAGATCAGCTTTACTTAACGGAAAGATTCCTGTTTTGCCAGACAACCGTCCCCTTCCTGGAAAAGTGATTAAAGATCAAACACACAGTGTCGCCACAATAAAAATGTCGACGAGTGAGTGCAAAAATGGTTAAATATGTCTGAAACTTAAGGGAACTTACCAGCATCTCCCGTTTATCAATTTCAAAGGTAGGACCTCTAAGCCACTGATGGGACCCTTTCTGTCACGGGGAAAAAATAGTAGGTCTATCCCTAAATTCAATATAGCAAGGACGATATTTTAAAAAATGTCAAAACCAATACTACTCGATGCTAAATTTTAATAAAAGAGGTGAATAAATATGTAAAATTAAATTCTTATGTAATTGTTATCATTGTTATCATTTCTCCCAAGTCAAAATTCATGCTAGTACCAGCAACAAAAATATGCTAGTTATTGCTATATTTTGCTTTGTCTGCTAGATATCCCTGGTATTATTTGCTTTAAATTGCTAGCCAGCATCACATGCTATATGGCTAGCTTACACAGCAATAGCATGGCAAGCTATGTACAAGCATCTTATGCTTATTTGCTGATTAAGCTTTTTCCAAAGCATGCACAGGTAGGTACCTTAACATGCTATAATATGCTATTTTATGCTTTCCAGCATAATATGCTATGCAGCAAGTTTAGGGAGAAATAGCATGACTAGCTATGTACAAGCATCTTTTACTTATGTGCTATTTAAGCTATTTCCAAAGCAAGCAGAGTTAGGTACCTTAATATGCTATAATATACTATTTAATGCTTTCCAGCATAATATGCTATGCAGCAAGTTTTGGGAGAAATGGCATGACAAGCTATGTACAAGTATCTTTTCGTTATTTGTTATTTAAGCTATTTCCAAGCATGCACAGTTAGGTACTTTAACATGCTATAATATGATTTTTATCTTGCCAGCATAATATGCTATGCAGCCACTTTAGGGAGAAATAGCGTGACACGCTAGGTATAAGCTTTTTATGCTTGTTTTTTTTTTTTTTTTTTTTTTTTTTTTTTTTTTTATCTTCTTCCAAAGCATGGAGAGGTAGGAATATTGTATGCTTTAGCATTACATGCTTTTTGATGCTTGCTAAAATGACATGCTAGGAAAACAGCATGACGCACCATGTGCCAATAAAATATTCTAATTCATTAAACAAGAATAGCAGCAAAAAATTATTTGTTGATTATGAATTTCTGCTGGAATAACAGAATCTAACTTTATAAGCAATATTCTGCACAATTTTGCAAAAATGGGAGATTGAATACAATAAATTTATAAAGAGTAAATATTTTTTAATGCTGCAAAAGCATATTTTTTTCTGAAAACTATCTGAATTTTTTAAGCTTTCATATCAAAGCATATTTTATGTTTCAGAAACTGGTCACATTGTTTGCATAATATAAGTGCATATTTGTTTATCAAAATTAAAAATACTGGAGAAGGATTGTTATCACCACTTAAATTCATGATTACCTTTAACCACCGATTTGAGATTAATTTTTAACTTATAAACAAAAAGAAGAAGAAGAAGAAGAAGAAGAAAAAAACAGAACAAAGAATTTATTTTCATAGTGGATTTATAATAGTAGGTCTTCTCCTCTCCTAACGGAAAATTAACTGACATTTTAACTGATCTTTTAACTCATATTTTTCTTAGTGTTGAATTATTTTAACTTACATGAAAATTATAAATTTATTATTTCTTTAAGAATAAGATGAAAAAAAATTTTTTTTTACTAAAATTTAAAAGCTGAGTAAGGAGAAGAATAGCCATGCACCACCATGTGAATAAAACACTGCCTTTTGAACTCGTTGAGATAATGCTTTAACACACAAACCTAACAAAAAATAATAACAATTAATTTTTATAGCCCCCCCCCCCCTTCATGAAATGGAAGAAAATCACCGTCACTTTCTCATAGTATTTAGTTCTTTTAAGTTACTTCAAAAGTAAAGTGTTTATTAAAATAAGGGGAAAAATGTGTTTTTAAAATTTCAAAATCAAGAGGCTTTAGATCTTCTCTTCGGGCTAATACAACGTAAATTCAAAACTTCCTTCGTCCACCCGAAAATTATTAGCTTTCAATTTTGCTAGTGTTAATTAACTTAAGTTATTAAAAAATAATAAATGTGTTTTTCAAAACCGGTAAAAAACAAAATTTAGTCATTTAAAATTCAATATTCAAGGAGAAATTTTTCATTTAAGAATTATGTTTATAACAATCGATTTAAAAATATGTATAACTGATTCCTCCTCTCTTTCCAATATGCAATATAGTTTTTAAATCCATCTTAAACAGTATTTACCTGAAATTTATTCTATCAAAAATATATTTCATAAGTATTTATTTCTTGATTTATATCAATGTAATAATATTCTAATTACCCATTAATTATTTAAAAAAAAACTAGAAATAAATTAATTTTATTTATTGAAAATTTGAGGAAATAGTTGCATCGATAAATTCACTCTTAACCTTGTAAAAATAATAGCGCAGAGTAGAATTAGCTTCGTCAACAATCACTAGCAGTTACAGGCGTCTATTGACAGGTCCCCGCTGGCAAGATAAGTAGCGCGTGCGTCTCCTAAACCACAGGTAGTCAGTTCAACCCTCAGGGGTGAAAAAGTCCGATGCAGTTTCTTCCGCCAATATCCGTAGACGCTTCCAGTGTTGTCAATAGATGGCAGCACCTGCATTTTTTTAACTAGCAACTGATGCTAGAAAAGTAAAAAATTAAAGCAAATGATGGTAGAAAAATAGTGCTAGACTAGCAGAAAATACTAGCAAGTGATGGTCTTTATTGCTGCTAGTCCAGCTACATATTCAAGCAACACATGCTGGATTATGTATTCTGGCCAAGCAGCAAAGTGGGCCAAAACACACCATGACATGCTGGTAATACTGCTGGAACCAGCAAATATGTAATGGTAGTTTGTGCTATTTTACTTGCTGGGATATAGCAAGTAATGCTTGTCTAGCAAACAAATACCAGCATGAATTTCGACCTGGGCTATCAGCCATGTAACAAACTCCTTAAGCTTAAAATCTGGCCATTGTTTACTCTGTATCTAAAAATCCTATTTGATGTTCGTTCAGCTTGCTCCCTTTCGAGCATTTTCATTTCTGTTGGGCCACTACATTCATAGTAGACGCACGTCTCCTTTGCGCCTGATGAAGAAAGATTCAGTTCTTTTGAAAGGCTTTGAGCAATTTAATTTATTTTACGATGTTTTAAAAAAGTTTTTTCACTCAATTTATTAAAGTATCTTAAAAGAAACCTGATTTCTTTTCACTTACGTTTTTATCTAGTTTCTATTAAATCTAAGCTACATAGTACTTTGTTAATACTTTATTGCCATCCAAAATAGGATGATTGGTTGGTTGTCGCTTAGAAGTCTCTTAAAACGATCGTCAGTCAAGACTGATGCAAATCGCAACTTCATATCCCTGTGTGGAGAGTTTCTTTTGTCTGCTAACGAAACTGGTGGGTAGGCTTCACAAATTGTGAAGGTTTTCATCATATTTAAATCTTAACCAATCAGAGACCGGTTCTCACGATCTTAAAGTTTAGGTACTATTTTTGGCAATGTTTTTTTGTCCAGCTGGCTAAATAAATGCGGCACTTTTAAATTCAAAGATCTGCTTGTGTGCTTGTCTGCTCGTTTCCAAGGATAGAGCAAAAGTTTTATTTTGGAGCGTTAATCGTCTGTCATTGGAGTCAGTCTCTAATATGGATAAGATAAATACCTAACCTAAATTAATTATTCATAATATATGTATATATTTTTCATTTTTATGTTACTGACAAATAATCAGCTTATCTTTCAATTATGTCTGTGTCTCATCTTTCTTCAAATAATAATTTTTTTTATATCCATTTCATGCATTATCAATCAAGATTGAACCTACATAAATTATCCACAAAACTTGTGAGGGAGTGACCTTTGCCATAAAGGCACTCTAGTATTTCTGAGATCGTGACGTCAATAATTTAACATGTGTAAGCGTGAAAGCGACATCTATCCTCTCTTTTACTTTAATTTTCTAGAGCGTGTGTGTCTCTTTCGGATTCTACAGTTAGGTCGCGGTTAGTAGTAATATGTAAATTTGAAGTATCTCAGTTTGCAACATATAAAAGCTTGGAGTTTGAGTGTGTGTGGTGTGTCTCTGGCGGCGTTGGCCGACTGAGTGTGTTTCTAGCGATATTAGCCAGCGAAGTGTGTCTCTAGCGGCGATTTCCCGCTGGTGTCTAGCAGAGTGTGTCTAGCTGCGTTGATTGATCCAGAGCAAGCGATATCGAGTGTTAGCGAGCCTCCAGTGAGTTGCTAAGGAGTTTTGGTATTTGACTCGAGAAGTTGGCCAGTGGTAAGAATTTAATAGTAATTACGTTGATCATCTCAAAGTTAATAAAGAAATATATACAGCCACGGGCTGTCTAATAAGTTTTATCTAGCAGTTTAGCCGAAAGATAGCGGAGAAGTAATCTGAGGTGCCCTGATTGAGCTAGTTCCGGAGCTGTGAGTATGAATTCAATCTTTTAGCATCGTTACCAGTTATTAAAATTAAGAACTGCTCCACTGTCCTTGAGCCCTTATCGTTTTTAAATAAACAGTTTTTATCTTAATTCCTGAGTTATGTCTGCATTTAACTCCCAGTACGAGCACCCAACCGTTACAAACTTTTAGATCAAATACGTTTAAATACTTAGCATCGTAATAGGAAAAATGTACTTACATGGTTTCATGAAACATCAAGTCTTTTATATCACTATTCAACTGAAAATTCTAAATGAATCAAAATCTACCACCTATATAATGCTTTTTAATATTTACTTTAAGCTAATCTTTCTGATTACTAGGTTGGATTACAGTACAGGTTCATTAAGTCAAAAATTTAATTTGTATTTGCTATTGTTCAAATATACCTATACTTTTTTTTTTGCTTGAAATATTACAAATCATTGAGGGTTGTCATCTTTTAAACCAACATATTGATGTAAGCCTAAATCCCGAACTGCCTCTCTTCTTCTCAGTTATTTCAGTCCTGTTTAAAAATTAATTAAGAAATTTAAGTAGAAGTTGAGGTGCATCCACAGTTTTAATTATATTTTAGACTTTATCACCAAATTAAATCTTCTCGAATTGTATGTATAAGTGTGACATTATAAAGCAGCTGCACAACAGCACCTGCATTCATAATTTAATATGCTTTTCTGTTTATAAACAGGATGGAAAACCAGTTTTAATTTTTTTCCCTTTTGAGTGAAGTTAGACAAATGCCAAACAAAGCCAAGATAGTCATGTTTTTTAATGTGCAAGAAAAAACAATTCAGATTGTCTGAAAAGGTGCATGGGTTTAAAATAGTGTTTAAACTAGAACACCTCTTTCAAAGTTAGTAAACTCTTGCCAAAATGAAAGAATTTCATAAGATTATCTTTTAAGTGCTCTGATAAATATTATGCGAAAACATCCACTAGTCACGGGACGTAGTTTCGAAATAATTCTGACGGTCTATTAATAGTAGGAATGATAAATTTAACTAAATACATTATATACAATATCACTTGCAATAATATTATATTTTTTTTAACCGAAAGATTTGCTCATAGGAAACGCCAAAAAATTTCATTGATTTTTTTTTTGTTCTTTTATTATTATTATTTTACCTACTATTTTTCACGACGCTGTTTATTAAATGCGTCTAAAATACCAAAGATTGAAGAATGTAAAATGTAATTCAGAAATCTTATACTGATATATTTTTATTTAGAATAACAACTTATTATTTAAAAGATTTTTTATTAAAAACACTAAAAAAATTGTTAAATACTTTTCGTGGATTTAATTTTATTTAAATAACATTTAGGTATTAAGTTTACCACCATAACATTATACAAAAATCTTAGCCTCGACAGATTCTTAAGCCAATAAGTACTGCCATATCTTATGCATATCACTTACGCAGATAAAATTAAACCTTTTTTAACGTTTAAAATTATAATTAGTACATAATTTATGTGATATTTAAAAAATAAAATAGTATCTACCCATAAGCTAGTTTTTTTATTTCAAATCGAGAAAAAAAAAACAATAAATAACTTATTTATACTGAAAGAAAAAGTTACTTTTTATAAGAAATGTTTTAAGTGAAAACAGTATTTTTACTTAATCCATTTGGAAGGGTACTTCTTAACTCCTATCTAATATTTTTCTTCCTATTTAGGTATTTTTGAACTGCCATATCTCAGCAGGGCTTTCTAGAGCAGATTACTCATGATTAACTACCCTTTTGGAAAAGAAAAAAAAAAGAAGAAAAAATGATGGCTAATTAATCAATGAACGTAAGGTTGGACCGAAAAGGAAAAAGTAGAGTTATTTGTTTTTAACAAAACAAATAAAACAAACTGCGATATTTTAAAGAAAAATACTCCGGAAATAAAATCAATTTAAATATAATTAAGCAGCTTCAGTGCGCTCTCTTAAAAATAAATAAATAAACTTAGAAATAAATAAAATGTGGATTTCAGAATGTATGTTTGACTTAATTTCATAAATCGAAAATTAAAAATTAGACCATAAATAATACGGTGTTAATACTTTTTTGAAATTCTAAAATTGTCACAGTTTTTTCTATTTATTCTTACTGAGCATAAATGTATGAAGTACGAAAATATTTTACTCAACGTATTTTTATTAGTTTGAAATATCATTTATCGATAATGCTAAACTGTAATAATGCTTAAAAAAACATAGCAATTTTAATGGATCTTATGCCAAGATTACGAAATAGGTGGAAAAAATGGTCGACTTCAACGCCGACTCCGACTTGAGAAATTTTATCGACTTCGGGCTGGTTAATATACTAATGTTGCTGTTGGTTAATATTATGAGAAAACGAAAAAAAAAATAAAAAAGACGAAAGTTTTACCATTTTTCTTATAATTCAGTTCTTAGAACGTTGAAAAAAAAGTTGGAAAAATTCCATTTTATAATTTTTTTAATTTTATGCCCCACAAACCCGTAAAATCCAAGTTCAAAATCTAAAGAAGATAACAAAGCAAAAATTTTACTGTTTTGACCAAAAGTACATGCAAATCAGGACGCCTACTTGGCGTTGTTTCCGGTATTTTGCCAAGTTTCCATAGAATCCCATTGTAATCCAATAAGGTAACTTTACTATTACTATTATTATTATTATTATTATTATTATTATTATTATTATTATTATTATTATTATTATTATTATTATTATTATTATTATTATTATTAAAAGTTGGCTTTATCAAAAGTTTGAGTCTTTGAGAATGTAATAGGTAGTATTTCTTACGAAATCTTAGTTCGAAAATATCTTAGGGTTGGTTTAAGCTTTTAAGGTTGATATTTTATTCAAGCTCAAGTTAAAATACCCAGTCGTTTGATTTCTGGTTTGTTCGGAGAAATAGACTAGCACAGATGGCGAAGTCTGTTACGCTATGAAGAAGACTCAGAAACATTGACCAGAACTAGCAAACAAGCAAAGGCAGCAAAGTTTGTTTTTATAACTGTTTCTTTAAATCTTGACAGTTAAACTTTTTTAGTCCTTCAAAGATAGGAAAGGCTATTCGAAATTTAGGATAACTCTGAAGATGTTATTATATAATTTCGTTCTTTGTTATATTACATTTTCGTAGATTTGGAAACTTTTTCTTATATGTTACGACGCAACCTGGTGTTCAGACATATACATTGTATCTGCAAAGGTACTAAAAGTTTTCTAGGAAACTGGGATTCTTAGAAATTTTCTTGTAACGCCAACAGCAAAAATTCATATAACAGATACAGATTTGCACTGAAAATCAAAAAATCTGTAAGGCTACAAAGAATTTTTTAGGAAACTGGGATTCCAAGTATTTTTCATGTAATTGGAACCCAGGTTACAGATAAAATTTTAGTAAGTAAAAACTGTAAATTTAGAAATCTCTTTTGTAAAGTTCCATATTTCTGTAACTTTACAAAAATTAGTTTTGTAGATTTACATTTTTCCCTGTATAGTGTACAGATGAAATGTTAGTAACCATACAGATTTCGGCATCTTTACGTCTGTAGGATTACAGATTTTTTTTACTGTGTAGCTTAAGATATGGTTTCTTACAGGAACCAAATTATTGTCTAAAGAGTAATTTTATTTCAAGCTCGATCAAGAGAAATTTAGAGTTATCCCAATTTATTTTACTGAAATTGATTTTATATTCGAATCATTTACATACATTTTTTAAAGATTTGATAACACTCTTTAATTTTAATACATGTGTAGTCGTTCATTAACGTAAATTTAAAGGAAATTAATTATTGAAAGGAAATTGAATCTTTCTACATATTTTAGAAAAAATGTCTGTCTTCACCAATCAATAAAATGGAAGGAAAAAGTATTCGCAAATTATTTTTAGAAACTAAAATGTCTGATACAAGATTCAAATATTTCAACAAAAGCTTTAAAATTTAGTTCAATACTGTAAATATGGAACTACTAATGATACTAAAATTCCACTTCTAAGGAAAGTGGAATAATAGTGAAAGACTTTTCGACTGATATTTCAATCGATCGCAAAGTAATTAGATGAAATATTCTTTTACTAATGAGAAAGATTTAAAAAGTAAGAATATATTTCAGTCAGCTGCGTATAATGATATCGATCCTAATTATTTTCATAAAATGCTATTTCGATATTTTTTTCTTATAATATTTACTTTAATTACAACTGTAATTTAAATATAAACAATTAAGGTAAATTTATATTTCCTTTTTTGTATGTAATTTAATGTTTCCTAAAATGATTATTAAATGAAGTATTAATTATTTTAATAATATTTTATGCTGCTATTTTTGTCTTTGTTCTTGTTAATATTTCAAATGTACTAATGTCAAATTTAGTAATAAAAATTATCTTTTAAGTTAATACGTTAATAATTTACTGTAATAAAAATTTTAAATAATTAGAACAGAATTTAGGATTCATTAGATGCGATAACAATCGAAAAGCCTTTAAAATTGATCATGCGGAATAAAGTAGTGTTAATAATATGACTTTATGAATAGTTCATTTTACAAGTTAAATTCACTTTTCTTTACCATATAAAAAATTTTAAAACATTCAAAAAATACTTCAAAAATACATTACTAAAATAGGTGCAACGAAATTATACAAATAGTTTTCAAAATCAATTTATTTTTAAATGCTTTAAGTGATCAATTAAAATAAAACAAAAACCTTATTGTTTTACATGTTGTTACAACTAGGATTAAAGAACGTATAGCAGACATCAAATACAATAGGAAAACTACAGCTCTCTCAAGATTATATAGTAAAGAACCATTACAAATAGATTTTAAAAATAGCAGAATAATATACCCTTCTAGATCATATTTTCTATCAATCATAAGAGAATCAATAGAAATCTTGATACGTAGAGACAATGTTTGCAATGAATTTGCCTCCATGGAGCTACCTAAAATTTGGAAAGAAATGCTTCAAAGGTTTTTAAGACAATAATCTGTAATACTTCACAATTATTGTTATTCATTTTTATTTCCAGTTTTACTTTTCTATGCTCATGTTCACGTGATTTATATTTGTTTATTTCGAGAAATTTATTTTTATCATTTGTTTGTTTTTTATAGGATTAAAGAACATATAGCAGACATCAAATACAATAGGAAAACTACAGCTCTCTCAAGATTATATAGCAAAGAACCATTACAAATAGATTTTAAAAATAGCAGAATAATATACCCTTCTAAATCATATTTTCTATCAATCATAAGAGAATCAATAGAAATCTTGATACGTAGAGACAATGTTTGCAATGAATTTGCCTCCATGGAGCTACCTAAAGTTTGGAAAGAAATGCTTCAAAGGTTTTTAAGACAATAATCTGTAATACTTCACAATTATTGTTATTCATTTTTATTTCCAGTTTTACTTTTCTATGCTCATGTTCACGTGATTTATATTTGTTTATTTCGAGAAATTTCTTTTTACCATTTGTTTGTTTTTTATAGGATTAAAGAACATATAGCAGACATCAAATACAATAGGAAAACTACAGCTCTCTCAAGATTATATAGCAAAGAACCATTACAAATAGATTTTAAAAATAGCAGAATAATATACCCTTCTAAATCATATTTTCTATCAATCATAAGAGAATCAATAGAAATCTTGACACGTAGAGACAATGTTTGCAATGAATTTGCCTCCATGGAGCTACCTAAAGTTTGGAAAGAAATGCTTCAAAGGTTTTTAAGACAATAATCTGTAATACTTCACAATTATTGTTATTCATTTTTATTTCCAGTTTTACTTTTCTATGCTCATGTTCACGTGATTTATATTTGTTTATTTCGAGAAATTTCTTTTTATCATTTGTTTGTTTTTTATAGGATTAAAGAACATATAGCAGACATCAAATACAATAGGAAAACTACAGCTCTCTCAAGATTATATAGCAAAGAACCATTACAAATAGATTTTAAAAATAGCAGAATAATATACCCTTCTAAATCATATTTTCTATCAATCATAAGAGAATCAATAGAAATCTTGATACGTAGAGACAATGTTTGCAATGAATTTACCTCCATGGAGCTACCTAAAGTTTGGAAAGAAATGCTTCAAAGGTTTTTAAGACAATAATCTGTAATACTTCACAATTATTGTTATTCATTTTTATTTCCAGTTTTATTTTTCTATGCTCATGTTCACGTGATTTATATTTGTTTATTTCGAGAAATTTCTTTTTATCATTTGTTTGTTTTTTATAGGATTAAAGAACATATAGCAGACATCAAATACAATAGGAAAACTACAGCTCTCTCAAGATTATATAGCAAAGAACCATTACAAATAGATTTTAAAAATAGCAGAATAATATACCCTTCTAAATCATATTTTCTATCAATCATAAGAGAATCAATAGAAATCTTGATACGTAGAGACAATGTTTGCAATGAATTTGCCTCCATGGAGCTACCTAAAGTTTGGAAAGAAATGCTTCAAAGGTTTTTAAGACAATAATCTGTAATACTTCACAATTATTGTTATTCATTTTTATTTCCAGTTTTACTTTTCTATGCTCATGTTCACGTGATTTATATTTGTTTATTTCGAGAAATTTATTTTTATCATTTGTTTCTTTTTTATAGGATTAAAGAACATATAACAGACATCAAATACAATAGGAAAACTACAGCTCTCTCAAGATTATATAGCAAAGAACCATTACAAATAGATTTTAAAAATAGCAGAATAATATACCCTTCTAAATCATATTTTCTATCAATCATAAGAGAATCAATAGAAATCTTGATACGTAGAGACAATGTTTGCAATGAATTTGCCTCCATGGAGCTACCTAAAGTTTGGAAAGAAATGCTTCAAAGGTTTTTAAGACAATAATCTGTAATACTTCAAAATTATTGTTATTCATTTTATTTCCAGTTTTACTTTTCTATGCTCATGTTCACGTGATTTATATTTGTTTATTTCGAGAAATTTCTTTTTATCATTTGTTTGTTTTTTAAAAAGTTGCCGTAAGAGCAATGAAACATGTAAAACTATGGGGTTTTTTTGTTATTTTTAATTCATCACTTAAAGAATTTAAAAATAAATTGATATTTTAAAGTGATGTTTTGTATTACATGTAGTTTTCAAAAATTAAAACACTAGATATTCAAAGTATATAAAAAAGTACTAAGTGCTTTCTTCAAACCCTAAAGCATTGATAAATATAAAAACTTATTTAAAATTAATAATTTAGGATAGCCTTCAAATTCATGCCAATATATATATATATATATATATATATATATATATATATTATAGCGACACATTTTGTTAAAATTGTAATCGGTATTAAAAGTTATTGGAATGTGTACTTAAGTTAAAAAAACAAATTACGTAACATCGTGCAATTAAAATGATAAATGTTAGAAATAGAACTATTTTATATATTTCCATTTATATTTCCACAATTATAACTATTTCATGCTAATCTTTATAATCAACTTCAAATAAGGATGATTATGCTATTCGGCAACATATACAGGATGAGTCATAAATATCGAAACAACAGGCTATCTCCTTAAATATTGCCCCTAGACCCATACTTCCAAATGCAAAAATTCATAGAAAAGGCGAAATTTTTGATAAGATAAGTTGCAACTTTATAGGGGGTCTATTTAAAAAAGTACGAAAATTAACTTTTTATACGTCCCCCGGAGGATAAAATTTTCAATTAGGAAAACTTTCCTTATCCAGTCCTGAATAATACACAAAAAGTTGCATCTTCATATCTTTAAAACTCGCATAGTTATAGCTGTTTTAATAATTCATCAGGTTTTAAGGGATTAAACACAAATTAAAATGCGCGCAAATATAATTCTCTAAGAAAATCAGATCCTAAAATTTATCAAAATTTCGTATAGTTAGGACTGGTTTAAGTGTTATAGTTAAAAATCGTTATAACTCCAAACATCATTTATCGGATTTCAATTTCTTTCCATTTAATTAAAGATGAAAATCTGATTTTAGTTTTGTTTCGGGGTTTTTATTTTTCAATATTAATTTTAGAACTTTTAAAAATATTTATTGAAAAAATAATATAACTTTAAAAAAATCATATTTTCAAAAGTAAATAATTTTTCAATTTTGCCTCAAACAACACTAACGTAAAATAATTAAAAATGACATGTTTCAAGTTTGTACTTTTTTTCTTTAGGAATTCTTAACTTTTAATAGTTTAAATACAAGAAATAGTCTGTAAAAAATTCATTATACAGAGAAACGAAATATTCATTTTTACTGACCGTCAGTTTATTTAAAGAATGCTTTTCTAAGATGCTAATTAAGCCTTTTTTTTCAAATATAGGCCTCACAATTTCAAGCTTTTTTATCGTCCTGCAGAGGCTGTTAAAAAATCTGTATTCTGGGCCCTGCCGGGTTAGGACCGAGATGTTACTTTTTTCTGAAGTCTCGCCTATCCGGGTCTAATGTATTATAATAGTGGGGACTGCTTCCTTATTTCAAGGTCTGCAGTCGACGAAATTTTCAATCTCTGTTTGGAACAAGCCGTATCAAAATCACTGTCTCTGACTGACTTAATGCGTTAATGAAATAAGTAAAGTTTGGTTAAATCAATTTTTTTACAAAAACTACATAAATTTTAAAATCGCTTTTATTTTACAAAAAAAAAAAAATTAAATGAATAGCATATTTAAATGCTAAAAATTATTCACAATTAAACGAGAGAAAAAAAATCTGCCTATGACGAAATTCTGTATTGAACAGAAAATGTGTTGATCCATGCAAAATAAAAACAATAACACGAAAGAAAAAATAAACGCCATTTAACACTCCTAGGAAGGGCATTTATGTATTACATATTTTTTCTTTCCTATGTGATTCCATCTTAAAAGGTTTTACTGCATAACATTTTTCAAAGTCTCCAACGCACAGGGTCTGGATTAGCGATATTAAAATATAAGAAAAACATTTACATGTAAACAGAGATTCGTTGATAAAATAAATATATCACAGCCTTTGGCGCTTCTTTAATAATAAAAAATATAAATATAAAAAAAAACCGAAAAGCTATAATAAGCATTTTTGGTCAGAACTCCTCCACGCGAAACAATTTTTAACTACACTGAAGTAAAAAAAAGTATGTAGAAATTCACGGCTGAGCCGGGCTATGATTTAAACTTTTTTCCAGGCTGGTCCGAATTATGATTTTAACATTTTTCCATGCCGGGAAGAACTATTTCCCTATGAGTCGGTTTGAGATCGGACCTAGATATTTCGATCCACGCAGACCTCCAGTGCTAACGATCAATATATTTTGAAAATAAATTTTGATTTAAATCAATACGCTGCTTTATTATGTCAAAATAAGAGGTACGGTCTTAAATCGATATTTAATAACGGACATTTTGTGGACGATCCCTCATTTGCTTTGAAAATGAATGAAATACTCTTCGTTTACAGGCATGGTAAAGTCACGAATTTTGGAGAATTTTGGATTTTAATACATCTGTAATGTTCTCCGATACGGAAATGAAATTTTATTTTGTTCGTTTTGGGAATGTATACGGAATAATTTCCTAATTGGGAATTTTGATCTACGGGGGCCGTATAAAAATTTAATTTTCGTATTTTTTCAAATAGACCGCAATGGAGTTGCAACTTATGTTATCACAAATTTCACCTTTTTTATGAATTTTTGCATTTGGAATTATGGGTCTAGAGGCAATATTTAAGGAGCTAGCCTATTGTTTCGATATTTATGACTTACCCTGTACAGAAAAATGTTATATTTTGAATACTTAAGATCGTAATTCGTTTCAGAATTACATTCAAAGGGGCGAAAATTTCGTTAATGAAGAAAAAGATTTATTGTATGTTTATATATATATATATATATATATATAACATTTAATATGTTCTTTATATTAAAAAAAATAAAATTAGCTTTATACTAAACTAGTAAAGAACATCCTTTATAACAACAAATTCCTGCCGAAACCGGCCATTATCAGCTTGCAAATCACAGGAAGTAGAATAAGAAATTCAATATAATATATATTTATTTATTTATTTACACTTTTTTGATATTTTTACAATTTTTCAAACTTTATTTAATATAAATATACTATTAAAAAAAAAAAAAAAAAAAAAAAAAAAAAAAAAAAAAAACTAGACTGTGCTGTTTTGCTGGAGTAAAAATGATAAAAAAAATAAGAGTTTAAAAATAACAATAATAAAATAATAATAAATAAATAAACCAAAAAATTTAAAGTAGTATTCATAGTTCTTATTAGCATTTTTAAAGATTTACGTAGTTGATTATTTTGTTTTCCTATTAGTTACCACTTAAGAATCAGATTAACTTCTTAAAAGCCCCCTAAAAAATATATAAGCTGATTTCTATATTTTTATTGTGTTTGAGAAATGTTTTTGGATGTTCCTGATTTTCCGGTCGTTTTTACTTAATTAACTTGGCACTTAGCTTATTTTCTAGAGATGAGTTTGTGAGAGTGGATTATTTGCTCAATTATAGTGTTGTAACCCATCGTATTCGTTGAATGAAAATGTTTAAAGGGACTGTTTGCTTGAATATATAATAAAAATGGTTATAAAAATCCATTAGATTTTTAAATTAAAAACTACTAAATTAAAAAACTTTAATTTATTTGCTGTAATGTAAAATACTCCGTTAAATTTAAGGCAAAAATTGCTGGCAACAATGTTGCCAGAAATCTTTGCCGTAAAAGTTGCAGTAAAATTAGATGTTATAAAAAAATACATCTAATTTTATTGCAATTTTTACGGCAAAAACTGCTGGCAATATTACTGCCAGCAGTTGCTGCAAATTTAACGGCATTTTTTTTGCATAGTGTATACCAGACAGTATACCATGCAACTGGAAAAAAGTTGAATAAAACTGATGTTTAATTTTTACATAGGGGCTATGACAATAGAGAAACGAAATAGATGGCAGTGCATAAAATTGGCTTGCTGTATTATGTGCGTTATCGCACAAATTTAAATATGCTTATTAGGTTCAAACAAAATGATCATGCGGAACAGTTACCGAATCCTTTGACGTCATTCGTGCATTATATATATACGTGTATATATATATATATATATATATATATATCCTTAGTTATGTAGCTAGTAAATCATAATAAAATGAAATGCTACTTTAGAATGTTTAAATATAAGCATATATATATATATATATATATATATATACACATATACAGGGTGTCCGAAAAGTCTGGAAACGGTCGAATAACTCGAGAAATACATATGAGATTGAAAAACGTAAATATACGTGTTAAATATTTTTAAATAAGCTACTCAGTGATACCAAATTTGACCTTCGTAACCGACCCCCTTGGGGTCAGAGGGGGTCCAACTTTGAAATCTTAAATTATAACACCCATTTTTTATTGCAGATTCGGATTCTACGGACAAAAATACGTAACTTTCGTATTTGATGTTTATTTCGAATCCTCGTTTATCACGGTGTAATTGAGCATATTAAATCGATACATATTTCGGCTTTTCCAACGGGATTTTCCCTAATCGAAACTAATTGGGGAGAATTTATGACATCAAATTCCTCGTCTTTTGCAATAATAGCGTTTCCTGAAAATCACCCGTGCCGATTATTTCGGTAGTGCTACACAGTTAAAAATTTGATCCATTTGCTGTAGAGTCACTCCACAGCTTTTATAGAATATATCTTTCATGACCAATGAGAATGTTCCATAACACAGTAAAGTACACTGTAAAAAAAATTGACCCTTTTGCTGCATCGTCACTCCACCGCTTTTATAGAAAACGATTACTTTACTGTGTTATGGAGCATTCTCATTGGTCACAAAAGAGATATTCTATAATAGCTGTGGAGTGACGCTGCAGCAAATGGGTCAAATTTTTAACAGTGTAGCACTATTGAAATAATCGCCACGGGTGATTTTCAGGAAACGCTATTCCTACAAAAGACGAGGAATTTGACGTCAAAAATTCTGCCCAATCAGTTTCGATTAGGGAAAATCCCGTTGGAAAAGCGGGAATATGTATCGATTTAATATGCTCGATTACACCGTGAAAAACGAAGATTTGAAATAAACATCAAATACAAAAGTTACGTATTTTTGTCCGTAGAATCCGAATCTGCAATAAAAGATGGGGGTTATAATTTAAGATTTCAAAGTTGGACCCCCTCTGACCCCCAGGGGGTCGGTTTCGAAGGTCAAATTTGGTATCACAGAGTAGCTTATTTAAAAATATTTAACACGTATATTTACGTTTTTCAATCTCATATGTATTTCTCGAGTTATTCGGCCGTATCCAGACTTTTCGGACACCCTGTATATATAGTGCAAAAGAACGTGGTTATGTTTAGGCCTAATGTAATTGATTTTAGGGCTACATTTTTGGCATCCCCGCCACCCATTATACTTCATCTCTATTCTTTCTTTTTACTCATTGGGTTCAGGTAACATACATGCAAACAAGGAAAGATGCTGTCCGTGGCCCCGTGTGATTAGTCGTAGCCCGTCGAATTCGTTGAATGAAAATGTTTAAAAGAACTGATTGGCTGAATTTACAAAAGAAACATGATAAAAAAATCCATTAGATTTTCAAATTAAAATCGTTTTTAATCTATCTTCTATATACCAGACAATATATCGTTCAACTTGCTTAGAGGTTGGATTAACTGACATTTTTAATAACATGTGAGTCGTACCCGTCGAATTAGTCGAATGAAAATTTTTTAATAACTGATTGACTGAATTTATAGAAATTATCTTTATAAGAAATCCATTAGATTTTAAAATTGAAAACAATTTTAATCATCTTATGTATACCATAAAGTATATCATGGCACGGGTTGAGCACGGGTTCAATCAACTGGTGATTTTAATATCTTAGGACTTGCACCAATCGAGTTCGCCAAATGAAAATATTAAAAAAAAACAGACTTTCTGAATTTATGAAAAAAATATTATAAAAACTCCATTATATTTTAAAATTAAAAACGCTCTTAATCTATCTTCTGTATACCAGTCAGTACACCGTGTAACTTGAATACAGGTTGAATAAACTAGAGTTTTTAATAACTTACGAGTCAAATTTCCTCACCAGTCAAATTTGACGATAGAAAATGTTTGAAAGAACTGATTGACTGAATTTATAAAAATAATCACAAAAATATGTGGAATAATTAATATTGTATTGGCTAGCCTGTCCCTTAAAATAAACATTTAAAACTAAAGTATAATTTTAGCTTTTGAAATTACTGAAAAAATTAAACATTATTCCTATACGTCATCAGTAATTTGCAATTAAGATAATGAAATTATGAAGTTATTAATTAAGGCTTTGATCTTTGGTATTACGTAAGGAAAAATTAAACGAAAATTTCACCATTATGATACAATCATATTTTTTGTTAAAAAAATAAAATCTAAAGATAACATTTTTTTTATTATTATCGCAAAATTTACATGCATATATAGCCTATTCATGTTTACTATTTAGAAAATATCTATTTTAAAGTGCAATTGATTATTAATAAATAAGGTAACATGGGGTAATAACGCCACGTTAATGTTCTACCAATTTTCATGGCTTAATTTCAGAATGTAGTTTTCAAACAAATATAGGATTTGATAAAGCAACTCATTGTCTATCCATAGAAAAAAGATATGCATTCATAAAATGTAATGGCGTGATTTCTTGACCAATGCTATTTGGCGTTATTACCCACCTATGCCGGTAATAACGCCATGCAAACAAATCTATAAAATAAGATGGAATAATCCCATGTAGATTGCTCATTTCTAAAAATACGAACTCTACAGCCCTAGAAATTGACAAATTGTTGACACATTTTTTTCTAAGCGATAGAAAATGTTTATTTTTTTGTGAAAGTGGAAAAAAAGCAGGGGAGGAGGCAAAAGAATATCAGACCCTGAGTTTCTTTTTGCCTAAAAAGGACCGCTTAAATAAAATTATTAGAAACATTGCACGGTTTTAACTGTGTTTATCTAAATCAGAATTTATGTTCCCATATATGCATTCTATCCGATAGATAAAATATTCATTTTTTTGTAAAAATGAAAAGAAAAAGAGATCGCGGAACATCTACAGTATATAATATCCTGAGCTTCTGTTTACTTAAAAGTCCCGCTTAAATATAATTATAAAAAACATTGCACGGTTTTAACCTTATTTGTAACCATAATGTAATATTTTTATCATGTGAAATTTCATAATAACTACTATTTAACCCGTAAACCCCCTACTAATGTGGATTAGCTCAAACTTAAATTTAAAATGTCGGCGTTATATAAAAAATTCTTTAATAAATTTGTATTTTTAATTAAGTAAATAAGATTTCCCTATTATCAATATATCTGGAAAGTCCCTTATTAAATTTTATACATGATTCATGTAGTTATATTTCATTATCTCTATATTAGAAACAAAATTAACCTTTAACTGCTGTTAGCAATCTAACTGAACGCTGTTTGTTTTGAGAGGGGGTCAAATTACTGATTTTAACTTGTAATTTCCAATTTAACTATAGGTACAACTGAAATTCTCGTTTGTTTGTAGTCCTCGTACCATTGTTAGAAATATTTAAATAGATTAAAATTAATTAGACTTAATCCTGTACAAAAAGTTTAGTGCATAAATAGTACTCTGGGTTTTGATCATTGATCGCCTTTCAACCTTTAACTAACTTTACCGGTCTCACAGACCATTTCTCTTTGCAATTTGTATAGTTTAACTTGTAATTTTCAGTTTAAGTACAAACACTACCAAAATTTTGTTTCATTCGGAACTTTAGTACTATTACCAAACACTTTTAAATAGATGAATATTAATTATAATTGTCTTGTACAAAACGTTTAGTACAAAATACCATCCTATGAGTTAATCATGCCTTTTATTCATCTTTTGATCTCATGGTCTCACAGACCCCTTCACATTAGCTACATTACAATTTATATCACATCAGTTAAAGGTTAAATTTTGAAAATTTTGATAAACAGAACGCTGAGAAAGCGGACAATTAAAATTTAGAATTCAATTGTTCAATTAAGAGGTAATTTAATAGAAACCTGATTTTGAAAATGTATGATTTAGAATATCGAAAACATTTTGATATCGTTTTATTTATAAGAGTTTAAAATAGTTTTTACATTAGTATTAAAAAAGAAAGATCAGCTATAGGTATCGGCCCCCCTCCCCTTTTAATCTAATCATTTCAAAAATGACAATAATGCTGTCTCAAACGTAACGTAAAAAAAAAACCTCCTTCGGATGTAGTTCCACCACTGTAAGGAATCAACCGGGGTAATAACCCAAGGAATGGCTTTATTACCCCGATATACTTATTGTGCAGTTCATATTAAACTTCAAACTATTTCGCAAACATAACCAAAATCTTCTACAACATTTTGAAAGTACATGAAATGCACTACAAATTTAAATGGTAAAACAAAATATTTCCTGGTAAATATACAGTCTTCACATCACAGAACTTACCTCGCAAATTTTAAATCAAGCATTAATTTTAGTTGCTCCTAAAAGTGATAAGACCTACAAATGGAACAAATTAACATTAAGCTGTTGTTTGTGTTTTATGTACGTCAGAGCCGTTCTAGGCAGATCCCACAGGTGCTATTTTCCGGATTATTTCATAATTATGCGTAATATTAGCCCTTGGCGTTATTATTCCACCTAGCGTTATTACACCAGAACATCTTACATTCACGTTTTCCAACTACAATTTTTAAAGTGACATACATTTTATTTTTACAATGACATCATTTTCACCCACTCAAACCCATTGAGATGAGAATCTCAAATTTTATAACCGGAAAGGATATATATATATATCCATACTTAAATATAACAGCTTTAACAGGGTAAAACTGTTTTATTTAAAATCGTGACTCGCTTTCTATTCAAAACTTTTAAATAGTTACTTTTAATTTTGATACAAAAAATCGCATTTTCAAAAATGTGGTAATTCCCATTTTTTCCACTTCTATATCCAACAATGAAACTAATCAGAATGCCTCCAATGTGAAAATGTTTCATAAATGGAATTACGTGTAAAAAATAGCAAGTGCGGACACATCTACAAATAAATGCTTGCATTTAAAAAACTAAATATCAAATATGGTCCAGTAGAAGGCTCAGGCCAGGTGATTAAAAAAACCTGGTTTTGTAAACATATGCATAAATTGAGTATTAAAATATTTTTGCAATAATCTACGGATCCTGAAAATGAGAACTACGTGTGACTAGTTTGTGGAAATGAAAGCATCTTTAGTTTAAACATCTGTTTTATTGATAAACCAAACATAGAATATTATTAAAGTTGCAGTGATTTTATCTCACTTGATCAGAATAACGCGAGTCACTAGCTTAGAATAACTGTCTTGGCTTTTTGCTCGACGCTAGCGTTCACGCCTTTTGATTATGCGATTCCTTCTCAAATCCCATCGGCGCGGCGTTCATCAGCATTCACTCCTTATTGGTGAACTGAACAAACACGTAACTTCAACAACATAAAACAACATACAACATAATTACAAAGATTAAATCTTCAATTGCTTATTTGACTAAAAATTAAGAAATAATTAGAAGAAAGTAATTTAAATTTCTATAATTTAAAAAGTTAGAAGTACCAGAAATAGCATTTTGTATGCTATAATTCACAATAACATTAGTTCTTTTTAATTTATATTTTTTAAAGGTAAAATTTTTCTAATAATACCATAAAAATGAGGAAAGCCATTAAATCTTTGGTCTTTCTCTTCAAAAGCAAAGGAAATTTCCTACCACTTTGAAAAAAAGTGCATGACATGGTTAAAGTGGTTGTACGTGTTCTTTGAACTTGGTGCAGTAAAAGAAAGCTATTTCGGAAAGTCTGTGTAGTGTTTAAATTTTTATGGTGCTATTCAACTGATTTTTTTAGTCCTTATTGTACTACACCAACTTGTTCATTATTTCACTTCAGATTAGTCAGCATGATTTTTATTGCAGTTTATTTTTGTAAGTTTATCATAAGTTCCTTTAACTGTTTATCCTTAATTTTTTTATTCTATTGAAGTTCAACGGTTTATGCCCCGGACATTTAATGTTAGAATACAAAAAAAAAAAAAAAAAAAAAAAAAAGAAAAAGAAAAACTAGATGTATTGCAGATTTTTGTGTCTTCACAAAGAACTGAGTACATATCAAGTTTTCTAAGACTAATATTAATCGGAAAATATGTTCAAACTTGTGTCAGAAATTCTGCTGCTTTAAGCCAAATTCGTTTATTTAAATATAATACAAGAATAATAATAATAATAAAAACCAGTCAAATATGGCAATCCCACATACATCTTTTATCCTATGCATGTTATTACTTTCTGAAAAATACAGCATAGCAGCGCAACATTTTAGGTGGTTTAAACCAAAATCTAGTCAGCAACAACTTATGTCAACTTATTACTGAATCTGATATTTGATGAAAATCGTGCATTAGAGTTTGAGATAGAGCTATTCTAAAATCTTAAAAAATATGTCTGTATAACAGCGCCACATGTTGATTGATGTACACAAAAAATCTAATCAGAATCATAATCAGGATATCAGAACTGAATCTAAAGTTTTATGAAAATACCTTGAAAATAGTTCTTGAGATACAGCTATTGCGAAATCAAGAAAAATGTAGTATAGAAGCGCCATCTTTAGGACAATTTACACCAAAACTAAACAACACTAATCTATATCAGGAACTAACTGAATATGAAGTTATAGAAAATTCCGTGTATTTGTTCTTGAGATACAGCTATAGCGATAGTGAGGAATAATGCACCATGACAGCGCCACCTGTTGAGCGATTTGCACCAAAACGTAATCAGCATCATATTATATCAAGTACGAATTAAAATTTTTTGAAAATCAATGCACTAGTTCTTGTGATATGGCTATTGTGGAACTTGCAAATATTTCAGCATAACAGCGTCATCTTTTGACAAACTGAATGACAGACATATAGACAGACCCGAAGACAGACATTTTGTAAAAACATGTTTTTCGAGTTCTCTGACCTACGAAACATGAAATTCCGTCAAAAAACGAATTTCGAAAATTTTTACCATTCCAATACTTTTTTCTTGTAAAGATAGAAGAAAGTAATAAATAAATATACATACAATAAAACATAAAGAGAAAATATATTTACGAGATTTAATGTTTCATATTCGACCACATGCAATGTTGTAAAAATAATTAGACCGGAAGGCGGCAGTATCAATTCATCGAAATCACAGATGAAATTTCAGAATTAATTAAAACTCTGACTCGCATATTAAGATGCAATCGGTCTGACTAGTCATATCTAGGTGAAAAATACTTGAAAACTGGATTTTCGCGGTTGTCTCGTAACTTTACTATTGTGTTTCTGTGCATACAAATGTTTGAAAACACGGATTCCTTGGAGAAAAAAAAAACGCAATGGTAACTGATTGCGTTCTAATATGCAAATCGATTTTTTTCTAATCCTGGAATTTTTAGCCAAGAATTTAATAAGTTGATTGTCTGGGTTTCCGCGTCCTGGCTAAATCATTCGAAAAAAAATTCATAAAAATCTTTAACTTCATGAAAAGGGCTCGCTAATTATATATAGAAATGGAGTAAAATGAAATTTCCCTTTTCAAAGAACATGTCCTCTCCTAAACATAAGCACACACACAGACACACAAATGTAATTTAACAAAGTACAACGACTATTTAGAAAATGATATTTCAAAAGAAAACATCCAATTTAAATACATTTGTATATATAACTTAAAGTAATTTTATTGCATAATTTATTTTATAAAATTTAACAATATCAATGTATAATCAATGTACAATTTTAAAATATTAATTACCGTATTGTTTTTACATTTATTTAAGATAAATTAACTGTCATTAATAAGGCATTTTATTTTAATTAGCCGATTTATTTTATGTAGATTTTTATAGAAATTATTACCCCAATTCATGAACGGTAAATTTATGATAAACTGTTTAATATGTTTTCCTTTGTTTGCAATTTATTAATTATGCACTGCCTTGTATCTTTCATTTGTTAGCAGCACGATTATAAAAAGCATACAGATGATAAAAATAAATTTCTTTCTAAAATACTACATAATTAACAGGTAACACAGGAAAGAGTAATTAAATATTTTTAAAAATACCTGACACATTGCTGTTATTTTTCAATTTTATATCATATGTTAATTAAATGAGCTTTTAAAAATGCATCTTTAATATGCAATATTTTGTGAATCATTTATAAGTGACTCATAAAATATTTGCTTTTATAAGTGATATTTTTATCAATTTTAGTTTCTGTTTTTTAACTTTCTTTATTATGAAAAAAATCCAACAATTTATTAATTGAATTTTTTTTATAATAAACACAATTTGACTTCCTTATTTACCATCGACGCATTTTTAATAAATTAATATACATATATATATCTATATACAATGTTATATTATAAATTTTTCCTTATCGATGTATCCTATTATTTTCTTGTTTTTACGCTAAACCACGGCATAATCACTAACTTCCTATTGTTTAATAATATCTATAATTAATTCAATTAAATTCTGCTTAAATTAGTTATTATCTTCAATCATTAACACAATTTATTTAAATATAAAACTTTTAGTTTATTCCTAAATTGCCTCATCATTTTAAATAATTTGCATTATTTAGTGTAAATTCGAATATTTTTAAAAAGCCATAACTTTTTTTTTAATTCCAAGGACTTTCCCATCCTGGTATAATTGTTTCTTTGTATTATTTTTCATTACGCATTTCAACTCATTACGCATTTTTAACGGAACTTTTTGCAGAATAAGTTAAGTTTTTCATGTGACGTTCAAGTTCCTTACCAATCGCACGTGCATATCATTGTGAGTTTGATCAAAAGGCAGCAGCCTTCGGTGAAAAACTCAGAATATGCGCGATTTTCAACTTGTTAACATATAACGCAGAATGAAATTTCCCCTCTGACTACCGCTTTCTTCATTCTAAAATTTATTTAATAGCCACTATGATTTCCATAGCAGGACTTGATCTTTAACATTAACCCTTTTAGTGCCAAGGAGCGCCGTCGCGCTGCTCTCGATAGTTGTGAAAAATGCCAGTGTCGCGATAGCGCTCCTTTTGACAGTTCACTTTTGACACGCGCAGTATTTAATAAAGTGCTATTTATATTTATTTAATTTATTGTCGCCTAGCAACAGAAATACCAAAATGTAAGAAAATTTCTTATTGCAAACGATAAACTGTGAATGAAGGACATTGTCATTTTATTTCTGAAGTGTTTGCTAAGCAGTGTGAAAAAATATCTTTGTTTTTCTTGTTGTGATATAATTTCGAACACTAGATAAACATTGTGACGGCCGTGTTACCTTGTTCGTATTTTTATTCATTATATAGCCTTCTAACTATCTTCGATCGCATATTTTTTATATAAACATCGTGATTATTATTTTTTTAATATTTCTAGTCAGATTTCCACTAGACACGCATACACGCTACACATACATATATTTATATAAGGTACCCTGGGGTAATAACGCCACGTTAAGGTTCTACCAATTTTCACGGCTCAGTTTTAGATTGTATTTTTCAAACAAATATGGGATTTGATACAGCAACTCATTGACTATCTATATAAAAAAATAATTTAACAGATATGTATTCATAAAATGTAATGGCGTGATTTCTTGACCAATGTTATTTGGCGTTATTACCCACCTATATGGGTAATAACGCCATGCAAACAAAACTATGATATAAGATGGAATAATTGCATGCAGATTGTCCAATTCTAAAAATACAAACTCTACAAACTTAGCAATTGACAAATTGCGTTCTAAGCTATTGAAAATGTTCAATTTTTTGTGAAAGTGTAAGAAAAATAAAGGTGTGGTGTGTGTGTGTGTGGGGGGGGGGGAGGATGAGGCAAAAGAATATCAGACTGTGAGCTTCTCTTTGCTTAAAAAGGACCGCTTAAATAGAATTATTAGAAACATTGCACAGTTTTAACTGTGTTTATTTGAATCGGTATTTAGGATGTAGCTCGGCCACTGTAGGGAATCAACCGGGGTATTAATGCCAAGGATTGGCGTTATTACCCCGTTATAGTTATTGCGCTGTACATTTTAAATTACAAATTATCTCGAGAAGATATCCAAAATCTTCAACAACATTTTGAAAGTCCATGAAATGTACTACAAATTTATGTAATTAACAAAGTTTTTCCGGATAAAAAAAAATAGTCTTCACATCACAAACCGTATCTCGCAAATTTTAGATCAAGCGTTAATTTTAGTTGCTTGCAAAAACAATAAGACCTAAAAATGAAACAAATTAACTTGAAGCTGTTTTTTGCGATTTATATGACTCAAAACCCTTCTGCGCAGAGCACATGGGTGTCATTTACCAGATTATTTCATAATTATGCATAATATTAGCACTTGGCGTTATTACCCCGCCTGGCGTTATTACACCAGAGCACCTTATATATATAGATATAGGGTAAATTGTCACACATGTGAACATGGGGCATATGATGGCATATGAGGACATATGCTTTTTTAGTTGAAAAAAATTACAAATGATGAAAGCACCAGTAGACATATAGTAAAAATTTTTTGAAGCTCTTTGACGTTTTGTTTGTACCGTTTAGTTAAAAGGCTGTTTTTAGATCTCAAAATTAAAATTGCAGTTTCAACTTCCGAAGCAAATAATTTTATTTATTTATTCTTTTATTTGAATCTTATTGTTTTAACATATACTATGATACCAATACATATTTTTTATTTAAAAAAATCTTCAAAAATTGAGAAATGTTAATGATTTGTCATTCTAAGAGTAGTGGCCATGTGGGGCACTTGTGAACATACTAGTTGGGGCATACATGAACAGTTCACAAGTGCCCCAATAATAATTCTGTGATTCTGTTCCTTTCAGTTAACTTCATGAAACAAATAATGCCAGGTTTAATTCTATAAGTTCCCTGCAATGGAACATTTTTTGTCATAGAACATTTGATTTCGAAATGAAGCTTCCGCAAAAACGTCTGTCAACAGATGCATAAAGAACAACAATATCATTTACGTTCAATTGTAATTTAAATAAGTTTAACGTTTTCTAAAATAAATTAATGTTATGCAATATTTTACTAAACGGTTTACTACAATATTTTGTACGCATTGTTCATAAAAAAAAAGTATTGCATTAAATAACTGCGCATTTTTTTAATTTAAATTTTCCAAACTTGCAATGATAGCATACTTACATCTCTAAAATAGCTATGTATATGATGCTTTAAATGATTATAGATATCCGTAATATCTTAAGAATGTAGCTATTTTAAATTAATAATCACCATAAAATCCCGATTGTAAGCAGCTCCCGCCCCTCTCTTTCAAAAGCAAAAAAAGGTTAAATTTAAGAGAGAGATAAAAATTGAGATTTTTTTTAAAGCACTCATTAAAATTTTTTTTTTCTTTATCATTAATTTTGAAGTAAATAAGGCAATTACTGGAGTAAAAATCTTTTGCATTTCGTCAGATTTTTCATAAATATTATATAAATGCCCCCTCTTTAAAATCTCCGCGAAACATAAACCCTTAAGAAAAATTTAAAAGCTTTATTTTATTCAAATTTGCTTCTTTATTTTTTTAACAATAAATCAGTCCTCTAAACATTACCCTTCCCCCAATCTACTTATTTTTATTGTATAATTTTGTATTTAAACATATCACCCAGAAATTAGAGAAATTTATACCTATTATTTTCTTTATAGGGAATTTAACACATAATATAACAAGTGATTATGACGACAAATGAATAACAGAATAAAAAGTATGTAAAACGATATTTCCCCCTTGTGCTCACATGTTCTCCACGTGTATTCACAACTACCCCACTTGTGGAGCACACGTGAACAATTTCTTGAATTTTTAAAATCATAAAAAAATGCATGAAAAACTATAAAAGTGGTTTTAAAACAATACCAAGTGTAAAAAAAATCTTTTGTTTATTATATTCAGTAGTTTTTGTTTTTAGAAATTAATCCATTTATGAGAAAAAGCTATATTTTTGTGAACTGTTTACCTGTGCCCCAGATTTTCCTAGATATATATTAATATGAATTGAAATTTTTTCTTGAAATAAAATTTCAAATTTGTTTATTAAATATATTGGGACGATTCAAAACAAGATGGCTAAAATGAATGAGAAAATCAAGCATATGAAATAATTAGAACATTCATGGGACCTTGTTTGTAAACGTCGTCCGTGGCTGCAAAGGAAAGTTTCCACAAAATCATAACCTGAGCAAAATGATATGTTTAGGTTTGAGCAATGGATATCTTGAAAATAACATGGTTAGTTAGAAAACACTCGTTTCATTGCAGGATGCCTTGGTAGGAAGAATTCTGGAGGAAGCTGCATGTATTTAAAGTACATCTGATGTGTTTGAGATGTTACGCAATAAAATAAGTCGTAATTAGTAATCAATAATCTACTGACACTTCCAGTACCATGACAGTCACACCAAAGAGTTAATAAAGTTTTTGAACAGAGCTTTACAAAGAAACCTCACATTTTCTTCTTTTTCACAATTGCTTTATTTTCGTGTACTCATTTCTATATTTTAAATTAACTTTATTGCCTTTTGAGTTTGAATAGACCTCATTGCTATCGAAAAAAACTTCATTATTAATCGTCTTTCTCTTCCTTGACTTCTATTCATCTGCCGATTTAACTGGAGTTTTACGCCGTGGTAGTCTAATGATCATAGCGTCGAACTCCAGACTGAAAGGTCCTAGGTTCGATCTGACATCACCAAAGACTTACCGAGTGTATGCAGTGTACGCGCTCGTTGAATAAATGGGTTCTAAAAGTCCTGCGGCTGGTCGTAGCAGTTACCATGGGTAATGATCTCTCTAGAAACTTTCCCTTCCCTTCAGAGACATATCGAAATTGAGGAGGTGGCGATAATTGGTGCTGCCATCTATTGAGGCTTTGCCGAATATCTTTCGCTGCAGAAGTCTGTCTCCTTACCCCCAGGGTGCAGTTCAAAGGAAGCTCCAGAAACCCTCCTGCTCTTCGGGCACATGTCAACAACAAACATTTCGAGTTTTCCCTTCTGACTGTTAGGCTGATGTTGTTTTATTAGATGCAAGGTTCTTTTTCCTTTAGTTTTCTCTTCTTGGCCTTCTTGTCCTAATTTACTGCTCTTTTGGAACGCCTCACTCCAGGATAATCAATGTGAACTCAACTTTTTTTTTCTTCTCAATTTAAAAATAATGTGTAAATTTACACACTAAATCAGGTATACTAATGATGCAAAAACTATTTTTTTCTATGTGTTAAAAGGTGTGTAAGTTTCTTTCTTAACACACAAAGTCCTATTAAATTTCAAAATGCTTCTTATGGATTTCAGATCATTTGAATAACTTTCTTTCTTTGATTTTTGTGAAAATTGTGCCGAACGAGTATACGTATAATGCAATGCATTTGATATCCACTTTCTTAGAGCCCCGTGTGTCCATCAGTGACGCTTTAAATTTTTCTTCCATCGTGCTTGTTTCTAATCTTTTAATTAGTTTTTGTATTTAAACATTCTAATTTTATATTAAGTCATATTTTAATGATAACAGACGAAATAAGTTTAAAATACACCATAACATTAATTTCTTTGTAATAGTACCATATTAAGCATGTTTTCCATAATTCGAACTTCGGATAATTCGAACATTTCTTGTGGTCCCGACGAGTTCGAATTAACGAGAGTAGACTGTACTCGAATTATTTGTGCATCTTAAATCTGATACTTTAAAGTTTGCCACATGAATACATTGTTTTATCATGTAATTGAGTTTTTAAATGGATGTTTCTTACATTTCTTATTTTCTTGATTATAAATAGAAAAGCCTTCACGACTAGATGGACAGTAGTTTTATAGTTTAACGTATATTTATTATAATCTTATAAGTGATGGTCTGATAAGACAGTGACTATAAAAAAGCATAATCAATTTCTTTTAATTTGATTGACTTCTTGTAATATGGAAATCACTAACCGTAAAATACTAATTAATATGTTGCTTAACATAAAGTTGTAACATGCTGAAAAACAATTCATACGAATTTGTTTTAACAAATAATTAATTATATTTAATTGTTAATAACATCAATTATCATATGATTTCATTATTTTTCGTAATTAGCCTAATCGATCACTTACAGAAACCTTAAACTGACAAAAAAGTTAATGAACCTGTACCTACATAATGAGTAAGATATTCTTCCATTAATAATACGATATTTACGCTAGAATGTGAAATTAGGATAGAATTTTTATTTAGAGTTTATTTTATTTACTCCCCTTTTCTGAAGTAATTTATCTCCTGTTTAAACGTCGTTTAATTTACCATATTCAGGCAACAACAACAACAAAAATAAATTAAACATTCATTTACGATGAATGATTCTTTTAAAAGAGAGAAAAGAAGATATTGGTTTCCTAGCTGAGCAGAAAATAATGATTTTCTACATCAATACGCAAATTATGTCTTTTCAAAATGATTTCTGTTAAAAAAAGAAAAAAAGAAATTTCTTGGAAGAATTATTTTTTTTTCTACGATATTGCGATGATTCTAGGTATAAAATTTTTCGAAAGAGAATTTATTCTGTACATTCTCTGTCAACGAATCTTTTTAAGTTAAATGAAAGTACAGCAGAAATTCCAAAAACCGAGCTTCGATTAATCGAAATTTTTGTTAACCGAGTCGATAACAATGTGTATTTTTTATGTCATGTGAATGACAGGGCTACCACAAGCGACTATTTTTATATTCTGTTCACACCAATATTTTTCTAATAAAAACTATGAAGTATATTTTTCTTGCAAATGTTGTCAAAGTGTGTGTTAAGGGTTTTTGTTTAAAAAAACTGGTGCCAGTATGAATTAAAAAATGGTCGCCCGTGCAGCACTGGAATGATCTTTGAAAACAATATTGACACAATAACAACAACCACGCTTTTTAATTCTCTATCCGCGCTACAGGCTCTTGTTGACTATCAATCATATTGAAGTTTTTTAAGCAATAACAACTGCCCTAAAATATACGGAGCAAATAAGCGATGTTACGTCAATAGATCTTCCTTACTTAAAATTTGGCGTGACCGAACAGTCACTGATAGAAAATATAGACTTATTCACATAAAAGTAACAATCTTTTTTTACGAAATAAAGTAAATTTAAGAAATTAAAGTAATTTGATTTAAAAAAAAATCTTGAGATTTGTGTCATTTTTGAAAATGAATATTTCAATATTTAACCTAGTATAGTTATAAAAATTTCAATTTGCTTTTTAAAATTTACGACTAGTAGTTTATTACCTTTTTAAGTATGTTAAACTGTGAAACAAAACTTTATATATGTTTATTTTTATCACTTAAGAAACGTTTTATTGTCTTTTATTCTAAGCGATGTTCAATTCGCGAGCACTGCGAGTTTTTACACACACTTTCTATTAACCGAGTTTTCCGAAATCCGAGATACTGGTGATCCCGATTAGCTCGGATAATCGAGGTTTCACTGTATTGTAATTATACATTGAGCTGATTCTATTGCGTTTGTGAATTGTAGTAAGTAGTGTACTTATCAACAACGATGCAACACTAACACCTTTCTGGTAAGGGATCCTGTTCAGTTAAACAGGTCAATAGTGTATTTTAATGCTCAATTTTAAGCAAACTAGCCGCCCTTGGCGACCAGTTTGGTCTTACATTTTTAATGTATACTAAGCATTAAATGATGTTGCTTTTATTCATAATTTATTTTAATTGCACAACTTTTTGCCAAATTGGAATATTCCGCTAGAGAAATAGACACAGATGTCATATATGGACCACATTGGCGCAATTGCAACAAAATGGCAATTATATATGTCTCACATGGTTAACCAGCTATTGTTATTTATTTATTAATAAACTGTTTGTTTGCTTTTATTTTCTTTTTTAAAATGATATAAATTGTTTCATTCTATTATCATTAACTAAACTTTTTAAATCATTATTACCTTTTTAAAATAATAGAAATTAGTTTAAAAATATGTATGTAACTAATATTTGAAAATGAAGTTTTCGCTGAATTGGCGTCAGAAAAATAACGCCCCAATTTGGTGCATATATGACACTGAGCTGATAAATCAAAAACTCAGTATTTTTATCCTAGCTCGGTGCAGATAATAAATCGCCAAATATTGAACCCGTGGATTTTTTTCGTATTTCATTAATTATTTAAAACATAATAATATAATCCTTCCACTCATTTCATTTATAATGCAAAGCTCTAATTTGAAACTGAAAAGTTTAAAATTCATGACTTTCATTATTACTTATTTTTTAAGTAAAAGAACAGATAAAAAACTAATGATATTTTGAAGCTCCATAATTGCAATGAAGGAACAAAACATAAATAAATCCAATTTTTCACAGCCTAAATCTTACCAAAGGACTTTTACACAGTAACCCATAAGATGTGTTTCATTTGTATGTTGCCATTAAATCAATTAAAAAATAATTGTGATTTTTGGCCACATATGTCAGTTTAATATAATGGGTAAGTGTACCACTAGTGAGCCATGTACCAATAATGGGCCACCAGTTTTCAAAGTTGAAAAACAAGTTTTCTAGTAACCCCCTGTCAGATAACAAACTAATTACTGATTGGCTGGAACCCTTATCTGTTATCAGGCAAAGGAACAACTTCATTATTCTCATAGTCTTTGAGCTAAAAGGGTGTTTTTACAGACCATACGAAAAAACTAAACAGAAGCTAAAATTATTTTACGTAATCCTCAAAACTTCAAATTATGATTTCATTATTGTGTATATTTAGGTATAGAAATGTAAAAAAAATTATAACTTCTGTACAGTATGCATTAAACTCAAAAATGAAGAGGCCCACTTCTAGGGGGGGGGGGGCTACTGGAGCGTCAGAAATTTACTTGGCCCTCTACTGGAGCATAGAGGAAGGTAACATTTTTTATTTTTCATTTTTTCTAGAGAATATATTTTAAAAATTTGAATGTTTATTCTGATACATAAAGGTAAGTACTAAGCTAAAAATACATATATTTATTTGAAATTCACTAATACTTTAATAATAATTACATAAATGTGCTTAAGTGGCCCACTACTGGTGCATTTACCTTATATAGATGTTCGTATTATCAAATGAAATCAGACCGTAATTTTTCACTATCACGAGAAAAATACTCTCGCAAAGTGTGTCATACATATGCTCTGATATTCTTCTGCTCTCGCAACAATTTTTTAGAGCGCTATAATTAAATGTAAAGCAGAAAAAAGTTGATTTACAACACAGTAATGAAAAATATATGCTTATTGTTACATCGTGATGATGACTGAAAAACATAAGTTACACAATATATTGTTTTCAGTATGGTAACCCATTATTTCATATCACTTTGGTATTTGCTACATTCGCAGCAGAAAAAATATACAGAAAAAAATGTTTACGTCATCCTAAGAATTTTTAAGAGTTGTAATAATAAAAAATTATTTCGCATAAATTGCTGAAAAAATAATAATCCACAATCACCAGTATAATTCCCGTAAAAATTCTCTGGTAAGCTTCATAGTAATTAGAATGTTTTAATAAAAAACCTGACATGCATATTTCGATGACCATCTTTGAAACAAGATTTTTTTTTCTTAATTGCATTTTCCAAAGATGACACTCATATTTTAAAGTACCTCATTTGCTTTTACTCCTCTATCAAACTTAACTTTGTTTAAATATCAGAAGTTTTCCATTTTCTCTCACAAACACAGCATCTTATTTTAGATGGAAATTGTGTAAACCATGTTCAAGTCAACAAAATACATGATTTATTCCTAAACACAGCTTTTAAAACGACGCATTAATGTGATATATTGTAAAAAAATACTCATTAAAACTACAGTACTGGTACGATAAGAGAATCTTAACAAATCTATGAATTACCAAATACTTTGTATAGTATAATTTTCAGAATTCTGAAAAAAAAATATTACGTATACTTTGCTGAATATTAAATGTAAAATTTCCCTACACAGAATTCATTTGAAATTCGTACACAAATTCATTTGAAATCAGTAAGTGATTGTTAGCGCAATAATCTTCTTAAAAGATAAAACATAAAAAAAGGACCCGAAGATTTTTGCAACTATCAAAGTAAAGTTAAATAAACAATACTAACTAGTTTTTGACTTACTCAGCTAGTTGTACTGCATTTTCAAGCAGAAATTAGAAAACAGTATTAGTTGCATTTTTTCATTTTTCTAACGTAAACAGTATTTATAAAATTTAAGAAGTACTTAAACTGTTAAGTACATAAACTAAACTATTTGCAAAAAAAGTCTTTATTTTAGACATTAAAGGAAGGATGAAAAAATAAATTAAAATATGCTGTACTAAGAAAGAGATAATAGCTGATTGTTTGCAAATGATCTTGGCTATTATAAAATTAAAATAAAATAAAATCAGACAAAAGCTTGCAAAATAATATTTCTAACGTTTTTGAAAGCTTTACCTTTGAAAACTTTTATTTTGACAATAATGGGGATTAGCTTTTAACAAATCATATAGGCTTTAAAAACCCATCTAATACATATGTAAAATGCAAATGAGACTTTAATCTCACGTTCTAAAAATTGGAATTTTATGGGACTTACATCGTCAGTTAGCTTGTTTTAGTATTAGTGTATAACGGATCTTCCCACATTGCTCAGTTATAGAGATTTGAGGGAAGATTCTATATAGGGGAAACCGATTATGCAAGAATATTAAAAAGCTATACTGAACATACTTTAACGGGAATTTTATTGCACAAAGGAGTATTTTTTTCTAATACAACTAATAATAAAAAAGTATATAGATAAAGATAGTAAATTTTCTTTATAATATGTTCAGTCTAATAATCTTTTTATTCAACTATTTTATTAAATGTTGAATTTTAGAATTAAAGTAATTTTCTTAAAAGAACAAGGTTGATTTTAACCACTAAAGATGCATTTGTTAAAAATACATTTTTACAAATACATTCCTAGTAGTTATATTTTATCATGCAATTGTCCAGAATATTTTTAAGGTTGATTTTGTTCTACTCCTCGACAACTTCCTGGAATATTTTTACATACCACTTAAATGAGAGTTTTTTTAAAGAGCTCAAATGCACCGCAATTTATAGGAGTTATTTTGAGAGGGGATTGGGGGGTTAGATGTACTTTAATGAAATAGCCTGAATTTCAGTTTCATTTCTCATTTTTTTTTCAAAAACACAGCAGTAGAATTAGAGGCATGGCTGAAATCCTTATTCTGATGGAACTTGATACGATGGAAATTAATTGGGTAAATTTATGGAGCGTCTTTTTCGAAAAAGCGTATTAAAACATATTTCTGACATTAATTCGAGTTAATTACAACATTATTTTCTATTTATCTTATTTAAATTTTTTTCATTTTAGGGGATGAGGTAGCCTTTGAACTAACAAAACACATGAAAAAAAGACCTCTGCAAAAATTGCTATCATTTTATAACTAATTGACTTTAATTATAAAAAAAACATATGAAAAAAACTTTACTTTATCAATTAATGTTGTCAATAAAATATACACATATATAATGTTTTTTTATTCATTTTTAAAGATAATACAATTTTTACGAAAGAATAATTTTTGCTCGCATTCTGCTCATGATTTTTCACATTTGAATGGTTAAAACAAATTAAGATTTTTTTAATGAGTTGAGACAAAACATATTTTCAAAATGACCTACTGTGAAAAAGAAATTGTAAATCCATAGAAAAAAATTATTTTAAATAGAAATTTGGATTTTTTAAAAACAAAATTATTCGTGAAATCTAAAAACTTGAAGCATAGTAATTGTTATGTAATAATAATAATAATAATAATTTACTTGAGAAGCATAATAATTGGTCATTCTGTGCATCTATACGTTTAATACATTCAGCGAAAATTTTGCGAAATTCTGGGCAAGCTTTTTTAAGAAGTCGTCCGTGCAATGATCAAAATCGCCGTATTGAGACTGTAAATATTAAACTACCCCTTGATCATACAGAAAAAGCTAAAAGTGCTTTAGATATAATTTCTCTTTTAATTTATGTATGGGGTTTGTTCTTAAATGTTCCTAAGTAATCATATTTAATTGTAAGCTATTAAAAAAATTTCTTATCTTTAGGTTAATATCTGTACGCGATGATAACTAATGTATTTCATATACAGTACGAGGATTTTCTCCATAATATTTTTATTTTTAAAAAAAATTTAATTATATGTGGTGATTGTAACAAAACGTGTTATGTGTTTTTTTATATCAAAGCAAATTACAATAAAACGTTTTCTACAAGTATATTAATATGCGAGTACTATGTATAAAATAACAACGGTTGATATTACTGCAAATATTACTTGAGTTTTCTTTATAGATTACGTAACATATGGCATTGTAAATTTGTGAATAAATAATATAAATTAATTAAAATACATTAAGCAATAAAAATATCTTTATTATAATTGAAAATATTACCTTAATTTTTCGTCTACAGCTACTTGGGAATCTGGAATTTATTATGATACCTGAAGAAAATACTTTGGAAGAAGAATGGACTGTGGAATTGATCTAAAATCATTAACGCGTAAAAAATGAGAACAAGGAAGTTACTGAAAAATGAATGTTTTGTCTAATCGAGAAGAAAAGCTATATTTCTGAAACTTGTAATAACAATATTTTTTATTGTAAAATACATGCTTTATTTCACTTATGATTATGCCTCTTTATATTTATTTTGTCAAACGTTTAAAATGATTTCAGATGACGGTTCTTTTTTATATGTAATCAATGTAACACTGCATTTCATGCTTTGGTTTTATACGATTTATATTCATATATAAAATGAACAATATAAATACGTCAGAAATACAGGATTAAAAAATGTGACATAATTTTTAAAAAAGGTAAAGATAAAATTGAATTTGTTATACATAAAAAAAATCAATGCATGTGTACAATCTTAGTGATAAGTATTTAACCCTTGAACACTCTTACGTAATTTTATGATTAATTTTAGACCATCAAAAACTAAAAGTTTGTAAAAATTTGTTTCAAAGTACTAAGAAAAAGATACCTCTTAAATAAATAATTCTACAAAAGACGGACAATATCACATACTGGCCCGTACAGCTTAAAAGTTTGAAACTATAATATTCCATAGAGAAATTACTCTTGTATGCAATAAATATTTTGAGGATTTTGCCTAATTTTTTTTAATGAAAATTTATTTAGTTTATTTATTGTCACGCATAACCAGCGTATTGTTGAAAAATTTCCAATGCATTATTGCTAGAATTTCATAAAATTTCTATATAAATATTAACAAAAATAACATTTATTTCTTATTCAGAATGAAATATTTATTTATATAATCATTTCCCAAATAAATCCCTTGCTATTATTAGTTTTTCCTCCAATAAGATCTAACTTGACTCTTTTTGTCAGACAGTCGCTTGCGAGTCGAAAGGTTGCTGGTTCAAATACAACCTCGGCCTTTATTTGTTTTTTTATTTATGTCTGTATTTTTACACGTTACAAATTTTAAGTATTTTTACTACAAAATTGCTACAGCTTTTGATATTTTCTTAATAAATTACATTTACATTTTAAAATTTTTTCATGGAAATTTATTTTTTTCTGCAATTTTTAAACTAATATTTCTATTGACAAAACTGCAAAACTAATTTACACCTAGAACTTTTTTTTATTAATTATTATTTGCGTTTTTAATTTTAAGCACATTCCTTAAATAATGATTTTTCTTTTTCCTATCGCTTTTTTATTTTATAACTTTTTTAATGAAAACTTGCCCTTTTTTGTATAAATAATACAAAATAATTTTCGGGTGCAATTTTTAAGTTTAGTATTAGATTATTCAAGTAATGCGTATCTTCGAAAGAATAATAAAATATTAATGCAGTAATGTTAAAATGCAAGTTATTTAGTATTAGATTATTAAAGTAATGCGTATCTTCGAAAGAATAATAAAATATTAATGCAGTAATGTTAAAATGCAAGTTGTTACCAGTTATCCAAATTTTCAATTTTCCAATTTTCTGTAAATGCATTTATCTCTAAAGTTCAACCTCAACAAAAGTTATCGTTTGCACAAATACGAAATGACAGATTACATTTATTTTTATTACAAATCAAAACTAGTCGTTGGGGGCCACCCTAATACTTACCCACCATGGATATGTATATGAAAATAAAACATGTGAAACTATTTATACAATGCATTGCAATTCATAAACAAAATTTAAATATTGTTAATATACATAGTAATGCTATATTAAAGAACTGCTGATGTACCAATTTCGACAAATTATATAAAACGCCAAACTACTCAAGTAGTACCGAACTGCGTAAAAGAAACATCCTTATAACTCCAAAATTAATAATTCTATTGACTAACAATTAACTGCGTCGGATTAAGCGTCTCATTTCCAATTAAAACATACTTCTGAATTGAAATTTGAATGAAATACAGGGTCATGAAAAATCGAAGAATGTGGAAAAAAAGATTGCAAATATCTCGGCAACTAATAATCCGATCGACTTCGTTCTATATGCAAAATGTGTGTTATTTTAGTGCCTTTTACGTCCATTCCTTAGAACAAAAATATTCGAAACTTTTTATATACCTTTCATCAGAACGAATTTTTCGAGAGTCCAAAAAAAAATTAGTTCCGGATAATCGAGGTTGCTGATATTAAATAGGGTTCGTCCCATTCTTAGATACTAACTACATACAAAATCTCAAGTCTCTATCTCAATTTGTTCGGCAGATAGAGCGTTTACAGACAGACAGACAGACAGACGGCAGAATTTTTTTTCTAAAAATATGTTTTTCGGAATCTCCACTATCTAAAACGTGTAAATCCGTCAAAAAAATTTTTCGATTTTCAAAACGATTGCAAGACTTACCCTATACTACGTATGATGGGTAAGTAAAACGCTTTCCGTGATTCAACTGAAATCGTCTGTTATTGAGATAAAAATTAAAATACATATAAAAATACATTTTTTAATCGTCTGCTTTCCTCCGTAATATCAAAATAAATGAATATTTCTTTTTATTAATCTTATTAATCTTATTGCACATGTACAAATGATGATTAAACTTTTTGTTTTTTTACTTTTAATATATTTTTAAACATATTTATCAGGAATTAAGTATTTAAGTAATATAAATTATATTAAATGCTGTATTTGATTATCTATAAATCCATGCACAATATTGTGTAATACACATTTGAAAAGAAAAAAAGTGACTGATTAATCTAAAAATATTAATATTTAAAGTAGTGGAGATTTTAAAATATTGAAATTTTCTTATACTTTTTTCAAAATTTTAGTTAATTACAAATTTTTATTTCTTTATTTGTTGCAAAATGTACTTTTAGTTGAACCCTGAAGTGCAGTCAGTTCACCATATTTTAAAAAAATAATAATAATAAAAATGTTGACAAAGTAAACTGTACTCTTCAGAAAATATCAAAAGGTTGAAAGCTATAGAATTTTCAATTCTGCTTATAATTTGCGAAGTGTAAAAAATAAAAAAATAAGTAAAAAGCCGAGGACTGATTCGAACCCGCAACCTTTCGACTCGTAAGTTCGCGTGATACCACGCCGCCACGGATTCACATGCAGAACTTGCACTAATAAGTATTTGAAATGTACGCTGAACTTTGACTCCCAATTTCTCAAAAACCAATTCCCATTTGAAGAAACCTTTTCATAATTAGTAGTGGTATGACCCCTACAACATACTGGAAAATCATCAAAATCTGTGCGCACCATGTTTGGTGCTCCCCTTGTTAGTGTGTAAAGTGTCGTTGAGTGCCGCCGATGACGTGTCGGTCAAATGAGGACATACTCTAAGTAAAGTTAAAATTCAACACTTTTATTTACTGTAGTTGGGAAAATAGGGAGTGGAGCCAAGGTTCAATATTTCTGACAACTAAACACAATACTATGAGATTAAACTGTAACTCACACTCACACTTACGACTAAGTCCGGCTCAGAGCACTAACCCCGGCCCTTCTTTTCAGGTCGCGGTCTAATCTTACTTTAACCTGTAAGAAAACAGCTCGTGAATGCAACCAATAACTTTATTCTCAAACAATCACAGTGCTAACTAACTCTTACCCGACTTGATTGCTGAGACTCCTCTATACCTTCACACGGCAGCTCTGCAATTTTTAGCTGGAACTCTATCCCGGCTCACCACGCCAAACAACACACACACCACACACCTTACAGATTTTATACTTTGTAAAATGAAGACGGAGCTAGATATTTGCATAAAACTTATAACCGCTGTTAACTGTAGATCGAGGGCGCCACACACACTCCGGAAAATTGCAATTGCATAAAGGACAGATATCACTTTTGCGCCACACATGTTAGAACCTTGACGTCACAATCTCACTCAAAATACCAGAGTGCCTTTATTACAAAGGAACACTCCCTCACAAGTGGATGGTCTTCTTTTAGTAACTTTTGTAAAAGTTGTCCCATGTAATATTCTAATCATTAGAATCATCAAAGGAATTGCCTAAATACACCATGAAAAAGAAGATAAGGAAACGCAAGTCAAAATAAATAATCATTTTACATAAACAGCAAAAGGCATGCGACCGATGCCTGGACCGATCTCAATTCCGAAAGGCTGGATGGAGAAGAGAAATTGAGAACGAAGTTTGGACTCCAAATCCTCCAATATATGTCCGGAGACTGAGGGGCCAGGAAGATGTTCAACTTCATCGTCAAGCTCTTCGAACCAAGGTTGAACACACCCTGCAGTGTGGATAGGGGCATTGTCGTCTTGAAAAAGCGGTCGCTCTCCACGGAATAAAGTCTGGACAAAAGGGTGGACATGATCCCCTAGACTGGTCAGATAGAGATTGGATTTGATCCTCTCATGCAGAATCACAAGTGGCCCAAGACCGCGCCAAGATATCGAACCTCAGACCATAATGGAGGCACCCGAATGCTTCAAATTCAGCATCAGGCATTCAGGTTTAAACGCTTCTCTGGATGTTCTCCGGACATAAGCGCGCCCGGTCGTCTGAAATAGGACAAATAACGTTTCATCTGACAATAATGCATGCTGCCATTTCTGTGGGGACCACTGTTTGGGATCTCTGCACCATTGAAGTCGCTTGAAAGCAATAGTTGCTGTCACCAAGAGTTTTCGAATTGCACTCTGCCATTAATGTCCGCAGAATGGAGTTCCTTTTTCTCAGTTTTTGTTGAAATGGGATCCTGGTGATGTCTGTTCATTTTGGATGTTATCTCGGACGACGATTGCTTGTGCTTTCGGGCTATTATGGGCTTCAAGACTAGTCTATGCCTATCAGCAAGCTTGGACTTTCGGCCACTGTTGCGCTTTGAGACGTCGTCTTACCCTTTTTCGTGTACTCTGTTGTAACTGCTGTACCGTACTGCTTGTAACCCCTAAAAGGTTTGATGCTTCCGTAACCGATGCTCCACTTAAACGCGTTCCAAAAATCATTCCTCTTTGGAACTCTGACAGGTCTGACATTTCAACTTATTACATACAGTTCGATTGACGCATGCAACACAGGTGACTGCTGTTGAGAGACTGATACCTTCCTCTTCACGCTCATTAGATGACAGATTTCTGTTGCAGGTGGTGCAGCCGTACTGCAGGTGTGAAATGCGTCATACTTTTTCACAGGTGTTCGTATTATTTTGTACCCCATCTGTAATTTTACTTCTGATCTGAAAGAAGCAACAAGCAATATAATGCAGATCTTTTTTTTTTTTTATTATTTTTTTTTTACTAATTGGAAAACATTTTTGTCCTCCATAGAGAATTGGGAAATCTGTCTGGACAAAATATATCTGAATCTTTTTATTGGTTGAATTCCGCAACTTCATTTTTTTCGTTTTCTGATGGGACAATAATATCCAAAATTGAAATACTTTAATTGTCACGATGACAAATAATAATAACTAGCAGGGGTGACCGAGCTCAACTCGGTCAAAATTAACTTTGTGTTCAACTCGATATAGTATTATTACTGTAAAACATGTTATTAATAATAGTATTATTTACAAAAACAATCAATAAGAAAACTATGTTTGTATGCACATGTTTATAAATTTTACTTTATTTTAAAATTTACAACGAAAGGACATCAATCCAAATCACTTTTTTAGCTCGACTCTGATTAGTTTAACTATGCATCTCGAAGACTATTAAGAATGTATAAGAAATTTCTTCACATTCTGAAAGACAACATTTTTTGCCAGATATAACCAAATTTGGACATATTCTTTCATTTGGCGCCAAATATGTGTTTTGGTTTCGTAACCTTAATAGTCGATTTTTCGGCCAAATTTCGCCAGTATTTTGTCAAATATCGCCAACTTATTCGCTTTTGCCATAGTCTCGTGATCCTGACTCTTATTACCCAAATGATCCACTAATCACATGTGATCAAACATGTGACTTAGCTCAATGGTCTTCAGGTAATCAAAAACAGTAGAGTATAAAATGAATCAAAATCGTTTAAGCCATTTCTTAAGTAAAATTAGCTTGACAGCATTCAGCAATGAAGCGATATGACTCACTAATATAATTTTGTTTAATATGCAACTCAGCTCAATAGTCTTATCGTGACAAAAGACGTTCCGCTGCAAAATTTAGGTAAAATTGACTGAGTCGTTGTTATATATAATTAGAATGACCCGAACCCATTAAGACCTAAAACGACCCACTAATTGAATTGTTGCGTGCATGTGTCCCATCTCAATGGTTTTCTTTTGCCCGAAAACGATATAATAGAAAATATACTCAAAATGGTGAGAACAATTCTCTAGATAAAATTAGCATGACCCACAAATGACCCTTATATCGAAATCTCTCGAAAATGTGACTTAGTTCATTAATTTTTGCGTGCCGAAAAACGTTAAATACAAAATTTAGATAAAATCGAATGAGCCAATTTTTAGGTATAAATAGTTTGACCTTGACGCGAGACATTGTCTAGATAAAATTAGAATAACCCAAAAGTGACCCACTGATCGAAATTTCTCGAACATGTGACATAGCCCAATGATTTTCTCGTGCCAAAAATATGCTGTATACAAAATTTCGTTAAAATCGATTCACCCATTCTTTAGATATAGCTTGACCATGACCCATCATGACCCACAAATGACCCTTATAATCGAAATCTCTCGAACATGTGACTTAGCCCATTAGTTTTCTCGTGTATAAATATTGTTACACTCAAAATTTCGTTAAACTCGATCCTGCCGTTCTTTAAATATAAATAACTTGACCCAGACTCTTTATTACCCTTTATGACCCATTAATCGAAATTTCTCGATCATGTGACCTAGCCCAATGATTTTCTCGTGCCAAAAAATGTTGTATACAAAATTTCGTTAAAACTGATCCACATGTTCTTTAGATAAAGCTTGACATGACCCGTTATGACCCATCATGACCCATAAATGACTCTTATAATCGAAATCTCTCAAACATGTGAGATAGCCCATTAATTTTCTCGTGTCAAAAAGCTTACATACAAAATTTCATTAAGTTTGATACTGTCGTACTTTATATATAAATAGCTTGACCCAGACCTTTTATGACCCAAAATTACCCAGTAATCGAAATTTCTCGAACTGAGACCTAGCCCAATAGTTTTCTCGTGCCAAAAAATGTTGTATACAAAATTTCGTTAAAATCGATCCACCTGTTCTTTAGCTATAGCTTGACTATGACCCATTATGACCCATCATGACCCACAAATGACTCTTATAATCGAAATCTCTCGATCGTGTGACTTAGCCCATTAGCTTTCTCGTGTCAAAAAACTATTACAGGCAATATTTCGATGAAATTGATTCTGCGGTTCTTTAAATATAAATAGCTTGACCCAGACCCTTAATGACCCAATATGACCCATTAAATTTTTTTTTCGAACATGTAACCTAGCCCAATGTTTATCTCGTGCCCGAAAACCATAGAATGCAATTTTTAGTCAAAATTGCGTGAGAAAATCTCTAGATAAAAATAGCATGACCCACAATGACCCCAAAAATGACCCACTAACCGAATTTTCTCGAACATGTTACCTAACCCAATGGTCTTCTGGTAATCCAAAACGATAAAATGTAAAATTTGGTCGAAATCGTTAGAGCCGTTTTTTAGATAAAAATGGCTTGACCCATAATGACCCAAAAATGACCCAATAATCGAAATTTTTCGAACATGTGACCCAGCCCAATAGTTTTCTCGTGCCAAAAAACGATTGGTTACAAAATTTCCTTAAAATCGATCCAGCCGTTCTCTAGATATAAATAGCTTGATCTTGACCCATTATGACCCAAAATGACCCAATAATCGAATTTTCTCGAACATGTGACCTAGCCCAATGGTCTTTTTGTGCCCGAAAATGGTAAAATCCAAATTTTTGAGAAAATCGTCAGAGCCGTTTTTGAGATAAAATTTACCCACACACACACACACAATTTTTGCTCGCATTATAGTATAAGATAATAATAATAAATACTAAATAAATAAATAATTAAAGTTAAAAAAAATAAAAATGAAAAAATTTAAAAATAATAATTTGAAAACAAATTCTGATAAAGATTTCAAACAAATTTCAATCAAAAGTGCATTTTTTTTTTCTACGCAACAGTGTAAAAATTTACAATGTGCGATGTATAAAAGTTGATGTATAAAACTGAAATTTCATTTGAAATTTGATTATGATGGGTCCAGGATTATTAATGTTTAATCCATGTTGTTCGTAATATGAGGCATTCAGTCTGATTAACTCCATCAATAAAAATGCACATTTTAATCAGCTAAAGTTGCATATCTATAAAACACTGTTTTTTATCATTGGTCTAGTAGGAATATCAATGTTTAATGCATGGCGTACGTAATGTACGACTTGTTGTGATCATCATAAAAATAATGTTTATTATTATTAATTTAAATATAGAATTTATTTATAAGTCTTTAAAATTTTAGTGTTTGAAAATATTATTTTCCAAATCGTCGTTGTAATTTGTTAAATTATAATTTTTTTGGTATTACATACTGTACAGTTAGTACACTTTCAGTGTTCAAATTTAGTAAAATTGGAATCACTTAAGAAATGATGTTTTTTTAATTAAAATAATTCAGCATTTTAAAATATTTATTTCATGATGTTTTGCTCATTATATAGTGAATATACAGAAAGATATCAATTTGAAGAAGTTTGATAAAAATTTTAGGTATTTTTTACTTATCATTAAAAATATACTGTTATAAGTATATCGAAAATAAACTATGAAGAAGTACCTAGTCATGCTTCTGATAAAAATCAACAACAGCAAAAAAGTAAAAAAAAAAAAAAAAAAAAAAAAAAAAAAAAAAAAAAAACAGCAACATGAAAACACTAATAAAGTTTTCTACTCATTCAGAAATCAATTCATATTTTTTTTTAATAATTATTTGCACTAGGTTTCGTTATTCGTTTCCATATGCAAGGCGTTTTAGTTTTTCACATTGATCAGAATAGTTTCATCTATTTTTCTGTAATTAAATATCAATAAATAAACTATAGCTGATGAATAAATTTGATAACAAATTTATCCGTACAAAGTATTAATCTATTTTTTTTCTTTGTTTAATTTTTAACCATGTAATTAAATCTTACATATTAAATCTGAACATTAATTTTAATGCGATAATTTTTAATCATTTTACATACGCAGCTGTTTTTTTTTAAACTTTAAGTAATGAAATTAAATCTGATAGCCTAATTTCCTAAGACTGAATTATCAAAACTTTATATCCTGTAAAGATAAATTATGTTAACATTTGTCGTAATTGTTGATTAATTTTGGAAAGGATTTTAACATAGAGTTGTACATATAAATATATAAGTAACATCATGTACATTTCAAGTCTTACATACATATATTTTGGACTTACTGGACTCTACTATTGTCGAAATATCTGTTTTTGACACTTTCCAACAAAGTTAAAAAGTGTTTATCATTCCGGTTTTTCTGGTGGTTTGTCAAGAATCTAATTTCTGTTAGTATACTCGGATTGCCCTGAAATTTTTTGGACATTCTTGATGTCTACGCTAGTACGAATTCTATTTCAAATTAAGCTTCAAGCTTGATTTATTTGTTTACAGGGACAGTCAAAATTTACCGTTACACTATGGCCTACGGGAAAAAATTGTTTCAAATGAATTTAAAAAATGTTACACCTGCCGAACACATTAATATTTATATGCATTTACGAAATGCATTAAAATATGTGGTGAAAAAAGTTGCTATTATTCATTTACAGGGCCACACAAAAGAATTTCATTATAAGCTATCCTGGGGGGCCACGTTAAGGTTCTAACAATTTTCACGGCTTAGTTTTACATTGTATTTTTCAAACAAATGTAGGATTTGATACAGCAACTCATTGACTATCTACAGAAAAAAAAATTTTAACAGATATGTAATCATAAAATGTAATGGCGTGATTTCTTGATCAATGCTGTTTGGCGTTATTACCCACCTATATGGGTAATAAAGCCATGCAAACAAAACTTTAAAATAAGATGGAATAATGGCATGTAGATTGCCCAATTTGAAAAATACAAACTCTGCAGCTTTAGAAATTGACAAATTGCATTCTAAGCTATTCAAAATGTTCAATTTTTTGTGAAAGTGTAAGAAAAACAAAAATGTGGTGTTTGGAGGGGGGGGGGGGTAGAGGAGGCAAAAGAATATCAGATTCTAAGCTACTTTTTGCTTAAAAAGGAAAGTTTAAATAGAATTATTAGAAACATTGCACGGTTTTAACTGTGTTTATTTGAATCAGTATTTAGATGTAGTTCGGCCACTGTTGGGAATCAACCGGGGTATTAATGCCAAGGATTGGCGTTAGTACCTTGGTACCTACAAATTATCTCGAGAAGATATCTAAAATCGTCTACAACATTTTGAAAGTACATGAAATGCTCTACAAATTTATGTAATAAACAAAGTATTTCCGGATAAAAACAATAGTCTTCACATCACAAAACGTACATCGCAAATTTTAGATCAAGCGTTAATTTTAGTTTCTTCTAAAAGCAATAAGAGCTACAAATAGAACAAATTAACGTTTTTTGTGATTTATATGATTCAAAACCCTTCTGCGCAGAGCATATGGGTGTCATTTACCAGATTATTTCGTAATTATGCATAATATTAGTACTTGGCGTTATTACATCAGAACACCTTATAATGGTAAATGGGAGGAGGAATTGTGCGCGACATATTTTAAATATATTGAACTATTTCATGAATAATAAAACTGATATACATCGCTAAGGTTTAATTTTAGTTATACGATATAGTCATGCATAATAAGAAGGGCAAACATTTACAGAGGCATACGAAATATTTCAAATAAGGTACCCTGGGGTAATAACGCCAGGCGGGGTAATAACGCCAAGTGCTTATATTTTGCATAATTATGAAATAATCAGGTAAATGACACCCATGTGCTCTGCGCAGAAGGGTTTTGAGTCATATAAATCGCAAAAAACAGCTTCAAGTTAATTTGTTTCATTTTTAGGTCTTATTGTTTTTACAAGCAACTAAAATTAACGCTTGATCTAAAATTTGCGAGATAAGGTTTTTGATCTGAAGACTATATTTTTTATCCAGAAATACTTTGTTAATTACATAAATTTGTAGTGCATTTCACGTACTTTTAAAATGTTGTTGAAGATTTTGGATATCTTCTCGAGATAATTTGTAATTTAAAATGTACTGCACAATAACTATGCCAGGGTAATAACGCCAATCCTTGACATTAATACCACGGTTGATTCCCTACAGTGGCCGAGCTACATTCTAAATACTGATTCAAATAAACACAGTTAAAACTGTGCAATGTTTCTCATATTTCTATTTAAGCGGTCCTTTTTAAGCAAAAAGAAGCTCACGGTCTGATATTCTTTTGCCTCATCCCCCCCCCTCCCACATCACACATTTATTTTTCTTACACTTTCACAAAAAATTGAACATTTTCAATAGCTTAGAATGCAATTTGTCAATTTCTAAGTTTGTAGAGTTTGTATTTTTAGAATTGGGCTATCTACATGCAATTATTCCATCTCATTTCATAGTTTTGTTTGCATGGCGTTATTACCCATATAGGTGGGTAATAACGCCAAATAGCATGGGTCAAGAAAAAACGCCATTACATTTTCTGAATACATATCTGTTAAATTATTTTATTTTATATAGATAGTCAATGAGTTGCTGTATCAGATCCTATATTTGTTTGAAAAATACAATCTAAAACTAAGCCGTGAAAATTGGTAGAACCTTAACGTGGCGTTATTACCCCAGGGTACCTTAGTATATTATTTACGAAGCGTTTTTTTTTTTTGTATCTGATGATGGCTGGTGGATAGATGAAATGCATTTTAATTATAATATGCGCTTACAAGCTTCACTAAATTTATGCTTATTATATGGTATGTATGAATGCTTTAATTGATACGCATAGCTACACAAAAGAGTTCACAACCGTTACTAAATATGAGTGTAAATTATTTAAAAATATTTTTAATAAGTTATGCATTTTTACACTGAACTGCATTCAGTTTACTAAGAAATGCATGTAGAATATAGATAAAATGATCATACAGGGCCACGCAAATTATTAGATATATAGACGAATGTAAATGATAATTTCTGAGAATGTGATTTCAGTAGTTTTATGAATATTTAAGTTTAAAATAAATTTTATCTAAATACTAGCGTATAATAAAGGTTCTAGGTAAACTACAGGGCTGAACAAAAGTATTCAAGTATGTTTCTATCTATTAGTGTAAATTACTGATAGAAAAATTTCAACCTGCTAGGTATTTTCTTTTTAAACTAAATTTTCCCATTATATAGTACATATATATATCAACCAACAGATCAAATACAGAGCTGTTCAAAAGTATTGCAATACATATTTGGTTATAGGCAGTAACCGTATTTTCCTAATTTACGAAGTTTTCTTAAAGATTTCATAAATTGTTGGGAAATGTTTATCATGTGTGCTTCATGCATGAATTTTCTTACTTTTTATGTTTGTAGTGAGAAAATTAAAAAGTCAATTTTGTATTGATATATTGCCAGAAACAAATTTCAGATATGTGTAATATGCGCTTCAAAGCCCTTAAGTATATTTTTTCTTATAGTATGTAGTAAACTCTTTCTTATGCTTAAACTCTATGGACTTTAATCCAAGGAGTAAAATCCAAGTCCTTGCTTGATTGAAGTAGAAAACAAACTTTGATAATTTATAGTACCATATAAATAACGTTAATTCCAGAAACTTGTCTATGATTTGGAGCAGTCTTATAGTTCAATAAAGGCACTACAGTACATATTCATTTAAATTCCAAGCATAGATGTTCTTTCAAGAACATGTCCCCTAGAGGTGACATTGAGAATTTGCAGGATAAATTACTTCCATATATATATTTTTTATTAAATTTATATGAAAAATAACTATACATATCATTTTTATATGCCCCAAGAAAAAATGTTTGCCACTTTATATTTACGAGGGAAAGTCGAAAAATACGTTATCATTACTTGAATTCGAGAATTCATAAAACAATGGGGTACAAACAAATTTTAATTATTTGTTATAGCATAACAACTTATAATCTGTTATATGTTTTGTAATTTGAAGACGAAGAATCTAGATCATATAAGTGAGTGTAATAGTGCGCATGCCAGAATATAATGTATATATTCATGCTTCTTAAGAATTAAATATAGTTAGTAATAGATAAAATATTAATTACTTTTCAATAAAATTATTATTTAAGCATTTACTCTTTGAATTTATAAAATAATAGTTTTTTTTAATCGAACAGAAGTAACAATTAATAAACAGAAAGCAGACATACACATTTTTAAATAATGTTGCACATCAAAATACGAAGATTATTAATTATTGTGAAATACTTCATTATTTAAATGATTCTTAATTTTTATTTTATAAAACTATCGTTGTTATTTTCTCCTATTTTCTACATATTTAATAGAATAATTTTGCAAGAGTCATAAAGCAAACATGTGGTGTACATTCTCACAAAAATATATATATAAAGTTTTCTAAGAAAATTTTATTTATATTATGCTTTCTTTAGGCTATAATGTAAAACCATAATTTTCCCACAGAAAATTTTGTCCGACTTCTGGAATATCCTGTTGCTACAATTACAACACAATTCTAATAATAGGGCAGATTAGATTAATAGTTGTCCGGATAGAAAAAAGGAAAAGCGATAATAGAAAGATAGTTACGATACAGATTAGTTCAATGATAGAATAATCAGCTAATTGAATAAATAGCTAAATTTTTTTCACTAAATATTTTTGTACGTGTATCTTTTTTTACTGTCTTCTATCTTAACAAGAAGAAAGTTTTGGATTCGTTAAAAATTTCAACTTCCGTTCTTCGTTTTATTTGAACGTTTTAGAAGATCCTAAACATGATTTGACGGTTTTTAGAAAAAGTCTGTCTGTAAGTCTGTTACTCTGTAACTCTCTTAAAAAAATTTTGCAGGCACTCTATCTGAAGAAATAATGCATGGAATTTCACAAAACTTTAGATTTTGTTATATCTTGATATAAAGTAAAGCTGTTTTATTTTTTGGGAATTTTTTGGGAATACCGCTCAAGAGGTGCCGTTGGTGTGCTGCATTTATCGCGATTTCCACACTAGCTCTACTTGATGAACTTATTGACATTTTTTTAACTTCAGATACAGTTAGTCCTTGATATAGTTTAGAGCTAATTACTTTTTGGTGCAAATCGCTCAAGAGATGGCGCTTCTATGCTGCATCATTCTCATGATTGTATCATTATCTCAAGTATAAATGCACGATTGTTCATCAAACTTCATAATCAGTTAGTCCTTGATATAGATTAGTGTTGTTTAGTTTTTTGTGTAAGTCGCCCTACAGGTATCTCTACTATGGTGCATGATCCACGATTTCGCAATAGCTGTACTTCAAGCACTAACGCATGGATTTTCATTAAACTTCAGATTATATTAGTGCCTGATACAAATTGACCTTGATTAGTTTTCTGTGTACATCACTCAACATGCAGCGCTGTTATGCAAGATTCCAACAATAGCTCTACCTTAGAAACTAATGCACGGATTTTCCTCAAACTGCAGATTCAGTTTTTATTTGACATAAGTTGTTGCTGACTAGATTTTGGTTTAAACCACCTAAAATGTTGCGCTGATATGCTGCATTTTTCAGAAAGTATTAACATGCATAGGATAAAAGACGTATGTGGGATTGCCACATTTGGCAAGTTTTTAGCTCACAGGCTATTAAAGCCTGGGAGCTTATCCTTAGAGCCCCGTCCGTTCTGTATGTGCGTATGTGCGTAACATAATAACTCATGATAAAAATATCCAATTCACTTGAAATTTTGAATATATGTATATTCTTATAAGGCGTCTCTGATTACTTTTTGGAGTCCATCCGATATGTATAACAGGGGGAACGGCGGCTGATGCCCCTCCTCTTAATTTGTATAAATCGGTTTTATGCAGAAATATCAGTTTTCGTTGAAAATTTAGATGTAGGATCATTCTGATAAGGCACATCCGTGATTAGTATTAGGTGTTCATTTCTGACTAGATTTTAGTGTGAATCCCCTAACTGGTGGTGCTGCAGTACTATATTTTTTAGGAAGTAGTAACACGTATGAGTCTGTTTTGGAATTGCTACATCTAACTAGTATTGTTTGAAGAAGAAGAATCTTGCAAAGCTTATAATTTTTTTTAGTATCTATAAGTCCTGATCTGGCATTACATTACATTTCACACGAAGCTATAAAATGTGTGGTAGTTTTCCTATTGCAACTAAGTGATTGCATGAGATTTTGAATGTACCTATTAAAAAGCGATTAAAAAATTGTAATAGACCTATTGTGATATAAAGCTTTTATGAAAAAAAAAGTTTCAAAAATTTATTTTAGAAAGTTCAAGTTATGAAAAAAGTTAGTAAAGTATTTCAAATCACTTTAACGTCATCTATATGCGCCACAAAAGTATTAAAACATCATGTAATTCTGTAAATTCATGTAAATATGTAAAATTTTACTTCTCTCAGGTTTATTTGAAGATAATGTTACATAATAAAAATTTATATTTACACAAATGTTTATTAATTGACTTTTTTGAAATTTTTATGAATTTCGACTACAATAGGTCATATGTTCCTTTTCCATGCTTACATATAACTCCTCGATTTTAACCACTTAACCGGCGACGGGTATGGGTAAACAGTGTTTTAACCCCCGTCTTATCTCGGGGCAGCCGTTGAAGTGATTTTAATAAGCGCAAAATAATTATAACAGGTGAGAGTAATACAAGGTTTTAAACAATGTTAGTTTGTAATTTTTAGAAGCTTTTTTTTTTTAACTATCCTTCCAGAAACTCAATTTCCATCCAAATGCATTCATCTCTTCTTTCATATCTACATAGAGGCTTGTGTTACTAATTTAACAGTTCTGTCAGCCACTTGTATACGAAATGGCAATTTCAACTGACTTGAAAGAGTTGGGGCCTGTACCTAAAGTGTCTTTCTTGAACCTTTCAGTTTCCTATACAAATTGAATATTTCTAACTGAGTGAAAAAATGCCCAGGCTGGGTATCGAACGCAGATCCTTGGCATACAAGGCCAATGCTTTACTGTTTAAGCTAACTGGTCGACAACCGGCGGGCATTTTTCGCTCAGATAATCTTATTGATCATGACATTTGGTCTGTCATTTAGACAGGTAAAGGACATCAAATATATTATAATTTTAACGAAATCAAACTGATTGGTAAATTTATCACATGACTCGAGTATAAAAACTGAGCAAAAAATTTCCGAGAATCGAACCCCCGCTGGATTCGATTCCCAACCCGTGCAAATTTTCGTGGAATGAATATTTTTCCGATAATGAATACAGACTGTGTTAATTGTCTTACAGCGTTTGTGCAAATATTTAGAGTAAGTTCACGGAGTAACTGAAATGGAAAGACTTTTAAAAAATGTTTTTATGTGCCGCTTAGTCATCTAACGCTAACAACCCGTCATGTTGAATATTGGTATCATCCTTCGGCGTGACAACTCAAAAATTTCTGCTACAGTTCAAACGATATAGCTACGGACACATCCCATATTTGGCATCCAGTGACTCTTTCTGTTTCCGAAACTGAAGGAAATATTTATCTGAAACAATGTTTTCTTCAGACAATGACGAGAAAACATTTGCAGATTACTGACTCTATGATCCGGTATGTCATCTTTATCAAGCTGGTTTAAACAAGTTTGTAATGCTTTCAGATATATACCTACATAGATTTGGTGATTATATTTAAAAGTGATATGTATGTATGCTTCTTAATTTTTTTTTTTGTATTTTTATATTTGTAGGAGATTCTAGCTTTGAAAAAAGTATTTATGTTTTATTTATTTCAAAAGGCTACCCATATCGAATGTAACAGAAATATAAAGTTAAAATAATTCTTTGTGAAACCTGTTATTCACAATTACAATCATATCACTATAAATAGTGCCGTATTCAAGTTCTTCAGAGAAAGATGAGGAATCATAAAAATATTGCCCAGAATATCTTTGCTTGGTGCATAAGTAGTTCTCTTGAGTAGCACACACAAGTTGTTGAGCTTGAAATTATTATGGATTTATAATGTGTCATTTAAAATACAATAATCGCATTTTTAGTTATGAGAATTGATTAAAATAATTAATATATTCAATGCGGAATATTCATTAGCAAATAGTTACTGTTAATGTGCAGATGATGGCTTCAATATCTTTTAAAGTGTAATTTAAAATCGATGAATAAAGCAGGGTAAGAAATAAACTGTTCAGAATCGGAACAGTACCGCTGTGAATGGTTACATATTCATATATTTTAGAGAGAGATGAGATATTCTGTAAACATTGAACTTTTTATTTTTACTTTTAGTACCCATAATGCTCTTGAGTAGTATACAAAAATTTTTTGAGAATGCAATCATAAAGAAACTATAACGTGTTATTTGGAATACAAAAAGTATATTTTTAATTATGTGAATCATTAGAAATATTTTTAAAAATTAATTCGGAGAATTAACTGGAAATCGTAATTAAAGTGCTTCAATATATTTGATAAAGATAGCCTCAATATGTTTAAATATGCATGTTAATGACAAATATAGCAATGTTAAAAAAATATTACAATACTTCTGAGATAATTTTTCATATGACATACTTCATTAAAATAAATAAATCTGTAAAAAAATACTTATATTCCATTGTGCAAATGTATAAGTTTCTAATGCAAGGCGCAACCATTTTACTTTTTAATTTTATCTGATTAAGTAAAAATAAAACCATATTTTTATAAACGAATCATGTATCAGATACTTTTTCGCATTTAAATATAAACTAATTTATACATTCAATGGGTGATGTTTGTTAAGAATCTTAGTATTCTATCAAATTCATTCCCTGTTATATTTACAGTGTACCTGAAATAAAGACCTTGTTCAAATTCCATTTTTAAACTTGTCATTAATCTAAGCACACTACAAAAAGAGGACACAATGTCTAACGCATTTTTCCTAGCACTTTTTTTCACACAGATTTTCAATTAAACATTTAAAACCCGCAAAATGTACTGAATGCACCATTCAATTCGAACTAATCGCGAATCTCAAATTGAGCTTGAGATTAAATCTAGTTAAATTGATCCGTTTCTAACAATTGGACATTAACTGATTTAATTACACTATTGTGCATTGTATTACACAAATATGTATTTAAAAAATGTTATATATGCATAAAAAAGACGTTGCGTATAGAGTACTCAACCGATGTCTTTATGTACGTCCAAACCGTCCATGCTTTTAAAAGTAAATATATCAGCTAATTATCGATAATTTCTTTCCGAAAATCACTGTCAACAATTGCTTTACACTTAGTGACGATCGATATCTTGAGTTCATTTGACGATCACAAAGTGAAATTAGTGTGTAACAGGAAATAGTGATTTTCTTAAAAACTTTGTAACTTGGGGTTATAGAATCGGTAATCCTGCTAGCTTTGCAAAAACTTTCCCTATATCTAACTTTTTTATAATTTAAATTTAAGTAGATACAAAAACAGAAGATGGGGATCATTTTTTTCATTACATTTTCTATAATATCTCCGAAAATACAATGCCTAAAATTCAAACAAATGTATTTTTATATTCAGCGTTAAAAGACATTTTACAATACCCCACACGATATAACGAAAAAATATTTTTATGTTCAGGTATTAATTATTCGAGTATTAATATACTATTATTAATTTTTACTAATTTATTTTTTCCTCTCGTTTCATTTCAGAGCAGGATTTTTACTTTATTTTCATTTGTTTGAATCGTAGATTTCTAAACATATTATTATGGTATTAAAATTATAATTGTGTGGGCGTATCATAAATAAATTGGACAAAACAGAGATCCACATATGTGGATTAAGAGAGCGAAGGAACTAAATTACCTCCCTCCCCCGCCTATAATTTCGTAAATATATTTCTGAATTATTAATAGTCTATAAATATATAGTTTAATAGGATTTATTACTTTCCTAATTTTTAACTTTCTATGTTCCACAGTTTACGACAATAACAGCTGTGACAGGTAGACAGACATGCGATTAGCAGACATTTTCAAATTATTTCCACTTTTAGATGCGTTCGTAATTATGTAAATACGTAGCACCTATAGTTGTCGTTCAGTCCGTCCGTCTGTCCGTTTGTCTGTCCGCATATAACAACGCAAAAACTACCCAACCGAATCTTTTGAAATTTAAAATATAGAATTATTACATAATTTTATCGAGTCATTTCAAATTTTATGAGAATTGGATGGATAGATCAATTACAGTGGCAAGTACTCCGCTACATTCCAGTCAATGGAAAAAAAGTTTCAAATGCATTTTAATGGTATTACACTCATTCGAAAATAATAATATTGATATGCATCATAAAGTACATATTATACTATATATTTTGCTTAATCTGTTTTGCAAAGAACATTTGTTATTTATTTTACAAGGCCACACAAAAGTATTTCATTACATAATGAGTATAGGGAGAACATTGTTTGGTGCGCATTTTAATTGTAATTAACTATTTACAATTGTATGAGATTGATGTATGAGAGTGTTGTATGATCAAATATATACTAGCTTCACGTGCAATTTTCAACTTGTTGCTTCTTAAATATGGAACTCTTAAATGAAGGAGAAAAGATTGGCATTCAACAGGTGGACCATTCGAGAATCCTTATGTGGCATATTTGGAATAATATAACAATTAAACTTATTTTAATGTTCTTAATGTTTTTTATTCACATGTATGTGCTATGCTCATCGAAATAGAAATATTTTCTTAAAAAAGCCACTTTACTTTTTTTTTCAACATAGATAAAAGATTGTAATTTGACATTTTATTGTTTTTTATCTTGCGTTTTTAAAATCTAAAACTCAGTTCATCGTGCAATAACTTATTTGGCATTTTTCCACAAATTTCTATATGGAATATTTACAATATGTATTCTATTTAATGTAATTTTATATTGATACACTAAACAAATTTTCTTAGTTTGAATCGCACGTCTTAGTAAGTTCTTTTTGCATTGTAAATGACAAACTCTACAAATTGATTATTTTCATTTATTATTAAATTTGTAAATAATTATTACTTTGCCAGAAAAATAACTGTATTCCCAAAATATTTTGTTGGGCAATAACGATTTTTCTTTTTTTCTTTTAGAAATATTTTTAAACGTATTATATTCTTTACTGCTTTTCGAGCTTTCATATAAAAGCCTAAGATGAAAGAAAAACTCTATACGCTTACGAAAATTTCTCTAATGAAACGTTACAAAAAATTACTTAGACTATTTTAGATATTTATAAATAAATAAGTGGAATTCTCAGCGATTTTTTCTCTAATCTTTCAAAACATGTTTACAGGAAAGCTGGTTGTTTCATTCGCAGATAAAAGCTATTTGAGAATTCTTGTTATCTATCTGAGCATAAGAAAAATAAATGTTTTCTTCTAAATACAAATTGATTACGTATTGCGAAAAAAGTACCTGATACATTATTTGTTTATAAAAATGTGTTTTTGTACTTAAGCTGATAAAATTAAAATGTAAAATGATTGCGTCTTGCTTTAGAAAATTTTACATTTGCAAAATGCAATATCAGTATTCTTTTTACATATTTATTTATTGGAATGAAGTATCTCAGATGAAAAATTATCTCAGAAGTATTTTAATACTATTTTTAACCTTGCTATATTTGTCATAAACATGCATATTCAAAGATATTGAGGCTATCTTTATCAAATATATTGAGGCACTTTAATTACGATTTCCAGTTAATCTTCGGAATTCAATTTCAAAATTATTTCAAATGATTCACATAATTAAAAATATACTCTTTGTATTCCAAATAACACATTATAGTTTCTTTATGATTGTAAACTCAAAAAAATATATACTACTCAAGAGCATTACGGGTATTAAAGTAAAAATAATAAGTTCAATATTTACAGAATCTATCTCTCTCTAAAATATTTTAATATGTAACCATTCATAATAGTCATACGTTACTGTTCCGATTCTGAACATTTTATTTCTTACCTTGCTTTATTAATAAATTACAAACTACATTTTAAAAGATGTTGAGGTCATCATCTGCACAATAACAGTAACTGTTTGCCTATTAATATTCCGCTTTTAATATATTAATTATTTTAACCATATCCCATAAATAATAATGCAATTCTTGTATTTTAAATGACACATTATAAATTTATAATGATTTCAAACTGAATACCTGTTGTATGCTGCTCAAGGGAACTCTTTATGCTCCAAACGCAGATTTGTGTGCAATATGTTTATGATTCCTCATCTTTCTCTGAAGAATTTGAATACGGCTCGATTTATAGTGATATGATTGTTATTTTGAATAACAGGTTTCATAAACAATTATTTTAATTTTATATCTGCCCCATGTTCATATACGCTCCTTTCTTCTCTACATCTAGACTACAATAAAGCTTAGTTGAAGAACAAATCGCAGACACGAATGCAGCCAGTAAACTGATCCCAGAAGCATATTTTAATCGAGGAAGATGTTATGGAATTTAAATAAACTGGTTGGATCTCGTCGAATTTCGACGAAAGAAAATTTTAGGAAGGAACTATTTCATTTATTTATAATAAACACACCAAATTAGCTACAATAAGACATTCATCTTGGATTGATCTATCTAACTCTCAAACAAATATTATTTTAAGTTAAACAAACAAAAAGAAAAAAATTGTTTCAATAAAACTCAGTTGCGCAAATTATTAAAATTAAAATTTAATCGCATATGTAATCAGCAGAGTATAAACAAAGGTAAGTTATTATGATGAAATTGTCAGTTGAAGCTCTAATGTTTGGTATAAAGCGAATGAAAAAAAATTATTCCTAATGGACATGATCATAAAATTCCCAAGGGTAATCTAAACCCGTCATTATTTCTATCGTCTCAAAATTTACATACGCACTTTTCATAGTATTTTATTTGATCATTGTAAAATCCCTTGCTTTTTTATGTAAAAAAAAGTTATGTGTATCCGCTAAAAGCATTACATTTTTACGGATCCAGTCTTATACAATATTTATAGAAAAGTATGCATATGAAGTCATTAGGAGGCAATTATTACACAAACGTAGCAAACACAATATTTAAGACACTCGCCAAAGTAAATCGGATATCTGATGATTCACAAATCTTACCTACTTTATTTAAAATAGCTCCATGTTTTATCAGAAATCATTCATTCGTAATTTTTTTTCAAAATTTGTAAAATATCATTACATACACACGGATAAATAAAACTGCTCTCGTTTAACTTCTCGATACGAACTGAGTAAATGAGGCCAAGTCACTCAAATATTATTTAAAGTACATTTTTGTAAAGAGAATGTGTTTTATCCTTTGTAAATTAAGTTTGAAATAAACTAAAAAAGCATTTAATTGATGAATAAAAATGCAATAAAATCGAAATTCATCGGATTTTATATCAGACGATTTCTTTTGATATGAATTTTTTTTTTTTCAAAATTTATCAACTTTAAGAAAAAAAAGGTATTTCTGTTGCCACAATTATAAAATTCTTACTAAAAGCAATAAAAAATTAATAACTCATAAATAAATTAAGGTACAGCTTTCAAACAAATTGCATTAAAAAGTACATTTTTTTCTCAATACGACGATATAAAAATTGAAAATGTGCAATATTTAGAAGTATGAAATTTGTAGTACCGAAAATTGCAAAACCGAATTGCATGCAAAAGTGTTGCCATTCACAAAATGACGTATGCGTTACGCACTGATGCGTTTGGCCTTTATAATATAGATATTTTATAGTTTCACCTATCTTATTATCATTTATGGGGTAAAGCTTCTGGGTGCATTTTCATGCATTGCTTTTAATTCGACTGCATTCTTCTTCAGATTAAAACGTACATACAAAAAATGTTGTCGTTAGTTTCTCATTACCTCTTGCAAAATATTATAAAATAAATTTATATATCTTTTTTTCTACAAATGCACGAACAGATACTGAAATACATTTTTGCTCATTTATAATAAAAATAATTCTTTATTATTACTGATTTTAATTACTATATTTTTTATACCTAGGACATCTGGTCAAAAATTCGTACATATTTTTATTATTTATTGAAATAAAAATCTTTCTATTTTTTTTTTTTTTAATAAATTTCAAATGCTTTCATCTGTTCCCGCTATATTAAACATCGTTAGAAAATTATTACTTTGTAAAACACTTTATTAAAACTGCTTTACTATCAAAGAAACTTTAAAACATGTTCAAAATTAAAAGATAATACTTTTATTAATAATTTTCTCTTCGATTCTTTTAATTTAATAAACTGTAACGAGGAAATTTGTTTTTCTCCCGTTACTTAAAACTTTCTGCATCATTACTTTGTCATTTAAATCGTTTTTTATGAAATATTTTGTAAACTGATTTTTTTTTATCACATATTCATATCTATGCATCTTAGACAAGTATCAAGATTTATCTTTACATGTCGGTTTATTTAATCTATTTTTACATTTAATCTCTTTTTAATTAAAAGAGTTTCATATACATTTTTTTCAAGAGTTTTTTCTCTATCATGAAGACATTTTTTTTTTAAAGTTACGCTATTGAAAAATTCTTCGAAACACCTTACATGAGATAATAGTTAAGTTTATTTAGACAGATATAAAAATTATTTTATAATGAAAAATATTTTTGTTATAAATTTGTTTATTTAAGAAACGCGTTGTAATGTTCAGATATATATCTTAAATTTCAGTTAATTTAAACTTTTTATTTTTTTTGACAATTTTATATTTAAAACAAGTAAATTACAAATTAAATTTATTAATTTTTATTAATTTTTCTCAGAAAATATTTTTTTAAATATTTTTTTAACATCTGCTATCTTACATACAAATTTGGAACTACTTAATTTACACGTTAACCAAAAATCTACCACCAAACTATAAGATTAAATGCCAATAATTGATGATAGTAATTACAATATTAATTGGAAGTTAAACCCGTTATATCCGTTTATTACGTCTTCAAGTGATTTTTAATTTGACGTTTTATTTGTGTTTTGGTTAATGTTTTATTAATTTACTCATATTTTCAATTTTAAAATAAAAAATTACGTCAATTTGTATAATTTGATGAAATTGGTCTACAGGATAACCAATACCAAAAATTCGTAATGTTACCGAAACATTATCGAAACAAACTATAAGATTAAATGCCAATAATTGATGATAGTAATTGCAATATTAATTGGAAGTTAAACCCGTTATATCCGTTTATTACGTCTTCAAGTGATTTTTAATTTGACGTTTTATTTGTGTTTTGGTTAATGTTTTATTAATTTACTTATATTTTCAATTTTAAAATAAAAATTACGTCAATTTGTATAATTTGATGAAATTGGTCTACAGGATAACCAATACCAAAAATTCGTAATGTTACCGAAACATTATCGAAATTGTGGCGATAATTTCAAAGAATATCAGTTGTCATATTATAGTATGATAATAAAGATATTAATTTAAAATGATATCCTATGCTAACATTAATATGCCTACAAAATTTATCTTTTAAACATTTATGCGTTAAAAGTTAATTAAATTACAAGACGGAGTTGCAGTGCATTTAAAATTATACATTGAATATATCATTCATCATTTAAGTTTGAGAAGCAAGTATCTAAGCATAATAGTGAAAAGAAATTCTTCAAAACGTCGTAAAACATTTAATACATTCCGTACATGGTAACAATTACTCATTCGAATACTACTTAAGATAATCCTTTCGGGTCTGATTTTTTTTCCATTTTCAGAACAAAATTATTATCTATATTGTAAAGGCCAAACGTATCTGTAGGTAACGCATACGTAATTTTGCGAATAGCAACACTTTCCCATGCAATTTGAATTTTTCAGTATTCGCTACTGAAATTTTATACTTCTAAATATCGCATATTTTAAATTTTTACATCGTCGTATAGAGGAAAAAAATGTACTTTTAAATGCAAATTGTTTGAAAGCTGTATCTTAATTTATTTTTAAGATATTATTTTATTTTACAGTTTTTAGTATTAATTTTAAGATTGTGGCAACAGAAGTACTCAATCTCTATTAAAAGTAAAAGGGAAATGAAAATATTAAAATTTGAAATGAAATTTCGGTTTTGCAATTTTTGCTACTGCAAACTTTCAAACTTTTAAACAACCCACATTTTCAATTTTTACATTGTTGTATAAGAAAAAAAAATATGCTTTTAAATGCAGTTTGGTTGAAAACTATATCTTAATTTATTTTTTAGGCGTCAGTATTTTTGTAGTTTTTATATTTTTAACAGCGTTTTTTAATCGTGGCAACGGATTTTCTGCATCTCTAAAAAATAAGGGGAAAAAGGGAAAAAAGCAGATTACTGTATCTTTTTGTTGCCACTTTTTCATAAAAAGTAAAAAAAAAAAATTAGAATATGTATTACGTCCAAAACATCATCTGTTATAAAGCCCTGTGAATTTTCGTTTTATTTCGTTTTATTTCGTTTTTATTAACAATATCATGATTTTTTATTTATTACATATTTATTTTATACTCGGTTCAACAATTTCTCTTTACAAAAACGTAATTAAAGAATAGTTGTTCGAATTATTTTTTCTACTTTTACTTAGTTCGTATCAAAAAGCCGAAAGAATGCAACTTTATTAATCCGAGTGTAAAATCAATTTTCGGATTTAAAAAATATATTTGCATATAAATTAATGATTTCCAATAAAATTTGGAGCTATTATAAGAAAACAAATGAATGCCTATGGATATATATCGATTTTCTTCTTGAAAGATGACATACCTTTTTTTTGTGGGTTTGTGTATTATTCCGCGATAATGAAGTCATATGTACACTTTTCTGTAGATGTTGTTTATGAATGGATCGTAAAACAAGAATGCTTTAGCTGATAGAAATAGTGTGATTTATTTTATTAAGTAAAAGTGTATATTTTAATTCTTAAAACTTAATTATGTTTTGTAGAAGTACATCATTTTGACCCCAGCTGCTTTGAAGTAATTCATATGTGAAAATACTTCAATTTAAAAAATAACATGATCAAAATCACTCACTGATAAAACGCAATGTTATACAAAATTTAGAGTGCCTTTATTAAAGAGCCGTGACACACAGTATCCATGGTGAGATCGGAAGTCTTTGTCCAAAAAATAGAGATTTATGTTACAGAACTTGGTGATTCTCGACTATATGTATTGCCTTCTCCGGGTTACACAAACAAGTAAAGATGTTATAAGATTATCAGATTAAAATGATATAACATATCAAATATATCGGATCCTTTAATTCACCTTATATATTTATACATAAAACCATGTAGCAATGCTTTGTCATACGACATTCCAAGAATATGGTATAATCTACTCAAAATAACTTGAACATCCCCTCTTCTATCGAATTTGTAACATTCCGACAGTTTCCTCTTTTTTACGTTGTCTTTGGATCAGTCCACTTCGTATAAAAAAACTCAGCCTTCGACTTTTACTCTTTTGTTGTTTTTAACCCTGATGATGAGCATGACATGCTCGAAAGTGCTAGGTATTATTAATCATTGTATATAAAAAACACCTTTAAGTAATTTGAGTATTTTATTTTGGTTTTATATAAATAATGATCTTAGCAATAACTCGAGTTCGAGGCTGTACAAATCGCCATTTCACATTATGTGAAGTCACAGGAACATGTCTATCGTATTTATTGCATGCAGATTATTTCAGAAAATTTCATTTACTTACAAGAATATAAATAGTTTGGTATTTGTTTACAGGTAATTGCAGTCAAGACTTTAAGTTTTGAATTTAAAGGATTTTAAAATGTTGAAATTAAAATACTAATTTAAAAGGAGAAAGAAAGAGAGAGAGAATGAATTCGGATATGAGAGGTGCTTATGTAAATTTTGAGATATTCAAAATAAGGTCGGGTTGAGATTTCACGGGGGAAAAAATTCTATGATTGAATCAAAATGGAATAAATTTTGCTGATTTTCATTTTGGAATATCAAGCATAACAGCCTTAATTGATAACTTTATCATAATAACAGATGCATATTATGTTTTACAGCTTGCATATACGATTAAAGTTTTAATTTTATTAATTTCTACAACTGAGTTTTATTGAAATAACATTTTGTTAATTTTAGCTTAAATATCATTTGTTTAACAGTTAGGCTTACCAATATAAAGTAAACTTTTACATTGTAATTAATTTTGTAGATTTATTATAAATCAATGAAACAGTTCCTTCTTAATTTTTTTTTTCGTCAAAATTCGACGGTTTTTACCTTGTTACTTTAATAATGATAATCTTAGCTATCCAAATAGACTTACTGATGTTTAAAGATTATCTTGTTGTCTGAAATGCAACGGAATTATTTATTTTGTGTAAAATTCAATTCATATGATTATGTGTTAAGAAAGAGTTTTTCAAGGGGAGCGGTACACTTCGTCGACATATTTTGTCGACACCACTTTGTCGACAACTACACTTAGTTGACATATAATTTCGTCGACAGGTACACTTCGTCGACATAGCATTTCGTCTACACGTTGTATGTAATTTACCTTTCTTCAATAACTTTATTTGTGAACACATGGATTTTTTTGTAAATTATTATAAAACAAAAATATTAACGTCGCCCATACCTTAGGCCAAAAATTTTTTTTCCTGGGTACACCTCGAGGAGGTGTATGAGCAAGTACTCCATCGAATTTTTATTTTAAAAATGCATTACCCCCCCACCCCCCAAAAAAATTCAATACAAAAATTACATTGTGGAAAAAAAATATTAATTAAAACACATTAAAAATTTGGTTTGGAAAAACAATAATTTAAAATAATTTTCATCAATAACAGAACCATTCATAATTTAAATGTATTTATATAAAGAATGTATGAGATATTCTCAAAAATAAAAAACAATAATTTACTATAATTACTGTTTTATAAACTTTGTATCCTAAGAAAAGTTTTACAAATGTCTTCATTAAAAATACTACATTAAATTTTAATATTTAACCCCTTGAAGAGCAGTGGTATAAAATATATACCACTTAATTTTAATTGAAAAATGTCACATTGATACCAGAATTTTGAAATGAAAATTTTCATTTCATCAAGTACGCGAAGATAAGCATTTGTCTATTTTGAAATAAATTTGCTTTTAAGTTCTGGTGTCATTCGCTAATTTCAGCATTTAATTAATAGAAGTGCTTCGCCCCTCAAAGGTTAAAGGAACTTTTCCTTTTTTATCCAAGTATGTAGAGGCTGTTCTCAAATTCAAATTGGATATTTATCAACAGATTCATAATTTCATTCTTATTCGAAAACGCTTAAAAATCGCCCATCTTAAATAATCGCTCATTTTAAATAACCAATCTAAAATAATTAAAATATTAATCCTATGGTACAGCAATTAAGTATTAGCTTGAATAATTAATTAATTTTATAAATATTTCATTAGTTATTGATATATCAATTGCTTAATTTTTTTAACCATCTATTTTGTTTAATTAGATATTTTAATTAATAAGTGTTGATTCTAAATAAAATAATATTAACAATTAACTATTTTTGTAGGTTGTTCATTACTGAAATGCCTAAACTAGCGCCATCTAGTGATTAATACATTAATACTTATGTTCAATACACATCAGAAATATATGTCGACGAAATGATATGTCGACGAAGTGTACATGTCGACGAAAGGATATGTCGACGAAATGATATGTCGACGAAATGTACAAGTTGACGAAATGCTATGTCGACGAAATGTACAAGTTGACGAAATGCTATGTCGACGAAATGTACAAGTCGACAAAATGATATGTTGACGAAGTGGTGTCGACGAAATGATTTGTCGACGAAATGATTTTCGACGAAATGATTGACACCCTTTTCGAGGCATTTGGAATATGAATTATCACAACAGGGTTTAACAGGCATTAAAACTCTTTAATGTTTTTTTTTTTTTTTTTTTTTTTTTTTTTGTATTTTATCATGCATGATTCGTTTAGAACAGTATCTTATATTTCAGATTTAAAAAGTGAAATATATGAGAAAGATAAAGGAATCGTCAAAGGTGCAAAGAGAGTTAAGTAAACTTTTATTACTTTTGTTATTTGTAAATGTCAGAACGTTAATGAAGTCGTAATAAGAAAGTAATATTCATATACTATCATTTCTATACGTAGAAAGTAACAAAATAATTGTTAAGAACAATAATAATCGATGAAAAGACATGTAATATTAATAATACACCAGACTCGGAAGGATATAGTAAGACACTAATGATATTTAAGGGGATTCGGTACCGGTTCAGCATTTTTTAATTAAGCGTTTTGAAGTACATTTCTAATATAATAATTAAGGACTCAATGCAAGAAAATTATTTTATACAGAAATTGCTTGATTTTCCTGCAAAATTTGAAATAATTATTTTTTTTAATTAAAAATTCAATAAAATTTTAAAACTTATCTCTCGTAATGCACTATTTTGAATAGTTTGAGCTATTTTTATTTTTAAAAAACTAATTTTAGCAGTACGCTGTATAGTTTTATGTATAGGATTTATCATGAGTTAATTAGTTTGTAAAATAAATAAAATTTGCAAATACATTTAAAATAAAAAAACTGATGTTATTTTACATTTTTATGCGTAAAAAAACCTTTTTATTTTATTGAAAATTTTATGGATATTTTTATCGAATACATCATAAAAAACAAAAAAAAGTGTGTTAATTAAAAATATACATAAAAGGTTTATCACATTGAACCTGCCTATTCGTCGATGAAAACACAAAATGGAAAAAAAACACTTTTAAATGAAGGGGATTGTGGCATTTAAAGGGATAACGAAAGAATAAAATAACTTTAAACTTTATTCATAATACTCGAATCTTCACAAAACCTCACCAGAATGTACTGGGGATAATAAAGTATAGTTTAAGCGAAAAATGAGAAATTCGATAATTTCACCATTTTTTCGCCGAATGAAGTGTACCGAGACACAAAAAGTAAAGACATTTAAATATTGTAGATTTAAAAAAATATATTTAATTGCAAACTTTTATTAGAATTGGTGAAATTTTTAATAAGAAACGTATTTTAAATATTTATTATAATTAACAAATCGTTTATTGGCACTAGTTCTAATTTCGCTGTTAGTTGAAAAGGACAATGTCTTGATTCGAACAAGGGAACTTTTGACTTAAACGGCTAATGTTCTGTCAACTAAATTATCCTGCAAAAATCTGAATTGGCAATTCTCACCTAAAAACTTTATTAATTGTGATATCTTATACGGATCTGTGTCAGCCCAGTAGAATAAACCACAAATAATGTAATTTCAAGAAACTAGGCAAATTCCTAGGCTTGATAAAATTTTCGCACAATTTTTCAAACTGGAATTAAAGTCACATTTAAGTAAAATTACAACTCATTCCCATATTTACCATGGATATATTTATCAATCAGAATAACTTTGATGAACATTAATCAGCTGCAACCATTTATTATTTTACATTAAGTTTCTATTTTGTAGAAAATAAAAGAATATTTAACTGTGTATGGTACCGAACAAAAAATATATTTAACAGCGAAAATGCATTGGAATTAAGTGTGATTCTTCAAGACTTTCATTTATACTGATGCATGCATTGCAAAAAAGATTCCGTTGGGGAAAGTAACACACGCAATTTTCGATATCACGAATGTTACAAGAAAACTGCATAAAGCATATTCCAGATATTCAGATTCATTTACGAATAATTTTTGGAAAACAATGCATCATTCATAAATATAATACACTAAACACGCATTAATGAAATGTTACTAGGGTTTAACTTTACTATTTAAACTGAAGATTGAAGCTTTATCAATTGTTAAATAATTGTTCTTAACGGAAATAACAGAGGTATAGTACTTCAACCACATTAATCTAGTATCAAAGTCTGTTATCAGTTTCACTGGTTATTTATTAAATTATGTTTGGCATAAAAATTAATACATAATACTTCATTTGTGTCACTTTACGTAGGTGAATTTTTGTAAACTATTTAATATATTGTCATTTTATTTATGTTTATGACATAGAAAAAAAGAACTTTGATAATGTATTAATATTTCATATTATTGACATAAGTATTTAATTATTACTTACTAAATAACTAATGATTTTTTTTCTCAGAATAAAGATATTGAAATTTAAATACAGTTACATAAGGAGTAACTCTTTAAGCCACTTTCATTGCAATAGAAATTTCATTATTTTCCTTCTCCCACATGTATTTTACATTAACCAAATTTCCCAATTTAATACGACAGGTTTCATAGGATAATAAACAGAAACATTTATTGAATATCAGCGAATCCTAAGATTTTATTTCTTATAGGTTTTAAAAAGTTTTGTAACATAAATAAGATTTTTCATTAGGGTTATACAAACTTACAAATGATATATTAAATAAAAGCTTTTTTCTTTAAAAAAAATATTTTTTTAAAAAAATATAATTTAGGAACATTCTATCAGTATGCAATGGAATGTGTGATTGTAAATTTCATATTAAAAATTTAAAAAAAATCTTTTTACCTTGTATTACAGACGAAATAAATAATTGTATACAATTTTCCACTCCACAAGATTTGTCAAATAGTCATTCACTTCCGAGAATCGAGTCTTATCTAATTAAAAATCTCTGACAAATTAAATATTTCCTATTGAACTAAAAAATGCTCAGGCTGGGAATTGAACCCAGATACTTTGCTTACAAGACCTTTGCTTACAATGCTTTTACCGTTTAAGCTAACTGAGCACGACAACCGGTGAGCGTTTTTCGTTCAGATAACTTTGTAGGTTTTAACATCTGATCTGTCATTTAGACAGCTAAACAGAACATAGCGCAGGTAAATGAACTCCATAGAACGATGGTTACATAGATAAATTAGAATTTTAACATAACCAAACTGATTGGTGAAATTATCATACGAATTAAATATGTCCTACTGAGCGAAAAAGTACCCAGGCCGGGAATCGAACTGAGATATTTGACTTACAAGGATAACGCTTTTACCGTTTAAGCTAACTGGGCACGAGTACCTGGGCAATTTTTCGCTCATTAGCAAATATTCAATTCGTATGATAACTTTACCAATCAGTTTGATTGTGTTAAAATGAAATTGCAACATCTCTAGCTTACACTAAGGTTAAAAATCTTTTTTCATTTGCATTATTTTAACTCTCCGTTAATAGTGAAGTGATCACAAAACATTTAATTAGAGTGTATGCTGAAACGAGCTTTTTTTACACTTATTTAAAGAAAAACATTTCATTAAAAATTTGAGTAAGTTTTTCTGCTATTTCAGTATTTCTATAGTCATATTATTTGGGAAAATGTATCGAAACCTTGTAAAAATTGCAGAGTAATGTAATAAGCCTATATTTATACATATATATATATATATATATATATATATATGAAGTTAAATATGTTAGTCTTGCATTAAACTATTCTTTAATACATATATATGTATATAAATGACTATGACTTACTTTTTTAATTCAAAAATTAAAAACAAGAACTTTAAATAATAAATATTTTATCTTATACGTCCAAATTACTGGAACTATGTTTTTTTTTTTATTTTCTTATTTCCATATATATTTAAGTGTCATAAAATTTTATTTTTTTTAAATGTTTGCAATGAAATTTATTTTAAATTAAAACGAGTAGAGAAATATTTCAATCTATATTGTAATTACAATCGCCTTTGAAATGATATGTTCTGAGAAAATGCAAAAAAAAAAAAAAAAAAAAAAAAAAAAAAAAATGTACTGTAAGATGAAAAATTATATCGCGTATCTAGAAATGAATTCATTAAAATAATTAAAGGAAATTACTAGTGAAATTCAATTTCATTTCATTATAATTTGAAAGAAATGTATAGTAGTATTATACGGCAGTTGATATTGTGAAATACGACCAAGAAGCGTGACGGAATCTGAGATTCAATCTCACGTTATCTGCTTTTCAAATAAATGCATTCTTTTTCTATAGAGGATATGATTTAAATATTTATTTTAGATTAAGTACTGTTGCAGCGTATATAGGGTTCTTTCGATCTTATGGTTAGACAACTTCAAACTCTTTTCTCTTAGAAAAGTACAAAATAATTTATTTACAGATCTTCAGAACAACAGAGTCTTCGAAACTCACAAATATTACAAGATATTCCAAAATAACTGTTTAAATCTATCGAACAAGTACAAATATAGGTCGCAGAGACTCTTTATACAATGTCTCAACACTATATCACATTCAAAACAACGTAGATAAAACTCAATACATCAAGCAAACTTGCTTGGACAATCTCTAGTAGCTCACTCAATGACTGACTGGTAAATAATAACAACAGCAGCTCGTATCGCTCTCCTTATATATAGTCTCGTAGCATGTGCTAGAAATTTCTAGAAAAACCTGGAAAACCACGGAACAACAAACAATGTATCAGTAGACCTAAGGGGGGTTACCATAAATAGGGAAGGGTTACCATCGCCAACAATCGCCAAGTTTGTCGCCAACTTGGCGATATATCGCCAAATTTGGCGACCAAAATTATACTCTGTTTCACCTTAACTTGGCAGTACTGAATATGCTACAAGAGCCGAATTACAGCCGTTGCCGTAGAAACCAGGGTTTGCTGGAAAAACACTGGATTGCAAATAAACAAGGAACAGCGTCATTTTGGCGTGAAAATATTATGCGTGTGCAAAAATTGGTATGTTTTGAGGTTCTAATGAAATTAATTTTATTACATAAACATTTACTAAAATAACGAACATCATTATTATTCTTTTCTTTGTTTCACCATTTTTTTTTCAGTTTCGTTTCATATTATTGTTGATCTGCCCACGCGCTTATTATCGCATGGGCAAATCGGGACTTTGCCCATAGGTCCCGAACCTTAAGGGGCCCTCAAATCTATAAATTAAATTATAAAGTATTTTTGTTCTTTTTCCAATTCCAACTCTTTCATATGTTGAAGTTATTAAACTAATCTTAAAGTAATATAACAAATTGCTGCAGTTATATAAAAGTTTTATTCTGTACTAATGGGGAAAAAAGTGTACTTTTATTAATTAAGGTAGTTAATTTAGAATTGACAAAGCTTAGGATTTTCTATTTAATCGAAGGTGCGAAAATGTTTATGTATTACATATGCACATATGAGTGACCATCATTTCTATTTGAATACCGTTGCAATGATTCGAAAGGGGCCCCCTAATTTATCTTTCCCAGGGTTCCAAGACCCAATTATTCATAGTCAGGCCCTAGATCTGCCCGACTCACAAAATGCGAAAAATATCAAAAAATCCCGAAAAAATTTAAAAACTTTGCACAAATTCTGGAAAAAGATGGAAATTTTTACTGGAATAAGCTAAAAACTTGAAATTGAATTCCATGCATAAATGTCACTTTTTTTTTTTTTTTTTTTTTTTTTTTTTTTTTTTTTTAGAATTTTTAGTGCGATTTTTTTCCTTTGGGTGTGATTTTTTTTCTAATTGCAGAGGAGAGAGGACAAAATTTAAATTTATACTCAAAATTTAAAAACTAATACTTCTTACAAATGTTAAAAAAAGTCTCAAAAAGCAAAAAAATTCTACAAATAACATTAAAAAAATAAAATAAATAAAAATAGAACTGCAAGCAAATTTTATTGAAAAGAGGAAAGTATTATTTTTATTGAGTTAAAACATTAAAGCCAAATTTTCCAAAAATCTATTTAAAACAGAGTTTTTTTTATTTTTACCCAACCACTGGGTGAAATCTAGAAAAAGCCAGGTACCACGCTATCAGGCTAAGTATCTCTCAACTTTAATGCATATAAAATTATAGATATTTGGGTGTAAAAAGTCATGATTTTTAAAAGATCAAATTATTTTATAATTTTTTATTATCGCCCCCGCCTTTGCTTTAAAATACATAATTTCTGATAAAGAGTTTGTTTCATAAACGATTACAGCTTTAATTACTAATATAAAATATGTTACTTTAATTCTAAAAATTATAATTATTAGTTAGAAATTTCGAAAATTATATAAACTGCAAATTAGTAATTTCATTATTTATTAATATCCAATAACATTATATTCGTAAAAATTCTATAATAATTATGGAAAACTATATTAAATGTAACAGATATTTACATTTATTAAAATAATTTAAAACTGCATTTAACACTAAATTGCTAACACTGCTTAAAATTAAGGGGCTACTTCACTCATGCAAAAACACTCCAATTCAATACTATGGACGATTTTTTAAAAATATCTCGTTTGCATTTCAATATTTTATTGAGATTTTTTTTTATTCTTGCTTGGATAGTTGAGCTCAATCTTTACAATGACCCTTTTTAGGTGTGTTCGTAATTATGTAAATACGTAGCACCTATTGTTGTCGCTCAGTCCGTCCGTCTGTCTGTCCGTCTGTCTGCCCGTCTGTCTGTCTGTCTGTCTGTCCGCATATGACAACGCAAAAACTATCCAACCGAATCATTTGAAATTTAAAATATATAATTATTACATAATTTTGTCGAGTCATTTCAAATTTTATGAAAATCGGATGGATAGATCAATTACAGGGACAATCAAAAGGATTTCGTTACATTACGGTCAATGGGGAAAAAGTTTCAAATGCCTTTTAATCGTTTGAAATTTAAAACGTATATTTATTACATAATTTTGTCGAGTCATTTCAAATGTTATGAAAATCGGGTACATAGATCAATTACAGGGACAATCAAAATGATTCCGTTACATTACGGTCAATGGGGAAGAAGTTTCAAATGCATTTTAATCGTTTGAAATTTAAAACGTATATTTATTACATAATTTTGTCGAGTCATTTCAAATGTTATGAAAATCGGATGCATAGATCAATTACAGGGACAATCAAAAGTATTCCGTTACATTACGATCAATGAAAAAAAAATGTTTCAAATGCATTTTAATGGTGTTACACTCATTTGAACATAATATAATTGACATGAATCTATGATGTATGTACTAAAATATACATTCTGTACAATCTGGGATGCAAGGAATATTTATTATTAAATTACAGGGCCACACAAATGTATTCCACTAAATAATGTTATACGAGGAAATATTGTTTGGGGCGTGTTTTAATTATATTAACCTACTTCACATTTTATGAATAAGATATACGTTAATGAAGTATAATAAAAATTACTCCCTGCGTATTTACAGGAACTCAAAGATTTCGACCACTAAAGTACGCTCTACTATAGCAGCAAGATCTGAATATTTTAAAACTTATAGTACGAACGCACCTCATTTGCTACGCTTCACGTGCAATTTCCAACTTGTTAAAATTGTTAGGTTTTGTCAGTAGGATTTCATTTTCGGGGAGGGGGGGAGGGTTTCAATTTTCAGACTTTGTATCGAAAGTGAAATCATCCTAGCAAAAAAAGTCCTAAGACAAAAACAAGAAAGTAAAAAGGGTCGTTGAAAAACTCGACCTCCAATGTCGAATTCAGGAGGTGGCCATGGGGACATCCCTTTCCGGAACAATGAAATCCCCCCTCCGAAAATTTTGAAATTATGGGTTTTCAATGGCCAAACAATTGCAATTTCTTTCCAGTAGTTAAAAATATCCCCCCCCCCTCCGAAGCCGCAGAAATCTTTCCCGGAGAAAAATATCTGAATTCAACACTGTCGACCTCAGCTATTAAATGCAAAGTTAATAATTTAAAAATACGGAAAAGCAAATTAGATATTTTTTATAATTTCTTCCGTAGAAGTAATATTACGGAACGGGATTTTTCATGATTGAAGTAGCATCTTAATAATTATTAAACAATTAATTCTCCAAGTAGTAACATAATTTTAATATACAGTTTTATACTTCAGAACTTTTCATAAAAACAATAAATAAGAATGCGATAAGTGAGAATGACAAGTTAAACAATTGACAGACGCTTAAAAAGCGCGCCAGATATTTAACCTTGAAGATTTGTTCCTCGCCAAAGGAGAATTTTTTACGCCAAGATTTTTACTTTATACGTGCGCTTAAAATAAAAATTACTTTTGAATTAAATACTTTTAACAGAGAAATTACTTTGAATATATGTTACAAAATCTCGAATTTATTAATTTATAAACATAACCATGTAAATTTCTATGTATTTTCATCACAAGATTAAAAAATATCAGAGAATTACTTTTCACGGCGGAATGTTACTGTTTCTACCTTTCACAGTGCTGCCAAGTTAAGGTGGAACAGAGTATAGTCGCCAAAAGTGACGCCAACTTGGCGATATCTCACATATTTCGCAAAGCTGCCATTGACATTCACTGAAAATAATAGACAAGTTTGCTTGATAACAGAGACAATGTAACAAAAACTAATATTAGTAAAGAAATGGAGCTTAATAAGATTATTTACATTATTTTACAGTACAAACACTAACTATTTACAAAATTCGTAACACTACCCCCTCCTCAAAGACTGCACGTCCCGGGCAGTGCAATCCTTGAGTTAGAGGAAAACACTTAAAATAAATAAACAAATAAATAAATAAATAAATAAATAATAACAATAATAATAAAATTTACATAAATAAGAACTAATTACTATTTACATATTTACAAAAAGTGACTTTCATGAATATGGTCTGAAATTCCAGTTTTGAATTTTTAATCACTTTGGCCAAAATAAGGGGCTAGCCGGTTATAATGTACGACCTTGGGTTTGGTGTGTGGCGATTTTTGTATGCGTACGACGACGTCATTCAGCCTGTTGACGACTGTGTAAGGACCGTCCCAGTTTCTTTGTAGTTTTGGCGACTTCATTGCGAAACAAACTGCACTTCGAAGGGCTTAACTTCAAATTAGCTTCCTTTAGCTTTTGTAGCACCCGCCTGAGGTTGTTCAGATGTTCATCAAAAGATTTTCCTATGATTATGATATCGTCTAAATAAACAAGACATGCCTCATATGACAGTCCCCGAAGAACCGCTTCCATAAGGCGTTCAAAAGTTGCAGGTGCGTTACATAGACCAAAAGGCATTACCTTGAACTGCCATAATCCTTGTCCCGTTGTAAAGGCAGTCTTCTCGCGGTCGTCGGGATGGATCTCTACCTGCCAGTAACCACTCTTCAGGTCTAAAGTCGAGAACCAAGTGTTGCCCGCAAGTGTGTCAAGAGTGTCGTCAATCCTTGGCAGAGGGTAACTATCCTTTTTGGTGACGTCATTCAGTCGGCGGTAGTCTACACAAAATCTTGTAGAACCATCCTTCTTTCTTACTAATACAATGGGAGACGCCCATGGACTTGTTGATGGTTCGATGACGTCATTTTCTTCCATATCTTTAATTAAATTCTGCACCACTTCTTGCTTGGCAAAAGGTAATCGTCTAGGGTGCTGTTTAATAGGAGAGTGATCTCCCGTGTCAATTCGGTGTTGTGCCATTTTAGTTCGTCCAAAGTCTTCAGATGTTTGGGAAAATAAACTTTGGAATTCTCTAATTAAATTTTCCGCAGCTTCCATCTGTTTTGGATTTAAGTCTGTATTTTGTAACAAATCCTTGACTAAATTATCTGAAGATTTCTCACAGTGACTGGAATTTTGACTTATGCACGTCACAGGAGCACATGACGCTATCACCTCTCCTTTCTTGATAGTCCTCGTCTTATCACTGATGTTAGCAATTCTGACTGGAATGGTCTTTTTCGAGAGGTCTACCACAGAAGAAGCCACCAATACTCCTGCTTGTGTACTATTGTCTTCTGGATAATCTATATGGCCAAATCGGTAATTAGTTTCATTTTTAATTACAGCTGGAACTAAAAATTCTGTTCTTGGATCTAGATTGATGTCTTCTTTGGCTATTACTGCTTGTTTACATTCAATTTCGTTATTTAATCCAAAAAGGCTTATTTCTTCAAATTTTGAGAGCATTTTGTTATTTTTGAAATCAAGCTTGAAGCCAAACTTCTTCAGAAAATCTAGCCCGATTAAGCAAGGATCTGTTATGTCAGCCACATATGCCGTATGATAATATTTCTTTCCTCCAAAGTTGATGGTTAAATTGGCCTTTCCATATATGACTATCTTGTCGCCCGTCACAGTTTGCAGGGTAACGCATGGTGGAGTCCAGATGAGTTTAGATTTCAATTTTCGAGTCAAATCTTCTCTGATTATTGTCACATTGGCTCCCGTATCGACTATCATACGGCACTTAATTCCGTTAATAAAGCCTATCACATATAATTCATTATCGCCGCCACTCATTTTCGATATTTGAAGGATCTTCAGGTGGGGCTTTTTATTCTCTGGTCTTGAATTCATCTCACGTTCGTGGATTTTGGGGCAATTTCTTCGGAGATGTTTTGAATCACCGCACAACCAGCACGTGAGATTCTGTCTTCTTGAGCTTGTTCTTCCATATTTAAAAGCTTCAATCTATTGATTTAATTTCCTAATTTCTTTCAAGAAGTCGATCTCAGTGTCTGAGCTTTTGTTCACCGTTGCCCCTCGGACTGAATGACGATCTCTTCGGCTGGCTTGTGTAGCTGCTTCCAACTTTAAGGCATATAGTAGTGCAGCCTTTAAATCCTGTACATCTGCCATTCGTACCGCTCTCTGCACTTCTGGATCTTTTATTCCGTCTACAAAATATTGCAGTGAGAGCATTTCCCGTACATTTGTTGGACAGTCAATGAATGCTAAATTTGCAAGCCGTTCAATTTCCGAGGCAAACTCTTGAAGGGTTTCACTCGATTTTTGATGGCGGCTCTTCATTTGTATTCTCGTATAATCCTTGAAGAATTTTTCGCCGAATCTCATTTCAAGTGCACAACTTAGAGTCTCAAAATTGAGTTGCGTCATATCGGGCAATGTCTGCAGCACGTCGGCGCGGCGGCTTCTCCTCTTAAAGATGCTGCCAGTTGACAAGCTTTCACCTCGTCACTCCATTTGTTCGCTTCAGCTACAATGGTGAATTGGGTCTTGTAAACTTGCCAGGAACTCTTTCCATCGTATGTCGACAGCTTAATGTGCACGGGAGAAGCAGGCGGATTCCTAAATTCTTCACAATTACCACTAGACGCTGAAAGTTTCTTCTCAAGATCTTGTACTTTTTTATTTAGCTTTTCATCTACTTCACCTAGTATTTTCTCTTCAACGTTACTGATTTTCTCTTCAACGTTACTGATTTTCTCTTCAACTTTACAAACTTCATTCTGAATTTTCTCTTCTACTTCCGCCATTTTCCGTTCCATTTTCTGTTCAACATTACTAACTTCATTCTGAATTTTCTCTTCTACTTCCTCTATTTTCTCTTCTACCGAGCCTATTCTTCTCTCTACCGACGAGAACTTTTCTTCTAAAGTTTTCTTCATTTCTTCTTGGCCTTTATTAATCTTTTCAGTCACATCTTCTTGGCATTTGTTCATCTTTTCCGCCAACTCTTCTTGGCCTTTATTCATTTTTTTCCGCCAACTCTTCTTGGCCTTTATTCATTTTTTCCGCCAACTCTTCTTGGCCTTTCGTCAATTCTGCCTTTATTCCATTAATAGCTTCTAACAGTTCTTTCAGTTGACCATCCATTGTTCTTGTTTTCGCCATAAGATCCCGACTCCTGACACCAAATGTTGCAGCGTATATAGGGTTCTTTCGATCTTATGGTTAGACAACTTCAAAATCTTTTCTCTTAGAAAAGTACAAAATAATTTATTTACAGATCTTCAGAACAACAGAGTCTTCGAAACTCACAAATATTACAAGATATTCCAAAATAACTGTTTAAATCTATCGAACAAGTACAAATATAGGTCGCAGAGACTCTTTATACAATGTCTCAACACTATATCACATTCAAAACAACGTAGATAAAACTCAATACATCAAGCAAACTTGCTTGGACAATCTCTAGTAGCTCACTCAATGACTGACTGGTAAATAATAACAACAGCAGCTCGTATCGCTCTCCTTATATATAGTCTCGTAGCATGTGCTAGAAATTTCTAGAAAAACCTGGAAAACCACGGAACAACAAACAATGTATCAGTAGACCTAAGGAGGGTTACCATAAATAGGGAAGGGTTACCATCGCCAACAATCGCCAAGTTTGTCGCCAACTTGGCGATATATCGCCAAATTTGGCGACCAAAATTAGTCGCCAAAAGTGACGCCAACTTGGCGATATCTCACATATTTCGCAAAGCTGCCATTGACATTCACTGAAAATAATAGACAAGTTTGCTTGATAACAGAGACAATGTAACAAAAACTAATATTAGTAAAGAAATGGAGCTTAATAAGATTATTTACATTATTTTACAGTACAAACACTAACTATTTACAAAATTCGTAACAGTACTTTTGAATACATATAATCTATCTACTTTACTATTAAGATATTTTTTTGGAAAAAGGACACATATTAATTTGAGTATACACTGAAAAATATTTATTTTTTTTTTTCAAAAATTTATATTTTTCTTGAATCATGTATTTCTTCCCAGAAGAGAAAATCTTTAAGAAAATCAACTTGTACATATATTATTCATTTATTATCTGATTTCTAAAAAAGATATGTTATTTCATTGTTTTATTTTAAATTTAGTAACTGAAAATGAGTCTGATGAAATGTGTTTTTAAATTATTCTGAATTTTATTAATCTAAAAAATGCAAATAACTTTTTTTAAAACAGTATATCTATTTGTTTCAATTTCGTTTTTTTCTTTCAACTGCATCAAGAGTAAAACAAGTTGTTAAGGTTCATTTTATTTAATGATGTATAATTTCAGTGACATGTTTATGTGTATACACGTTTGAAGACATTTATTTATTTCCAGGTTACATATGATAAATTATGTTCAATAAATTATCTTGAGCAAACTTATTACTATATTGAACCTTTTTAAAACATAACAATGCATACAAACATTAAAAATTAAGTAAAATTTAAAAAATAAAAAAAAGTTTAATTTGCAAGCTTATGTTAATCACATAATTTCGTATAATTTTCAACCTTGCATTTAAAGTAAGCGATAAATAACTGACCATCAGATAAAAAAAAGGATAAAATATATGATATTTATTACTCCCTACATTACTGATAGACTACGATTGTAGATTCGAAAACAAATATGTGCTTTCATTAGCAATGTAAAATTAGTAGAGTGCAGTTACCCATGAATGAACAAAAACAATTTTCAAGCATGTATTAAATTCATTGATGCATATTACAAATGAAACGGAAGGGGCATTCAACACACAATCAATAAAAAAAGAAAACATATTCAAAATAAAAGGGTTTTTTTAAATTATTTTCCTTATCGATTGCGTTTTATGTAAATGAATATCATAGATCTTTTTTCAGAATTTTTTTAAATCTTTAACTGGATACCTACAGTGTGCTAATTTCACCTACTGACAAGAGCAAGTAATTGCTCTTGGAAAATATACTTAACTTATAGTCTGTTAACTTTATGAGGAGAATTCAAGTTTTTTTATTCATTTGTTTTATCTCTGTTGAACTTGCAGTGAATCATTCAAAATATTTCTTATGTATGTTAATCCTTAGTCCATTTTTGTGAAACAAAAATTTTTGTTTCTTGCTACAGACCTTTGTTTCTTATTAGCGACCAGTTTGATCTCCATCAAATATATGGATTACAACATGTTACTCTTATTTATAATTTAATTTACTACCTGAATACTTCACGAAATCGAAAAATTGTAATAAAGAAATCAATATTTATGCATATTTACTTTAGACAGGCGCAGGTGATAAATCGGCAAATGTTGTTCATGTAGCATTTTTTTTACATTTAATTAATTTCGTTTAAAACTCGATTCTTTCATTCATTTTGTTTGAAATGCATAACTTTAATTAAAAACGAAAAAAATAAATTCATAACTTTCACCTTATTCTTTTCTTTTAAGAAAAGAAAAATAATAAATAATACTATAAACCACGACATTTAATTTGAAGATCAAAGCATTGTTTTAATTGATCACGCGAAATATAATGTATGGTACTTAGTGACCTTAAAATGTTATTGGCGATATGTGCGAGCGGTTAATATAAAAGAACCAAGATTTTTTTGAGATTATGACAACTTTTATATGGCTTTATTAACCCTCTAAGCGTTTGTCCCGTAATATTCCGTACACTTAGCTCCAGGTTTCACTGCAATATAAGCAATGTTTAAGATATTATAATTCTATAAATTTAATGAAATTTCAAAGCATTGAAGAATGATTAAGACTCTTAAGGATTACATTTATATTCCTAAATAAGATTTTTTATGTAATATTGAAATAATCATATTTTATTAGCATTTAAAACAAAATGCAGAGAAAACAACATTACAATTTTACCCATTTGCAAGACGCTTGGAGGGTTAAAAAAATTTTTTTTGATCAAATTTGGATTTTTTGCATATAAAAAGCGAAGGGATCAGCCCTAATTATTTATAAGAGTCACATGAACAATATAGTTGAAATGATAGCGATGGAAAAAAATTGGCGATTCATCACTAAGCGGCTAAAATTAAATTACCAAAATTTTCATCTAGCATATAAAAAACAAAGCGGTAAGCACGGAAATGTTTATGACAGTCACATGACTTATGCTTTTCTTATGTAGATAAAGAGAAAATTTAGGATATTTCTTTTATTTTATTGTAAGCAGATATCGCACTGAGATTTCATAAATATTAGATGATATTCCCTTGAATTACTAGGAAGTCAAACACATAAAAAATAAGTAAGAAATAAACCTGTAATGCCAGTTATTAGCAATTTTGAATGATAGTTTTACAACAAAAGCAGTTTTATGGAAGCTATAATCATAAGTTAAAAGCTCACACAAAAAATTTTCTTATCTTCTCAACCTATACAAGTATTTTTATTTCTAAAATATATTACCGTTTAATATTACTAATATCTCAAAAAGAACGACTAGATTTCGAAAACTTTATGGGGATATATGAGATAAATAAATATTGCTACTACAAGGTAACGTTTTCAAGAATTAAAAAAAATTCTTCATCCAGTTTACAAATAGATTAGCGCATAGTTTTAAAGGATAGACCTTCACTTTCGTCCATTTTTCCAGAAGAAAAAGTCCCAGAGCTTGGGACCATAACTCTAACCAGGGCATCAAATATCCAACGGGGGTCCAAATAATTTCTCTCAATAAATGCATGAAAAAGACGTGAGATATGATGTGAAGAATCTATAAAATATACAGATCTTTAATAGACCTTCAAAAAATAGATCTTTCATAACTATTAGATGCATGTGCTTAATCTATGTTGATACAACACTATAAACTAGCAATTCACGACCCTTTTTGGTGGCTCGCAGCCGGAGTTTTGTTGGGTCGTGGAACAATCGAGGTTTCTTGCAAAAATTATCTTTTATTTCATCTGTTTAAAAAATTATAGCCACTTCAACATACAATAATATTTGAAAGAGAAATCTTTGATATCTTCCTTTTTGCACAGATTTTCCAGACATATGTAAATCAGCTTTGAGATCCTTGATAGATTCAACGTGACATACTTCTCTGGGAATATGATATTTTCTAAACACAAGTTCAGAAATAAACTACTTGTAGAAAATGACTTAGGGTTAAAATTAACCATTTCTAACATATCGATATGCTTATAGTTAAAAACCAGTGCCAAAAAATCACTAATTATAAAATTATGTTTTCATAATAATTAAGCATATTTTTAATTATCTTTGTATTTTGTGTATTGCTTTAAATTTTTATCCCACTTAAACACGTTGGGATTACAAATTCGTGTTTTTCGCCATAGTTAATCCTTGGTATGAAAATCTACCTTTTTAGTAAGAAGGGGATTGTTGATAGTTTGCAGAGATCATACAAAAATTTCCATAATGATATACATCCTTATATTAAATTGGGTAATGATTTTTATTTTTCATAAAGATGAGTCGCGTGCAAATAAATGTTGGAAACTGCTGCCATAAACCACAAAATTTTACAGTTTGTAACGGCAGAATCACTTTGCCCGGATATGCACAGTTGGATATTGCGCCATGATACATAGTTCATAGTTTGATAGATACATTGGTTCTTGGTTACCAAGATAAATGAGCTTTTCGTAAAACACCAGAGTTGATTTTATTTTACTCCTTCACTGTAATGCTTCATACACCGCACAATATTTTCGGGTAACATTGATAAAAAAAACTGCTTTTATAGCCAAAATGCGCATTAATTTACGGGAGAAAACACCAGGGGGAGGGAGGTCTTTCAGGAATGTATTTAAATGTAGTAGCATTAATTTTGACTTCATTTTCAGATTTTTTAAATACAATTGTATATAAGATAGTGATTTGTATCTTGGATGTTTTTGATACATTTCAACAAATTGAAGACTGTTTGGATAAAGAGATGGAAAACCGTCTTTGAGAACAGGTATTGAAATTTATTTCTGACAGAAATCGGAGTTAATTTTCACATTTTTTTAATCTGCCATATTTTAAATTTTCTAATATAAAAGAAACTAGCATTAACCATGAAACGTTTAAAAAAAATTTCATTGTTTTCTCTAAATCAAAATTTTATAATTTTTTGTCTCCTCTTTTTTGACAATAAATTGATCTTTTTTGCATTGCAATTAGATAAATATACCCAAGTCCTATTGATTGTAGATACATATTTTATCTTTGAATGTAGCATGTTCATACAAAAATATGCAGATACCCTAATACCCTACTATGCAATGTAAGAAACATATTTTTAATTTAGACGCCGAAAAACATGCTTTTCTTTCATTTGTGTAACTTTAAAAAAATCGGATTACGTAATTTTACCTGCACACTGTAAAAAAAGTACAGTTTGTATGGAGAAATTTAAATATGTTTGGATAATTAGGATTTTTTTTAAAGCATGAGATGCCACTTTTGGATAATTAGCGATGAATATACCTTTGAAATATAGTTATTCATTTTTTACCATTTCATCAGTCAAATGCACGCTTTCACGTCTCTTAAATTTTTTATTTAACAAGTCATTTAATTTACGTATATTAAATCAGAACTTTGTACACTTTTTTTAAAATAGATTAATAAAAATATTTCGCTTCGTGAACTGTTAATACTACATTGTTTGATTCCCGCGACATTATTAAACAAATAATAGTTTTAATTATACAGCCGATAATTAATTCCTTAACCGTCGCATAATTTTTGGAAAAATCATTCAAAAATATTCGAAATTTCTTATTCATACACATTTTCCTATTCCTGAAAATTCCTAAAATTAAATATTCAGATATTAAAATCAATTTTGGCCATTCAGTGATGCCATTTATTAAACTCAAAAGTAGAGAAAACAAGCATGTAAGAGACAAAATCAAAGAAGTAATTATAATGCATTAGCTAAAGTTCTGCAGAGTTGATTCTGTGATGATTACGGGTGTGACAAAACTTGATCACGAATATTTGGCTGTGGAGTCATCGAGCGCGACGATTAAACTCTGTTCAAAATGGAGGTCTTAACAGGCTTTATATTTTCTTTAAATTTAATTCATGAAAATTACTGAATAAAGCCATAATAGAATGACATCTACAATTATAAGGAATAAAATACTTTTTTTCTCATACAGATCGTAAAATGATTTAAAATATAATAATTTTCATTACTGAGTTATTTTCTCCAATTACGGCATATATCTAAAATCGTTACTGCTCTGTTATACCGTCAACCAATTTCGCTAAAATGTACAAATCGCCAAACTAATAGCCAAAATATACAAATTGACATAATTTTTATTTTAAATAATGAAAAAAACAAATAATTAGTAGAATATTAATAAAAATTCAAATAAAAAAAGAAATAAAAAACAGTTAATGACATTTAAAACACATAAATCGTATTTAATGCCATTGAATGTGACATTCACGATCATACATTATTGGCATTTAATCTTATAGTTTGGCAATAATTTTTTGGACGACGGGATAACCTAGTAGTACCCTAAAATCTTATGGTTGCTATTAGTTTAAATTTATTTTTAACTATTATGTTTATAAATTTTCCTATTTGTTAACTGATGTGATCATGATACATGAAGATCTCAGTATGAAAAATATATGATATATTTCAAAAAAAAAAAAAAAAAAAGAAAGAAAGAAAGAAAAAAATACTTCAATCTTTTGTTCTTAAAATCAGATGTGAGCCTAGATTTAATTATGAGATAAGGAGAAAGAACAACTGAAAGATCATTTGAGAAATGATCCCAAATGATTAACACTTAAGAAGTCAGAGCGAAAGTTATTTCCAAATGAATGTGTTAGCTAATCGAGAAGAAGAACTGGCAATAAATTTCTGTTACATTTAATAGCTAAGATTGCGTTTATTTGGGAAAATGGTATTATTCAGGTTAAATGTTGTAGGCTGTTCATAAGCAAATAGTATCACGGATAACTATATAATTTTTATTTCCTATTATAAATGTGTGAAAAATACCTACATTAAAGAAATTGTACAACGTTAAGCTAACACGAAGAAGTAGATTGATCAAAGGGAAAGAAATATCTATACTATTAATACTAATGAGAATAAAAGTAAGGATAACAATAAAAATATAATAAAAATTAAAATTGAATAAAATCTAAAAGATATATCGTGTAAAAGAAAAGTATTTATGTTTTTAAATGAAAGTAGATAGGGAGAATTGGGGCACATTGATACAGCTTTTTTTTAAGAATATTTTCGGTGTCCAGAAAGCAGAAATTTCAAGTTATTTTTTCCTGTGCTGTCTGAAAAAATTGTGTAGTGGGTTATAAAAATGTACAATCGTTGTTTTATATATTATTGTTGAATGTAATTTTTAAAAAATCAAAAAAGTTATTTGTATCAATGTGCCCCATTCCCGAGGCAGATTGATACACCTCATGGGGTACTTTGATACGTCTGAAAAAAATGGAGACAAAATAACACGAATTTATTTTTTCATAGAAAATTTGTCAGAAAACCATTTTATATTTATTTTTAGAAATTCAAATCATCCACAATTTTTTGTAAGCAATATTAAAGCAATCAAAATTAAATGTATAATGACCTGACGTTCTTGCTGTTCCTTGCTGTGGTAACTTTGTCATATCTGGCACTTTAATCCCTGCTTCATCTTCATTCTTAGGAAAGATAAAAAAATTACCAGGTTTTCTGATTATAAATCGGTTTATAAACAGAAAATAAAGGCTAATTATATTAAAAATGCTGTTTATAATATAATTATCCAGTGCTGTTCTGCAGCTGGTTTCTCTTACTTAACATTTCTCATGTCGAAAATACTTTTTTCGCAGGAGAATCGATATAAAATTTGAGATTTTCGAGGCTGTCGTCCTTTTCTTTTGTTAGTTCTACTAGCACTGGGTGTTGCGTAAGTTCATCTGTTTTCAAAAATAGTGTAAAATGCTCTAATATAAAGAAATTAGAGCTATTTCACTTCAATAAAAACTAATATTAGAAATTTTTGGCGAAAAATTGTTGGATTAAGGAGTGTATGGTAAAAAAATAATAAAAGGTAATGAAAAAATGAGCTAGAAAAGGATTTAGGTTGTATCAATGTGCCCCGGCATGGACTGTATCAATGTGCCCCGGCATAGACTGTATCAATGTTCCCCATACAACCATTTTGAATAAAATGAATCTGAAACCTTACATTTCATAATTTATCTACCAATAAAGAATGTGGAATTGATAAAGAGTAGCTTTACTTGCCAGGAAGAGTATTCTTTACGGTTGAAAATACTGGAACAGTTGTATAATACCATTTCAATTGTACAATTCAAATTTACTTTTGACTTACAAAAACAATAAATCACCTGTTCCATTTCATCAAACTATTGAATCATTCCAAGACTTTCTCTATGCAGTTGAGTGCACTAGCATCACCTTTTGGAGCTGTTATGAAACTTCCTGTGATGACCTTGTGAGCAGTTGAGGGGGTGTATCAATGTGCCCCATATATCAATGTGCCCCAGTTCCCCCTATTCTACAGATTTTATGTTCAATGCAAATAAAAGTGGAAAAAATTGTAATCTCAATTAAACAGTCTTTTTTGCCTCTTATGATAATTATATCATGGATTTTTTTTTATTTTTCACCTTAATAACCTCACTGTAAAAAAAAAAAAAAAAAAAAAAAAAAAAAAAAAAAAAAAAAAAAAAAAAAAATCCGTTGAATTTACGGCGCAGCAGTGTTGCCAGCAGATTTGTCGTAAAGATTGCAGTAAAATTAGATGTAATAGAAAAAATTACTTCAAAAACTTATTACAAAAAAGCACATTTTTTAATTTTAAGATAAGCAATTGCATGTATTTTAATTCTTTGCCCTGTAAATAAAGAAAAGAAAAATGTGATATAGTAAAACGTTTTTATGAATAATTTTCATATTTTGATGTATAATTATTACAAACGTTTATCAAAAAATAATAATAAATAAATAAATAAATCTATTAATAGTTTTTGGAAATCAAAAGTCTCAGTGAGCATACGGCAGATCTTCTTTGATTTTATCAAAATAGGATTGAAAGGAGTTTTTTAACCAAAGTTTGTTTAGTTATTTGAGAATCCACTTTTGGGGAAATAATACCAATTTGCGTGACAAAGTTTTTTCAGTTGATATTTATAAACTACAAAAACGTTAAATATATCAGAAAAGTTTTACAACATTTTTGCTTTTCGCGATGCAAAACAAAATTAACTTTTATTTGTTTTGTTTTTTTAATTTTTCTTTAAAATAACTTTAAAAAGTATTATATGTTAAAATATATTTTTAAGGATTAAAATATATCTTTAATTATATAGTTCGTTAAATAACACTGCTATCGATTTCATCTACAACTCTTTTTACAAAGACGCGTTTTAAGTAAACGAAAAATAGAATTAAGTTCATCTCCTACTTCTTAGTGCTTCTAATAGTACTACTAGAAAACCCTGCAATTTGACTAGCTTCTTAAACCGGACGATTTATTAAAACAAATAATACTGCTTTTCTGCTTATTGTTCGCAAAATTCAATGACATTGTATAAAATTTTCTTACTACTACTCCTGAAAGATTTATTTCCATACGAACTAACCACTTGAAAAGTAAATATAGATTTTTTTATTTGAATTCAAACAATATATTGATTAAATCTTAAACTTTGACAGAAATAAAAAATATCAAGCAAGTCAGCTTTTTTTAGGTCATATCTTAGTAAGAACATACAAATTAAAGCCGAAGTAGAACTCCAGAAAATACCATTTCTCAAGGGGTGTTACTCAGCATTAACCCCCTTTTGATAGTAGAAACGTCACAGAGTGCTAACAAGGAAGGTCTCCATACGGGCATACCCATAAAATTCTGAAAAAAATTACACAAGAATCTTCTCATGTGGATATATGTATTTATATATATATATATATATATATATATATATATAAACATTTCGATGGAGCCCCGGTAGAACGTTCGTAAAAAAATAATGAACATTTCGTTTAATTGGCAAGTTACCACCGGTTGAGGTTGAAAAAAAAAAATACTTTTTTTTGTCAAATACTTTTTAATATAAAAATGTTTCATGTTGAGTTATTTTTTAAAATATTTGTTTAAATAACCTTATTTTTTTAAGCTTAAGTTTGTTATAATTAAAGTATTGTGCTATTCATATTTATAATGAAAATTAGTTATGAAATTTTATGAATTAAATTAATTAAATTTGTTTCAATCTCAAAATTAAGTTCAATTCAGAGTGTGTATCCAACTTCGTTGTTATGGAAACAAAAACTTATCAAATATACTACAGCATTCTTCACATAGTCGTTATTTTGTAATACGCTTAAATATATGAAGATATATTTTTCAATATGAAAATATTTTTTATATAAATAAACATTTTTACAGTATTAAATTTAAATAACTGCTCCAGCAAGTAATATATACAGGGTGAGTCATAAATATCGAAACAATAGGCTATCTCTTTAAATATTGCCCCTAGACCCATACTTCCAGTTGCAAAAATTCATAAAAAAGGTGAATATTTTGATAAGATAACTTGAAACTCCATAGAGGGTTTATTTGAAAAATTACGAAAATTAAATTTTTATACGGCCCCCGTAAGATAAAAATTCCAGTAAGGAAAACTTTCCTTATACAGTCCTGAATTAGTCACAAAAAATTGCATCTTCATATCTTCAAAACTCGCAGAGTTAAAGCCGTTTAAATAATTCATCAGGTTTTAAGGGATTAGACACACATTGAAATGCGCGCAATTCAAGAAACAAAGTTGGTTTAACGAAACATTTAAAAAATATATCTTTTAAGTTCGAATTTCGATTATTTTTTCTTTTTTGCGATGGTTAACAATAATTTGCTTAGAAAATCGCATCCTAAAATTTCTCATAAAATTTATAAAATTTTCAAATGATTAGTTCTAATTTAAATGGGATAATTTAAAATCGTTATAACTCGAAACGTTATTTATCGGATTTCAATTTCTTTCCATTTTATTAAAATAGAAAATCTAATTTTAGTTTTGTTCCAAGATTTATTTTTCGATATTAATTAAAAAAATATTAAAAATGTTTATTTAAAAAATAATGTAATTTAAAAAAAAACATATTTTCAAATGTAAAAGTTTTTTTTTTCAAATTTGCCGAAACAAAATTAACGTAAAATAATAAAAAATGACATGTTTAATGTTTTTGTACTTTTTTCTTCAACACTTCTAGAATTTTAATGATTTAAAGACGAGAAATAGTGGGGAAACGACTTTGTATGCGGAAAAACGAATTTAAAGTTTTAAATAAATCTTTGCCCATAATAAAATGTTTAAAACTTTTTAAAAAATTGAAAGTGTAAAGTAACTCCTTTCTATAGCTCAAACTTCCGATCGAGTTTAACTTTTCTCATTTCCATCTCCTTTCTGTACTGTTTAAATGTCTGTCTGTACTGTTCTGTCCTTCCTTCTGTACTGTTTAAATGTCTGTCAGTTATTTAAAACAATGCTTTTCCTAAGATGCAGAATAAACATTTTTTATAAATTTAGCTCTCACAACTTATAGTCCTGGAGAGACTGTTAAAAAAATCTGTATTCTATGCCCAGGCCTGGCCAGGACCAAGACGTTACTTTTTTTTATGAAGTCTCGCCTGTCCGAGCCTAACGTATTTTTCATACCGGAGGGAACTGCTGCCTCCTTCCTAGGTCTGAACTGGACAAAATTTTCAATCCCGGTCTCTACACAATCCATATTAAAATCACTGTCTCTGAGTGACCTAATACGTGCATAAAATAAGTAAAATTTGACTCAGTCGAAATTCTTACGAAAAGCACATAGATTTTGAAATCGCTTTTATTTTACAAGAAGAAAAAAAAATTTAGATTTCTTTTTTTAAAAGAATAGCACTTTCAAAGGCGATTTAATTACAATAAATCCAGTGAGAAAAATCTGTCTATGACGGAATCCTGCCTTAAACGGAAAATTTGTTGATCCATGCAAAATAAATATACCTGAGAAAAAATAAACTCCATTTAGACACATCCTAAATAGGATATTTGTCTACAACGTATTTTTTCTTTCCAATGTAATTCCGTCTTAAAAGGTTTTACTGTATAACATTTTTCAAAGTGTCCAACGCATCGAATATGAATTAACGATATTAAAATATAAGTGAAACATTTACATATAAATAGAGATTCATTGATAAAATAAATATATCACAGCCTTTGGCGATTCTTTAATAATAAAAAGTATAAATATGAAAACCGAAAAGCTATAATAAGTATTTCTGGTCAGAACTCTTCCATGCGAAACAATTTTTAACCACACCGGGTAGAAATTCAGGCTGAGCCGTGCTATGATTTAAACTTTTTTCCAGGCTGGTCCGGGTTATGATTTTAATATTTTTCTAGTCCGGGCTGAACTTTTTTCTCTATGGGTCGGTTTGGGACCGGACCTAGATATTTCGACCTATACAGACTCCAGTGTAGACTACTAACGTATTTTGAAAAAAAAATTTAGCTTTAAATCAATACGCTGCTTTTTTATGTCCAAATAAAAGGCACTATTTTAAATCAAAATTTAACAATCGATAATTTATGAACGATCCCTCATTTGTTTTCGAATTGAATCAAAACCACTTCGTTTACAGGCATCGTTAAATGGTGTAAGTCACAAATTTTGGAGAATTTTGGATTTTAATATCTTTAGGTCTTTAGATATGCAGATGAATTTTTTTTTTGTTCAATTTAGGAATGAATAAAGAATAATTTCCTAATTGGGAATTTTGTCCTATGGGGGCCATATAAAAATTTAATTTTTGTATTTTTTCAAATAGATCCCCCATGGAGTTGCAACTTATCTTACCAAAATTTTCACCTTTTTTATGAATATTTGCAACTGGATGTATGGGTCTAGGGGCAATATTTAAGGAGATAGTCTATTGTTTTGATATTTATGACTCACCCTGTATGAGTATTACAATATAATATATATATTAAACTCTCTCATTGTTTGAGCTTAAATTCATCAAATACCATTTACAGGCATTATAAAAATCTATAAACAAACAATTTTCAGTTGCATGAAAATCATTTGCTTTTGGCGAGGAAAAATGCTGCTCGCCAAATAGTGTGCCGCTTTCGTCTTTTTACGCGAATATTTGAAAGTATGTTATGTTTTTTACAAAGTTTCTACTGTTATTATGCCGCAAAATTTGACTCATTTTTTATTACATATATAAGTAGTTTAATTAGTATATTTTTTTCAAAATATTATGAGTATTCCCAGTATGGAGACCTTCCTTGTGAGGGCGGCTTTCGAAAACGAACAGTAGTACTATATGAACGTATCCGAAATAAATTTGGCCTCTATTCAGAAAGAGATATGTTATTTTGAAATAAAATGCAATCGCTTTTCTTCTCTTGACAAATATATCAATTTAACATCTCTTTTTTTTCTTAAAATTTCTTTACCAATCCCTAGTATGATCTTGTGCAGTTGCGCAAAGTTTCAACGCTTATAAATAGATGAAATAGGTCTTTAATTGCATCCATACCTCTTCATCAGAGATGTGATCTTTAAAATAATTTTTCTTCGTTTCTGTTTTTCCAATGTATCAGGGTGATAAAAATACTAAATCAATAGCATATATTTTTGAGTTGAATCTGTTAGTTTTGAGAAAACCTTTTGACTAATTTCATAAAAGTTTCGATTTGATTTTATGTAATAAACATAGTTTTACTTAATAAAATAAGAAAATAGAAATACTACAATACTACTTTCACGTACGTTATGAAATTGTATTTGCATTTTCTTAAATTAATAAGCTTTCTGGAAATTCGTTCTTTAGCATTATAAAATTGATGTGCAAAAAGTAATAGAATTTTTTTTTAATTTCAAAGTTATAAAAGAGTAGAATTTTAAAATTTTATTTTTTTCTTAATTTTACCATTCTAAGTCCATATTTTTTCTTATTAAATCATTTTTATTCACAAAATGATATAATAATATATTAAAAAGGCAATAAAAACCTTTTAAAAAAATCAATCAGTGGCATGTATACTTTTAAGATAATGTAATGCATGTGTTAAAAAAGAAAGGAAAAAAGTTTATGGTTTTTTTTTTTTTTGGTTTTATTATTTTATATATTTGGGTCCTTTCACAGAAATTTGATAACCACGGGCTATTGTATAATCTTCCTTAAACTTGGACGAGCCCAGGATCCCATGCTACCTTCACCACCTGATTTGGACTTACCCTTTATAGCACTTCTATGACAAATGTTAAGAAAAGATGGCTGAACACAGTTGGCCAAGTTTCTTATCTGGGTTGCCAGATCCGGCCTTTTTTTTATTTTGAAATTTTAATTTTGTGCTGCATTGAATTCTGTATTGTATTACAGAACAACAAGTACAACAACAGTATACAATACTGAATTGAGAAATTCTATATTGCATCACACTTCTTTTAAAAGGCATATTTTTTTCAAAAACTGGCATTTTAACTATTTGTCTGTAACTTAAATTACTAATTTTTAATACATATTTATTCACGAAAATTACATCATCTGATAGATTAAAATGTCTCGATTTTAGATTATTTTAAAATTTTGGTTTATATCTATTACTTCACAACAGTTACCTTACATTAATTAATTTGTATTTTTCTAATGAGTAAAATCGTAATTTACAGGTTATTAGTCTTTATATTATTGTTTTTTCAATTTAAGAACATTCTTCAAAATCGTATTTTATTTGTTCCTCATATAAGTTTATAAAAACAAAGTATGAAATAAATCAAAAATTGTGCTGCTATCAAAACAATAATAATATCAATAAAGTTGAAGCCATAATAATAATTGACGTTAAAATATTGAAAAATAACGCATTTCACAATTAAATTATTTTTGTCACCTTATAATTTGATTTATTAAAAAAAGTACTTTTTTATATTCCTGTATAAATATATTTTTTTTAATTGAATTTATTTTTAAAAATTAATAAGGTACCCTGGGATAATAACGCCAGGCGGGGTAATAACGCCAAGTGCTTATATTTTGCATAATTATGAAATAATCAGGTAAATGATACCCATGTGCTCTGCGCCATGTGCTCTGCGCAGAAAGATTTTGAGTCATATAAATCGCAAAAAACAGCTTCAAGTTAATTTGTTTCATTTTTAGGTCTTATTGTTTCTACAAGCAACTAAAATTAACGCTTCATCTAAAATTTGCGAGATAAGGTTTTTGATCTGAAGACTATATTTTTTATCCAGAAATACTTTGTTTATTACATAAATTTGTAGTGTATTTCATGTACTTTCAAATTGTTGTAGAAGATTTTGGATATCTTCTCAAGTTAATTTGTAGTTTAGGATGTACTGCGCAATAAGTATCCCGGAGTAATAACGCCAGGGATTGACGTTATTAACCCGGTTGATTCCCAACAGTGGCCGAACTATATCCGAAGGGGGTTTATATATTAATATGGGACAGCATTATCATCATTGTTGAAATGGTAAGATTAAGGGGGGGGGGAGGCAATACTTAAAAATAATCTCTCTGTTTTATTTTTTATTATATTATTTTTTTTTTTTTACTAATGTAAAAAATAATTTTTAACTCTTGTAAATAAAACTACATCAAAATGTTTTCGAGATTCAAAATCGAACATCTTCAAAATCAGGTTTCTATTAAATTTCCATTGGATTGTTCAATTGAGTTAGAAATTTTAACTGTCCGCTTTCTCAGCGTTCGGTTTTTCAAAACTTTATAAATTTAACCTTTAACTGATGTGACAGAAATTGTAACGTATGAATGTGATGCGGTTTGTGAGACCACAAAGTTGAAAGATGAATAAAAGGCGGGAATAACTCATAGGATTGTGTTTTTGTACTAAACTTTTTATACAAGAGTATTATACTTAATATTCACCTATTTAGTCTCTGGTGATAGTACTAAAATTCCAAATGAAACAAAATTTCGGTAGTGTTTGCAGTTAAACTGAAAATAACAAGTTAAACTAAAAAATTAAAAGAAAAATAATGGTCTACGAGACCGGTAACATTAGTTAAAGGTTAAAATGCGATCCATGATTAAAAATCATAGAATACTGTTCCTGCGCTAACTTTTGTACAGAATTAATTCTAATTAAATTTAATCTATTCAAATATTTCTAACAATATTACGAGAACTCCAAACGAAAGAGAATTTCAATGGTAACTATAGTTAACCCTTTCCGGCGCACTACTCTTTAAAGTTGGAATTTAAAGAAAAAAAAATAGGCAATCTATTTAGGCCTAGAGGAGTACACAGGTATTGTTTTGTAAAGATTGCACTAATCATTTTAATTATACAGCTGTTGCCGAAGTGGTAACCTCCCATAAGTAAAGCATTGATAAGCGCAGTGAGAAGAGCGAAGAGCATTGCTGTGAAGCGCGTATTACAGTAAAACATTTTACCTATTATTTAAAAACAGTAGAGTTTCATCTCTGTGGTGCTTCCATCTAGAACTCATAAGAAAGATTTAAAGTAGCCATTAGAATAGTTTTTGAAATATTCACGGAGTTTTTGTGTCTCTAAACAGGGGGAACTTTAGGTGTTGCCGACCCGGCAACACTGCGCGTTAAGGGGTTGAACTGGGAAATACAAGTTAAACGCGTTTTTTTTTTGGAGGGGGGAGGGGGTACAGTGTTCAGTCAGATTGCTAACAGCAATTAAAGGTTAATTTTGTTGCTAATATAGAGACAACGATGTATATAACCATATGAATTATGTATAAAATTGAATAAGAGATCTCTTTGGGATAATATTTTTTAATCAAAAATTTATTCAATTTATTAAAAATTTATTAAAGCATGCTCTTAAAATGTCGACAATTTAACTGTAGGTTTGGAGAATCCACATTAGTGTGGAGTTATGGGTTAAAAACTATTTACTAGATTACTATAATAGTATTAACCCTTAACTCTGTGACAAAAATTGTCGCATAACTTACTGTGAGCGGCCTGTCAGACCGCTTAATCTAACGATGAATAAAATGTTAAATTAACTTTTAGAATATTAGTTTTGTATTGAACCTTATATACAGGACTATTATAAATAAAATTCAGCTATTCAAAAGTTTCTAGAGATAGTAATAGGACTCCAAATGAAACAAAATTTTCCCGGTATCTATAGTTAAACTAAAAATTGCAAGTTAAACTCTGAAACTTGAAAAACTCAGCGGTATGTGAGACGCTAACAGCAGTTAAGGTTTAACAAAAATATTTATTACATATAACTCTAGTTATTATAAAATTTCACATGATTAAAATATTACTTTATGAATGGTTAAATCCGTGCAATGTTTCTTATAATCATATTTAAGCGGAACTTTTTATGCAGAGAGACACAGGGTGTTATATTCTGTTGAAGCTCCCCCCTCGCTCCTTTTTCTTTCACTTTCACAAAAAAATCAATATTTTCTATCGCATAGAATGCATACATGGGAATATAAATACTGATTCAAATAATCGGTGCAATGTTTCTATTAATTCTATTTAAATGGTCATTTTTAAGCAAAACGTAGCTTAGAATCTGATATTCTTTTGCCTCCTCCCCCCGCCACCACCACAGCTTTCTTTTTCTTTCAGAGTAACAAAAAAATTGTACATTTTCAATAGCTTAGATTGCAATTTGTCAATTTCTAGAGCTGTAGAGTTTGTATTTTTAGAATTGGACAATCTGCATGCAATTATTCCATCTTATTTTATAGTTTTGTTTGCATGGCGTTATTACACATATAGGTGGGTATTAACGCCAAATAGCATTGGTCAAGAAAAAACGCCATTACATTTTATGAATACATATCTGTTAAATTATTTTATTTTATATAGATACTCAATGCGTTGCTGTATCAAATCCTATATTTGTTTGAAAAATACAATCTAAAACTGAGCCGTGAAAATTGGTAGAACCTTAACGTGGCGTTATTACCCCAGGGTACCTTATTTGGCTTTATAAAATTGTGCAATAATAAGTAAAAGCTGCCTACTTGAAACTATAAACTCTCAATTAAGATAATGATATGTGAATAAAAAGTTAAAATAAAACTTCAAAATTATAAAAATAAAAAAAGCTGAGATACTGCACACCTATCGAATTTATCAAATATATCCTCGCCAATGATGATTAAATTGCAACGCTTTAATTGGATGCTATAAAAGGATTTAACTGAGAAACTTTTACAAATTTTAATTTTAAAATCATTTAAAATAAATATTTATTTCAAAGATTTCTAATCCAGAGTATTCATTATACATTTCTCAATACGAAATTCCATTTTTCATGTCTTTATATGTAATAATATTTTTTATTAACATTGCTAAGAATATAGAAAATGTCATGATTACAGTAAATTAAATTAATTGCGGGAGTGGTGGAGGTGGTTGTAGCTTTACATTTTTTTTCAGAATAAAGATATATTTTGATTTGCGAATAATAAATCATGTTAAAAAATAACGATTATATTATTTATTTGAAAATACTTCACCTGAGGCAACTGAGTCTCGATAAATAAATTTATCTTACAAAAAACATTAAAAAAATGTGCTTTTTATGATTGTAAATATTTAGTTAAGAAAAAAAAATTAATTGCTATTTCATGTTTAATTTGTTTTTTTTCCCATACCTTTAAATAGAAACGAAATAAAACAAATTCGCATAACAAAGATTATACTAAAGCTTTTTATTAAAGATGTATTTTTAGTAAATCTCACATTTCAGAATAGTTATACAAATTATTCTAAATTTGTACAAAATATTTTTGTATGGCTTCTACAGAATTTGCATCACAGACTTTTTAAAAACGTGTTTTTTGTATTTCTAACCTCTACAGCATGTAAATACGTAGAAATTTTTTACGAATCAAATACTTTCTTCTTGTATAGATAGAAGAAAGTAAAAAAAATAAAAACTATAGAACAAAACAATTTATATCATTTTTAAAATAGAAAAGTAGATAAAAAGTTTGTTAATAATAGTCCAGTCGAATTAGGTATTTTTGTGGCATAATTCCAAAATAATTTTAAAACTCGCAAAAAATGATCAAAATTTCATTACAAAATCATAATTCATATCTGATCTATTTATGTGTAAAATAAAGTTAAAACCCATTTGGATAAATATTATAATATGCTCTTGTCTACTGTAGAAGAATATTTTAACTTCTTCACAATGGCCTTATTCAAACATTAGAATCAACTTGTATTTGGAAGCTGAAATTTTATTTTTCTTATCTTTACATACTAATCGTGTTTCCGTGTGCCCCTCAAAGCATTCCGGAATATCTTTTATCTTAAATGACTGATGAAAGTAACTGTGAATTTGTAAACATGTTTTTGTAATGGAAGAAAACACACTTGAGAAATTCGTCTATTTATCTAAAAGATAACCGAAAGGAATTCGAAGTACGTATTAATTACCCTTTTTTCATATATCTTGTATCTTTTTGATAAAGGTAACGTAACAAAAATTGATAAATGTATTTTTCTGTTAAAGCATTTCGCGGTATGCGTTACTTCAAAGAAAAAAAAAATGTTTTTTATTTGATACGATCACACACACAAAAAACAGAAATTATGTGAAAGGTGCAATTTTATATGTTATTTAAAAACTATATTATTAATACATTATATGGGATTCAAATTAAATCACTATGGTCGCTTTACGCAGATTATTATTATCCTCAGCATTATTATGATTGAATGAAATCGTCATTTAGATGTGTGGTGAGTAATTATTATGCCTACTACAAGTATCAGATTGTTTTAGTACGACTAAATGAAACATTTTCAAATTATATGATATTTGTGGTGTCATAGAAAATTTAGTAAAATGTGAACAGTTAATGATTTATTTTGTTCTTAGAATGCTTTTGAAGAAATCTGCATATATTAGGAAAATTCGTCAAACAATGAACAAAATGAAAAGTTTGATTAGTAATCGATTTAGTGGACTGATTCTTGATATTCTCTGGAAAGTTTTATTGTCACATAAACACACAAACACACAAACCACGAATGGTGAACTAATTTGCAATAACAATACTTAAAATAATTTCCATAGCTTAACATATGTATGGATGATTAATTATATGAATCGTGTTGATGCTTTGACGATCAATAGCTTTATCGTCCTTTTTTACAAGTGCTCGCCAGATGGAGCCGAAACACCTCCGGAACGGAGCAATTAGTTAAGCAATAGAATGGATCAAATTACATATTTATTTTTTCAATCTTTAACAAAATCTTTTTCATATCATTTGTGGATTTTCTATTTTACACATTTTAAGGAAAATGTATTTATAAATATACACATTTTAATCTTAAAAATAATACTTTTGAAAATGTGTTTTAATATTTGTTTTTCATTGAATCAATTGCGGAAGTATATTTTTGAATAAAATTTCATTGTTCAGTATATGTCTGTTCTTTCAAATCCGTCATTGTCTTTTTTAGTCGAAGAACATCAAGAAAAGCTTTTATTCTATGAATTTAATTAAGCAAATTGATTGAGAATGGGAAAACTGTTTAGGGAGTTAAAGGAAAAGAAATAAATGCAGACAACTACATTGATAGAAAGATAGTTATAATAATTAACTAACAAGATTAATACATTTCCTATAATTTTACTGTTTCATGGTTAATATTCTTCTAGATCCAAAACCATTTCAATGAAAATTAATTTAAAGAATATATATAAATTTATTAACTATTCAATTTAAATTGCAATTTTCCTTTAATTTGCGTAAACAAGCGTTTGCATTTGAACAATACATTCTACTTTTACTGACTGCATTTTTGTAATCTAATAATTTCTTATTAATTACATGATATATATATCTATATTAACAAACTATAAAGTTAATATTTTTTTTAGGAAACTGGTATTAATAAAACATTTAATTAACAGCACAAAAAAATCACATAACAGATATACATTTGCACTGTTTTTAAAAAAAACAGTATGTATATTTACAAAAACTAGTTTTGTAAATGTACATCTTTTTACATTCTTCTATCTTCAATAGAAGAAAGTATTGCAATCGACTTTTTCGACTTCCAGTTTTCGACGGATTTAACGTTTTAGGAGATTTCAAAAAACATGTTTTTACAAAATATCTGTCTGTTCATGTGTGTATGTGTCTGTGTGTCAGTATGTCACCATTCTACCATCAAAAAATATATGAAGATATGCATAGAATTGATCCAATTTTTTTGTGAATGTTTTTGGCTGTGGCAACCAGATCCTCTTTCAATTTTTAAACATTTCGCCGGAAGGGCACGCTGTAATAGTGATTTTGAAGCCATTTTCAAAATGGTACCGATTAAAAGAGTAAAAAGTTATGCATCGAATTGAATCAAATTTTTTCTGTAAGTGTTTGACTATGACTAGTTGGTCTTTCCTGAATTTGAAAAAAAAAATCTGCGGGAAGGTATGTTATGCATAGAATTGAATCAAATCATTGTGTAAGTGTTTGGCTATGGCTAGTTGGTACTCTCTGATTTAAAAAAAAAGGTATGTCGTAAGGGGGCGTTGAAATAGAGGTTTTGAGCCATTTTCAATATTATATAACCTTAAAGTGTATGAATGTATGCATTGAATTGGACCAAATTTTCTGCGTAACTGTTTGGCTATGGCTAGTAGTTCCGTCTGAATTTGAAATAAATTCACCGAAACGGGCCTCTGCAATAGCAATTTTTGTGCCATTACAAATATTATACCACTTAAAAGTGTATAAAGTTATGCATGGAATTAAACCAAATTTTCTGTGTAACTGTTTGGCTATGGTTAGTAGCTCCCTTCTGAGTTTGAAAATAGTTTACTTGAAGGGGCTTCTGTAATAGAGATTTATGTGTCATTTTCAATATCATACCACCTAAAAGTGTATGAAGTTTTGCATTAAATTGAAACAAAATTTTTATATAAGTATTTGGCTATGGTCAACAGACCTCCCTGATTTAAAAAAACCCTCCGGAAGGCGGCGCTATAATCCTGATGTCTGAGCCATTTTCATTATTTTACCAGCAAAAACTGTACTAAGTTATGCATAGAGCCGAACTATTTTTTTTTTTGTATGGTTATTTTTGGGCATGACAAACAGTTCCTTCCTGAATTTGAAAAAACTCTTCCGGAGAGGGGCTCTGTAAAAGCGATTTCCAAATTATTTTCATTATTGTACCATCGAAAACTGTATAAAGCTATGCACAGAATTGAACCAATTTTATTATTGAACCAATTTATCATTAATCTGAATTAATTAAATTAAAGTATAAACATATGTAACTACTTTTTGAAATATTAAATGTACGAATGAGATAGAAGAAAATTTTAGGATTGCCAGAACCAGTTAATTTTGTATAGTGTACAAATAAAATTTTAGTAAGAATACAGAGAGTAAACGTAAGAGTACCTTACGTTTGTATAATTAATTTTTTTTGACAATGCAATATTTGCTACGTAATTATCCCTTCGCCTACCAGATAGCTCACTTTTCTGTAATGTTACACTATTTCATTTAAAAAGTATAGAAAATACAGGAAAAATTAACATATTTACAGAATTTTCAGTTATTTTTTCACGCGGAAAACCTGTCTGGTTTATGAAGGGTTAAGAGAAACTAAGAAGTAAGGATGTATTTTTTTCACTCAATTGTTACTATGAAATAGTAAAAAAATAACCTGCTCGATGCCGTGACATATACAGAGTATTTAAAAATTATTATTACAAAAGTTTTCAGAGAAATAGAACACTATTCATGTTCATTAATCATTACTAAATTATCATTAATACTTCAGATTATATTATCGCGATTAAACTAATGAAGCACTAATCAGCGCATTCTGAAAACAGAGAAAGGACAGTTTATTACACAAAACAGAGTAAATAACAACTAATTTACAGTATGCCTGATGTAATGTGTGAGTCAATCAATTACTCTATTCACTTACGTCTATTTCCCTCATTTTTTACATAAAACATTACGAAACATTTTTAAATGTATTAAGTGTTGTTGTTGTTATTATTATTCGAAAATTAGCTAGAATAATAATCTACGTTTTAGCAATTTAAGATTTTTAAACAATTGCTTATGTGTTCGTGCATTTAATGAAGATTTTTGAGGGTTGATCATAAGGGAAATTTGACCCACCATTAAATTTCCCTAATTAAAGAATTTTTGCCAATAATCTCAACCAAATGTACTAAAAATTCTCAATGAATAGCATTTATTTCGTCCAAATAATTAGAATAGACGTGGCAAAACAACTGTTTTCATCTTATAAAGGATATTTTTAGAAGCATTTTGTTAGATTTTCTTAATCTATGCTTTAGCATTTTAAAATTTTGAAACAATTGCTAATGTCTTCGTGCATATAGTGAAGATTGTTGAGGGTTGATCATAGGATATGCAAGACCCACTCTTTTGTTTTCTTTTTTAAAAAGGTGCAGACGTGGCAAAAACAATTGTTTTCACCCTATAAAATATAATTTTTAGAAACATCTTGAACAAATATCTGAGATAAAAAAATGTATCACAGAAATTTAAATAAGTAGTTTTTAAGTACAACAGAAATTGAAGAATATTAATCTAGAATATTAATCTATGTTTAGTAATTTTGAAGCAACCGCTTATGTCTTTGTGCTGTTGATTGTCAAGGGTACACCAGGGCGGCATGACCCATATTTCAGTTTCATATTTGAAGAAGTTTTACCAATTGGTGGCAAAGCTACTAAAATGCTCAAACAATAGTTTCTATTTTTTGCAAACAACTAAAATTTAAATGGCAAAAACAATTGATTTCACCTTATAATGTATAATTTTTAGAAATATTTTGTAAGATTTTCTGAAATAAAATATATCACAGAAATTTAAATAAGTAGTTTCTTAAGTAATGTAGAATTGATGAGGTATCATTGCAGCAATAAAAATTTTGCAGTAAATTACGTTAAACACAACCATGTGCTTCAAAAGGAGCTATGTGAGGCGCCATGGCCCAATGAGTGTCTGAGTGGGTTAATGAAAAGCCAAAGTTTCTTTAACTAAGTGTTTTTGGAAATATTTTTAATAAAAACTAAATAAGGTTTAACTGTTATATTTCTACAACAATGTAGTTTTAGTCTGTAAAGCTACACAAAATAGGGTGACAGAAATGAAAAGACTTTAAATTGATCAAGATAAGATGTAAAAAATTAGGTACTACTTGGTTATCCCGTCGACCAATTTCGCCAAATTATACAAATCGCCAAAGTATTAGCCAAATTACACAAATTGAAACATTTTTTTAAATAACGAAAGAACAAGTATATTAGTAGAACAATAATAAAAATACAAATAAAAAATCAATTTAAAAATCACTTGGTAATGTAACAAACACGTGTATCATGTGTAATGTCAAGTAAATGTGATGTTTGCGATCAACTATTATTGGTATTTAATTTTAGAACTTGGCTACAGTGATTTGGTTTACGGGATAACCAAGTAGTACCAAAACAAAAATAAATATAAGCTGGAATGTTGATAGTACCCATAGAAAGTAAATAGAAAGAATAGAGATGACATAAAAGAATGAATTATACAGCCTTAAGAAATGTTAACTATACAATTTTATATTTTACAATTTTATATATAATTTTTTTTTTTGATTTTCATATAATAGAAAAAAAATCTGATTTTTTCACAAACGAACTTTTTTATGCATTCAAAAAGAGTTTTCTTTTGATATTTTATATATACCCCTTTTCTGATTGTTTTTAAACACTATAATCATAGAAATAATTATTTTATAAAGAATTCAATAAAAACTGCTTCATTGAAAATAAAAATCGATAGAAATAAACAAATAAACAAAATACATTCTAAATTATAAGATGAGACTTTTATTTTTTGCAGGTTCTTTTAAATTAATAATCTGTAAAAGACATGCTCTCTTCTCTTTCATTATGTGAAACATTAAGCATCACTTCTTTGTCATTTAAAAAGTACTCTTGTATCAGATTTCTTTTAACAAAAAATATTTCTAAATACGTCCATCTATGCTTATAAGAGAGAAAGGGTTTATCTTTATAAATACGTTCATTTATTTCCTTTTATAATTATAGGAAGTTTATGAATTTGTCTTTTAAGAGAATTTTTTTTATCATGATAAGCTTTTGAAATGAAAGTATGCAAAAGTTTTTAAACATTCTTTGCAATAAGCAATGATAAAAAATTACAGCATAGTTTTTTAGAAATCCTTGAGTTAATTAAAAAATATTTTGCTACTGTTTTTTTTGATTTTTTCTTTTAAAAGCTAAATTTAAATATCGCAACTCTTTTCAGTATTTGAACATCTGCTCCTTTCAACATAATCACTTTAGACTACTTTTATGATGAAGTGTATTTCAGTTTCAGTGTTGTGTTATTTATTCTATGATGAGAATTTAAATTCATATTTTTGTGAAAGATAAAAGTTTATAAAAAATAAATCTTTTCTATTAAAATTTTTCAATAAAATGTAATTTTAGCATTATTACAATCGATAGAGACAGTATATGGTTTAAAAATAAAGAAATAATGTGCAGTGTTAATCCGTCGATTTTTAAATTTTGGTGAAAAGAAATATTTTAGTTAAAATATATTGCACATACAGTCATTTACTAATCATCCATTACAATAAATTGGTGACATAGTTAATAATGAGCATTTTTTAAATAGTTTTTTTTATTTTGAACGAAAAAATAATGAATATTAAATGAGAATATATAGCTTTAACATTAAAATAAAAATAATAAGAAATTTTGAATACTATAAAACGTGTGTATTTACATACACCTCCAAAATTTAAGGACGAGATCCAAGTTCTCATGTCATGGATAAATCAAAACACATATAAGAAGTCAAATGAATTTTATTGTATGAAACTTTCTTATTACTCCCATCTCTATATTTAATCGCAAAAAGTGTACAAAAGCAATGGTTCACGGAATAAATTCATGAATTTGTTAGATTCGAAATGATCTTTTTCTAGCTATCAATCTTCAAATCTTCTACTAGTTCTTAGACGAAAGTGCAAAATAGCCACGTTTTCCACATAGGCTTGAAGAGAAGGCACAATCAACGTAAAGCAAAGATCGCAATACTCAATTAATCTCGGCCTCAGTATTCGTCTATCTTGATCACATAGCAGTTCAATAATTGGTGGAAATCGGTCTACATTCATCATATGAAAACCAAAAATAGTGGCATCTTATTTGTTAAAGCCGTTAAGCCATTTTTATCATTCGGAATCACCCCAGTCGATTAAATAAGTTATTTAAGTTTATTTGACTGAGTCGATGTTAATTTTATCAGATATATTCATTACAGCAGAGTTATAAGAAGTAAATGAATATAAAAACCGTCTCGATTACAGCTCAAATTGACAGAAACTTTTCATTATTGATAAAACGAATGAATCTTCAAGACCGGTTTTAAATAACTGATGAAAGATCTGTATCGATTAAAACTATCAAAATTTCGTGAGATATTTAATATGCACGGACCATGAACAGGAAATTTCTATTGTCCATCAAGATGTCGGAAACTTCTCACTTAGGAAATAGACAGATGCAATGTGATTTCAATATTATTTTATTCAACATTACATTTGCAATAGGACGAATGACATGATTGCCTAATCTAAGGCAGGTAGAAAACATAATACTGTTGCAAAAATTGTGATGTATTTTTTCCCCTTTAAAGCACTCTGGCAGAAGATAATGCCAGAATAGGCGGTCTCCGATTACTTTTTCACAAACATTCATAGAAAAATATCGCAGATGAGTTCGTAAATAAATAGCATGTAGGTTTATCTCCACCATTAAATGTTGATTGTGGGTGTCATACGCACCTTCATCAAGTTACATTCATTTGCTATAAGCAGACTTGCATCCAAATCTAAATTTAGCGTATTCTGTTACAGAAACAAGCGGATGAATTCCAGAATAGGAGTATAATATCTTTCAGTCTATTAGTGGACTCATGTCAGTTCAATATGATAAAAATGCAAACGTTTATCATTCAGTAATCACAATGCCTTCGACTGTTATACACATAATTGACTACCCATTGATGCCGTAATATCTACGATATACAGATTAAAATTTTCCCACAGCTAACGTTCCGTCAGTCTTAGCACATACCTGTATTGAACTTGAGATGAAAATGATTCCTTCTCAAACATCCATTGGTGTAAGCGCTTGATTGTTTTAAGGTTGGGTAACCCCAACTGTTGGGAAAAATCTGTCAGTATAAGAGCTGTACTGAGCCTCTGAGCCATTTCCATTTCAGCTCCGAAGATATAATGCATATCAGCCTTTACCTAATAGTAAAAAGCAACAACTTTCGATACTTTCCTACAGCAATCGACAATTTCATTATCGGATCAGTGGCTCTTATGTCTTAATCTATACGAAAATTTTCATATGCATTCTTATTCTTCCCCATTTTATATTTCCATATTAGCACCGTTCTTTTAATGATAACTTGTGACATAGTTGGAGCTGTAACGTTTTCATGAACCAAGTCTCTAAATGCACCTTTGAGTTTTATTTTCGACCATGCATTCACACATAAATGTTGCTTTGAATGTGTACTTTTACCTCTTAAAGTTTTTCATATGTTTTATGAAATATCCTGTATATGTTCATACACTAGTTAAAAAATATATTTTACCTATAAAAGAAAAGCTTCCGTTCCATTCTTCATGTACTTTACCTTTTTTCTCAAGCTGTTTGACATTTTATCAGAAATTAAGAGAAAAATAAAATAGCAATAAAATACCCAATAAAAAAGTTCTTTTTTTAATTAAAAAAAGTTTTTCCTTCCAAATAAGATCAAGCATTTTATTGAATACAGTTTATTTTAAGTATGCGTTTTAATGGTAATTGATTTTAACGTGCATGCTTTACAAAACACAGTTTTTACATAAAGTTTTTGAAATTTTCTCATTAAACGCATAAATGAACACTTTATAGTTATTTTCTTTTTTAACAAAAAAAGATGAAAACACTTTAAAGATGATAATATCTTTTTTATTTATCTTGAACCTGTGTTAACATCGTAACATACTGTTATTTAAAGAATGGATATTGATGTGACTTTTTTTAATGTTTCGTGACAGCAGTTAATTTTAAAATAATAAAGTTTAAAACATAGCTGTTTTCAATTTTTAATTTTTAATTATTTTCTTGTAATAAAAATTATATTTTTTTTCAATGAAAAGAAATCATAGCATTTAATTTAAAATGTTCAGTCACTTTTATAAAGCAATTCATTTTTGAAATCCCTGTGAATTATGACATCCATTCTATTAAGGCTAAAAGAGAACCACTGTCAAGCTTGGATTAAGAAACCCCTTCCAACACATCCTGAAATGTGTAACAAAACTTCTTTATTTATTAAATAAGTTAAATAAGATAAGTGAATAAAAACATATGACAAAACACAATTTTCACCTTGTTTAAACATAAAATATATAATATTTTATGTTTAAAATAAATATATATAATTATTTAAAACATTCACTGGTTTACTAGAAAATCAATTAAAACAATCAAAGAGATGTTAACAGTTAATTTGATTTAAAAATATTTTTAAATAAAACATTAAAAATGTCTTTAAATAAATCATTTAAAATGTCTTTCTAAAAAAATTAAGTTTTAACATCTCTTTGATTATTTTAATCGCCTTTTATTTAAAACTCTGAACATTTTAAAGTTCAAACATATCCCTAGTAGCCAAACAATATTGGGCCAATATTGTCTACATCTTGGAGCAATATTGGCACATTGGTGCAATATTGGCATGAAATATTGCTCCAATATTGGGATGCTTACATTTTGCTCTTATTTAGCCAATATTTGCAGCCAATATTATGCCAATATTGGGGTGTCATTGGCAATATTTCCAATGAAACCTCAATATTGGCACAATATTGGCTGGAAAATATTGGCTAAATAAAGGCAAAGTGTAAACATCCCAATATTGGAGCAATATTGACGATTTATTAACAATATTTCCAATAGATGAAATATTGGAGCAACGTTGGACCAATATTGGTTTGCTACTAGGGATACTTAACACTTTAAGTTAAGTAGTAAAGATTTTAGAAAATTGATAAAACATTTGAAAAATTGATTTCAGCAATTAATTTCTATAGCCAAGTATGTATTCCAATTCTTTTGAAATGAGCTATATTTAATCTGTAGGTTTACATGTATATATATATATATACAATATAGTGCGAAAATTTAGTTTAGCAAGAAAACACATCACAGACCGAAGCTTCTTCCTCAGCAATTGATACTAATAGATGAAAACATGCTTGAATACTTTTGTTGGAGCACTCAAATTTATCTAGTACCTTTATATCACACTATTAGTTACCTAAGTTTAATTCAAACAAAAACAAACTTTTAAAATTTCTAAAATAAGAGTTGCAGAAATTACACAGGTCAACACAAATCAGTGATTGGCAGAATAGTACTGTTTTCTTTGTAAACCAGTCACGCTGATCATAGGTATGGCATTATTTTTTTGCTATCACCCACTGTTTTTCACAAAAGAAAAATAAGCACTGCCTCTTAGTAAAAATAACGTCCAATATTTATTACATAGTATACATTTTTAATAAAAACAAAAATTAATTTCTTCGTAAATTGACATTAATACATGTAAAACACAATATTGTTCTAAAGGATGGGAAATATAAATGTAGATGGCATCTTGTTATGTGTTGATATTTGCCAGAGAAGAAGCAATTTTCTTCCACGCATATGTAAATAGAACATACATACATTTTGTTAGTTTATTGATATCTTACATTTCTTTTGCCAGTTTCTTAAGAATAAAAAATTTCTCACTTCGGGAACAAATATTCAGAGAATGCAGAAAAAGAATTTATCAAGTATTTTTCTAAAGAAAACTCACTTGTATACTGTACAGATATTCCGGGACTACGACTCATTAATTTTCCACCGCTGAACATGAAAGATCTTAGTGGAGACTATTTATTCATTCTAGTAGAAAGAAGTTAAAAATTTAATAATGGTATTGTTCTACCTTCATTTCTTTAGCTCATTCAGTAATCTTTAAACAATCATATGATAAAACTTTTGTTTTTTCCATAGTATTATTCAATATCAAGAGTTTAAATGGCAAATGTCTTTGGGTTTGAGAATTTCATCAATGTTATTACGCCAATAAAGCTAGCTATAAAAAATGCCCTGTTTCTTAAACGAGTGGAACAGTCAAGCTAAACAGCAATACTGGTTAAGGGAAGAAGAGCTTACTTGTAAAGATTTAAATCCAGGATTAAAGTATGTGATGCGGCAGAACTTGGTTATCCATTAAAAGTTCTCTTGCCTTCCTTGCACATTAAATTAGATTTAATAAAACAATTCGTAAAAGACTTGGACAAAACAGAGGATTGCTTTCGATATTTAAATAGAGTTTTTTCACATTTACTGGAAGGAAAAATTAGAGAAGGTATGTTCTTAGGCCCAGGTATAAGACGACTAATTTAAGGATGAAGAATTTGACAAAAATATAAAATCAAACTAGAAAAATACATGGGCTTGTTATAAAGACCTTATTCAGAATTTTTTAGAAAATTACAAAGTTCATAGATACGCAACGATCGTTGGAAAAAACTTCAAAAAATTTAAAAACTAGGTTCTAACATGAGCTTAAAAATACATTTTCTATACTCTCATCTTGAATATTTTTCGTAAACATTTGATGAAGTTAATGAAGAACAAAGAGAGAATTTTTAAACTTGATATAAAATGCATGTAAAAATGCTATTAAGAACACTGGGGTGTCAGTATGCTAGCAGATTACTGCTGGGGGCAAAAAAGTCACTATATCAACTTCAAAATTTAAAGGACACAGGCGTTCCTTTGATGACAAGGAAAAGTAATTTTGCTTTATATATTAGAATGTAATTCTTCATAAAATATACACACACATTTACATACCGGGTGTCCCAAAAATGACTGGTGGATTTTAAAATTCAATAACTTGCAAACGGTGACAGCTATTTAAAAACTTTTTGCATTAGGGTTATGTATAATGTCAGGAGTTTTTTTTTACCGTAATTTTTTATTTTAGTTCGCATCTCAAACAATAGGTGGCGCTGACGGCGATTGAAGGCCAGGTGATCAGTGCTGAGTGAAGCGTCAACCTGGCCTTCAATCGCCGTCAGTGCCACCTATTGTTTGAGATGCGAACTAAAATAAAAAATTACGGTAAAAAAACTCCTGACATTATACATAACCCTCCTGCAAATTTTTTTTAAATAGCTGTCAGTTCAGTTTGTGCTACCTAACCACTCCCAACTATTCAGATTTTGAGCTCAAAATTTAAGTTTAAATCTAAGCCTACGAAACCATTTAATGAGATGCAAAAAGTAATGACAAAAAATACCATTGGGATGGATCATTTCGTTAATCCAAAGTCTAAAGCGCCCTCTATCGGTATTTTTTTATTTATCTTTATAATTCATTTTCAATAAAATACCGACATAAAGAATAGTTTTAGTGAAAACCGCAAATCAATCGACCAATTTTTCCGTTTTTTATAATCATTTGAAATTTAAACCCTCTGAACACAGTTAAGTTTGTGCTACTTAACCGCTTCCAACTATTCGGATTTTGAGCTCAAAATTTAAGTTTAAGTCTAAGCTTGCGAAACCATTTAATGAGATGCAAAAAATCACGGCAAAAAATAGTTTTTCATTACTTCAAAGTCTAAAGCGCCCTCTATCGGCATTTTTCGAAATTTATATTTATAATTTATTTTCAAGAAAATACCAATATAAAGAATAATTTTAGTGAAAACCGCAAATCAATCGACTTATTTTTCCGTTTTTTATGTGTATTTGAAATTTTGGACCCCAAACTTTAATGGCGGATATCTCCTTTGGAAAACATTTGGGACCCTTGGTTTCCTATTTACTATTACTCATCTTGATACGTTCTATCACCCCCTAGCGTATATACCATTTGTTTAGAGACACCCTGTATATGTATATATACAATTATAAATTATACACACACAAATTATAAATTTCGTAGTCAAATTACGTAATATATATGTTACAGGCCAAACCCGATTTTAGGCCAAACTAGTCTATCCTAACGCCCATCGGATAAACTAGTTTTTCCTAGGCCAAACCAGTCTATCCTAACGCCTATCAGATAAACTAGTTTTTCCTAGGCCAAACCGGTTTATCCTAACACCCATCGGATAAACTAGTTTTTCCTAGGCCAAACCGGTTTATCCTAACGCCCATCAAACAAACTAGTTTTTCCTAGGCCAAACTAGTCTATCCTAAGGCCCATAGGACAAACTAGTTCTTCCTAGGCCAAACTAGTTTGGCCTAACTCTTATAGGATAAACTAGTTTAGCCTGCTGTTTATTGGTCTGAACTAGTTTGTCCTAGGCCGATCTAATTTATCCTAGGCCAATTCAATTTGGTGCGATTTTATTTGATTCAATGACCGCCTCAGCGCCAAAATTCTAGTTTGTCCTAGGCTGATCTAGTTTATCCTAGGCCAGTGTAATTTTACGTGTTTTTAGCTCATGGGCATCAAAGCCAAAGAAAAAATGGGCTGACAGGTTCTGTATGTATGTATTTACGTATGTACGTACGTATGTACGTAACGCGATAACTCTTGATAGAAATAATGTAATTTGACATGTTTTTATCCCGTCAGCTACCCAAGACTGAGAACTAATGTGCCCGTGGGTTCTGTATCTATGTATGTACGTAAGTACGTAACGGAATAATTCTTTATAGAAATACTCGATTTGCATCACTCTTTCAATATAGGTTTATTCTTATGAGGAGCTTTTCTGATTAATTTTGGGAGGTCATTGGAGAAGAATAAGGGGGGGGGGACGAGAGGCTGATTCGCCCCTTCCGTTAATTCAAATAAATGGATTTCTATGGATTATTAGTATATTTTATTCAAATTTTAGATATAGGAGTATTCTGTTGAAGCGCCTTCATTAGTTGTGGGTGTCAATTGTTTAAGTATAAAGGGAGGGGAGAATAGGGGTAACGCCCCATAATTTATGTAAATGCTTTTTTCACGCAGAATTTACTGATTTACTTCAAATTTTAGAAATAGATTCATTCTCGTAAGGCGTTTCCCTAATTGGTTTTGGGGATTAATTGAATAATAACAAAGGGAAGAACGAGGGAATCCCGCCTAATTTTGTTAAATGGGTTTTTCATGCAGAATTAACCGATTTCCTGCAAATCTTAGATGTGTTCATTCTGATAAAGCGTTTCACTGACTAATTTTGGTGGTTCTTTAGTTTTTGGTCTGAACCAGCAATTTATTTCCTTCCTTAAAATACATGAATTTGTTATAATACAGAATTATCCAATTTGCTTAAAATTTTGGACATGAATTCATTTGTCCAGGTGCTTCTTTAATTAATTTGGGTCTTTTCTTATGGTTATGTATAATGGGTTAGTGGACGATTTATCGCCTTCCTTAAATTAGATAAATGGGTTTTTATGCAGTATTATCCGATTTGTCGTAAATTTTGAATATAGCTTATAGTTTTTTCTGTAAAAGGCGAATCCCTGAATTGTTTTGAGGGTTTAATGATTAAGTATAAAGGTAGGAATGTGGGATTACCCTCTCTAAATCAGATGAATGGTTTTTTGAGCAGAATTATCTGATTTGTTTCAAATTTTGGATAATTGTTTAATTTTATAAAGCGTATCTGTGATTAGTTTTGGGGGTTCAATGGTTAAATATAAGTGGGGGAAATGGGAAAAGGTAATCCAACTTACTTTATTTTTTGAGGGTGTTATTCTATAAAAAAAAATAAGGCTAAAATACACAATGACTGTAAACAGCCTGTGAATGCAAAGCCATCAGTTTAATTGGGCAATATTCTTTTTAATATTGATCCCGACTACTGCTCCATTGCTAACCTTGTGCAAAGTGGTTTTGTCATCACCATTATAATGTATTTTATACGATGCGTTGTAGAATGTTGTTAGAAGTTTGCACGGGCCAGAATTTCGAGTTCCGGGTCCCGCCTTTCCCGAAGGAAAGTTATTTTGCCGTGACCCTGTGTAAAAATTAAAAGTTCAGCACGAGCCCTGCCTCTACAAAAATATGTGAAAAAAGACTCAGTCGCACTCAATATGGCCCTACTCAATTTCTGCCAAAAATTCAGATTTTACTTAACATACAATTAGGATTCCTTTAAAAAATACTGCATACATATATATTGGATAAATTTACAATGTATTTTTAAATTACGAGGTGTTCACAGAATGAAAAATATCCAATATATTATTGATTATTTAATTTCATAGACCTTTCAATATTGAAATGGGGATTCATTAAATAATTAATGTAGTTTAGAACAAAAGAAAAAAAGGAGAGTGTTAAACATCATAACTAAACTGTTCAGTAAAAAGTAAATTTGTGAATATGTTTCTCTGGCAGTCCTTGAAACTTTTCTCAAATCCAAAAGAGCTACATCCTAACACATTTAAGAATTAATTCATTTTCGGAAAGGCATAAGATTAACAGGCATTCTCACTCAGAAAATATGCAATCGAATGGCGTTTACCATTTTTTCCATAAAAGCGATGTAACTTTGAGAAAATACTTTTAAAGCTACGTTTTGAATCGAATTTCAAAACGGAAAAGAAAATTTACGGAAAAGAAAAACTTGAGGCCGTGACAAGAATAGTTTATATGTCGACAAGAAATTAATTTCTGAAAAATGGAAAACGCTGTTCGATTCCAAATTATGTTCACCTCCAATCTGGCTCGAATATGCAATAATAATAATAGTAATAAATGCAAGCCTGATCTCAGTTGGCACGAGTCTGTAGGAAAAAAACCCATGTAAAATGCATTATGTCTTTAGGGTGGACATGTGAAATTCCTGTATTGATGTTATAAGCAATTACTCTTGACACACATTTATACTTATTCTAGTGAAACACATGTTTTTTACCGGCCAAACCCGATTTCGAGCCAAATTAGATTAGCCTAGACCAAACTATTTTATCCAAACGCCAATTATATAAACTAGATTTCGTACGCCAAACTTGTTTATCTATATGCCCGTAGGAAAAACTAGTTTTTACTAGGTAAGAGGGAAATCCGTCATTTTTCCCTTCATACTTTACCATTAAATCCTCAAAACTATTCAGGGAATTGCCTTATTAAAAAGAACCTATAAGCAAAATTTGAAGCAAATCCGTAAATTCTGCGTTAAAAACCATTTATGTAAATTATGGGGGGGGTACCTACATTGCCCTTTCTTTAACACTTAAACAATAAACATCCACAACTAATCCCGGAGGTGCCTTGTCAGAATAATTCTATATCTAACATTTTAAATGAAAACTGATAATTCTGCATGATAAATGCATTTCTCTAAATTAACGGTGGGGGATTAGACTTCCGTTCGCTCCCTTTATTCTTATTCAGTGATTTTCCAAAACTAATCAGAAAAGTATCTAATCAGAAGGAACCTACATCCAAAATTTGAAGCTAATCGGATATTTATATCAAGAGTTATAGCCTTACGTACATTCGTACGCACATACATGCGTACGTACATACATCAGAACCTGTGAGCCCTTTATTTCGCTGGCTTTGACGCCCGTGAGCTAAAAACACGGATAATTACATTATCCTAGGACAAACTAGATCAGCCTAGGAGAAACTAGATCAGCCTAGGAGAAACTAGAATGTTGGCGCTGAGGCAGTCATTGAATTCAATAAAATCACGCCAAATTGAATTGGCCTAGGATAAACTAGTTCAGACCAATAAACAGCAGGCTGAACTAGTTTATCCTATAAGAGTTAGGCCAAACTAGTTTGGCCTAGGAAACACTAGTTTGTCCTATGGGCCTTAGGATAGACTAGTTTGGCCTAGGAAAAACTAGTCTATCCGATGAGCGTTAGGATAAACCGGATTGGCCTAGGAAAAACTAGTTTATCCGATGGGCGTTAGGATAGACCGGTTTGGCCTAGGAAAAACTAGTTTATCCGATGGGCGTTAGGATAGACTAATTTGGCCTAGGCCAATCTAGTTTGGCCTGTAACATATATATATATATATATATATATATATATATATATGGGAAATCTCCTCCACTATTAGATCTGCATATTATTTTCTACGCATCGCAACTCTGATGAACAGGCTCTCAGTCAGGCAGACGATTTTGAAGAAACTATTAATTCCTAAGAAGCCAGACGATTTAAGCGGTAGAAAAAAGAACTGAACGGAAGAAAGGAGAATGGAATGTTTTTAGTTTTAGGTTGGTGTAAAAAGAACGTAAGATGAAGACGAGTTCCCGTATAAGATGTAATTGATTAATTAGAGTTATGATTGTTTGCTTTGTAAATAGTCTTATGTAAATATCTTTTTTTGTAAATATTAACGATAAATATAAGTCATTTAAAAGTATAAAAACGGTGTCAGAATTTAATTTACCTCCGAGTTTATTTACTTATGTGTTCAAAAGAACTTTTTAAAGAAGAATCTCCATAAATTTTGGTCTCAGTAAGTGAGATACAGACGCACGCCCACAGAGATGGAAATATATTTTTTTTTAAAATATTCTGGATGCCAATATTTTTTAGAACTGTGATGGAATGTCAAGCCCACAAAGCTAATTCAGAAGAGGTAAAATTTTGCGATGAAAGTGCTATCAAAGTGTGTGAAGCTGAACATCTGATTATGAAGTGAGTTTATTATTTCATTTTTCTTTTCAATAATGTAAAAATTAGTTGATTTAAAGGAATTAGAGTTTTCTTTGAAAACTGAAAAATCAGCTAGTATTAAGATATTGCACAAATTAATTTTTGGAGAAATCGGTGACAGAAATAATCGACGTAGAATTCGGAATTTTACTGGGTTTACGTTTGAAGTAGATTCCGATGAATATCAAACTAAATTCAAAGAAATTAAAGATAATTTTTCTGTTAACGACTTAATTACCATTTGCAATGTTTTGTGTATAAATAATTCGGGAACTTTTGATGAAATTGCTGCCAGAATAATTTCTAGTTTATGTGATTTTAATATTTTAAAAATTAATATGATAGCCGATGTAGGTACTCTTAGTGATGACGAAAGTGTCGATGAATTTAATGATGATTTACAAGATAAAACTAAAAATATTTCAACTGTTTTTGAGAATAATATGAGAAATGATTCTGGTAGTTCTAATTGTGAAAGTAATGAAAATCAGAAAATTCTGATTCCTGATTATGTTATTAAACCAAGCATTTCTATTAATGATATTGAAAGTATGATTACAATGTTTGAAGGTACTCAAGTACAAAATATTAATAAATGGATTGCCGATTTTGAAGATATTGTTTTATTATTTAACGTTAGTGATTTGCACAAATTGATTTTGGCTAAACGCCGTATGACAGGCAAAGCAAAATTATTTCTTGAAAGTGAAACAAATATTAATTCGTGGTCTAAATTAAAAGCCCTACTCATATCTGAATTTGGTCAAACGTGCAATTCAGCTGAATTACACGAATTGCTGTCCAAAAGAAAAATTAGACCACATGAATCGTTAGATGAATATTTTTTAAATATGAAACAATTATGCTCAAAAGGCAATATTGAAGATTCTGCCCTTATTCAGTATGTAATAAATGGAATTAATGACCCCATTTCTAAAAAATCTTTTTTGTATGGTTGTCCCAATATTGCTGAATTTAAACAAAAATTAAAGATTTATGAAAAAATAAGATCGGAGTATGAAAATGCAAAATTTCATAAATATGAAGGAGCTAAGCCTAAAATTAAATCCGAAGTTGAAGTTAAGAACAAATTTAAGCCTGTAAAGCCAAATATGCGTTGTTTTAATTGTGGCGGGAATAATCATAAGAGTATTAACTGTGTAAATAAAGATAAAGGGCCGCTTTGTTTTGCTTGTAACGCTTATGGTCATAAATCATTTCAATGTAATAAATCTAAAGATACAAGTGTTAAAAATGCTCAGTCACAAGTAAACATTATTACATCCCAAGATTTAATTCTGAAAGAGATAAAGCTTTATTCTTTGCGTTTAATCTCTTTAATAGATACTGGTAGCCAAAAGACTTTGTTAAAGAAAAGTATTTATGATAATTTGAAGAACTTTGTAGAATTAAAACCTACGAGTATCTCTTTGACCGGTCTAGGAAAAGCCTCAATTAAACCAGAAGGTTGTTTCAATTAAGAAATCGAAGTAGATGGTTCAAAATTTAAAGTTACTATTTTTGTCGTTAAGGACAGTTGCATTAATTTCGATTTAATTATTGGCACTGATGTTATTCATCAAGGTACATTAACTATTTCTGAGAATAAAGTGAAACTGTTTAAAGCTGAAGTTCAGTCTAATGACTTTTTAGTTAATATTGTAAATGTTTTGGATGAGCCTAAAATTGATTTAACTCACATTGCTGACAAAAAATTACGTTCAGAGTTATACTCTTTAATTGAAAATTATGTACCAATTAAAACTAAAACAGTAGATGTTAAAATGAAAATTAATTTAACTGACGAAATCCCAGTTTGTTCTTCTCCTCGAAGATTACCGCCATGCGATAAAAAAATAGTCGAAAACCAAATTGAGGAGTGGCTAGCTCAGGGAATAATTCGAGAAAGTTCTTCTAATTTTTCTTCGCCGGTTGTTTTAGTCAAGAAAAAAAATAACACAATGAGACTTTGTGTTGATTACAGATGTCTTAACAAAAAGACAGTACGCGAGCATTTCCCCTTGCCAGTTATTGATGATGTAATAGACCAATTACATTCTGCCGAAGTATTTACCACCATAGATTTGAAAAACGGTTTCTTTCATGTAGATGTTGAAGAAGACTCGCGGAAATACACCTCGTTTGTTAATCATGAAGGACAATACGAATTTTTGAAATGTCCATTCGGGTTGACCAATAGCCCTAGTGTTTTTCAAAAGTATATTTATAATGTATTTCGAAATCTATTAAAAGATCACATTGTTGTCATTTATATGGATGATTTAATAATACCTGCTAAAAACGAAGCTGAAGGTCTAGAAAAATTAAAACTTGTACTCAAAACCGCATCGGAATATGGATTAGAATTAAATCTTAAAAAATGCAATTTTTTGAAGCGTGAAATTGATTTCTTGGGGTATAGAATCATAAATGGTAAATTGTATCCCTCTCCACTGAAGACTAAAGTAGTAATAAATTTTCCCGAACCAAAGTGTACCAAAGATGTTCAAAGTTATTTAGGATTGACATGATACTTTCGAAAATTTATAAGAAATTATTCGGTTATAGCTACACCGTTAAGTGACCTGCTAAGAAAAGATTCAAAATTTAAATTCGATATAGAAGAACAAAGAGCTTTTAATGAACTCAAACGTATTTTGTCGTCAGAACCAGTACTTTTAATTTACAATCCCAAAAGTGCGACCGAAATCCATTGTGATGCCAGTATTGATGGCTATGGAGCTGTTTTAATGCAACAATCTCCAGTAGATAATCAATTTCATCCAGTTTATTTCGCAAGTAAAAAAACCACCGAAGCTGAACGGAGGTACACTAGTTACGAATAAGAAGTTTTAGCTGTAATTGAAGCCCTGAAAAAGTTTAGAGTATATGTGCTAGGTATCCCATTTAAAATTGTAACCGATTGTAATGCATTTAAAATGACTATGGATAAAAAAGAAATGAGTACAAAAATAGCTAGATGGGCAATAATGTTATCCGATTTTGATTATGTTATTGAACATAGACAGGGTAGCAGTATGAGACATGTCGATGCATTAAGTAGGTATCCTATTTGCATGGTAATCCAAGATAGCTTAACTTTAAAAATTATCCAAGCTCAAGAAACCGATGACCATATTAAAACAATAAAAGAAATCCTAAAGGTGAAATCTTATGATGATTATCTAGTTAAAAATGATGTTCTTTATAAATGTGTTAATGGTAATGATTTATTAGTTGTACCGGAAGACATGCAAATGAATATAATCAAGGCCGCTCACGAAAAAGGTCATTACGCAGTTGCAAGAACAGAGAAAAGTTTAGAAAATGATTTTTACATTCCTAAAGTTAAACAAAAAATTGAGAAATGTATAGCAAATTGTGTTCCCTGTATTTTAGTTAATAGAAAATGTGGTAAACAAGAAGGCTTACTTCACCCAATAGAAAAAGAAGAAGCTCCATTACATACGTACCATGTTGATCACTTAGGTCCATTAGAAAGCACTAATAAAAATTACAAACATATCCTTTCGGTCATTGACGCATTCACAAAATTTGTTTGGTTGTATCCCACAAAATCTACCGATGCTGCCGAAGTAATTTCTAAATTAGAAATCCAAAAATCTATCTTTGGAAATCCAGTTCGAATTATATCAGATAAAGGTCCTGCATTTACCTCTAAAGCTTTTGAAGATTATTGCATCAATGAAAATATTAAACATATCCCGATTACCACTGGATTACCCAGGTCTAACGGCCAAGTTGAGCGTCTAAATTCTGTCATAATATCTGTTCTGTCTAAATTGTCTGTCGATAATCCTAAAAAATGGTATACACATGTAAGCAACGTCCAACAGGTGATAAATTCGACTTTTCAGAGAAGTATAAGCACAACTCCTTTTGAATTGATGTTTGGTACTAAAATGAAACTAAAAAATAACATTGAAATTACTAGTCTTCTGAATGCTGAAATACAATCTGATTTTACAAATAATCGCGAAGATATGAGAAAAATGCTAAAAAACAGATTTTAAAAGTCCAAGAAGAGAACCGTAAAACTTACAACCTCAGACGAAAGAAAGCTAACAAATTTAAGATTAATGATGTGGTTGCTATAAAACGCACACAACAAGGTCCAGGTTTGAAGTTAAAACCAAAATATTTAGGTCCGTACAAAGTCATAAAAGTAAAAAATAATGACACCTACGATGTAAAGAAACTTGGATTCAACGAAGGACCCATGGTCACCAGTACATGTGCAGAGTACATGAAGCCGTGGACGGACGAAGCTTAAAAAAAAAAAAAAGAATTTCACCGATTGTGACACTATACCAACTATGACAAACCTCTGGACTGACAACTAATAGAATTTTAACTTTATTCTCGAAAAGACGAAAAGACGTAAGGTAAAAGAAGATGAAAAGACGTATTAAGGAAGAAGACGAAAAGACGTAAAATAAAAGAAGACCAAAAGATGTAAGAAAGAAGAAGACGAAAGGACGTAAGATAAAAGAAGACGAAAAGACGTAAGAAAAAAGAAGACGAAAGGACGTGAAAAGAAAAGAATACGAATTTATTTTGAACGAGATTATTTAAATGTTCGTCATGATGACTTCTTTTTTTTCAATTTAGACTTTGGATGCTGCTGTGTTTTTTTTCTTTATCTTTTCAGATGATCCAGCTGCTGTTTCCAGCCAACAAGAATACATTCGAGGACGAATGTCTCATCAGTATGGCCGAAATATGGGAAATCTCCTCCACTATCAGATCTGCATATTATTTTCTACGCATCGCAACTCTGATGAACAGGCTCTCAGTCAGGCAGACGATTTTGAAGAAACTATTAATTCCTAAGAAGCCAGACGATTTAAGCGGTAGAAAAAAGAACTGAACGGAAGAAAGGAGAATGGAATGTTTTTAGTTTTAGGTTGGTGTAAAAAGAACGTAAGATGAAGACGAGTTCCCGTATAAGATGTAATTGATTAATTAGAGTTATGATTGTTTGCTTTGTAAATAGTCTTATGTAAATATCTTTTTTTGTAAATATTAACGTTTAATATAAGTCATTTAAAAGTTTAAAAACGGTGTCAGAATTTAATTTACCTCCGAGTTTATTTACTTATGTGTTCAAAAGAACTTTTTAAAGAAGAATCTCCATATATATATATATGTATACATGTATATATATGTATATATATGTATATACAGGGTGTTTCGCTACCAGACCCACAAACTTCGAGGGATGATAGTAGACATGAAAACAAACATTATTAAATGGGGAACCATGGGGCGCAAACGTCTTCTATAGGAGCTAGAGGCCATTAAAGTTTGAGGTTACAAAATTTCAAACGATGATAAAAAACGGAAAAAAGGATCGATTCGTTTGCGGTTTTCACTAAAACATTCTTTATATCACGTTTTTCTTAGAAAAAGATTTCAAAGGTTACGTTCAAAAATTGTCGATAGAGGGCGCTTTAGACTTTAGAGTAACGAACAGTTACTTTTTACCGCTATTTTGTGTATGGGGTTGAAATTATTCTAAAGTTTAGACTTTAACTTAAATTTTAAGCCCAAAATCGGAAATATTGGGATTAGGTAACTAGCGAAAATTAAACTGTGAACAGAGGGGAAATTTTAAACGCTCATAAATATTGGACAAACTGATCGATTTTCTTGCAGTTTGCGTGTAAGTCATTCCCTTGGTAATTATTTTATTCAAAATGACGTACAGCTTTGGTGCCCTCATATTTTGATAGAGGGCGCTTCCGACACATCTCAGACATTTCAGTGGCATTACTTCTGTGTGTTTTACTACCAGACCATCATATTTCCAGGAAGTGTTAGAGATACAAAGACGACTTGGAATCACATAGGTTGGAATCACAACGTTGGAAATGCATTTTTTGCAAGTTACGGTTAAAGGAAGCAGAGAAAAAAGTAACAGAAACAGCATAGAAAAAACGACAGGTTAATGTGACAGAAAACAGTTTTTTTAAAGGTTTTAAGAAAAAAGGTGTTCTAAATTACAACCAGAAGTAGTCCGGTATGCTTGACAGCGGCGTCACGTGGAATTCCTCACGCTTTGAAAGTTTCCTGGCATCTCTGATAGTTTTCTGGCAGCTACAGAAATACCAGTTGCGAGGTCTTCAACTGATGGTACGGGAGTCTCATACACCCAATTTTCTATTTGACCCCAGCAAAAGAAGTCCATACATGATAGATCCGGCGATCTGGCAGGCCAATGAACCGGGCTACCACGACCTATCCACCACTGTCCATATGTTACTTTGAACTGTCGGTAAACATCATTGGTAAAATGTGGAGGAGCCCTATCGTGCTGTTCATCGTTCAAATACTTCATTCTGCTACCTTTGGAACCGGTTCGCAAATGATCACTTTACAGTGATCTTTGCGTAGGCGCATTACCGTTTAGCGCCATCTACCGTCGCTGTCAAACTTGCCGGACTACTACTCGTAATTTCAAACACCTTTTCCAGTAAAACCTTTAAATAAACTGGTTTCTGTGACATTAACGTGTCGCTCTTCTCGCTCTAACGTGTCTCTCTGTTTCTGTTACTTTTTTCTCTGCTTCCTTTAACAGTAACTTGCAAAAAATTCATTTCCAACGTTACATTTCTATGTGATTCCAAGTCATCTTTGTATCCCTAACACTTCCTGGAAGTATGATGGTCTGGTAGTAAAACACCCAGGGGTAATGCCTTTTAAATGTCAGAGATGTGTCGGAAGCGCCCTCTATCAAAAAATGAGGGCATCAAAGCTGTACATCATTTTGAATAAAATAATTACCAAGTTAATGACTTACACGCAAACTGCAAAAAAATCGATTTGTTTGTCCAATATTTATGAGCGTTTAAAATTTCCCCCTCTGTTCACAGTTTAATTTTCGCTAGTTACCCGATCCCAATGTTTCCGATTTTGGGCTTAAAATTTAAGTTAAAGTCTAAACTTTAGAATAACTTCAACCCCATGCGCAAAATAGCGGTAAAAAGTAGTTGTTCGTTACTCTAAAGTCTCAAGCGCCCTCTATCGACAATTTTTAAACGTAACTTTAAAAAAAAATTTCTAAAAAAATCGTGATATAAAGACTGATTTTAGTAAAAACCGCAAACGAATCGATCCTTTTTTGCGTTTTTTATCATCGTTTCAAATTTCGGACCTTAATTTTTAATGGCCCCTAACTCCTATAGAAGACGTTTGCGCCCCATGGTTTCCTATTTAATAATGTTTGTCTTCGTGTCTACTATCATCCCTCAAAGTTCGTCGGTCTGGTAGCGAAACACCCTGCATATATATGTATATATATATATATATATATATATATATATATATATATATATATATATATATATATATATATATATATATATATATATATATATATATACATATATATATATATATATATATATAATAGTTACTATAGTTATATTTTTCCGGAGCGGTCAAAAAACCTTTGAAAGTCATAGGTATTTAAGAGCGACGAATTCCAGTGTTCTTATCATGAGATTAACATTGTGTTTAGGAATGTCTCTCGAAGAAGTTCCATTCTAATTTTCTACTTATCATAAAGTGCTGTTGAAATAAAGAGTGATTTTATAAACATGTTTTGAACACACAAATAAATGAGGATTTAAAATTCATTTCCAAATTGAAAAATATTTTTCATACATATTTGGGCGCAATTTAACAATTTCAACACATATTTTATTTTTATCTTTTTACTTTCCTTTTTTTTCAATAGAAGAAAGTATTGTAATCGAAATTTTTTTCGACTTCGACCGGTTTTCGAATTATTTGCACGTTTTATGGGTGAGATATTCCAAAAAAAAAATATATTTTTACAAAATGTCTGTATGTGTGTGTTTCATATGTTGTTATTCTAACATGAAAAAATGCATGAAGATATGCATAAAATTGAATTAATTTTTTTTTGAATGTTTTTAGCTGCGGCAAGCAGGTCTTCCAATAGTTTTGAAATATTTCGCCGGAAAGGGGAGCTGCAATACCGATTTTTGTGCCATTTTCAATATCGTATCTTCTAAAAGTGTATAAAGTTACGCATAGAATTGAATTTTTTTTTTTTGTGTAAGTGTTTGGCTATGGCCAGTCAGTCCTCCCTGAATTTGAAAAAAAAATGCGGGAAAGGGGCGCTGCAATAGCGATTTTTTGTGTTACTTTCAATATTGTACCGACAAAAAGTGTACGAAATTAAACAGAAAATTGAACCAATTTTTTTGTGCATGTGTTCACCTATGGTTAGCTAGTTCTTCCTGAATTTGTAAAAAAAAACCCGAAAAGGTGCGCTGAAATAGCAATTTTTGCGCCATTTTCAATATTTTACCTCAGAAAAGTATAGAATTGAATGAAAGTTTTATGTTAAGTGTTTGGCTATGGTTAGGAGACCCTCCCTCTATTTGAAAAAATATCCGGCGGAAGGAGGCGCTATAATCGCGATGTTTGTGACATTATCATTATTTTACCATCAAAAATTGTATGAAGTTATGTATAGAACAGAACTAAAATTTTTGAGTATGATTAATTTTGGATATGGCACGTAGATCATCCCTGAATTTCTTTTGAAAATCTGCCTATATTTCTATTGTTCATCGACGGAAACTCCGATTAATTGTCTGAAGCAGAAATTTAAAATGAAAATCATAGTTGGTACAGCAATGAATTAATAATATTAACGCATTAACCTGTGTAACTAAATTTTCAAATAATAAAATGTACGTATGAGATAGAAGAGATTGGCACATCCAGCTGGTTTGGTGACATTTCTGCAATTTTTATCATCTATTTACTTATTTTTTATTTAAATTTATTTGAATTTGACAGTATTTACGACACAGAAAAAAAATTACATTAACCATGAAATATTAACAGGAAATAAAAGAAATAGTGAGTAACGTTTAGCCATGTAAATGGGAGAGGAAAAATTATGGCATTTATGTTGAGATGTAATTGTTGAGGAAACAAACACATGCAAAAAAATGCAAAAATTTCATTGCTATATATATATTTTTTAGAAAAATGCTCATCGTTATTTGATTGTGGGTCTTTTGGGTTAGGTTTCATCCCATAAATTTAAAAGAAGAATACTTACATTTTTTTAGATATTATTAATTAAATGATCTCAGTTCATTCTTCATGTTTTTAAAGCGTTATCTTTTGTTCAGTCACTCGTTTAACTTTTATTGTCTATTTACACGTGTTAATCCGTTAACACATCTAAGAAATACGATAAATAAAGCTTTATTTTTTCTTATAATTTGTGGAAGGCATTCGTTCGGAATTTCCTTAATATCCCTTTCGTGTCCGATTTTTTTTTTCAATTTTCAGAAGAAAAAACTCTTTTTGCGTTAATAGCATTAACACCAGCTAATCAAACGAGTATTTCATTGCCTGAAATACAACAAATGTTTTGTTTTGCGTACAGTACATTCAAATTCATATGATAATAGGCTAATGAATAATTGTTAGAGATATTTAAAAAGTATTGTATTACATAAATATTTAATTTATATTACAACTTTTTGTGCTTTATTACGCATGATTCTTTCAGGAAAGTGACATTTATTTTAAATTCGAAGAGTGAAATGTATTTTTAAAAGAAAAGAATCGAAAATGACGCAAAGATAATTAATTAATTAATAATAATCATTGTTATTACTAAATGTCTAAATATAAATGAAGTCATATAGTAAATGCATAGATGGATACTAACAATATCACATATAAATAGTAAAAACATCATTTTTTAAAACAAAATAATATTCCACTAAAAAACATGTACAATTATCAGTACAGCCTACTCGAAACGGTTACATCCAAGAACTCTTAAGCCAATAAAAATGTGCTCAAGTAATACTTTAACGACTTTTATTTTAAATGTTTTCCAGTATTAAATATGGAGAAGATGTTATTTTTAACAAGATTTTTGATTTTCAAAACTCTTTAATTCTTGTAACATATAATGGACACAAACTTTCTTCAGAAGTTAATATTTCTATTATAAATTATATCGAAAACTTAAAAAAAATCCAATAATTTATATTTCATCATGAAAGTATGGTTCGATAAATATATTCATTGCCTTTACGCTTCCTGAAACTTTTTGTGTTCTTTTTTATGTGAATAATTTTGCTATTTTAACATTAAAAAATATAGATAATAACCATATTTTTACAAAAGTGAAAGATTTAATGAGCCTTGTAATTCAATTTAAAAGTAACTAAAAATTTCAAAGAAATTAAGAAAATCTAAACACGACAAATCTTGATTAAAAAATATATTTCTTAACGAAAAGTAACGCCTTGTAAATTATTACATGCTTAAATGAATGTCATGCTATTTTCATTCTATTCCAGAATATTTATGCAAAAAGAGATTTTTTTCAGAAGCATTCTTTTTTAAAGCAATTGTTATTTAAAAATTTTATACAATGATGCTTGAAAATTGTTTTTTTTTATGTTTGTTTAGTAAAGAATTGTGAAGACTGAAAATTAATTACATTGAATTAAAACACTAAACTAAAACTAATTCTTTTCAATTTTTTTCAGAAGTTAATATTTCTCTTATAAATCACACCGAACACTTAAAGAAAGAACCAACAAATAACATTTCATCATAATAGTAAAGTTCTATGAATACAGGTTTTGCCTTTACACTTACTAATAAAAATTTCTGTCCTTTTTTTATGTGAATCAATTCACTATTTTTACTTTTAAAAAGACAGATAATAACGATACTTTTACAAAAGAGAAATATCTAATGAGTCGTGGTATTCAATTACAATAAGTTTAACTTATATTACAACTTTCCAATACATTTTGCGCTTTACTATTCTTTCAGGAAAGTAACATTTATTTTAAATTTGAAGAGAAGAATTTAATTTTTTTAAATAAAAGAATCGCAAATGACGGAAAGAGAATTAATTAAATAATAACAATTATTATTATTACTAAATGTCTAAATATAAATGAAGTGACATAATAAATGCATGTGTTATATGTATACTAACAATACTACATGTAACTAGTAAAAAAAGTATTTTTTAAAGCAAAATAATACCCCATTCATAAACATGTACTAAGGTACCCTGGGGTAATAACGCCACGTTAGGGTTCTACCAATTTTCACGGCTCAGTTTTAGATTGTATTTTTCCAACAAATACATGATTTGATACAGCAACTCATTGACTATCTATATAAAAAATAATTTAACAGATATGTATTCATAAAATGTAATGGCGTGATTTCTTGACCAATGCTATTTGGCGTTATTACCCCCCTATATGGGAAATAACGCCATGCAAACAAAACTATGATATAAGATGGAATAACTGCATGTAGATTGTCCAATTCTAAAAATACAAACTCTACAAACTTAGAAATTTACAAATTGCGTTCTAAGATATTGAAAATGTTCAATTTTTTGTTAAAGTGTAAGAAAAATAAAGGTGTGGTGTGGGGGGGGGGATGAGGCAAAAGAATATCAGACTGTGAGCTTCTCTTTGCTTAAAAAGGACCGCTTAAATAGAATTATTAGAAACATTGCACAGTTTTAACTGTGTTTATTTGAATCAGTATTTAGGATGTAGCTCGGCCACTGTAGAAAATCAACCGGGGTATTAATGCCAAGGATTGGCGTTATTACCCCGTTATAGTTATTGCGCTGTGCATTTTAAATTACAAATTATCTCCAGAAGATATCTAAAATCTTCAACAACATTTTGAAAGTCCATGAAATGTACTACAAATTTATGTAATTAACAAAGTTTTTCCGGATAAAAAAAATCTTCACATCACAAAACGTATCTCGCAAATTTTAAATCAAGCGTTAATTTTAGTTGCTTGTAAAAACAATAAGACCTAAAAATGAAACAAATTAACTTGAAGCTGTTTTTTGCGATTTATATGACTCAAAACCCTTCTGCGCAGAGCACATGGGTGTCATTTACTAGATTATTTCATAATTATGCATAATATTAGCACTTGGCGTTATTACCCCGCCTGGCGTTATTACACCAGACCACCTTATTATCAGTACACTAGAATCGAAAGGGTCTGAATCAAAAAAGGCCAACTAAACTGTGCTCAATTAATAATATAACGCACACTTATTTTAATTTTTTAAACAGATTTTCCTATTTTCTGATTTTCCAAATTCCTTAATTCCTATGACCAATAATTGATACAATGTTTTTCAAACGCTAATATTTTTATCACAAATTATTTCAAAAACTTAAAGAAAGACTCAGTAAATTATATTTGATCATGAGAGTAAGCATAGATTGAATGAATAAATGCATTGCCTTTACGCTACCTGAATCTTTCTATGTCCTTTTTTATGTGAATCACTTCCCTATTTTAAGATTAAAAGAGATAGATAATAACGATATTTTCAGAAAAGTGAAAGATTTAATGGGTTGTGTAGTTCAATTTAAAAGTACCTACAAATTTGAAAAAAGTTAAGAAAGTCTAAACACGAAAAATCATGATTAAAAAAATATATTCCGAAACGAAAAGTAACACCTATTAATTATTATATGCTTAAGTGCATTTCGTGCTGTTTTTATACTATTAAGGTTTATTTATGAAAAAGTGAATATTTGAAAAGCATTCTTTAACAAAACAACTTATTTATAAAAATTTTACTTATTAACGTTTGAAAAATTTTCTTTTAAACTCTTGTTTCGTAAACAATTGGGAAGTCTAAACATCAATTTTAATCAATTAATGCACTGAACTGAGATTAATTTTAATAAGTTATAAAATTTAACATGAAGGTTAAAGTCTGTGTAGCTCTGTTTAGCAATGGTTTCATGTCTAAGGCTATAAATAAAACTTTAATATTTCTTTTAATTTGTGTAAGGCATTGGTCAATAATTTGTTTTATTGTATCGAAAAATGCTAAAGGCAACGTAACTGTTCTCATGTAATACTGCAGCTCACCTTTATTTTAATTTTTTGCTAGTTTCGTATAAAATGAAGATGTTATTTTTAAATATCTTTAATATATAATCAATACCTAGTTTTATCTTTTTCTTTTTTTTTAGAAGTTAATATTTCTGTTATAAATAACATCGAAAACTTAAAGAATGAACCAATAAATTATATTTGATCATAATAGTAAAGTTCGATGAATAAATGTTTTTCCTTTACACTTTCTGAAACTTGGTGTATTCTTTTTTATGTGAATCACTTCACGATTTTTACATTAAAAAAGTCTGATAAAAACGATATTTTTAGAAACGTAAATGATTTAATGAGACGTGTAATTCAGTTTAAAAATAGGTAAATATTTCAAAGAAGTTAAGAAACTCTAAACACGAAAAATTCTGATTAAAAAATACATATTCCTAAACGAAAAGCAACGCCTTGTTAATTACTATAAGCTTAAATGAATCTTTTGCTATTTTGAGACTATGAGTATTGATTATATGTTAAAGAATATTTATGTAAAAAGTGAATATTTCAGAAGTATTCTTTTGTAAAACAATTGCTGTTTAAAAATTTCATTCAATAACGTTTGAAAATTTTTCTTCTATATTTTTATGTCGTAAAAATTGCGAATTGGTGCTGCTACGTTGAAATTATCAGGATTACTTTAATAGCTGTATATCAAGAATTAATGAACAGATTTTTATAAAATTTCAGATTCCAGTACTTGATATAATACTGTTCTGATTATGTTTTGCTATAAATAACCCAACAGACAAAGCTGCTATGTGGCATTATGAAAGATTATTGCAATACCTCTGTTTAAGGAACTAATACAGGAAACTCAATATTGAAGTTCTAGGGTGTTCTATTGAAGACAAAGTAAAACTACAGCAAAAAAAAATTGTGCTTACGTAATATTTGAATGTATCTTTATCTTAATTTATTGCTAATATTACATAACACGAAGATGTTATTATTTAAAGGAAATAACCAAGTTCTCAAAATTTTCTGACTCACGTAATATAAAATCGATATAAAGTTTTTTGGAAATTAATATTTATGTAATAAATTATAATCAAAATTTTAAAAAGGTGCACTAAAATATTTATTTTATCATAAAAGTAAGCTTCGATGAGTAAATACATTGCCTTTGCGCTTTCTGAAAGTTTCTGTGTCTTTTTTATATGTGAATCACTTCGTTTTTTAAACATTTAAAAAAATAGATAATAACGATATTTTTACAAAAGTGAAAGATTAAATGCGTCATATAGTTCAATTTAAAAGTATCTAAAAATTTGAAAGTCCTTCAGAAAGTCTAAACACGGAAAATAATGATTAAAAATACATTCCTAAACGAAAAGTTACGTCTTGTTAATTATTACATGCTTAAATGAATTTCATGCTATTTTGATACTATTAAAGAATATTTCTGTAAAAAGTGAACATTTCAGAAGCATTATTTCTCGGAGTAACAGTTATTTAAAAAATTTATGCAATGATATTTGAAAATTGTTCTTTTATATGCTAGTTTCGTAAAAAATTGGAAGTCTAAAACATTAATTACTTTGAAATAAAACACTGAAATAAGATTTATTCCATTAAATTATAAAATGTAACATTAAGGTCAAAATCGGCGTAATTCTATTTGGAAACGGAATCCGATGCACTGACGTGCATTTCTGCATCTCGTTTGTTTCAGATATGCGCATTAAAATTATGCTTTTCGAAATAGTAATATGTATGATATAAAAGAAAGTTTCGACACTTCCAAATAGTTCAGTTTGTAATTGCAGTCGCCACTATCTAAGTGTTATCCTAATCGAAGCTCCATTCAGAAATGTGAAACTAAAAATCTGTTCCATTCATATATATACAGAAATTTCAGTTTGATTTGTCACAGGTTACAAAGTAGAAACTTGAACATCTATGGAAATATATCGATGACAGTTTTGTTTTTAATTTCTTCTATCTTAACAAGAAAAAAGTATTGGATTCGTTAAAATTTTCGATATCCGGTTTTCAACGGATTTACAAGATTTTTTGGAATAGAGACTAAAAAAAAAAACATGTTTTTACAAAATCTTTGTTTGTGATTCTGTCTGTATGCCTGTCTGTATGTGACATAAATATTGTAGGCATTTTATCTCAAGAAAGAGTGCACCGAATTTCAGAAAACTTTAGATTAGGTTAGACCTTGATATAAATTGGATCTGATTAGTTTTTGGTGTATATCGTCCAAGCGATGGTGCTGCTATGTTGATTTTTTCAGGATTTTCTTAATAGCTGTATCTCAAGAACTTATGAACGGATTTATATAAAACTTCAGATTCCATTAGTATTATATGTAATAGGGCTCTGATTATGTTTTAGTATAAATAGTCCAATAGGTTATCCTGCTATGTGGCATTATGATTGATTATTGTAATACCTCTTTGTCAGGAACTAATACACGAAAATCAATATCTTATATTAGAGTTAACTTACTATCTAACAAAGTAAAACTACAGTCAACGAAATTGTTCTTACGCAGTATTTGAATGCATCTTTACCTTAATTTATTGCTACTATTACATACAACGGAGATGGTTTTATTTAAAAAGCAACAAATTAATTCTCGGAATTCTTTGACTCATGTAATATAAATCGACAGAAAGCTTTTTTAGCAATTGCTATTTCTGTAATGAATTATAATCAAAATTAAAAAAAGATGCAATAAAATATACAGGGAGTCCTAGAACTTCGTGTACAAACTTTGAGGGTGGTAGAGAACATCGTTTGGATTTGGAACCACAATTACATAGTAAAGCATGGACGGAAACGTCACCCTCTCTTGTTAACCCTTTCACAGACAGTAGTTTCTCTAAGAAACTACAAAAATTTTAATACAAAATAAATATTGGTACCAAAATTTTAATATGATTTTTCCATTTATTTTGTATGTAAATTATTTCTCTTTTATTCTTTGCAAATACATTTTTCCGCAATTTCTTATATTATTCCTATTTATCCACGTTTTAGCAATGGAAGTGAAAATCATGTCCGTGAGAAAGAAACACAAAAACACAGTTATGAAACAATGCAGAAAGCAGTGTAGAACTCTTTATTACACAGAAAAAAATACAAGAAATGATTTAAGTTTAAATTAAATTTAAAATTATTTTTCTTTAAAATAAAGTATCATTGTAGCTATTAGAAATTGCTAAAATATTAAAAAATATGAATTACATCAGATATTGTTGGAAAATGTATTTGCAAAGAAGAAAAGAGAGACATTTCACATACATAGTAAATGAAAAACATCATATTAAAATACTGATATCAATGTTAATTTTGTATTAAAAATTTTGTAGTTTCGTAGTCACTGTATCTGAAAGGGTTAATAAGTGAGGGTGACGTTTCCACCCATGATTTTATATGTAATTATGATTCCAAACGATGGTCTCCACCAACTCTCAAAGTTTGTACACAAAGTTCTGGGGCACCCTGTATATTTTATCATAACGGTAAGCTTCGATGAGTAAATACATTGCCTTTACGCTTTCTGATACTTTTTGTGACCTTTTTTATGTGAATCACTTTGCTATTTAAACATTAAAAAGATAGATGATAACGATATTTTTACAAAAGTGAAATATTCAATGGGTCGTGTAATTTAATTTAAAAGTAGCTAATATTTTGAAAAAAGTTAAGAAAGTCTAAACATGAAAAATCTTGATTTAAAAAAAATATTCCTAAACTAAAAGTAACGCTTTGTTAATTATCATATGCTTAAATGAATTTCATGCTCTTTTGATATTTTTAAAGAATATTTATGCAAAAAGGAAATATTTCAGAAGCTTTCTTTTTGTAAAGCAATTAAATTTAAAATTGTATTCAATGATGTTTTAATTTTTTTTTTTGTTATGTAAAATATTGAGAATTCTAAACATTAATTACATTGATTTAAAACAATGAACTAAGATTAATTCTATTAAATAATAAAATCTAACAAAAAGTTCGAAATCGTTGTAGTTTAGTTTGGCAATGGTTTCATGTCTAAAACGATAAATAAAGCTTTTATTTTTCTTATAATTTGTGGAGGGCTTTGGTGAGGAATTTTTTTTATTTTATCCAAGAAGGCTAGAGCCAACGACACCGCTCTCATATAATACTTTAAGATTGTTTATTTTAACTTTTTGCCAGTTTTACGTAAATTGGAGATATTATTTTCAAAGAAATTTCCCGATTTTCTAATTTTCAAAATTTTTAAATGTCTGTAACATATAATAGATACAAAGTTTTTTTCAGAAGTTAATTTTTGTATTATAAATTGAAACTAAAACTTAAAGAAAGATCCTGTAAATTTTAATTGATCATAAAAGTAAGTTTCGGTGAATATATTCATTGTCTTTACGCTTCCTGAAGCAATGCGTGTCCCTTTTTATGTGAATCACTTCGCTATTTTAACATTAAAAAAAGATAGATAATAACTATATTTTTACAAAAGTGAAAGATTAAATGAGTCGTGTAGCTAAAAATAGCTAAAATTTTGAAAGAAGTTAAGAAAGTATAAACAAGAAAAACCTTGATTAAAAAGATATATTCTTAAATGAAGAGTAACGCCTTGTTAATTATTACATGCTTAAATGAATTTCATGCTTTTTTGACATTATTAAAGAATATTTCTGTAAAAAAAATATTTCAGAATCCTTCTTTTTACAAAAAAATTGTTTGTTAAAAATTGTATTCAATGATCTTTGAAATTTTTTCTTTTGTATTATTGTTACGTAAAAATTTGCTGAGTCTAGACGTTAATTACAATGAATTAAAACACAGGAATAAAATTAATTGTATTTAGTTTTAAAATTTAACATGAAGGTTAAATTTGGTGTAGTTCTGTTTGGCAATAGATTCTGATGCATCGACGTGTATTTCTGCATCTTGTTTGTTTCTGACATGGGCATTAAAAAAAAAATACGCTTTCTGAAGTATTAATAAGTATGACATAAAAGAAAGTTTTGACACTTCCAAATAGTTTAGTTTGTAATTGCACCCGCCACTATCCTTTAGTATAGTGTTTCGTATTCGAAGCCCGATACGGGCATGAGAAACTTAAAATGTGTTCGATTCATATTTATACAGAAATTGGAGTTATACAGAAATCGCAGCAAGTTAATTTACCACAGGTTACAAAGTAGACACTTCAACGAATGATCTCGATAAAGTTATTTACTTTTGTTTTGGAATACTTTTGTTTGGAAAAAAAGGTAAATAAAGATTTTGCCTTTATTATCATTTGTGAAAGACATAACTACGAAATTTTCTTATTTTATTGGAATTTTCTTTATATCTAACAAAGGAAGACTACAGTTAACGAAACTATGCTTAGATAATACTTCAACGAAATTTTATCTTAATTTATTGCTACTTTTGCAAAAAAGCAAGATGTTATTATATAAAAAAAAATTGCTTCTCTGAATTTCCTGATCCATGTAATATGATATCAATGTGCAAATTTTTAGATAAGTTAATATTTCTGTAATAAATTATAATCAAAATTTAAAAAAGGTGCAATAAATTATATTTTATGATGAAATTAAGCTTTGATGAGTAAATATATTCTCTTTAAGCTTCGTGAAATTTTCTGTGCCTGTTTTTATGTGAAACACATAGCTATTTTAACATAAAAAATTATACATTATAAAAATATTTTTACAGAAGTAAATACTTAATGGGTCATGTAATTCAATTTAAACTGAGTTAAAAATTTTGGTAGAAATTAATGAAACCTGAAAAAGAAAAAAAAAAGAAATCTTGATTACAAAAAGTTATCCCCAAACGAAAAGTAACATCTTGTTAATTATTATATGCTTAAATGAATTTCATGCTACATTCTTTTTTTTTAATAAGACGGAATATTTTGTAAAAAAAGAGTAATTTAGAAACATATAATGCACTTCTATTTTACAAAACAATCATTATTAAAAAAAATTTATTCAGTGACCTTTTGAAATTTTTTCTTTTAGATTTTTGCATGGGGAGGGTTATTAATAGGAGGGTTAGAAACACTGAATATTAAAACGTATTGTTGAAGTTGTGAATTGTTGACTCCTGCATAAAAAAAGTAACTACCTTCTACTAACTGTACTTCTAATCATCATATAACAATGCAAAGGATATCAATTGTAATATCCTTAATGAAAGCTATACTTATTTTTTTAAGGGGATAATCCACATATAAAAAATTTGCTCTAAACTTGACAATTTCATTAGTAACATATAGTTATCATTTCTGATTTTAATTCTTCGGTAAATATTATCTTTCTATATAAAGCAGGAAATCACTCGGTCTTCTGTCAATTACTTTCATCTTAATTAAGATTTAAAATAATTAACTACTAATATTAATTTTTAATATTTGTGAAAGTGATTACAAGGCAAACAATTTTTAAGGCGTAACAAAAACTGAATTTTATAAAATTAGCTGTTTAAATTAGTCTGTTTTAGGCGTCTAGTAACTAATTTATGCTAAAAAATAATTACTCACTATCGTACATACTCGCGTTAAACTCGACTCCTAAACTTTCAGATGAGAGTTCTGCAAAAAATCAATAGTCTGCGTATAAGTCGACATCGTAATTTTTTACTACCATTTTGCATAAAATCAAACCAAGCAATTCATTTGTCAATGTGAAAAAGGCGTAAATAAACAAAAACAAATCATTAAATTTTTTTAATGATAAATTGTTAATATTTGTATCTATTTTATATATAATATGAACATAAAAAGTCAGAATTTTCCAGTATACAATATTTTATTTATTTATTTTTCTTAAATAATTCGTGTATAAGTCAACCGGACAAAATTTGAATGTCTAAAATTGCCATAAATTCTTCGACTTACATGATAGTATGTAACGTATTAACCCATTAACGCCCAGCGTCCTCGTTTGAGGACGGTTACTAAAACAAGAAAGCGGTTTTCCCACCAGTAAAAAGGAAGAAAAATTTATACCTTATTTCACGAGACAGAATCCTTGATAAATTTAGATAAAAGTTAATTTGCTTTTAAAAGTGGTGGGAAATACAAAATTTAAATTTTAGCGAAGAAAATAATTCGGGCGTTAATGGGTTAATATTGTATAGAAGTTAAATTTACACATATATATACATACGTACAGTGGCAGTCAAAAGTTTCCGGCCAATTAGGTTTTTTTTTTTATTTCCCAGAAAGTTTCAGCGAAGAAGAAACACAATTACTACAAAAGTTAAGAATATGTAAATGACCTCTGACCACGTGATGATTTTGATTGGATACTGAAGACGTTTTATGCAAAGGGGTAGAATTCGAAGTTCGCGTGTGCAAAAGTTTCCGGCCACTTATCATTCCTTAGATTTTTTCTATCGGTAAAGTGTTTTTTGGTCGTGTTTGTGAATGAATAAATATGAATAGCGTAGTTTAAATTCAAAATCGAAAAGTTCAACAATTATTGTACTTAAATGAGTGATTAATGTTTTTTTAAAGGGGCAATATTCTCGAGATAGTGCGGCAAGGATATCGATCGCTAAAATCGATTCTAAACGATAATTAAATTTTATATAAAGATGGTCATTGCCTACAGTACTTTCTGAGAGCCTTAAGACCTCGGAAAAGGACTATTCTTCGGCACAGAATTGTCAGCAGAAAACATTTGATGAACCACATAAATATTTCATTATAATATCCTGCGATATACAAAATGAAAATATTGTTGAAATAAATCGGTCTACCATATCAAGATGCTAACATGATGCGAAACTTTATGGAAGAGTCGGTGTTCAAAAATTTTCCTAGATTAAAAAAAATCAACGTACCCGACTGTCGTTTTTCAAAACACACAATATCTGGTCAAGTGAAAACTGGACAAAAATACTATATTTCATCAATCGAATTTAAAATTTTTTTGGAAGTGATGGTAGACAACGTCCGATGATCTTATAACAAAACATGCAATTCCACCTATATATTATTCCCACAATGAAGCATGGCGAAAGACACGTTATACTGTGGGGAGTATTTTCTTCGAAATGTGTCGGTCTGTTATTTGAAATCCACGGCAAGATAAATGATGCAAATTATAAGGATATCTTGAATGATTATTAGCTTCCTTATTAGAAGAAAAATTGTGGTCGTAACTATTAGTTTTAACATGATAACGGCTTAAAGAATGTATGTAAGCCTCGAACAGCAGTGGATTTCGCACAAAAAAAATCGTTTTTGAAATGAACAGCCCAAACGCCCGAGATGAATGCAATAGAAAATCTTCGGAAAGAAGTTGGTAAAGCCCGTAAAACATGATGACGTCACTGCAACGTCGTTGTGAAGTCACATTGTGACTTTGTGACCATCGATTGTCGATGTGACGTCACGTGACGTCGATGTGAAGCCACAGTGACTAAAAGGTCGTTATGGCCGTTTTAGAGCTTTTTTGTGACGTCACATTGTGACTAATTTGTGATGTAACAATGTGACCAGCTTGTGAAAAGTGTGTCATTTGTGACTATTTTGACATTAACATTGTGACGAAACTGTGACAAAAGCGACGGTACTTAAATTGCCAGAAACATGTTTTTTAAAGTAAATAACATGTTTTGAGGAATATTTTTAATTTTCTAAAATTTTTTAAGAGAGTCACATCTCAGTCACAATGTGACGTCACTGAGTAGTGGCATTTTCGTCACAGATGTGATGTGACAAAGTGACTCACAGTGACGTCATTGTGACGTCACTGTGACCACGCATGCTATGAGGGAGGTGTGTGGAACTATAAATATTACAATTCAGCCGAAATTTCCAAAAATTTGCAAGATTGTAGAAAATACGTACCATAGACGATCTTTAACCGTTTATTGTATGAATGTCACGTTGCTGCACCATAGTACTTATTACTAAAGGTACGGTAATAAAATACTAATTGTAAATGTTATTGATCACTGTAATTTTCTATTGCGATACCAATTTTTTCCAAACTTGCGAAGGTCGCCGGAAAGTTTTAAGAACATGCGTTTTACTTTGTACTTAATTTTGTCGAATAAATTTATTCATATTTATATGTTATTACATAAATAGGTTTCTAACTATTATGTCAATAAAATGTATAAGTATCACTTTGAGATTCCTCTTCATTTGAGAATACTTACAAATTAACTAAAAAATTTTTGCTGGCCGGAAACATTTGACCGCCACTGTATATACCGGGTGTCCCAAAATTGACTGATGAATATTAACCCTTAAATGCATATTGTATCATTTTCGATACCATAAGTGTTCCCGATTTATTGGGGGTTTTATTCACATATTCCGTATTCTCATTAGAAATTTAAAAGAGCAATTTTCACTTTACTTAATGACAGACCATTCGTAATTAAATAAAGAAAAATTTACTATTTAGATTTTTCTGCTATAAATTCTGATTCTTTAAATTGCGCATTTTTTGGAACGCGTTCTATCCTATGCATTTAAGGGTTAAAATTTAACAACTTGCAAACGGCAACAACTATTAAAAAGGTTTTTGCAAGAGAGTTATGTATGATGTCAAGAGTTTTTTTTTCACTATATTTCTTGATTTTAGTTCCAATTTCAAACAATAGATGGCGCTGACGGCAATTGGCACTCAGTTGGCGCTGAAACTGACGTCATTCAGCACTGATGCACAGGAAATAGATTAAGGCTATTGAGTGGGTCTCATTCTCCGGTACAAACCTGTTCTTTGACCCCGTTTGTAAGCTCACTCGATATGATTTCAATGTTATGCAGAGCTGCTAGAGCGTTCCAACTTAATGCTGGATTCTGTCGTAAGTTAACAAGATGCGCCAGCTGGTGGCAGGGGTGCAAATGAATGCGCGGTTTTGACGTCATATATCCGCAGATGCTTATTATCTCCGCATCTCTTGCGCATATTTTCTGAATTTTCACTCAATCATGACAGATTAATCAAATCTACGAGATTTATTGCAAAATATTTTTTTTACAGCTTGTTTCGATAAAATCATGTACATTTAAAAAAATAGTCACAACATCATTTTAATTTCGGGAGAAAAAGTATTATTTAGTACTCATAAGTACCATATAATGCATTTCGTTGCATTATATGGTACTTATGAGTACAAATTAATACTTTTTATCCCGAAATTCAAATGATATTGTGGCTATTTTTTTAAATCTACATGATTTTATCGAAACAAGCTGTAACAAAAATATTTTGCAATAAATCTCGTAGATTTTATTAATCTGTCATGATTGAGAGAATACCTTGAAATTTATGATTGAATTTTTAATATGAATTCTCGAAATGGCTTTGTCTGTTAAAAAAAAAAGAAAAAAAAGAGATAGAGATAGTCTAATCAACGATTTTAGGAAAATTATTGTCTAGAACTGTAAAATATTTAAACAAATAAATTAACAATTTTCTTTGTTTAACAAAACAACATTTAATACATACTTTTAAAATTAAAGTTATTCCGAATATACGTATAATGAAATAGGTTTTTAAATTAAAAAAATGAAATACTATTTGCAAGTTAAATAATAAAAGTCGATACGACCAAGAAAACATTCGATTTTTATCGTCTGCAATTCGAAAATGAAACTAGTCGTTGGGGGCCACCATAATACTTACCCATCATATATATGCATATATAATATGTGAAAATAATACATTTGAAAACTATTTATAAAATGGATTGCAATTCCAAAACAAAATTTAAACGTGTATTTATATTTTTATTGTGCATAGTAATGCTGTATTAATGAGTTGCTGATGAATCTCTTTCGATAAATTATACAACACGCCTAACTACTCAAGTAGTATTGAATTGCGAAAAAGAGACATCCTTATAACTCCAAAAATAATAATCTTATTAACTAACAGTTTATTGCGTCGGATTAAGCGTCTCATTTCCAATTAAAATATATCTTTGAATTGAAATTTGAATGAAATACAGGGTCATGAAAAATCGAAGAATGTGGAAAACAGGATTACAGATATCTCGGCAACTAATAATTCGATCAACTTCTTTCTTTATGCAAAATTTGTGTTATTTTGTTGTCTTTTACGATCACTCCTTAAAATAAAAAAAATCGAAAATTTTTATATACCTTTCATCAGAACGAATTTTTCGAGAGTCGGAAAAAAATAGTTCCGGATAATCGAGGTTGCTGATATTAAATAGGCTTCGTCCCATTCTTACATACTAAGTACATACAAAATTTCAAGTCTCTCAATTCGTTCTGGAGGTAGAGCGTTTACAGTCAGACAGACAGACAGACGGACGGACGGCAATTTTTTTTTCTAAAAATGTGTTTTTCGAAATCTCCAGTGTCGAAAACGTGTAAATCCGTAAAAAATTTTTTTTCGATTTTCAAAACGATTGCAAGACGATTGAATATTTTATTTAGTATTAAATTCTATACATTTCTAAGCAGTGATAAACATTATATTATCATAGAAAGTACTAAGGTGTATACAGTTTTGTATAACTTAGCTCATCAAGAATTTAGTAAAACGTGACACTACTTCAAAATACTGCACTTACATATTAAGTACTTACAAAATTTAATGAGTCATCTTTCATTACATTAAAAACATAATTAAAATAGAACATATTTTAATCAGCGATATTTGTATCGCATAGTTAAATAATATTTCATCTTAGTATGTTTTATGTTAATATTTTGTCGTATTACACTTATTTATTCTATATTTATTTACAATATTTCAAACCTAAAACTTATTCTACGCAATGTTTTAAAGTAACATTTTATAGAAACAAAAAAGTTTTGTTGCCATTCACAGAAAAGAAACTACAATCTACTTAATAATCCTCTAGTTATGCATCCCTGCCACTAGATGGCATATTCCTTGAGCCCGCCTTTAATCTTGCGGACACCTCTTCCATAGGAGTTGGAACGCTTGAAATATATGCAGTTTTGATGTTATGCGTTGTTGCCATGGAAGGAACAAATTCTACGATAGTATATAACGTTCAGAAGTGGGCATACGTTTCGCAAACTGTATTCGAGTTTGTAAGAGATTTTACATTTATGAAGTTTTAATTTCCAGATTAAATTACTTTTTATGGCATGATTTATAGAACATTTTATGCATCGTATTTTCAAACTAGGTGAAGAGATTTATTTATTTATTTATTTATGTGTTAAAATTTTTATACCTTTTGTTATATTCTAAGAAATTTTAGATCTTTTAAGGAAGTGCGTCTGTAGGGTTTTATGAATGTTGAAAAATAATCATGAAAATTGTTAATAGTATATTTTTGTTTAAAATAACTACCTAGAAACAAATATTAGAAGTTGCCTTGTTTAACCCTTTTCAATAATAGTAATCAATCATTGCATTAAAATTAAAAAATAAAATAAATGCTAGTCAATTAAAATTTTGTTTGACAATTTGGTATTAATGTTGATGTAATGCATTACTTGAAGCGAGTGGTCAGTGATATATCCGGCTATTTCTGAACCAGGCGTATGGCTTGGTAATAATAAATTTTATAATTTTAATTAAACACCGAGAATTTATCTTCAAAGTTCATGAGTCACATTTTATTGGAAAAGATATATCAGACAATTTAACTGAACTGTAGTAAAAACTATCCGATTCGAAAAATATTTTTTTATTATCGTACCTTTGTTTCAAACGCGTCATTGCTAAAATAAACCATTCTGTTGTTATGAAGTAGAGTATTATGTACCGTCAGCGCGAAAAAAATCTTGACACTTGCGATTTTATACGTTTTGATAAATATCTAAAAATATAAAGGAGGAATAACTCCGAAACTTCTAATGCATAAACAAAATAGTATTAGTCGTATATTTTCGCGACCAGTTTTTTTTTACAAAATCCAACAGGGGACCGTCAACAAATTGAAATAGTCCTTCCGGCAATGCCGGGAGGAAGAGGTAGCTTTCATATACGTATATATTTATTTATTTATTTTAAATTAAGTTATTATTAGTAGAACCTGATTATGAGCTTGGTCGAAATCTTAATTCAGGTGCACATGCACACTCATATTGAAATCGATTAATATATATATGCGATAACTCAGCCATTTTGTAAGATACAGACGAAGCAAAAAATGCTCTGAATCTTTGTATCAAGGTCAAATGCATAAAAGAAAAATCTTTTTCAATTTCTCACTTTCTTGTACCAAATTTTGAATTTTAAAACTTATAAATTTTTTTAAATGGCCACCATTTTGAAATAAAATGGCGGATGGAACTGAGTATCAAACTCGATTCAGCCCTCAGTATATACTATGTACACACCAAGTTACATCCAAATCGATTCATAAATACGCGTGTTATCACGTGACAAAAATCAGATCGTTTGAAAATGTACGCCATAAGAAAAATTCAAAGTGCTATAACTTAATCATTTTTAAGATATAGACAAAATAAAAAGCGTTTTGGAATTGTTGTTTTAGGTTCTAACACGTAAAAGAAAAATATTTTTCAACTTTTAATTTTTTCGTATTTAATTTTAAATTTTATTTGTTTTTTAATTTTAAAATGGCCGCCATTTTGAAACAAAATGGCAGATGATGCTGGCCAACGAACTCGGTTGAGACATTTGTATGTACTATGTACATACCAAGTTTCATTCAAGTCCGTTCATAAATACGCTTGTTATCATGTGACAAAAATCAGATCGTTTCAAAATGCCAGCCATAAGTAAAATTGAAAGTGCTATAACTCAGTCATTTTTTAAGATATAGACAAAATATAAAGTGTTCTGGAATTATTGTTTTAAGCTCTAACACATAAAAGAAAAATATTTTTTAACTTTTAATTTTTTCGCATTGAATTTTAAATTATACATTTTTTAAAAAATTTTAAATGGCCGCCATTTTGAAACAAAATGGCGGATGATGCTGGCCAACGAACTCGGTCGAGATACTTATATGTACTATGTACATACCAAGTTTTCTTCAAATCGGTTCATAAATATGTTAGTTATCGCATGACAAAAATCAGATATATATATATATATATATATATATATATGTCAACATTTGAACGGAGGGTGGTTTTGGGGTCTGGGGGTCATGATTGGTGAAAATATACCAAAATTTTCCGGAAGTGCTTTCCTCCGGACGGCTGCAATAGGTAGCTTTTTACTTTTTGTAATGAAAGCTACCTAAAAGAACGAAGATCTTTTGGATAACTCTATCAAAACTAATGAAGCAAAAAAAGACTGCAGATTATGATTAAGTGACTTATTGTAAGAAACTGTGTTCAATTTTATGAATATAGCATGTAAACTCGTTGCGAAATTAAGGTTTTTATAAAAACGGCCCCAATTTGTTCCACGTTTTTCGCTTATAATTTCCAGAGTTCTTCATACAACTCAATGTTCTTTTCAGAACATATGACAATCAACATTTACATAATACCCTGTAATCAGAATTAAAAACTTGTGAAACTTGTATGATAAATGAGCAAGTTTACTAAATAATTTTTTACTGAGCATGCGTCAACGCTATTAAAATTTCATTTGCATATTATATTAGTTAAATGTATTGAGCAACTTTTGTGAAAGTCTCAAAAACGTAGCTTGAAAATTATGAAAATTATCGTCGGTAGAATAAAATATAAAACCGTTATTCCCAAAATAAAGCAAAAAGATAAGGAGCTGTATCCAAATATTTTTAGTATTACCTGCAATATTGTGTAGGCACTGATCAATGGAATATGGATACAGCCCTTCATCTTTTTGCTTCATTTTAGGAATAACGGATTTATATTTTATTCTATTGATGATAATTTTCAGAATTTTCAAGCTATGTTTTTGAAACTTTCACATAAGCTGCTCTATACATTTATCTAACATAAAATGCAAATGAAATTTTAATAGCGTTGACGCATGCGCAGTAAAAAATTATTTAGTAAACCTGCTCATTTATCATACAATTTTTACTAGTTTTTAATTCTGATTACAGGGTGTTATGTGCAATGTTGATTGTCATATTTTCTGAAAAAAACATTGAGTTTGATGAAGAACTCTTCAAATTATAAGCAAAAAACTTGAAAAAAATTGGGACCATTTTTATAAAAACCTTAATTTTTCAACGGGTTTACATGCTATATTCATAAAATTGAACACAATTTATTACAATAGATCACGTGATCATAATCTGCAGTTTGAACTCTCTTCCTTTATTAGTTTTGACAGGGTTATCCAAAAGATCTTCGTTCTTTTTCAATTTGTTGACGGTCCCCTGTTGAATTTCGGGTAAAACTGTTCGCGAAAATATATAACTAATACTATTTTGTTTATACAACAGGAGTTTCGGAGTTATTCTTCATGTATATTTTTAGATATTTAACAAAACGCATAAAATCACAAGTGTCAAGATTTTTTTTGCCGTGACTGTAGTCTGATTTAGCAATCGGCTGCGGAGGAAGCTTATTTTGATACAACAATCTAAGGATTGATATTATATAACAATCAAATCGCTAACGATAAATACCCCCCCCCCCTTTCAAAAAAATGTGTCCTTCTGAAGTGTAGTGGAATTTTTCTTCCATTTACTATAGATGAAAATTCAAACATTAAACTAGCATAATTATAAATTATTCTTCAGTGAATATAGTGATTAGTGTAATATTAAAAATTCTTTCTCAATCTCTTCCTCCCCCTGGACCACTACTACCAAATTTCTTTGAAAAACTCTAAACCGAACTCGCTGCAAAAAATATTGGTAAACAACCCGTAAAAATGAACCACCTTCTCCCCAACATTCTAATCATGTGACATGACATGCTAGCTGGCTAGAGCAGCAAAGAATGCCATTTTCTCTGATATGATGGAAAATGCCTTTTACACTTTGTTCTTTCTTTAACACTATAAAAACCGCTAGATTAAAAATATTGATTTGCCGAGGAAAAAAATATACTGGTTGCTAGTGTCAGACCCATTTGCCAAAACCTGATTATTACAATTTATGTATACATTTTTTTTTAAATATAGATAAACTATAAAGTTTTAAAATTACAATGACATTCCAACAAAAATTACTATTAAAAATACGGTCTTAATTTATGTGAAGATAATAGTTTTGCCTTCAATAATTTAAGTACTGTATTAAGTTTTAGAGTCTTCTCAAATTTTACTTGAACTTAGTTTATTACATAAGATATAATTGATATCCTCATTATTTAAAAATATGTGAGCTTTAGCATTGCGTTTAGAAAGAGTTGCCAAAGTGTAAAAATTCAAACTCCAAGAAATCTTTTAGCACATTTTTCAATTTAAAATGGATGTAGATAAAACATAATAACTAGTTTCATTTTATCGAACATCAAAATGAAACTGCATGTACAATATTTTAAAACCGAACTGTCAAACAAAATTTTAATTAACTAGCATTTATTCTATTTTTAAATTTTAAAGCAACGATAGACTATTCCTATTGAAAAAGGTTAAACAAGGCAATATCTAATATTTGCTTTCAGGTAGTTATTTTAAAAAAACAATATACTATTAACAACACTGATTTACAGTACATCTGTTGCCGAAAAAATTTTAGCTGTTGCTGACTGCATATGATTTGCTATTTTCAAAAATATAATTAGAATATTTTAATCAGCTTCATTTTATGAGTTTCAGCTATGTAGGTATTAAACAGAAAAAAAACATGTATTTACTAAGAAAAACTTTAAAAAAAAAAAATAGTTAATCTTTGAGTTCTAAAAAACTTCATTTTAAATCTCTTCTCCGATATGTAGACTTTGGAAAATGATGTATCAAAGACCAAAAATAGTCAGACATCATATTCGTATCCCAGAAACTCTGATAGCGCTCTTCCATGATGTGTATATACGCTCTCGCTGCTCTTCTCTCATATCTCCTAAATTTTCCAGAAACCAGTCCAGGTGACTATGGAGAAAATGGAGTTTTATGCTCATACTTCACCCCATATTTTAGGTAGCTTTCATTACAAAAAGTAAAAAGCTACCTATTGCAGCCGTCCGGAGGAAAACACTTCCGGAAAATTTTGGTATATTTTCACCGATCATGACCCCCAGACCCCAAAACCACCCTCCGTTCAAATGTTGACATATATATATATATATATAACCATATATATATATATATATATATATGTTGCAGCCAATACCCGAAATTGGCCAATTCTAGAACTGGCTGGCCAATTCTAGAATTGGCCAGTCAATTCGCAAACTGGCCAGATGCTACTGGCCAATTCGCGAACTGGCCAGATGCGATTGGCCAATTCGCGAAACAGATATAAGTACTCGGCTTAATCCTTCTTAACATAGTTGAAAGTGTCTATGAATTCAAATAGTCTAGACGTCAGCCTGTCCGTGATCTAACTCTAGTAATGTTTCCGGTTAACTTGTAATTTTCATCGTATTTGGTTTATCAATTAAATTCTATATTGAAAGGGAATTGTGTACTATTTTTGGTTAATTTATTTGGGCACACAAAAATATTTCGTTTCGATATAATCAATGGGAATCTTTTTTAACATGCTTTTATTAACACGCTTTTATTACTTTTACCTGTATGTGAGTTTGTGGGTTTGTAACTCTCCTTATTATCTAAAGATTTTCCTTATTATCTAAAGATTTTCTCAAGCAATTTTGACTAAAAATTGCATTCTATGGTTTTCGGGCACGAGAAAATCATTGGACTAGGTTACATGTTCGAGAAGAAATTTTAATGGGTCATATTGGGTCATTAAGGGTCTGGGTCAAGCTATTTATATTTAAAGAACGGCGTGATCGATTATAACGAAATTTTGTATGTAACAGTTTTTTGGCACGAGAAAACTATCGGGCTGAGTCACATGTTCGAAAAATTTCGATTAGTGGGTCATTTTTGGGTCATTATGGGTCAAGCCATTTTTATCTAAATAACGGCTCTAACGATTTTGACCAAATTTTATATTTTATCGTTTTGGATTACAAGAAGACCATTGGATTAGGTAACATATCCAAGAAAATTCGGTTAGTGGGTCATTTTTGGGGTCATTGTGGGTCCTGCTATTTTTATCTAAAGATTTTCTCACGCAGTTTTGACTAAAAATTGCATTCTATGGTTTTCGGGCACGAGAAAAATATTGGGCTAGGTTACATGTTCGAGAAAAAATTTTAATGGGTCATATTGGGTCATTAAGGGTCTGGGTCAAGCTATTTATATTTAAAGAACGGTGTGATCGATTATAACGAAATTTTGTGTGAACAGTTTTTTGACACGAGGAAACTAATTCGCTAAATCACATGTTTGAGAGATTTCGACTATAATGTTCATTTGTGGGTCATTATGGGCCATAATGGATCATGTCAAGCTACATCTAAAGAACAGGTGAATCGATTTTAACGAAATTTTGTATATAACATTTTTTGGCACAAGAAAATTATTGGGAAAGGTCACACTTTCGAGAAATTTCGATTAATGGGTCATAAAGGGTCTGGGTCAAGCTATTTATATTTAAAGAACGGCTGGATCGTTTTTAACGAAATTTTGTATGTAACAATTTTTAGACACGAGAAAACTAATGGGCTAAATCACATGTTCGAGAGATTTCGATTATAAGGGTCATTTGTGGGTCATTGATGGGTCATGCTAATTTTATGTAGAAAATGTCTCTCACCATTTTGACTATATTTTGTATTATGATATTCTCGGGTAAGAGAAAACCATTGGACCAGAACACATGCTCGCGAAAATTCGATTAATGGGTCATTTTGGGTCATAATGGGTTAGGGTTATTCTAATTATATATAACAACGATTCAATCAATTTTACCTAAATTTTGTAACGAAACGTCTTTTGTCACGAGAAGACTATTGGGCAGAGTCGCAAGTTAAACAAAATTATATTAGTGGGCCATTTCGCTTTATTGATGAATGCTGTCAAGCTAATTTTATCTAAGAAACGGCTTAAACGATTTTGATTCAACTTTATATTCTACTGTTTTTGATTACCTGGAGACCTTTGAGTTAAGTCACATGTTTGATCAAATTTGATTAGTCGGTCATTTTGTTTAGTTTTGTTTCAGTTTTCATTTGTACGGGTCAGGGTCATGAGAAAATGGCAGCAACCAATAAGTTGGCAATATTTCACAAAATATTGGCGACATTTGGCCGAAAAATTGACTATTATGATTACGAAAGCCACAACACGTATTTGGCACCAAATGAAAGAATGTCTCCAAATTTGGCTATATCTGGCAAAAAACATTGTCTTTCATAATGTGAAGAATTTTTTTTATACATTCTTAATAGGATTCGAAATGCATGGTTAAATTAACCAGAGTCGACCGAAAAAGTGATTTGGATCGATGTCCTTTCGTTGTAAATTTTAAAATAAATATAGTTTAAATAAATATAGTTTAAAAAAACTAAAAAACACGCTTTTTAAGTATATCAAACTAAAAAGTGAAAAATAATTCGTACTATAAGCTGAAAACAAAAATAGATGAAATAAATATAGTTTAAAAAAAAACTAAAAACCACCCTTTTAAAGTAATAAAACTAAAAAGTGAAAAATAAATATAGTTTAAAAAAACCAAAAAACACGCTTTTTAAGTATAACAAACTAAAAAGTGAAAAATAATTCGTACTATAAGATGAAAACGAAAATAGATGAAAAATACTATTTTACTATAAAATCATTGTTATTATAGATATCAATTAATAAGCAATAAATAAAATTATCGTGGAAAAAAAGCGTGGGGTGCTTCTTGAGAATTGATAGATGGAGCATGGTAGATGGAGCACCCCACGCTTTTTTTCCACGATAATTTTATTTATTGCTTATTAATTGATATCTATAATAACAATGATTTTATAGTAAAATAGTATTTTTCATCTATTTTCGTTTTCAGCTTATAGTACGAATTATTTTTCACTTTTTAGTTTGTTATACTTAAAAAGCGTGTTTTTTGGTTTTTTTAAACTATATTTATTTTTTACTGAAGATTTTAATGTTACATTACCTTAATTACAAAAAAATTGGTACCTATGCATCATAATTCGGATGTTGGCCAATGCTTCCCGGCCAGTTCGCGAATTGGCCGGCCAAAACCCGAAATACGCTATTCATTTCACGTATTTCGGGTTTTGGCCAGGAAGCTTGGCCAGTTCGGGTATTGGCCGGCCAGTTCTAGAATTGGCCAGGCTCCGGGTATTGGCCGCAACATATATATATATATATATATATATCTGATTTTTGTCATGCGATAACTAACGTATTTATGAACCGATTTGAATGAAACTTGGTATGTACATAGTACATACAAATGTCTCGACCGAGTTCGTTGGTCAGCATCATCCGCCATTTTGTTTCAAAATGGCGGCCATTTTAAATTTTTTTAAAAATTTAAAATTTAAAATTAAATGCGAAAAAATTAAAAGTTGAAAAATATTTTCCTTTTACGTGTTAGAACTTAAAACAAAGATTCTAGAACACTTTTTATTTTGTCTATATCTTAAAAAATGATTGAGTTATAGCACTTTGAATTTTTCTTATGGCTGACATTTTGAAACGATCTGATTTTTGTCACGTGATAACACGCATACTTATCAACCGATTTCAATGAAACTTGGTATGTACATAGTACATACAAATGTCTCGACCGAGTTCGTTGGTCAGCATCATCCGCCATTTTGTTTCAAAATGGCGGCCATTTTAAATTTTTTTAAAAATTTAAAATTTAAAATTAAATGCGAAAAAATTAAAAGTTGAAAAATATTTTCCTTTTACGTGTTAGAACTTAAAACAAAGATTCCAGAACACTTTTTATTTTGTCTATATCTTAAAAAATGATTGAGTTATAGCACTTTGAATTTTTCTTATGGCTGGCATTTTGAAACGATAAGTTCTGATTTTTGTCACGTGATAGCACGCGTACTTATAAACCGATTTCAATGAAACTTGGTATGTACATAGTACATACAAATGTCTCGACCGAGTTCGTTGGCCAGCATCATCCGCCATTTTGTTTCAAAATGGTGGCCATTTAAAATTTTTTAAAAATTTAAAAATTTAAAATTAAATGCGAAAAAATCAAAATTTGAAAAATATTTTTCTTTTACGTACTAGAACATAAAACGACGATTCCAGAACACTTTTTATTTTGTCTATATCTTACAAAATGTTTGAGTTATAGCACTTTGAATTTTTCTTATGTCTGACATTTTGAAACGATCTGATTTTTGTCACGTGATAACACGCGTATTTATCAACCGATTTCAATGAAACTTGGGATGTACATAGTACATACAAATGTCTCGACCGAGTTCGTTGGCCAGCATCATCCACCATTTTGTTTCAAAATGGTGGCCATTTAAAATTTTTTTAAAAATTTAAAATTTAAAATTAAATGCGAAAAAATTAAAAATTGAAAAATATTTTTATTTTTCGTGTTAGAACTTTAAACAACGATTCCAGAACACTTTTTATTTTGTCTATATCTTATAAAATGACTGAATTATAGCACTTTGAATTTTGCTTATGGCTGACATTTTGAAACGGTCTGATCTGAACGATCCACAATGTTGCTTTAAAATGGCATACACTTTATGATATCGTAAAATTTGGTGACTCTCTAAATCGCTTAAAATAAAATCAGGTTGAATAAAAGATGACTAATTTCTAAAAATTCCTATTAATATTCAGTCTTGACAAAAACTAGTTTCAATCTTATAAAATCACTAATTTTATAAGATTATTTCCACTAATTTGAGCTTAGTGTTTCTGAACAATGTAACTTACCTTAAAATAAATAAATAAATATATAAGTATATGAAAGCACCTCTTCCTCCCGGCATTGCCGGAAGGACTTTTTTTAATTGTAGCAGAAGGTCTTCTACAAGTTCAATATAATTTTCAGATCTTTTATTTCCGAGAAATTTCTGCATGACAGAGACGAAAGCTGTCCAAGCCTTTAGTTCTAACTCAGTCATAGAATTTCGAAATTGCGTATCTTTCATAAGTTGTCTGATTTGGGGGTCATCAAAAATACTGGCTTTAATCCTTTTCATAGTGAGCTGAGGAAATTTTTTGGTAAATGTAAGAAAAGCAGTTTCCATCTTTATCTAGTGATTTAACAAACTGTTTGGTGATGCCCAGTTTTATATGTAATGGTGGAAAAATAATTTTGTCACGAGCTACAATGAGTTGTGGACTATATTGTGCTTTCCAAGCGCCATATTTTCTCTCAAGGGCCAGTTTTTTCTAACCCAATTAGTGTCATTTTCATGATTATTTTTTAACATTCATCAATCTCTTCTGACAAGCTTCTTTAAAAGGTCTAAAATTTCTTAAAATTAACAAGATTTATCAAATTTTTAACAAAAATAAATAAATAGAAAATAAATTTTTTCACCTAGTTTTAAAATACGATGCATAAAATATTCTTTAAAGTATGCCATAAAAAGTAATTTAATGCGGAAAATAAAACTTCCTAGGTGTAAAATCACCTGCAAAATCGAATACTTGCAAAATTTATGCCCATTTCTGAACGCTATATTTTACTATCGAAGGATCTGTTATTTCTTTTGTAACAACGCATTCCATTGAAATCATATCGAACGAGTTCTTAATCGGGGCCTAAGAACATCATTGTACTGGCGAATGAGACCTTTTCCATAGCCTTAATTTCCTTCCTTTGTATCAATGCTGAATGACGCCAGTTTTTGCGTCGACTGAGCACCAATCACCGTCAGCGCCATCTATTTTTCGAAATTTGAACTGAAATCAAGAATCACGGTAAATAATAAACTCCTAATATCATACATAATCCTCCAGCAAAAAAATTTTAATAGCTGTCACCGTCTGCAAGTTATTGAATTTTAAAATATATCAATCATTTTTGGGACACCCGGTATTTATATTTATTTTTGTGTATATATATATCCATAAAATTTGTTTAAAAATGATTATGATTGTTGAACGAAAAACAAAAAAAAAAAAAAAGAAATATGCGATTTTTTAATATCAGCACATACAGAGGGAAAATAGGAGGACCTCCTGAATTCTTTGAAAGACAAATGAGTTCAAAATTAAGCAGTACCGATATTACCGGTAGTCACAGTCAAAAGTGATAGTATTAGAACAGAAAACATGTCTTTTGTTATTTCATTTCATTTTTGCAGCAAAATTTCGTTTATCATGATAATTACATATTAATTTAGTCCTTTAGCACAGCTTATTTTTTTCAGTTTTGATTTAGTTTTTGCGTTCGTCATTTTGTTTTTCTTTTAATTTTTATAAATAACTAGCTGAGCCGCCGGCATTTCCCGGGCCGGTAATTATATTCTAAAACAAACCTGAAATTTGTATAGCAAAATGTCATAAAAAGACCCAATCTCGTACCGAATCCCCGCTGCCTACCGCACCGTGTAACAGAAGTGCTGTGCGCTCACGGCAAGAAAAAAAGGGTGGGAGGGGGGGGGGGGGGTTCTGGAATTTTTTAGTTTCAAATTTCACCACCAGGGCGCGAACTCAACAAAACTATTTCTGCCCAGGTAAAAGAAAATCAGCAAAAAAACCTTTTTAAAAATAAGATTTTACAGGGATTTTGAAGGTTTCGACACGGATTTTAAAGGCAAATTAAAAGTGCAGGTTTATTTGAGGGAATTTATTGTTTATTAAAAAAAATTATGCGGGCTTTTATCTGACCTCTAAGTTACTAATCGGGTATTTTGAAGGTCTCCTCAGGTATTTTGAAGGAAAATGAAAACTAAAACAAATTGCACAGATTTTTAAAGGTTGTATAGAGGCTGTTATCATCAAGTTAACGGCTTTCAATTTACTTTTAGTGACTTAGCTGATTTTTGATAAGTATACTTCAGTTATTTTGAAGGAAAATATTGCCTTCAATTTACCTCCAGTGACTTAGCTAATTTTTGATAAGTGTACTTCAGGTATTTTGAAGAAAAATATAGCCTTCAATTTACTAGTGATTTAGTGACTTAGTGAATATTTACAATCTCTTAGTTCAAGCTTTCGTTTGGTTACGTGCGGACGTGTCCCAGAATTGCTTGTCAAAATACAAGAATAGGTGTGACCCACGGCCCGTGCGACGAAACCATTCTATTTATTTAGATGGGAGAACATCCCATCTGCATTTTGAGGTAAATTGCATGTTTTTAGGACAATTATTAATTAAATTATAAGTAATTAATTGTCACATCCCTTTGCCAGTTAATTCTAACGGCTAAGCTCCACAATTCTAAGTACTTAATAGCTTAAACTCTTAATTAAAAATTCTCAAATCATGTAAAAATCATCTCCTTAGTCTTATTTTTTAATCAAGATTACTTTATAAAATTTTCTCATAAAATTTCTCGCATTAATTAAAGTTTTATTATTATTTCTTCCAAATTAATCTAGAACCACGTGTTCGAATTCGAGCTAAATAACGCTAAGTTCAGCCTAATGAGGATAAGTATTAAGATATATATACCTCAAGATAGCGTCCCGTTCACCCCTGCCGGCATCAAGTCAGACCCCGTAACGACCACGTGGAATTTCTGAGCTTTGAAAAAAAATCACAAAATTCTAAAACTTCAAGACAATACACCAGCCTCAAATGTACCCAGTAATTATATATTGTAATAATTATATACATTTATACTAAAAACTTTAACTATCTTCTCCATTTTTCATGTTTTAATTTATAAACTTAGATTATTTTTCGACTTTTTTTTCATTTTTTCGCAAAAATATATTTTTTGGAATTTTTGTATAAAAAGTAGGAAATTGACTAATTATTACATAAAATTAACGATTTTAATTAGTTTTCTTTAAAAATAATTTTTAGTACGGTATTTTTGTTTACACCAGTAGCCGGCATGATTACGCCGTACCCACAGTACTATCCATCCAGCCGTAAAGCATTAATTTCTAATTATCTCATAAATTTATTAATATTTATTCTTTTCTCTGGGTTTCTATACATACTACTTCAAAATTGGGGGAGGAGGGGTTATTGTTTATTTTGAGTACAACTGAGTAATGTACAATTTAAATCTTTGTTTTCACAGATATGCAGGGAAAAGCAGGTTTTTTACCTTCAAGAAACTTTAGTTCCAAATACCTGAAAAATATCTGAATATTTTACTTTCAAGGAAATTGCAGGTTTTTTACCTTTAAGAAACTTTAGTTCCAAATACCGGCATTTTACCTAATTTTTCTAAACGTCTTTTGATGATTTTTTTTTTTTTTTTTTTTTTACTTGGGTGGATTTAAGAAAGATATTTAATGATATTATTTTTCGAAAACAGGGATAAGTACTATTAAAATTTTACATTAAATAAGTATTTGTCTCTGGGTTCTGAAAAATCCGCATCTAAAACGGTACAGTTTTAAATATTTGATCACGTTCTTCCAAAAATAATTATTGCTTACCCTACTCATAATTGGACGTCTCCTATTCTTTAAAATCTATATTAGTGTTATAATCTATCTGAAAAATTTATTTTAAATAAGTAATATTTATTCCTGGGCTTAGTGAAAAGTCCACCATTTGAAATGGTAGAAAACGTTACAATTTTAAATATTTGACCGCTCTTCCTAAAAAAAAATCCCCCCTCCCCATATATGATGCACACTATTCTTTAAAATATTTACTATCTGTTATAACTTTTTTGAAAACTCCAAAACAATCGTTTTGTGATTTTTTTTGTTTTAATTAATTCGCGTTTCGCATTTCTTTTCCTTTTTTAATAATTGCTAAATAGTTTTAAAAATTAAATCACACGCTTTTATATCAGGTCGGACTAAAAACTTAAAAAGTTTTTTTTTTTTTTTTGGTTGCATAGTTACGATTTTTATATGTGTTTCAGTGATTGTCAAGTGTCTAGGATGTCAGGTAACTTTTAATTTTTCAAATTGCTTTTGATCCGTTTATCCGGCGTTTTATTTTGTTACTTTTAAGCGGCAACTATAGCCTTTGTTCACCGGAAATAGTGTAGCTTTCCAACGGCGAAAGAATTTTTCAAATCCGTCAAGTAGTTTTGGAGCCTATTCAATTCTAACAAACAGACAAACAATCAAATCTTTCCTCTTTCTAATATTAGTATAGATAATAGGCTGTATATACGATATCAATATTTGTTCACATAAAAAAGACAAAATGTCCAATTAAATGACAATTTTCTTTTTCCTTTTCAATGTAAAAAGGCTCAATAGGTGTTTCCGCGTCTAAAACCAATTATTGATAGATTAAATAGGATGTCTTAGGTAAATAACGTCTGTGACTAGACAAAGGTAAATATTTCTTGATCTCATTTATTCCGAATCAATTTATGTTTATTTTTTCTTCCCGTGTGTGGCAACCCTCTGTGTTTAATATTGTTTTAAAACAAGAAAAAAAATAGAATGTTGTAACGTTGTAGCTTGTAAGTCTAGCAATGACTCGCATACGTTAGTGCGAAAATAAAGAGCATTTACAGTCCGCTATGTCGTGTTAAAGTGTAAGAACCAGTAGTGTTATGTTACTTATTAGTTAAAAAACGCAAAAAAAAAAAAAATGTGTATAGGTAAGTATAGGATAGTATAAAGGAAATGAGACAGTGTAAAGGATGGTGTCTAACGAAATGTATAGGATGTGTATAATTCAATTTTGAAATTTATATAAGTTTAAATCGAGTTTAAGTTTAAATGTTAAAATTTCTGTAAGCAATATAAACATTAGGGTGGGCCGAAAAAAACTTTTTTTCGATTTTCGATTATGGCGGGTGCGGAAAAGTGGCCACTGGTGGCACTCAGTTCACACAAAAAATTTGAGATTTTTTGGACTTTTCCTTACCCTGCCGCAAATGGCTTGAAAATTTGCAAAAATGCTGATTTTGAACTTTTTTAGGTAAAAAGTTAAAAATGTTAAATTAAATTTATTTTGGCTGTATTTGCTTGAAAAGGCATCCTTAACGTACCAAATGCTTAAAAAAGTTCTGATAATGCATTATTAAATTGCTAAGTGTATTTTAAATAAGCCGATTTTCATAGCTTTTTCCCGTATAACAGGCAAAATATGTATTGGTTTGAATCGTTCGTTAATTTCTCTCTTATTTATGTTCCTTGGTCTTTAAAATTTTTCAATGCGTCAAAGGTCATATATTTGGGCAGCGGACAGCAGTATAACTCAAAAACAAAGCTGGAAGGTGAGAAGGGGGTGAAATAGAACACTAAGCGTGCGCAATGCCTCATCGTATTGTTGAGGGAGTGAAGGAAGATATAAAACAGAAGAGAAAATTGCCATAAGGGATTGTTATTATTTTACCATGCTCAAAATCTGACAAAATTTGTTCAGTGTGGACTTTTCCTAGGGAGATTCAGTACTTTTTAGATCATTTGACGGACCATTACAGTGTTTTGTGCGTTTTATTACGACGAGTTTGGAAATGGCTATTATGAAGGTCCATGGCAATGTAAAAGACACACGACAGAATGAAAAGTGTCCTTTTTGGGCACCATGCTTGTTGAAAGACTTGCCTACTCATACTGATATCATACGCCACTACTACTGGTTGCGAAGCGATATGGCAAAAAATCGAAAAATCCAATGTTAGTCAATAGATGATGTTATTAAAATGGTAGATGAAAAAGTTATCAAAATCTGAATAAAAGCCAGTGTTTTCCCAACGACCAATTTACAAAAAGATTAAAAACTATTAAAAGAAGCGTAGAACATTGGAGAAATCCTGAAATCGTATGGGCTTGAAAGTAAAGACAACCCGCGAAGAATTCGTAAGAAATGGTGAAAACTTTTAGTAGTTTTTAATCTTTTTGTAAATTGATCGTTGCGAAAACACTGGTATGGAAGCTTTTTTTCAAATTTCGGTAACTTTTTCACCAACCATTAAACTATTATTCTAAACTATCACTATTAAAAGAAGTCTAGATCATTGGGGAAATCCTGCAATCGTATGGGCTTGAAAGTAAAGAAAACCCGCGAAGAATTCGTACGATATGGTGAAACCTTTTAGTAGTTTTTAATCTTTTTTGTAAATTGATCGTTGGGAAAACACTGGTATGGAAGCTTTTTTTTCAGATTTTTTTCCGAAGCTTTTTTTCAATGATAACTTTTTCACCTACCATTTTAATAACATCATCTATTGATTAATATTGGATTTCTCGATTTGCTGCCATATCGCTTTGCAACCAGTAGTAGTGGAGCATGATATCAGTATAAGTTGGCAATTGCAATTCTTTCAATATGTATGGTGCCCAAAAAGAATACTTTTCAGGCTGTCGCGTGTCTTTTACATTGCCATGGACCTTCATACTAGCCATTTCTAAGCTTGTCGTAATAAAACGCACAAAACACTGTAATGGTACGTCAAATGATCCAAAATGTGCCGCATGTCTCTAGGAAAAGGTTTCACGTCCACACTGAACATATGTCGCAGGTTTTGAGCATAGTAAAATAGTAACAATCCCTTATCGCAATTTTCTCTTTTCTTTTATTTCCTCCTAAACTCCCTCGATATTACGATGAGGCATTGCGTACTCTTTGAGTCGTACTTCACCCCTTCTCACCTTCCAGCTTTGTTTTTGAGTTATACTGCTGTCCGCTGCCCAAATATATGACCTTTGACGCATAAAAAAAATCGAAAGACCAAGGAACATAAATAAGAGAGAAATTAACGAACGATTCAAACTAATACATATTTTGCTTATTATACTTGAAAAAGCTATGAAAATCGGCTTATTTAAAATACACTTAGCAATTAAATAATGCATTTTCAGAACTTATTTAAGCATTTGGTACGTTAAAGCTGCCTTTTCAAGCAAATACAGCCAAAATAAATTTAATTTAACATTTTTAACTTTTTACCTAAAAAAGTTCAAAAATCAGCAATTTTGCAAATTTTCAAGCCATTTGCGGCAGGGTAAGGAAAAGTCCAAAAAATCTCAAATTTTTTGTGTGAACTGAGTGCCACCAGTGGCCACTTTTCCGCACCCGCCATAATCGAAATTCGAAAAAAAGTTTTTTTCGGCCCACCCTAATAAACATGTCTCCTAAATCAGTCAACTAAAATTTACACTGTTAAAAAATGACCAAAGTGTAGAAAATGTATTTTTTTTACTTTAAAAGCATTTATTACGTAATTTTAAGATTATGTAAAATTACAATATAAAATACTTCTGAAATAGTGTATGTTATTTTTTTATAAAATTTAGTAATTTGAATGTATAAAGGTAACTTTATACATTCAAATTATTAAATTTTATAAAAAAAATAAAATAAAAAACAAGACAAAATAAAATATTGAAATCTGTATTTAAATTTGTGTAAGCAATTGATAGATGTCTAGTAAATTACTCAAATGAAATTTACACCATTAAACAATGACCAAAATGTTGATATATATATGTATATGTATGATATTGTTGCTTATATAGGGTTCTTTCGATCTTATGGTTAGACAACTTCAAACTCTTTTCTCTTAGAAAAGTAGAAAATAATTTATTTACAGATCTTCAGAACAACAGAGTCTTCGAAACTCACAAATATTACTAGATATTCAAAAATAACTGTTCAAATCTATCGTACAAGTGCAGATATAGGTCCCAGAGACTCTTTATATAACGTCTCAACACTAAAATCACATTCAAAATAACGTAAATAATGCTCAAGCAAACTTGCTTAAACAATACCCTAGAAGTTCACTCAATGACTGACTGATAAATAATAACAACAGCAGCTCGTATTGCTCTCCTTATATAGGCTCGCAGCATGCGCTGGAAATTTCTAGAACCTTCTCGAAAAATCCACGAAACAACATTCAGTGTATCAGTATATCTATAGGGGGGTTACCATAGAGAGGGAAGGGTTACCATCGCCAACAATCGCCAAGTGGCTCTTGGCGATATATCGCCAAATTTTGCGACCAAAATTAGTCGTCAAATGTGACGCCAACTTGGCGATATCTCTATTATTTCGCCAAGCTGCCATAGACATATACTGAAAATAATAGACAAGTTTGCTTGATAACAGAGACAATGTAACAAAAACTAATATTAGTAAAGGAATGGAGCTTATTAAGATTATTTACATTATTTTACAGTACAAACACTAACTATTTACAAAATTCGTAACACTACACCCTCCTCAAAGACTGCCAGTCCCGGGCAGTGCAATCCTTGAGTTAGAGGAAAACACTTAAAATAAATAAATAAATAAATAAAAATTATAATAAGATTTACATAAATAAGAACTAATTACTATTTACATATTTACAAAAAGTGACTTTCATGACCATGGTCTGAAATTCCAGTTTTGAATTTCTATTCACTTTGGCCAAAATAAGGGGCTAGCCGGTTATAGTGTACGACATTGGGTTTGGCGTGTGGCGATTTTTGTATGCGTACAACGACGTCATTCAGCCTGTTGACGACTGTGTAAGGACCGTCCCAGTTTCTTTGTAATTTTGGCGATAGTCATTTACGACGTATCGGATTCCACAACCAAACTTTGTCACCTTCGTTGAACTCATGTCCTGTTGCCTTTGTGTCGTACCGTGTCTTCATCTTTTCCTGTTGCCAGTCCGATTCGGTTCCTCGCTAGACGATGAATCTCCTCAATCCGTGCCTGGAGTTCATCCTTGTATTCTTCAGGAGAAAAAGGAGCATCAGGAGGACGGCCAAACAAAAGATCCGCAGGCAGACGAAGATCACGACCAAAAAGCATTTGAGAAGGGGAGTAACCAGTGGCCTCATGAGTGGCACGCCTGTAGGCAAGCAGGAAAAGAGGCAATTTCTTGTCCCAGTTTTGTTGGTCTCTAGACACCAGAAGAGAGAGACTATTTAGAATGGTACGATTGAAACGCTCCACCATGCCGTCCGATTGAGGATGTAGAGGTGTAGTTCGAGTTTTGTCCATGCCGAGTAGTCCACACATTTCCTTAAACACAGTCGAATCGAAGTTTCTTCCTTGATCGGAATGGATTTGAAGAGGATCTCCATATCTGGAAATCCAGTGTTGAAATAGTACGTCTGCTACGGTCACCGCCTCTTGATTAGGAATGGAGTAGGTTTCAGGCCACTTAGTGAAGTAGTCCATGACAACGAGGATGTACTTATTGCCATCAGATGTTCTAGGAAGAGGACCCAGGATGTCTAGAGCAATTCCTTCGAAAGGAGCTCCTACATTATAACGCTGCAATCGTCCACGGGTGCGCCTCTTTGGACCTTTACGTGCTACACAGGTGTCACAAGTTCGACACCACTTCTCCACGTCACTGCGAACATTATTCCAGTAGAAACGCTCTCGAACCTTCTGCAGGGTCTTCATTACAACAAAATGACCTTTTGTGGGACTACCATGCAGTTCTTGAAGGACCATAGAAATTCTCGACTTAGGGAGTAGTAGTTGCCATCTACATGTCTTTCCATCATCAGACTCCCATTTTCGGTACAAGATACTGTTCTTCAAATATAGGGAATCCCAAAGAGCCCAATAACGTTTAGTCGTAGGATGGTAATGGGCCATGTCTTGCCAGCTGGGCTTCCTGTTGGACTCCTTTTTCAGCTCTAGAATTGGCTTAATTTCAGGATCAGCAAGTTGATCTTTACGCAGGCTCTCGTAACACCACTGATCTTGCGATGATGTAGAACCAGTTGTAACTTGTCTTACTATAAGACCTTTGACATTAAATTTCTTCTCAACCCGGTCGCAGTATCTACAATTCTCTGAGCAGGGTCTTCTTGAGAGAGCATCTACATTTCCATGTGATGAGTCTTTTCGATGTCGTATCTCCATATCGTACTCTTGAAGCTTTTGTATTCACCTGGCTATCTGGCCTTCAGGGTTCTTAAAATTCAATAGGCAAGTTAGAGAAGCATGATCAGTTCGGATCAGGAACTTTCGACCGTAAAGATAGTGGTGAAAATGGTCTACGGCTTTCAATACAGCAAGAAGATATTTTCTTGTTACGCAGTAGTTTCGTTCCGCCTTTGATAAGCACTTGCTGAAATAGGCGATAACACGCTCCTGGCCGTCGATTTCCTGGGAAAGTACAGCGCCAATGCTTTCGTTACTTGCATCCGTATCAAGTATAAACTGTTTATCGAGTTGAGGATATGACAGAATTGGAGTGGATGTTAAGGCCTCCTTAAGCTTTTCGAAAGCAGCGTCACATTCCTGTGTCCACATAAATTTTTGATTGGCTTCTGTTAATTTATGAAGTGGTCTGGCAATTATCGAGAAGCCTTTGACAAATTTTCTATAATAGGTGCATAATCCTAGAAAGCTTCGAAGCTGGTGAACATCTGCTGGACGATTCCAATTTTTCACGGCCGATATCTTCTCCGGATCAGTCCTAACTCCTTCCGACGAAATGATGTGTCCAAGGTAGGCGACTTCATTAGTTAAAAAACGCAAAAACATGATGTGTATAGGTAAGTATAGGATAGTATAAAGGAAATGAGATAGTGTAAAGGATGGTGTATAACGAAATGTATAGGATGTGTATAATTCAATTTTGAAATTTATATAAGTTTAAATCGAGTTTAAGTTTAAATGTTAAAATTTCTGTAAGCAATATAAACATGTCTCCTAAATTAGTCAACTAAAATTTACACTGTTAAAAAATGACCAAAGTGTAGAAAATGTATTTTTTTTTTACTTTAAAAGCATTTATTACGTAATTTTAAGATTATGTAAAATTACTATAGTAAATACTTCTTAAATAGTGTATGTTTTTTTTTATAAAATTTAGTAATTTGAATGTATAAAGGCAACTTTATACATTCAAATTATTACATTCTATAAAAAAAAAATAAAATAAAAAACAAGATAAAATAGAATATTGAAATCTGTATTTAAATTTGTGTAAGCAATTGATAGATGTCTAGTAAATTATTCAACTGAAATTTACACTATTAAACAAATGACCAAAATGTTGATATATATATTTATATGTATGATATTGTTGCTTATATAGGGTTCTTTTGATCTTATGGTTAGACAACTTCAAACTCTTTTCTCTTAGAAAAGTAGAAAATAATTTATTTACAGATCTTCAGAACAACAGAGTCTTCGAAACTCACAAATATTACTAGATATTCAAAAATAACTGTTCAAATCTATCGTACAAGTGCAGATATAGGTCCCAGAGACTCTTTATACAACGTCTCAACACTAAAATCACATTCAAAATAACGTAAATAAAGCTCAAGCAAACTTGCTTAAACAATACCCTAAAAGTTCACTCAATGACTGACTGGTAAATAATAACAACAGCAGCTCGTATTGCTCTCCTTATATAGGCTCGCAGCATGTGCTGGAAATTTCTAGAACCTTCTCGAAAAATCCACGGAACAACATTCAGTGTATCAGTATATCTATAGGGGGTTACCATAGAGAGGGAAGGGTTACCATCGCCAACAATCGCCAAGTTTGTCGCCAACTTGGCGATATATCTCCAAATTTGGCGACCAAAATTAGTCGTCAAATGTGACGCCAACTTGGCGATATCTCTATTATTTCGCCAAGCTGCCATAGACATACACTGAAAATAATAGACAAGTTTGCTTGATAACAGAGACAATGTAACAAAAACTAATATTAGTAAAGGAATGGAGCTTAATAAGATTATTTACATTATTTTACAGTACAAACATTAACTATTTACAAAATTCGTAACACTACCCCCTCCTCAAAGACTGCACGTCCCGGGCAGTGCAATCCATGAGTTAGAGGAAAATACTTAAAATAAATAAATAAATAAATAAAATAAATAAATAAAAATTATAATAAGATTTACATAAATAAGAACTAATTACTATTTACATATTTACAAAAAGTGACTTTCATGACCATGGTCTGAAATTCCAGTTTTGAATTTCTATTCACTTTGGCCAAAATAAGGGGCTAGCCGGTTATAGTGTACGACCTTGGGTTTGGCGTGTGGCGATTTTTGTATGCGTACAACGACGTCATTCAGCCTGTTGACGACTGTGTAAGGACCGTCCCAGTTTCTTTGTAATTTTGGCGACAGTCCCTTACGACGTATCGGATTCCACAACCAAACTTTGTAACCTTCGTTGAACTCATGTCCTGTTGCCTTTGTGTCGTACCGTGTCTTCATCTTTTCCTGTTGCCAGTCCGATTCGGTTCCTCGCTAGACGATGAATCTCCTCAATCCGTGCCTGGAGTTCATCCACGTATTCTTCAGGAGACAAAGGATCATCAGGAGGACGGCCAAACAAAAGATCCGCAGGCAGAAGAAGATCACGACCAAAGAGCATTTGAGAAGCGGAGTAACCAGTGGCCTCATGAGTGGCACTCCTGTAGGCAAGCAGGAAAAGAGGCAATTTCTTGTCCCAGTCCTGTTGGTCTCTAGACACCAGGAGAGAGAGGCTATTTAGAATGGTACGATTGAAACGCTCCACCATGCCGTCCGATTGAGGATGTAGAGGTGTAGTTCGAGTTTTGTCCATGCCGAGTAATCCACACATTTCCTTAAACACAGTCGAATCGAAGTTTCTTCCTTGATCGGAATGGATTTGAAGAGGAACTCCATATCTGGAAATCCAGTGTTGAAATAGTATGTCTGCCACGGTCACCGCCTCTTGATTAGGAATGGCGTAGGCTTCAGGCCACTTAGTGAAGTAGTCCATGACAACGAGGATGTACTTATTGCCATCAGATGTTCTAGGAAGAGGACCCAGGATGTCTAGAGCAATTCGTTCGAAAGGAGCTCCTACGTTATAACGCTGCAATCGTCCACGGGTGCGCCTCTTTGGATCTTTACGTGTTACACAGGTGTCACAATTTCGACACCACTTCTCCACGTCACTGCGAACATTATTCCAGTAGAAACGCTCTCGAACCTTCTGCAGGGTCTTCATTACACCAAAATGACCTCCTGTGGGACTACCATGCAGTTCTTGAAGGACCATAGAAATTCTCGACTTAGGGAGTAGTAGTTGCCATCTACATGTCTTTCCATCATCAGACTCCCATTTTCGGTACAGGATACCGTTCTTCAAATATAGGGAATCCCAAAGAGCCCAATAACGTTTAGTCGTAGGATTGTAATGGGCCATGTCTTGCCAGCTGGGCTTCCTGTTGGACTCCTTTTTCAGCTCTAGAATTGGTTTAATTTCAGGATCAGCAAGTTCTTCTTTACGCAGTCTCTCGTCACACCACTGATCTTGCGATGATGTAGAACCAGTTGTAACTTGTCTTAGTATAGGACCTTTGACATTAAATTTCTTCTCAACCCGGTCGCAGTATCTACAATTAACTGAGCAGGGTCTTCTTGAGAGAGCATCTGCATTTCCATGTGATGAGCCTTTTCGATGCCGTATCTCCATATCGTACTCTTGAAGCTTTTGTATTCACCTGGCTATCTGGCCTTCAGGATTCTTAAAATTCAATAGGCAAGTTAGAGAAGCATGATCAGTTCGGATCACGAACTTTCGACCGTAAAGATAGTGGTGAAAATGGTCTACGGCTTTCACTACAGCAAGAAGCTCTTTTCTTGTTACGCAGTAGTTTCGTTCTGCCTTTGATAAGGACTTGCTGAAATAGGCGATAACACGCTCCTGGCCGTCGATTTCCGGGGAAAGTACAGCGCCAATGCTTTCGTTACTTGCATCCGTATCAAGTATAAACTGTTTATCGATTTGAGGATATGACAGAATTGGAGAGGATGTTAAGGCCTCCTTAAGCTTTTCGAAAGCAGCGTCACATCCCTGTGTCCACATAAATTTTTGATTGGCTTCTGTTAATTTATGAAGTGGTCTTGCAATCATCGAGAAGCCTTTGACAAATTTTCTATAATAGGTGCATAATCCTAGAAAGCTTCGAAGCTGATGAACATCTGCTGGACGATTCCAATTTTTCACGGACGATATCTTCTCCCGATCAATCCTAACTCCTTCCGACGAAATGATGTGTCCAAGGTAGGCGACTTCATTACGAAACAAACTGCACTTCGAAGGGCTTAACTTCAAATTAGCTTTCTTAAACTTTTGTAGCACACGCCTGATGTTGTTCAGATGTTCATCAAAAGATTTTCCTATGATTATGATATCATTTAAATAAACAAGACATGCTTCATATGACAGCCCCCGGAGAACCGTTTCCATAAGCCGTTCGAAAGTTGCAGGTGCGTTACACAGACCAAAAGGCATTACCTTAAACTGCCATAATCCTTGTCCCGTTGTAAAGGCAGTCTTCTCGCGGTCATCCGGATGGATCTCTACCTGCCAGTAACCACTCTTCAGATCCAGAGTCGAGAACCAAGTGTTGCCCGCAAGTGTGTCGAAAATGTCGTCGATCCTTGGTAGGGGGTAACTATCCTTTTTGGTGACGTCATTCAGTCGGCGGTAGTCTACACAAAATCTTGTAGAACCATAATTCTTTCTTACTAATGGGAGACGCCCATGGACTTGTTGATGGTTCGATGACGTCATTTTCTTCCATATCTTTAATTAAATTCTGCACATCTTCTTGCTTGGCAAAAGGTAATCGTCTAGGGCGCTGTTTAATAGGAGAATGATCTCTCGTGTCAATTCGGTGTTGTGCCATTTTAGTTCGTCCAAAATCTTCAGATGTTTGGGAAAATAAACTTTGGAATTCTCTAATTAAACTTTCAGCAGCATCTCTCTGATTTGGATCTAAGTCCGTATTTTGTAATAAATCCTTGACTAAATTATCTGAAGATTTCTCCGAGTGACTGGAATTTTGACTTATGCACGTCACAGGAGCACATGATGCTATCACCTCTCCTTTCTTGATAGTCCTCGTCTTATCACAGACGTTAGAAATTCTGACTGGAATGGTCTTTTTCGAGAGGTCTACTACAGAAGAAGTCACCAATACTCCTGCTTGTGTACTATTGTCTTCTGGATAATCTATATGGCCAAATCGGTAATTAGTTTCATTTTTAATTACAGCGGGAACTAACAATTCTGTTCTTGGATCTAGATTCATGTCTTCTTTGGCTATTACTGTTTGTTTACATTCAAATTCGTTATTTAATCCAAAAAGACTTATTTCTTCAAATTTTGAGAGCATTTTTATATATTTGAAATCAAGTTTGAAGCCAAACTTCTTCAGAAAATCTAGCCCGATTAAGCAAGGATCTGTTATGTCAGCCACATATGCCGTATGGTAATATTTCGTTCCTCCAAAGTTGATGGTTAAATTTGCCTTTCCATATATGCCTGTCTTGTCGCCCGTCACAGTTTGCAGGGTAACGCATGGTGGAGTCCAGATGAGTTTACATTTCAATTTTTGAGCCAAATCTTCTCTTATTATTGTCACATTGGTTCCTGTATCGACAATCATACGGCACTGAATTCTGTTAATAAAGCCTATCACATATAATTCATTATCACCACCACTCATTTTTGATATCTGGAGGATCTTCAGGTGGGGCTTTTCATTCTCTGGCAACCTCCGCCCCGCGAGATGGCCAAAATTTAGTTTCCCTGCTGACTATTTAAATTTATCTCACGTTCGTGGATTTTGGGGCAATTTCTTCGGAGATGTCCTGTATCACCGCATCCCCAGCACGTGCGATTCTGTCTCTATGAGCTTGTTCTTCCATATTTTAAAGCTTCAATCTCTTGATTTATTTTCCTAATTTCTTTTAAGACGTCGCTCTCAGTGTCTGAGCTTTTGTTCACCGTTGCCCCTCGGACTGAATGACGATCTCTTCTGCTGGCTTGTGTAGCTGCTTCCAACTTTAAGGCATATAGTAATGCAGCCTTTAAATCCTGCACATCTGCCATTCGTACCACTCTCTGCACTTCTGGATCTTTTATTCCGTCTACAAAGTACTGCAGTGAGAGCATCTCCCGTACATTTGTTGGGCAGTCAATGAATGCTAAATTTGCCAGCCGTTCTATTTCCGAGGCAAACTCTTGAAGGGTTTCATTCGACTTTTGATGGCGGCTCTTCATTTGTATTCTCGCATAATCTTTGAAGAATTTTTCGCCGAATCTCATTTCAAGTGCACAACTTAGAGTCTCAAAATTGAGTTGCGTAATATCGGGCAATGTTTGCAGCACGTCGGCGGCTTCTCCTCTTAAAGATGCTGCCAGTTGACAAGCTTTCACCTCGTCACTCCATTTGTTCGCTTCGGCTACAATGGTGAATTGGGTCTTGTAAACTTGCCAGGAACTCTTTCCGTCGTATGTCGACAGCTTGATGTGCACAGGAGAAGCAGGTGGATTCCCAAACTCTTCATAATTACCAGTGGACGCTGAAAGCTTCTTCTCAAGATCTTGTACACTTTTATTTAGCTTTTCATCTACTTCAGCTATTTTCCCTTCCATTTTCTCTTCAATATTTCTAACATCATTCTGAATTTTCTCTTCTACTTCCTCTATTTTCCTTTCCATTTTCTCTTCTACATTACTAACTTCATTCTGAATTTTCTCTTCTACTTCCTCTATTCGTCTCTCTACCGAAGAGAACTTTTCTTCTAAAGTTTTCTTCATTTCTTCTTGGCCTATATTAATCTTTTCGGTCTCTTCTTCTTGGCATTTGTCAATTTTGTTTTTCAGCTGTTCCATTCTTTCTTCGTTTTTATTCATTTTATCCGCCAACTCTTCTTGGCCTTTATTCATTTTATCCGCCAACTGTTCTTGGCCTTTATTCATTTTACCTTGTCACTCAATGACTTGTCACCGCCTTGTTCACTCAATGACTGACTTTTAAATAATAACAACAACAGCTCGTATCGCTCTTCTTATATAGGCTCGCAGCAGGGGCTGGAAATTTCTAAAACCATCTCGAAAAATCCATAGAGGGGTTACCATAGAGAGGGAAGGGTTACCATCGCCAACAATTGCGAAGTTTGCCGCCAACTTGTCGATATATCGCCAAATTTGGCGACCAAAATTAGTCGTCAAATGTGACGCCAACTTGGCGATATATCTATTATTTCGCCAAGCTGCCATAGACATACACTGAAAATAATAGACAAGTTTGCTTGATAACAGAGACAATGTAACAAAAACTAATATTAGTAAAGGAATGGAGCTTAATAAGATTATTTACATTATTTTACAGTACAAACACTAACTATTTACAAAATCGTAACAATATATATATACATATGTATAATATATGTATATCTTATTTTTAAAAATATTTTTTACACATTTATATAGAATATGTAATTATTATATAATTTATTTTTTAAACATTACCTTTTTATGTTCATATAATAATATTTGATACATAGATCATGTAATTGGTGTATAAATTTCTTTTGCACTATTTTCATTTCGTTTTAAACATTTTTTTTTATTTTTTTAGTGTATGTGAGCATGCATTATCAGAATAAATAAGTAAAACTATATCCGAGAAAACTTCTAGCAATTATTATATCAGATTTATTACACAATTAAAATACTCTCCACGTATGTTTTATTCTGTTATCTTTACTTTTTAATAAATCAAAAAGCCTCATTGCATAAAACATGAGGCAAAGTAAAATAACATTTTTGGAGTTGTATAATTTATCCCAGTGTTTTATTCCGGAAACAATCAATGCACGGATAACTTAGTATTGGAAATAAGTCATTTAAACTCAAATACTAAGAATGTTTAATTGGCTTACAAACTGTTTGAAATTCTATTGTGGAAAATGTAATGTATAGTAGAAAAATAAAATAAGAGAAGACAAGGCTGGGTAGCCACGCCCACTCACACTAATTTAAATTTAACAATATATACTCATTTATTATTTGTAATTGAATTTTGTCTAAGTGTTTATGTACTTTTTAAAGGGTCGGGTACATTTGAAAATGTCCAAAAATAACTTTTTATGTATAGATTATAATAGAATTATATTCATAATGAATATTTAAAAAAAAACCTCATGAAAAAAATTCGTTTTAGAAGGGAAATTATAATGAAAGCAGTTTGAGCTCCCTTTATATAATCAATGGGCATTCGAATCTTAAAAGTCAGTTTTCTCATAATGTTGATTTTGATCACTGAGCTCTAGAAACGGCTGGATAGAATTTCGTGAAATTTCAAATGAAGATATAAACTTTATAGATGCACAAAATGATCAACTATTATGTTCTTAAAATAAGAATTTAAAAAAATTAGGACTATATTTATACAAAATTATATACAAAAATTTCAGACTTTTTGTTTTACATTTTCTTTCTCAAATCTTATTATTATATTTTCTCCAGTATAGGTCATTTTAATTAAATATTATATCTCTACTCAATAAAAATTTTTGAGTTCACTGTGACAAATCATTTATGAGGAATCGTGCGCGCAATATATGCAAGGTGAATTCGTTCAATAAAAACATAGAAATTCAAATTAAATAATAATAAATAAAAGTCATGAGCATCTCGACTATTTTTCAGAACACTAACTATTAGCATGTAACCTTCTTAATGTGTCTTAAAATTTTCATATTAAAAAGTTAATTAGAGGAGAAGTTATACCAATCCATATAAGGGTCTTATTTTCTTGCAATGTCGCACCTTCAAAGGTACTTGACTCCTTAATTAATATGTCTAATGAAACTATGCAAGAATTTCTGACAAATTAAGAGTGTCTAATTTTTTAGCTCTGCGAAAATGTGTATATTTCCTCTAAAAACCCCATTCATTTCTAAAGTATTATAATACGAGAATCCAGGTTCATGCGAGGAGGGGGCAAAGGGAGCGGTCGCCCAGGGCACAAATATTGAGGCGGCGCGAGATTTATACTACGAATCTCGTCTGCTTCTTTATATATATATATGTGTGTGTGTGTGTGCGTATGTATGTATGTATATATATAAAATACGTACATAAATATTGGGCATTTTTTGTGAAAGAAATGTATATTCTCCAAATTGCACATGACTTTAAACTTAGCATGCAAAAGGTATTGCAAACTGGTATACTGTGTTGTTATCTACTTTTTTTCTACATCTGTTTTTAGATCATCTTTGCCAAAGTATAAGTCCAGTTTTATCTTATATTATTTAGTTGTCAAAACGAAACCTTTAAAAATTCCAAAATAAACGAGAAATATGTATTCAAAAGAATTTATTTGTGTTTGGAATTTTTTTAATTTTGTGACACATTACAAAATTTAATAGGAGGGAGAGGAGCGCCAAGCAGCAACTTTGCCTCGGTCGCATTTTTCCCTTCGCACGCCGCTGCGGGAATCCTCCGAAACACAAAAACTTTTATATTTTAAAAGAGAACTCAAACAATAATCAATTAATTTACAATAACTTGTTAATACTATTTAATCTAAATTTGTAAAAGAAAGTTAATTTAACACATTCTTGCCTAGCATCTCTTTTTAGAGACGATTATAAAAAAGGCAAGAAAGCACTTTTCACACCAGTAAATATGAAGACAGATAACCACTATTTTTTACTAGCAAATTCCTTAATAAATTAAGATAAAAGTTATTCTTCTTTTAAAAGTCGTGAAAAACCCAAAATTTCATTCTTAATGAAGAAAATAATTTGGGCATTAATGGGTTAAATTTACGTTTGAAATTTGGTTAAATCTAATTTACTATTTGTGTAAAATAAATAACTATTTTAATTACCGTACAAATTTAAAAAGAAGAATTTACTTATTTCAATTATTACAAATTCAATATCTAAATGTAACATTAATTGATATCAATTATGGAAAACTAAATACATTGGGAAAAAAAACTAACTGGTAAAATCTTTAATGAGCTATATTTTTAATTGCATCTTAATAAAGAAACTTTATTCCAATATAAATCATTTAATTTTCCCAGATTGAATAACTGATGCAGAAAGATTTTTTTTCTTTGCTGATATACCTCAATTCAGTAATCAGTGCAGAGTTATGAAAGATTTGATTTTTAAAATATTAGTGTTATTAAACGAACTGGAGAATGTAGCAAATTCTATTTAAAACTTACTTAGTAAAGAAAATATTATTGAATGATAAAATACTTATTGATTCTGTTAATAATTTAGTAAAAAAAAATAACTGTTTAAAAAGAGAAATACATTGTAAAAATTTTTATGTTTATGTTATTGCAAAATCTTAAATTTTGAATTAATTCAGAATTAGAGAAATTTTTAAATGGTATCTTAAAATGGGTATTGCCATGAAGTTTCTTCTGTAATTCATTAACCCTCTGACAGTTTGATGTATTTTGACGGAAAATTTTTTGCACGAGGGATATAGGCCCTAAGAGGGGTGTTTGCCCTCTGTAGGGGGAGGGTCTTTCTAAGGGATGTGCACTAATATTTAAGCAAATAAATCCAAGTATCGAAGAAAACCACGGCAAACTCCGAACGATTAGGTGGACGACTGCGATTGTGTTTGAAACCAGCAACTGCTGTCTACCAGTCTCGAGTGAAGGAACTCTTAGCCACTGGTGGAGCAACTCTCTGACAATGACAAGATGACAAAATTCTCAAATTGTTTTCTCTAATTGTGTATTAAGGGGGTCCGAGACACATTAATATATACATATATATTTATTGAGTAAAATTTGAATTTTTTCTTGTGATGGTTAAACATATGATTAGTAAACGAAATAACATGAAGTAAAATTATTAAAAATATTTAAAAATTGGAGTAAATTAAAATCGTTACAACTTGAAATATTATTTGTATTCATTTTTTTCGCTTAAATAAACAGAAATATATAATCTCTCATTTTGATACAGTGTTTTTTAAAACACAGAGCTTTTAAAATTTAAAAGTGCATTTAAAAATATTAAATAAGAGTTAAAAATATTTGTTTTTAAATTTTGAAAAAAAAACTAAGTAACTTTTAAAAAAATCTCTCTTTAGAAGTAAATACGTTTTTAAATTTGCCTAATCATAATTAAAGTAAAACAATTGAAAAAGGCATGCTCCAAATAGGAACCATTTATCTTAAACGGCTCTTGAGTTATAGCAATTAAAAATTAAGAAATAGTAAAAAAATCCATCTTGTAGAAAAGTGCGTTTTCAAAAGAAGTTGTCTCCATAACATACATTGCTTGAAATCTAGATTTTAAAATCAAACAAATATAAAAATTAATATTTCCTGTTCTAACAAAGATATACACAAAATTTAAACATCATTTTAAGCAGAAGAAATTAAAGAAAGTTTTAAAGCAGTAAAAAGAAAAAAATCTAAAATTTTAAAATATTTGTGCCCCGGAACCGCTTAAATGCTAAGCATTTATTATTATTTTAATATTTAAAAAAAATAATAATTACAAATATGAATGCTATCTTTTAGAGTATTAATCATTATTCAATGCACAGAAAATTTGTTAAATGTAGAATTATATTACTTTAAATAAGGCTTATATTTCAATGAAACCTGCAGCTTTATTAACCTATTAAGACGGATTTGTCAGTGAGAAAGTTAGCTCATTTTATAGAGATATTTTATTTCATATGTAAAATCAACTTCCTCATATACTAATTTATCATTATAAGTAATATTATAAAATATTAATGTTTTAAATCTTTATTTGAAACACACTTTTATTATTTACCATATTGAGTATTTAAATATTGAAAAAAAAAAACAACTTTTACATTTTGGCTACATTAATTTGTAACTGATTTCCAAAACAAGCTTTATGAAACATTTAAACTGATTATGAAATAGTTGACAGTGTTGAATACGAATAAAAAGTGCTTAAATTATAAATAAGGTACCCTGGGGTAATAACGCCAGGCGGGGTAATAACGCCAAGTGCTTATATTTTGCATAATTATGAAATAATCAGGTAAATGACACCCATGTGCTCTGCGCAGAAGGGTTTTGAGTCATATAAATCGCAAAAAACAGCTTCAAGTTAATTTGTTTCATTTTTAAGTCTTATTGTTTTTACAAACAACTAAAATTAACGCTTGATCTAAATTTGCGAGATACTTTTTCTAATGTGAAGACTATGTTTTTATCTGGAAATACTTTGTTAATTACATAAATTTGTAGTGCATTTCATATACTTTTAAAATGATGTTGAAGATTTTGGATATCTTCTCGAGATAATTTGTAATTTAAAATGTACTGCGCAATAACTATACCGGGGTAATAACGCCAATCCTTGACATTAATACCCCGGTTGATTCCCTACAGTGGCCGAGCTACATCCTAAATACTGATTCAAATAAACACAGTTAACACTGTGCAATGTTTCTCATATTTCTATTTAAACGGTCCTTTTTAAGCAAAAAGAAGCTCACGGTCTGATATTCTTTTGCCTCATCCCCCCTCCCACACCACACCTTTATTTTTCTTACACTTTCACAAAAAATTGAACATTTTCAATAGCTTAGAATGCAATTTTTCAATTTCTAAGTTTGTAGAGTTTGTACTTTTAGAATTAGGCTATCTACATGCAATTATTCCATCTTATTTCATAGTTTTGCTTGCATGGCGTTATTACCCATATAGGTGGGTAATAACGCCAAATAGCATGGGCCAAGAAAAAACGCCATTACATTTTATGAATACATATCCGTTAAATTATTTTATTTTATATAGATAGTCAATGAGTTGCTGTATCAGATCCTATATTTGTTTGAAAAATATAATCTAAAACTAAGCCGTGAAAATTAGTAGAACCTTAACGTGGCGTTATTACCCCAGGGTACCTTATATGGAAGAAAAATTTTGATTGAAATCAAAACCACATTAAGGAGACACTTCGTAAAGTCTCAACATGAACTACAGTAAAAAACATCGAATAAGGGGAACTGGAGCACATTGATACACCTCTCTCCTGTTCACAAGTTCATTATAGGAAGTTTCATAACAGCACCAAAAGATGATGCTAGTACACACAACTACATACAGAACGTCTTCGCATGATTCAGTAGTTTGATGAAATGGGACAGATGATTTATTGTTTTTGTAGGTCAAAAGTAAATTTGAGTTGTACAATTGCAATGGTACTATACAACTGTTCCAATAATTTCAGCAAAAAGAATACTCTCCCTCTTAAGTAAAGCTACTATTTATCAGTTCATCATTCTTTATTGTTAGGTAAAGTATGAAGTGTTGGATTTGAGATTCGTGTTATTCAAAATGGCTGCATGGGGAACATTGATACACTCTGTGTCGGGGCATATTGATATGTATCAATGTGCCTTATCATTGCTACAGACAACCTAAATCCTTTTCTAGCTCATTTTTTCCCTTACCTTTTATTATTTTTTTACCATACACTCCTTAATCTAATCATTTCCAGCCAAACATTTCTATTATTAGTGTTTATTGAAGTGAAATAGCTCAAAATTTTTATATAAAAATTTTTATAGTATTTTTGCAAAGAGAAGACGTACGAACTTACCCAACAGCTAGTAGTAGTAGAACTAACAAAACAAAAGAGCGGCAGAATTGCAAATCTTGAATTTATATCGATTCTCCAAATATATATATATATATATACATATATATATATTCGATATGAAAAATGTTAAATAAGAGAAACTAACTGCAGCACAGTAATTATGTGTACTACCACCTCCCAATCTATATATCAATACAACGTTTCTGGCTGACGGATCCTAAGTGTATCATTTACTGAAACTTTAAAATCACATTTAATATTTTCACAGTACCATTTTTTAAAGCTAAATTGGTGATTTAATCAAAAATCGACTCAGCTGTCAGTTTTTTTATAATCAATTTCCATTAAAAACATTGAAAAGATGCATTTAGTTTTGTATCATTTTGCAATTGTTGTTTGAGCTACTACCATTTTTGTCTTTAAAATATACAACATACTAACAATGGTCTTCGAGCAAATCGAAGTTCTGCATCATTATATATTTATTTATACATACGATATGTATTTATTTTAAACGAATTGTATGTGTCCCCTATATATTTGTATTCATTATTTTTGAAAAAGAGATTAAGAAAATAATTAAAGATCTTCAGTGAATAAAACGTGTTTTATTAGTTAGCATTTCATATTGTTCATCATATCAAACGAATTGTCTTATTTAAACACACATGCACACATTAATACCGCTTGCATTAAATTCTTAAAAAATATATACGAATATTATACAGACAAACTACAGAAAAATCAATTGGAGCAATAAATTGGCCATAGGTAAGAATTGATTCTATGTCTACGAAGTACTAGGCTGTTGCTGTAACAAATAAACTACTCCGGCCGATCCCTGAGTCTGCAAGTTTTAACATATTAATCAAGTTATTAAAGAATAAAAGATCTACATATACTTGTCACGTCATCCAAATCTGTCTCATAGATGGCTGGAGGCTTTGCAACATGGTTCATTAATGACAAATTGCAGACGTATCGATCGGCCAGAGTTTCTCAGTGATTGCAGTAACAATCTAGTACGCTGTAGACCTAGGTTGGAATCCTGGTTCAAGCAAAGTTTTTACTCAGATTTAGTTTATTGTATGTTTTCCTGTATAATACTTATACATAACATTAAATTAAAGAATGAAAGATCTATTCATACCTGTCCCGCCATCCAAGTCCGTCTGATAGATGGCTGGGGGCTTTCTCAACATGGCTCATTAATGACAAATTGCAGAACTATAGATTGCTCAACGATTAGAGCAACAGTCTAATACGCTGTGGACCTAGGTTGGAATATTGGTTCTAGAAAATTTTTTATTCAGATTTAGGTTATCGTATGCTTGTCTGTATAATATTTATGCATAACTTTAAATTATTTAATGTATACTTTTGAATATATTTTTCACACACTGTTATGCTTTTGAAATATTGATTATTTTTAATGCATTGAAAATAAATTTAAAACAAGATTAAAAATAATTATCAAGATTAAAAACTACTTTCATAAAAATTCAATATTTATCTTTAAAATCACGCTTAATTTCATTTTAAAAATTCCCGTGATTCGAAAAACATTTGTTCGAGTCCCTGCTTTTATTTACGTTTAACAGAAAGCGAAGGTGACTGAGTTTGTTAAAAATACACAATGTTTGCTCTGTTTTGTTTTTGTGATGTTGTAGTTGGATGAAAAAAAAGAAATATCATTTAAATTTTTGAAGATTTTTAAATTGTTTTTTGAATAATTTAATTAACAATATAAGGTACCCTGGGGTAATAACGCCACGTTAAAGTTCTACCAATTTTCACGGCTTAGTTTTAGATTGTATTTTTCAAACAAATATAGGATATGATACAGCAACTCATTGACTATCTATATGAAATAAAATAATTTAACAGATATGTATTCATAAAATGTAATGATGTTTTTTCTTGACCAATGCTATTTGGCGTTATTACCCACCTATATGGGTAATAACGCCATGCAAACAAAACTATGAAATAAGATGGAATAATTGCATGTAGATAGCCCAATTCTAAAAATACAAGCTCTACAAACTTAGAAATTGACAAATTGCATTCTAAGCTATTGAAAATGTTCAATTTTTTGTGAAAGTGTAATACAAATAAAGGTGTGGTGTGGGAGGGGGGGATGAGGCAAAAGAATATCAGACCGTGAGCTTCTTTTCGCTTAAAAAGGACCGCTTAAACAGAAATATGAGAAACATTGCACAGCTTTAACTGTGTTTATTTGAATCAGTATTTAGGATGTAGCTCGGCCACTGTAGGGAATCAACCGGGGTATTAATGTCAAGGATTGGCGTTATTACCCCGGTATAGTTATTGGGCAGTACATTTTAAATTACAAATTATCTCGAGAAAATATCCAAAATCTTCAACAACATTTTAAAAGTACATGAAATGCACTACAAATTTACATAATTAACAAAGTATTTCCGGATAAAAAGATAGTCTTCACATCACAAAACGTATCTCGCAAATTTTAGATCAAGCGTTAATTTTAGTTGCTTGTAAAAACAATAAGACCTAAAAATGAAACAAATTAACTTGAAGCTGTTTTTTGCGATTTATATGGCTCAAAACCCTTCTGCGCAGAGCACATGGGTGTCATTTACCTGATTATTTCATAATTATGCAAAATATAAGCACTTGGCGTTATTACCCCGCCTGGCGTTATTACCCCAGGGTACCTTACTAATAAATGATAAAAATGTCTAAAAAGTGGAATGAGGGGGATTTTTTCTTTAATAGATAGAATAAATAAATTTTATTTTAAATTTTCTTCAGTGGTACTTAAAAGAACCGTCAGTGCATAAAAGTAAAGTATTTTCTATATGTTGTTTCAATTATTCGAGCTGTATAACAGGTTTTATGTTTCATCAGCATGAAAAATCTTAAAAAAAATCAAATCTACAATGTTATATCGTGAATTATATATACATAAAAAAATCAAACTTTTGGTTTTTCTTAAGTAGGCTTTTTACTTTGAAAAATATCAAATGCACAATTTTACATCGTGAATTATATATATATATATATATAAATCGAACTTCTCCTTTTCTTTCCTTAGTAGGCTTTCTAATTATCACTTTGTTTCAGTTAAAAACTATTTTATACAGCAAAAACAGGCATATCTTATTTATATTGGATGAATAATTTTTAAATGTAGGAAATCATTCGTGCAAAATAACTTTAAACATTGCATATTGGGTAAAAAACTGAAGCGAAATAAAAGATCAATGATCATAGTTATTTTTTCTTACAGACGATAATCTACAGATAATTGAAAATTCATTGGTATCTTGTGTTTCTTTCAGTCTTTTTTTGCTCGGAAGTATAATTTCCGTTTTTAAACGCACTTCTATTTATTTAATACTTGATTTTTTTTATATAAAAAAAAAGAAAAAATCAATAAAAATTATGTTTTTTTAGCCTCCTTTTTGGCACTTTGCTTTTTTAATATTAAATGCACTTTTAAAAAATAATGCTTGGTATATTTAAAATTTACTATTCTTATAGTTATATATTAATATAGTTTTATGAATAAGTATATTTTAAAGTTAAAAAAAATAATTTAAAATGTTAGAAAAATGGATTGTACGATTTTTCCTTGAAAAAAGGCGTGTAATTTAGTATATGTCCATGAGGCGGCAGCACAGACGATCTCCTCAGTAAGTTTACATATGAAATTTGAGAATTAGTTGAAACTCGCTACTTGTATTAAAATTCAATTGGTCTGTCATGTCATATCTTGAAGGGAATTACCTAAGAACCCGATATTAGCAGTTAACACGAGTGTTTATTATTATATTTTCCAGCTCCTATCCTCCATATTTTTTTATAATTTTGGGTGCAGTAAAACGCAATGGTAAATCTACGTGTCAACCACTAAATTATGGTTTTCGAGTATCTTTCACAAAGTTATGACTTATACTACTTGTTACAGCATGCGATCACTTCGATAATTTATCAAAAAATGGTAAACTTATTTCAGTTGCAAATCTTTTCAATAGTCAAGACTACAAATTTTAATTATTTGTAGAATGAGTCAGAAAATATGTCTGAAAATTTCATGTTGTCACGCAAGGAATTTGAGAACCACTTGAAGCTTCACTGCAGGTTAATATATTGCAATTAAATTACTTTACAAATATTAGCTTACAACATAAATGCTACTATATTGCTTTAAACAAAAGATCATGCCATAAATTGTTGTGAATCACATTCACTAAAATACGAATACGCTATTTAGCGTTCAGCCCGATTACCGATAAGTCACTTGATATTATCTATGTGAATGGAAGGGTAAAGGGAACTTGTATATGAGAAATGGGGGTATTCCGAAATGAGAAGCCTGGGAAAGTGGTAAACAGAAAGAAAATAAACCTTGGGAATAGCTGAGTCTGTAGTTTACATAAGTTGTTTCTGATTTGGTTATGGTATAAATCAGCAAACATGTGGCGCTTGTATGGTATATTTTACAGGATTTATACGATTTCATGGGGAGTTATATCTAAAAAGCTAATGCAAGTAATTTGATCAAACTTCGTATTATGTTATACTTTGACATAATTTGATCCTTATTAAGTCAAATAGGTCGCTTTTGGGAAAGAAATTTTGATTACACACACATAGGAGGGTAGATGCCAAAATTGAATTATCTGTTAAACGTATTATGATACTCATATATCAACTTTCAAATTTGAACAGTTCAACGAGCTTATACTTGGAAATCCTCAAGATGAGCATAGGTTTTCATTTAATTTTGGTACATGTGATTTTGGTATGTTTGACAATTTTGGTATTGTGATAGCTTATTTTGAAGTATTAATATGTAAGACATAGAACAAAGTTTTGAGATTAACATACCCAACTTGTTTACATATGATTAGTGCAATTTTTTGAATAATATTTTAATATTTATTTTAATTTTGTTTATATGAGAAAATACTTTTTTTCTTCGATAATTTTTTTCTCTGATTTAAATTATATGAGGACTTCAGATTCCAAGTGTTAAAAAAATCGATTTGGAGTAAATTGAGCTTAAAGATAATTGATGGTATGTTTGAACATCAAAACAATTGACTATATTGAAATAAGAAACTTCAGTTTGTTTCATTGTGGAATTTGAACTATTATTTCAGTAACTACAAAAAAAGGAACGATGCAATTTTCTTTAAAATTAAAATTTATTAATAAAACTTATTAAACCTATAATTAATTAATTAGCAAATGTGGTTTATCTCTATAATGCAACGTATAATTACAAAATCACTTATATTTCTGTGCCTGGGGGAAAAAAACATATTTCCAGTTTGTGCACGTATTTTTTTTTTCAATTTTGTTACTTATACACACTGGATTCTAGTGTCTTCATTTATATGCCATCATTTTTACATAATTCTTTATTATTATAATGCCTTTTATAAAATCATTAAATGAATTCTTCGCATAACAAGAATTAAAAAATTAAAAAGTTATAAAATATACTAAAAATCAAAATGTTCCTCAACATACCTATATAATTGAAAAAAAATGAGTTTTAAGCTTTTGCAATCAGAAAAAAGCATACTAAAAATCTTATATTTAACGTATAAAAATAGTTTTCTCACATCTTATTTTATACTTTTTTTGTATAGGATGAAAAATAGATTTTATTTTGAACATAACTCCTTATTTAATGACACTTGAAGTTTCATTATTAATCGGTTTATGTGTTTTCATTGATAATTAAAAGAGGATTACTAAATATTTCCAAAAAGCTTCTGTTTATTAAAAAGTTTTTTATACCAAGAAATATTGAGAAACTTGAAGATTTTTAATAATAATTTTCTTGAAGAAATATGTAGTTATAGCTTGCAGCATAAAGCGCATTTTCATTTTATTAAACTCTTTTTACATAGCTAAGTTATATTTCGTAAGCTAAAATTTTAAATTTGTTTTGTTCTTATTAAAAATGCATTATTCGCTTAAAGGTAGAATACAGAAATAAAATAATTTTTTGTAATATTTAAATTTACTATAATAAAAATTGTTTATTACAAGATCTGAAAAATTATTATACAATGAAATTTTTTGTTTAAAAGTCTATAAAATTTCTTAAAAATAGAATGAATGCACAGTAGATTACTATATACTATACACAACTATTTATTAAAAAGTTTCATTGCAGGTCAATTGAAGTGGTGGAAGGAAAATAACGTTTGATTCGTCTACTTACTAGTGAATATATTAGAGGCTGTCCATAAATGATGTCACACTTTTTTTCAATATTTTTTAACCCTCTTCCTTTTTTTGTCACATTGTGTCACATATCACCATACTCCCTCCCTCCCACTTGTCGCATCTCATGCTCTATTACATAATCGTATACTTGCAGTTCAGCAGAAAAAGCCCTACATTATGGGACTTATTTAAAATTTTAGTTTTAAACTTTAGCTTTGTGTTTTAATGGTAATTGTTAGCATAAGAATTTAAAAAAAAACATTGTTTTATTTATTTTGTATAAAATAAGATTAAGGGTTACAGCAAAAAACATAATTAATATACAATAGTAATAAAACATTAACATGAAAGTGTAATTTTAAATATTAGTATTTTGGAATTATCAATGAAATTTAATATATTTGGCTTTAAATCTCATCTTTATGATCACAAAATACTTTATTTCAAAATAATTTAAAATCTTTATTTGCTAGCTTTTAATTCTTTTATTATAACAAAAATGTGTCATGTTACACATCTTATTTTCTCCTCCCACCCGCTTGTCACAAAGTGTGGCAACTTCACAAACCCCCTTCCTCCCCTTCCCCGCTGCGTAATGTTTTTGACCCTTCCTAAGCAGCGTTATATAAAGAAATTTTAAAGACTTGGCACCACAATTTTTTTCATGAAAATCTTTAATTCTTCATTCACAAAAATTTGTGATTAAATAAGGCAAATATTTCATCCAAAAATTTTGACTGTTTAAAATTACTGATACCAAATTTTGATACCCTAAGCACCAATTGAAGACGCATATGTGTGGCGTTATTCCTGAAACGATTGAAAAAAAAAATAGTATTTTGTAAAGAAAAAAAATAGTATTAACATAAATGTTTAAAAAATATCTATCACGTGACTATATGATTTGCAAAAGGAGAATAGAAGAATACTAACATCCTGTTTGTATTTTATATTTAACATGGTGGAACCCGTTGAGCATTGACGAAGTAAAATGAGTAAAAAGGAACTGTTTCAATGATTTATAATAAACTCACATAATTAATTACAATAAAAAATGCATCTTATATTGGTTAATCTCTCTTAAACGCAACTTAAGGCCGTATTTACTGTATTCTTCAATTTTAAACAAATATTATTTTAATATAAAATTAACAAAGTACTATGCCTATAAAACTCAATTGTCAAAATTTTTAAAATTAAACTTTAATTGCATATGTAATCTGTAAAATTATTGTAAATATCAATTATAATGATGTCGTTGTCAGTTGAATCTGTAAATGGTTGGTTTTCTGAAATTAAAATTACAAAATGTGTTTTACTTTGACATGATCATAAAATTTTTTCCCATGAAATCTAAAACCAAAATCCCTTTCACTTAAAAAAATATATATGCACTTCTAATAGTAATTGTATCCACCAAGTTTTAAAAAGCGATATTTTAACTTTCCTACCCTGTTCAAATTTGACTCAATCTTGATAAAAACCTTTCACACCAGAATTGTTACTTAAAATATTTTAATATATTTAATTGACGTATTTCTCTGAAATTGTTATTTAACTTTCTTTCTGAAAAATGTTCTGGTTCGAATCGTATAAAATAAATTATTGTTATGGGTCGATTAGACCCATTCAGGGTAGGAAGGTTAATTTGTTCATTTTAAAATAATTTTTAATCAAAGCTTCAAGTCATTATTTTCAACGACATCTTTGAATGCACACAGTCGCATTCTAAACTTCAGATACTAATCTCAGTACCAAAGACTAAAAACTGCAATTATTTCACTTTTTTAGACGCATTTGTATTAAAATGTTTAGAGAGAGAATCTGAGAGAATGATCCTTTTCATTTATATATGATGTCAATTTCACTTACTCAGCATTTTGCCTAGTGCCTCAAAATTAGTATCCGTACACGAATTTAAGGGCGGAGCGAAGAAATATTTTTTTCAAAATTCTTCTCACGCGAGCACAGAAAAGTTTTGGAATGGTCTCAGAAAAATACTCATAAAATTTTTAAATATTTTATAAATAGCTTCTAATTTTACTTTAGGATCTAAATATGCAATTTAAACCGAACAGTTATTAAAGTAAAATATTTTCTCATTTTTTGGTTATATTTTTATCTTTCTAATTTTTTTCACGCTTTCGAATTTTTCTAGCACGAAAAAGGGGGAAGTATAATTATGGAACATAAGTCGATAAATAAATAAATAAATAAAATAAATAAAGCAATTAATAAATGTCTTCCGGTTTCACTTTGGGGTCTAAATATAGAAAAATTGGTGAAAATTACGTAAAATTTCGCTTCTTAGTGATTTTTTAATTTTCGATTTTAAATTCCCGCTAACACGTAAATGTTGAAAAGATATACCGGAAATATAACCGCAAAATTATAAAATAATCAATAAATATCTTCCGGTTCTGTTCGAAGACTGAATATGAGAAATTATGCAAACGTGTAGAAAATTTAGAGGTTGAAATATAAAAAAAAAATTGGAAAACTTTAGCATAAAATTTTGTTCATGAAAACTTTAAACATTTCTTTTTCCGAAATAAAGCGTAAATAATAATTATGAATATTAAACTACAAATCTTGATATTCACGCCACACACAGACTTTGTATAAGCGTATTCCTATTTCCTTCCTAAGTGTATTTAGTTGGTTGTATGTACTTTTATGGAACAATATGCCGTATGGGGCATACTGTGCCCTAATTGTATTTGGAGTTCCAGAATAAAAGTTCCGAATGTGCATTTCCATTCATTTTTTTTCATATTTTAAATTTCAGATTGGTTTTTGGTTTCAAAAGATGGCATGACACGTCTTGCTTCCATTTTGGATCTGACATAGCCATCACGATTATTCTCTCGGATGATAACAAAGGAAGCTTTCGTTGTCAGTTTTACTCCCCTTTTAACACATTGAGAGTTAGTTTCCCATTGCCAATATCGAATATTCGGAAATAGTACGGACAATGTCGGACATTCGCCAGACTTTATCAGTTGCATTATAGGTCCGTTCAATAAGTGAGTGGAACAGAAGGTTTCGTTAGAAATTCTGATAGTCTGTGAGATCCACGTAAGATTTGGCTGTAAAGTTAATTGCAGAAATTTGGAACACACGAAAACCTGCTCTCGTTTTTCCCCTTGCTTTCAAAATCCTGCGTAGTGCAAGTTCTCACACATTCTGATTTGAGTCGATAAACAATGCAGTGATTATTGTTTCAAGATGGCCAAAGTAACAATTTTTCTGCATGATGAGATTCATAAATTGTTTCAGATCATCCGTAAGATAACCTAAATCTCCAATAGTTTTCCAGAGATTTTGTGTTGCATCTGTTTAGTGCATTATAAAGCTCAATCTTGCATGAATCTCGTAAACTGGCAGAATTGCCTATTAACGGAACCTACGATTAATACTCACTTGTCTAACGAACACATAATGCAACATTAGTTACATTTGTGGCAACACCCCGGATCTTATTCCATGTATAATAAAAAATATTTCATGTAAAATCTGACTTGTAGCTTCTAATCAGAGAATTAGAAGTTTCGGGTACAAATTTTAAGTAGTTTTGCTAAAATTAAAAAAATATTATGTCTTCCATTACGCTTCTGACATTTAATTAGTAACTATTAAATAAAGTTAAAATTGCAATTAATTCCTTAGTTAAAAATTTTTAAACATATAGATCTGGAGGATATAATATTAGCTTATTATTTTCAATTCATAATAATTTCATTTAATAAACAGAAGTAAAAGAACCATACAACTCAATAAGTGGATTAATTGTAAATGGGTTTTGATATTGTCAGCCCATATTCGGTATAGACTTTTAAAATTAACATTTAAAAAATTTTAGTTAACTTTTTAGTTTGAAATAAGTGTATCATACATATAGTTCCATTTTAAAAATAATTTCACTACTTTGGAAGTTCCCATATCAGAAATGAGACAAATATGAGGCATACGATGTGGACTTCAATATTCTAAAATAATGACGTGGATGGATGAGACAGACTGCCGGATAACGCATCATGTTCGTCTATACCTTCGAGCCTCTAAAATCATTTGATGCTCTTTTCGTGCAAGTACATTCGTGCTGTTCTTTTCGTGCACCTACATTCATGCTTTTCAGGCACTGGAGAGACAAAAGGTGCATCACTTGTCAAGTGGCACACTGCGCATTCGAAAATGTCTGATATTATTTTTTTTTCGGCAGCTATAATTTAGAGAACATGAAATATATAAAATCGGTTGATTTTAGATTTGTTGTAAAAGCACTTATGCACATAAGAAAGCAGAAGAAAAAAGAAAGTATAAATAGTTTTTATAAATAAAGACCTTTGTCTTGCTTTCGCTTATTTCGTGCTAAAGATTGATTCTTTCTGATTTTTGTTCTTCTTTGGAGGAATCCAAGACTTTTCTTTCACGTTATTTTCTTGTGAATCAAAGAGGTTTATGTTAACGCTTTATCTACTTACAGTAATTTTAAGTACATATAAAAACAACATAAGATAAAATTTATCTATTTAGTTTATTATGAAATTTTTGATGATGTTTCCACACAATAAACTCTTCTCGATCAAATTTAGATAGCGTACAGAAAGAGTCGAGGCTAAATATTTTCAAAAAGTGGTGATATTCTTAGTCATTTTCATATGAATAACTTTTCTTTTTAAGAAAAAAGTTACATGGAAAATCTTAAACTACAAAAGCCTTTCAATTTTCAGAGAGGATCAAAATACATTTAAATTGCTTCTTTAAGATTTGGGATATTTCCATAAGAGTATTATTGGTTAATTAATAAGACTAGTTCTGTAAATATTTTACAAAAAACTATAACTATCGATATATTTAATCAGTTTTAATTGAAAAGCATTCTAAATTTCACATTATCATAATTTGAAAATTCCGGTATATGTTCAGGTATTAAAGAACATAATTATCTAGGTGAAACATGTTCTTGATAAATAATTCGTTAGATAAACGGTTAAAGAAATTTAAACTAACATGTGTTTTTCAAAATAATAATATGTACGGTATTTGAAAACTATCCAAATTTAAGTTTTTCCTAAATAGTAAAACAAAAAATTGTTTTGATCTGTAAACAAAACAATCATAAACAATAAATACGAGACTTTTAATTTCCAGCAAAGCATCTAGATACTTCTTTCGATAAGGTCACTCTGAAAAAAAAAATGTTAAACATTAATAAGTTAAAAGCTATTTTAGAGAAAAATACTTTCAAACAGAGCATGATCGAGGGAAAAAAAGCAAATATCCCCTACTAATTCCTCAACAAAATATCGTACAAGAAAATTATTGGCACCTAAAGATTGGAAACAAAGTCTACTTTTAAATATTGTGGACAGATTTTTCTAAGGTGGGCATCTATAGATTAAAAGGAAACCAATCTTTATTTTTATTCAATGGCAATGACCAATTTTACAAAATATTTTTGTGATTATAGATATCCTCTATTCAAATTATGCTTAAACACAAAATTTCAAGTGATGTGAATGATAAGTTTTTGAATTATACCGTTCAAAATTTAATGCTTCTAATGTGAAATCGCGTTTTCATATTTTTAATAATATCTTATGAAAATATACTCTTATGCTCTAAAATAAGAAAAAAAAAGTTTGATTATCGAAATTACCGATAATTAAATATGCGATGATCTTGAACAATCTTAAATCAATTGACTGTAAAAAAAAAAAAAAAAAAAAAAAAAAAAAGAATCATTTTTTTAAAATATGTAATTTATTTGTAAGTCTTAAATTTTTGTCTTTGAAAAAATGATCTGCCAAATGGATGTTGTACTTTGTTAATTTTTATTTATTTATTTATAACTATACGTACCTTTGATAAATGTAATAATTGATTTCAGTAAACATATATATGTATATTTTATGTACCTATAAAAAGTACATTATACACACCTTTAAAACTTTTGAATTTAAATTATTGACTACATTACATTTAACTTTTACTTTCTTGACAATTTTCTAATTTAAAATTTAGATTACCCGAATAAAGAATAAAAATGACATGAAGATATTTATTACTCTACATGTAAATTGCATTATATTTAATTTATTTTTAAAATATTTTTCACGTTTTGTTGAGCTGTTAACTTATTTAAATTATTTCTGATAAGAAATTTCCTTCCGTAAACCATGAGGGACTAATGCAGAAATAATAAATAAAAATAAATATTAATATTCCAAAAATGCTGTCATTGTTTTTATTTTATTTCGCTGAATAAATCCTAAAAAAAGTATTGCTTACATACTTCCATTTGGCTATACCTATATTTGATTAAAAATATATTAATGTTTTCAAATGTTTCTTATTATTTTTCACTGTGCATTTTATGTTAGCATTTTATTTAAATGGAATTTCAGTTAATCATTATTTTGTTTTTTATTTAGTAGTTTAGTTTAGATCAATACTTTCTTCATTTGGGAAAAATAAATTATTATTATTTTTAATCATACATCGTCGTTGATAAATTAACAAAATGTGATTTCATTACTAATTCATGAATACGAATTATTTCTTTAAAATATACATAAGTTTTAACTCGAGTAATGCATTTTTAATATAAAATATTAAAAATACAGTAGAAGCTTATGTAATTTTTATAAATAACATAAAAAAAGTAAAGATTATTTATTAGATTTCAGTTTTGTAATAATATATAACAGAATCTTGTATTGACTGATATCTTTACAGTAACGTTGTTTCTGTTGAACATAAAATATGCGCGAACCATTTGATATAACTTCATCATGATGCAAACAACAAATTTAATGTTCAATATAACATAAATTATGCACTAAAAATTTTATAATAAAGGTCGTCCTAGAAACTCAGATATGATGTCCAGTTTGGTATATGTAACCGAGGATGAATTCAACTATAGGTAACTTATTTCTCAAAATATTTCTGTTTGTCTAAAAAAGTCATAAAAAAAAAGTTTTTTTTTTAAATAAAACTCAGTTATACAAGGTTCGCACCATAGAAAAATATACAGTTAAATTGCATGCCACAATAGCTCTGTGATGGAGGACAACCATGACTAGCGTCATACAACGTCACAATGGGTTGTAATTAATGAGCTTCTTATTTTCCACACATATCTTCAACAAAAGTAAATTAAATACTGTAAAGTTTGGGGAAATTTTACACATGCAAGAAAGCTTCGCACAGTGCGTAAGGTCAATTATATGAACTCGCACTCGCACCGAGCTGTTGGAATCATGAATCTATGCAGGAGTGGATTAGAAATTTCCATCTTCCCTTTCATCCATCATAAATATAACAACTGTATGTGTTTTTAAAATACATTAAAATCAGAAGAGTTGCGCAGAATGTTTTGTGATTTAATATAAATGTCAATCAATAGAGAATGATGTCATCTATGTGTCATATGGTGTATCTATAATCACTATTCATGTGATTTAATAACATAAAATGACATATTGCCTATCTCAAGTCTCTAAATATAAAATGGTGCAATTTTGAGAATTACATTTAATTTAATACTTTTCTCTGTTATCTTCTCTTACCAATAAGTTATATTTTAATTTATAAAACTGACATGCATAACTTAACTTTAGAAACCCTCATATAAAGTAAATACGGAATTAAAGACTATTCAAAATTGAACTTTTTTTTGTTCTGAAATTTCTTAAGTATATTTTGGCTTGTGTTACGATTTGTAGTAAATTTCTAGATCATTAGAATAAAAAAGCTACTTTTAAAAAGATAAATACCGTAATATAATACTTTAGTTTTCTTCTTTAGCCTTTTCATTTCTTTTATTAATCTATGATTAAATAATGTCTGATAAAGAGATTAAAAATTACTGTTTTATATATTGCATTTTATAAAAACAGAGTATTTTAAGTTGAATAGGGGCGAAAAAATAAGAAATAGTTTTATTCCGTTTCCTTAAAATAATCCAGTTGTATAGATCAATAATCATTTGTTCTTGGCTGTTTAAAGTGTTTGTTGAGTATTGAATTTTAATAAGAGATAAAGGGACTTTTTTCTTCAATATTAATCATAGAGATAAAATTTTTTGGAAATGTACATTTCACCATAAGTATAACAACATCTTATAAAAGACATCTTTTTTAAAAAAATTCAAATCTTATTTTTATTTTATGATATATTTTTTAATGAAATTTTAAATTGCTTTATGCATCTTGATTTTTGAAACAATTTCTCAATTTCTCAGTTTAGCACTTAAAACAGTATTATTAAAAAACAGAATATCGATTAGTTAATATCTTGAAGCATTTATTTTTTAGAGACATTTCTCTGAATTCCATATTTAATTTTATCAAAATTTTGCCTTTTAACAAATTAAAAATGAAATTTAATTATCTTAATGAAATCGAAAATTAAAATGCATATACAGTTTCTCTTGAATCAATAACAAGTTTCTTCCTTATCAATTTCATCAATTTTAATAAGAAATTAAAATTTATGGAACATTTAAAAAATTTAAAAATATTGTAAAATCAGTTTGGTGGCAGACGGATTTATAGAATATTAAAAGGCCGAAAAGTATTCTGTGTTCAAAATCCAAACGCTCGTAATTTTAGAAATAAATAAATAAATAAATAAATAAATAAATAAATAAATAAATAATAAAATAACAAAATAATAAATATATAAATATATAAATAAAATAAAATAATCTTGCAAATGCATGTGAATTTTTGAAAATGGCTCAGAATAAACTGATGAATAATTATGTACACAAAAATAATTTTTAATTTTTGGTAATTTTTTTATTAAATAACAATCTGCGGTTATTTTAAATCGAAAATAACAAATGGGTTTTCACATATACTCATGTACTTAATCTGTAAGAGAGTAGTCCAATAATTGTTCCTAGTGTTCATAAAAAATTCATACTCCGATATGATTGATGTAGAATAACGAAGTTTAACGTATTAGATGCCTCTATACTCAATTTCAAAACCGTAGCTGCTATATTAACATATTTTTGAGGGGGGGGGGTGAAAGAGAGTTTGGGTGAGAATGAAAGGCTGGATTATGTGGCTCGATTTGCGACAGTATATGAAACATAGCTACGTCGGTATGAATGCGAGTCCAAACGATAGTAGCCACTCATCTACTGTCACAAATCTAGCCCCCTCCCCCAAACCCTCTTGTAAAAACCTTTAAAAATATGTCCATAAAACTTCATCCATCCCTCCAAAAATATGTCAATATAGCATATGTTAATAAAAAAACTGAGCATATGGGCATCTAAGACATCGACATATGTGTAGCTTCAATATGCCACATCAACCTTCGCAGTAAAAATACTTTATATTCATTACAGGCAATAATTATTGAACCACCCGATAATTAACGGTAGAAAAAACTACATAGTATACAATTCATTTTAAAATGGTTGTTCGGTTCTCTTAAGAGCCAACTTAATAAAAATAAAGAAATAAATCTAAACACACAATGTTTTTTTTTTTATAAATATTTTTAAAAAGTCAATGTGTCTGTTGCATAAGAATTGAGATTTTTATTGTAGAAAAGGAAAATTGAATTCAATTTCTATTGAAAAGTTCTCTCAAATGATATTTTTGTTTAGGCGACATGATTCAAAGTAGACTAATGCCAAAGTTTTAGGGTAGTTCAAAAAGGATTTCCCATAGTGTATATAAAATATATGTACTGCGATGGTTGATATGGAATATTGAAGTCTAATGTCTTAGATACTTATAAGCTCAATTTTATAAATCTTAGCAGTTATATTGACATATTTTTTAAAGGAGGGCTGAAAAAGGGCTGAGGGTGGAAGAAGTTTGGGTAGAGGGTGAAAAGAAGATTTGAGTTTATGGGGCTTGATTCGTGACAATGGATGAGACGTGGCTACATCATTATGATCCGGAGGGCAAACGACAATACTCACTCACAAATCCAGTCCCATAAGCTTGAAACCAGCCTTTGCCTATCAGCCCCTCTTTAAAAAAAAATAAAATAGTTTTTGAAAACCAGGGTTCTCGCCAACATTGGCGATTTGGCGAATAGGAAATAAAAAACAGTAGTAAAATGAAAACAAATGCTAGTAAAATAGATTAGGAGTAAAACACTGAAAAATCTAACTTTAACCCTTTATTGCACCTCCTTTTCTTTGTGTGTTCTAAAATAACTTTTTTTTTCATTGCTACAGAAACAACCAAAAGCAACTACATTCTAAATGTCTCTTAGATGGGTAAATGCTTTAGACATACTTTTAACGAACTCGATAAACATTTAAAACAGCTATTTTTGATTTACCACTATGAAAATGTACACTAAAAATTCCTATGAGATATCGACTATAACCGATAGAGAAAAATATTATGATTAGCCAGTGATTCTTTTCATAACACTAATAAGCAGCACGTTGAATGGCATATTCGATGTCGTATTTCAGTAAAACTTTTCTCGATTTGGAAATTGACGCGAGTAATTTTCTTTGTGAATTTACTGTTCCATAGATTTTATTTAAGTGACAAGACAGGATTACTTGTCGTACAATCATTTGTATGCCTTTGGCTGTTGCTATACTGAATTAATATTCAGTGAGTATCTTTATAAATAGAGTAACGTAAATGGCATGGTGTGATTGAAGATGTAAAGCGACATCAATTGCACTGTGGATAAGAATCTCAATTTTAATCACACACAAAAAGAGCAGATATTGTTCACTCGCAATTTGGCGAGTCTAATTGTCCGTTTCTTTCTCCGTTTTCTATGCATCATTATTACAAGACCAATCGATTTCTTTAATCGCTAAAACTAATATACTATAACATTTTAAATCTATTTTTTGCGATATTTCGACTTAAAATGTAATATAAATATTATATATATCACAAGCCATTGTTGTTTTTAAGCAGATTTTTAAAGTTGTGAATGATATTTTATTAAACAAGATTGTTGTGAATTCGAATTCAATATAAAGCAGAATACGAATAATTAAAATATAAATAATTTGGAAATAAAATTATTCATAACATATATAAATGAACATATCTTTTAAAAAAAGAAGTGTAACTTGAATCTAGATGCACTGTATTAAGAATTCCAAATTTAGCAAACTTTAATTAAAATATTTACTGAACATACCCATCATCTCAAAGTACTAATTTCCTGAATTCCTGTAAAGGAATGTTAATTTCTGTTAAATTACTTTCCTGGTTTCTTTTCAAGATATTACTAGTTTTCTTATAAGCATGATCGCATTGTCCAGCATAGTTATAAAGCGCACTTTAACATTCTTTAAAAATTAATTTCCGTTTTCTGGAAACTGACTTATATTAGAATAAAGTAATAAAGTTTTAATTTACAATTTTTATATTTATGTTTCAGTCACGCAGTCAAATATGAAATTTAAGTTAATATTAAATAAAATTAAATATAAATCTTAAATAATTTACTACATAACTGATTTAAAGTATTTATTAGCAAATGTATAGTGATAAGAGTCTGTATATATGCACATATTGAATGTATATACCTTTTTTAAATTTAGCATAATTATAATTACTTTAGTAGTGATTTCATACTAAGAAACAGTATTATGTCTCCAGAAAACTATATGATCAACTATTAGAACAAAGTCATAAAGTTTTAATTTAGTATTTTAATGTTTTTGTTTCAGTAATACAGTCAAATATGAAATTTAGGTTCCTATTAAGTTAAAATTAAATATGAAACTTAAATAATTTTTTACATAACTGATCTAAAGTATTTATTAGCAAATGTATAGTGATAAGAGTCTGTATATATGTACATATTGAATGCATACATCTTTTTTAAATCTAGCATAATTATAATTAGTTCAGTAGTGATTCCATACTAAGAAACAGTATTATGCCTCCAGAAAACTACATGATCAACTATTGAAACAAAGTCATAAAGTTTTAATTTAGTATTTTAATGCTTTTGTTTCAGTCATGCAGTCAAATATGAAATTTAGGTTCCTATTAAATTAAAATAAAATATAAAATTTAAATATTTATTACATAACTGATCTAAAAGTATTTATTAGCAAATGTATAGTGATAGGAGTGTGTATATATGTACATATTGAATGTATACATCTTTTTTAAATCTAGCAAAATTATAATCAATTCAATAGTGATTTCTTATTAAGAAACACTATTATATCTTCAGAAAACTACATGATCAACTATTAGAACAAAGTCATAAAGTTTTAATTTAGCATTTTAATGCTTTTATTTCAGTCATATATGAAATTTAGGTACCTATTAAATAAAGTAAATATGGAACCTAAATATCACTTACAACATAACTGAACAAAAGTATTTATTAGTGAATGTATTGTGATAGGAGTGCATATATATATATACGTTGAACGTATACATCTTTTTAAATATATCATAATTATAATCAGTTCAATAAATATTTTATAATAAGATGGACTATTATGTCTTCAGAAAAATACACCAACTTATATTGTAAAGAATAAAATACCTCATAATATTTTAATTACATTATTTGAAAATTATTTTAATACCAGTGTGGCAATATTGCCAGTGTGATACACTGGGAAAATATTTCATTTCAGCAAGATTTTAGCGCAAAATATTTCAAAAATAAATTTAACCAGTCTATTTTATAACAGATATTACATTACATTCAAATTAAATATTTAATTTTTTCCTAGTATACATATGCATTTATTAGGCTGCATAAAAAAAGGCATTATAAATTTATAATTTGTAGAAAATTGTCAGTTTTTTAGATCTTATTATGAATTATTATATATAAGTTTTATAATTTGTAATAATTAAATGAACTGGAATTTCACAGTCAAATACACTGCTCAAAACAATTAAAGGATATTGCAGTTTTAGGTGGATTTTGTATCTGTGAAACTTTTTAGCTGATTGATACATGGTCGACAGACATAGTAGGTTATATGAGAATAAATTACATATGTTTGGCAGAAAAAAATGCATTTTATTGCGCATTTGTGTACAAAAGGAAAAAAACACAATTTGTGCATATAAGAAAAAAATAATAAGAAAAGGTGTTTTCTTCAAAGAAAATCATTTTCAGTAGGGGGTATGGTTTCCACGGGCGGCCAGCAACGTTGAACACATTTGAGGCATGGACTCAATGAGGCTATTAATGACGAGTTGGGGTATTCTGCCCCATTCTTCCAGAAGAGCTCTTTCCAATTCTTGGAGAGTTTGTGGGGGTTGTTGGCGGCTAGAAACTTGTCTTCCTAGAGCGTCCCAAACGTGCTCGATTGGATTCATGTCTGGAGAACACGCTGGCCCATTCCATTCGAATGATTTCTTCCTCGAAAAGGAAAACCTCCACCAGGTTTGCACGATGTGGCCTGCAGTTATCGTCCATTAAAATGAAGTTATCTCCGATTGCTGCAGCGTAAGGGACTACAATAGGTCTGAGGATCTCATCCCTATATCGGCGACCAGCCAGAGCTCCATCCCGAATGATGTAGAGGTCAGTGCGCCCGTCAATGGAGATGCCACCATACACCAACACTCCTCCACCGCCAAATCTGACACTTTCGTGCACGAACGCAGGATTATTCCTACTGCCACGGTCCCTCCAGATGAAAATACGCCTATTATCCGGATGCACAGAAAAACGGGACTCGTCAGAAAACAGAATATTGCTTCATTCATTTCTCCTCCAGTTGACATGCTCGGTTGCCCACTCCTTGCGGTCGCAACGATGCCTTGATCGGCATACCATCGGTCGGCGAGCATACAGATCTACAGCATTGGGCCGGTTTCGGACAGTCTGAGTTGAAATCGTGGTGCCTGTAGCCGAGCAAACGTGTTGTTTGAAAAGAGTAGCGTTCATGTTTCGGTGTCTCCGAGCTGTTTACGCTAAATACCGATCTTCATTGGACGTTGTTGCCCGTCTACGACCTTGCCCTGGTCTTCGGCCTGCACATCCACTCTCCAAAAAACGGTTCCAGATCCTGGAAATGACACTTTGTGACACTCCAATGGCTTGCGCTACTTCGGCTTGAGTTTGGCTCCCTTCTAACCTACCAACAATTCTCCAAGCTTCTGAATCTGTCAAATGACTTCGCTGAGACATCGTACTCATCAAAACAAAGCAATCACTGAATGCCGATCATCCTTGTCTTCATTCTCTTTTATCCAGTTGAAAGTCAAATTTCATTCGCTGCTGCTGAAGCGACGTTTTTGACGTCGAACTCAAAATTTGCATACTCCACTGTTTGAAAACTAGAAAAAATTGCATTTGTGATTCTCTTCTTCTATTTTCGGCAAAAAAATTTCGTTTATATCTTTATTTTATATAAAACTTCAAATATCCTTTAATTGTTTTGAGTAGTGTATATATTCCTTATAACGACCAAATGCAATCATTTTTTTCGTGTATTTAAGTGAAAAAGGTTTACACACAGTTGACTAATATGTTAAGGATTATTGTCTGAAAAATTACAGATAACAATGTGTACATATGTTAAATATAAATTTTAAATTTCACGCAAAATATAAGTAAAAAGAATGAAAATTATAAATTCTAAACTAAAAATTCATTATAAATACTTAAATATTAATAAAAAAATAAATATATTAAATAAAAACTATAAATTACGTAATGTTATAACATTAAGGGATTGTTATAACATTCATACATACTCATATTTTCCGTACGATCATCATATTTATCTGTAGCGATTAGTATGAGAAAGTATTTGAAAATCATGTCTATAAGAGAATATGAAATAAAAAAATATAATCAAAACAATCCCTACCTGAAACTCTCTTTGCAAATAACATTAATACTAATAAATTATAGAATAAAAGTCTTTAATCAACTCTTTAATCGCTTTGACATTCAGGTATTCATTTCCGTTTATTTTTTGTCTTCAAGCTCCATCAGTGGCTGAGAAGTTGTGCTCTCGAAGCTGCTAGACGGAAAGTGATGGGTTCAACCCAATAGCTCACGCCGGCTTAACCGTTCGGATTTTCCTTGGCTTTGCTTAGAGCCTTTGGTAATCTTGCGCAAATACGGGTTAGGTTACCTTAGAAAGTCCCCTACGGAGGACACTTCTCCTAGGAACAATATCCCTCATGGAGATTATTGGCCATCACAAATAACACCACCACTATCTTTCGTCATAAGTAGGACGTGGCAGAAAATTACAGTAAATTGATTTTGTAATATTTTCGGTCTTTTGTATAAAAAAAATGGTTTTCCAAAGTTTTCCTTTAGTATCTTTGGATGATGAAGATTAGATAATTATGCCTACTGACAAAGAAGAAATTGCGACAAAGCGACTTAAATAAAAAAATAGCACAAGAGCACTGTTTAAAACATAAAATAAAAAGAGGACAAAATTTACTTTATCGATAAAAAGATAGATACAGAATTCCTTCCATTTCTGTATAAAATCCCCCTGAGAGGAGAAAACAAATGTTACAGAACAAATAAAAAAGTACAAAAAACCTAAAGAAATTCTTTTGTTTAAATGTCACTTGTGGTCAATATGTTTTGATTCTAAAGATCTTCCAGTGACGTTGCTCACTGAAAAGCCGGTATAAAGAAAAGCCATTTTTTGAAAACCTATAAAATCGTTATTTTAAATTTTTATTTAGCAACGGTAGCTGTTTTATCGAATCCAACGTGTACGCTCTTGCACTGTCGTCACTAGATGTCTTTCAACCGTTGGTAATGCGATAAATCGATAGATAAATTCAAATCACTAAGATAATAGTCGAAAAATAGCCTAATCATTAAAAATAATAGCAAAATACAACAAGAAAATAAATAGCTTTGTAACTTTTATTGTAATCCTGTTTTTAAAAACCGTAAACAATGTTACAAGAAAGACAAAAGCCTTTTTCTCATCTAAAACATTAAAAATTTCACCAACATGCGCATTTTTTTCATCATGAACTTATCATGTCGTTAGATCGTTTATAACCAAAGCTTAATACAAAACTGTGTTTTCGGATCAGATAATCGCTCTGAGTACTCTTGTATACCTTACTCTCTTGTGCCGACTTACCCTACAAATAATTCCAGAAAAAAAATTGTTACAAAAACACAAGACGAATATTTTTTCTTATGTTTTCTATTCATTTCTGTCTTTTTTCTATTTTTGTATAAAATATATTATGCAGATTTCGTTTCCATAGGGACAAATGTTTTTTTTTCTCATCTGAAATATTCCCTGAAGGGAGATTTGTTTTCCTTCAGTGAATTTTTAATCTCAAAATGTGTTTTAAATTCCTTTAAGCAAATGCTATTTTGTAATGGAACCGCAATGAATTTTAAATAAAGATAACATTTAGATAAAGTAAAATGCTTAGTAGAAAATTTATTTTATTGACTAAATTATACTTTTAATTTCAATTTAAACTTTATATTGGCAGGTTATATATGTAAAATTATGTATGAAAATTTGAAATATAACTATGTTTTGTAAAGAAAAGGTTATATTTAGAATTTTCGTTTAATTTTACATTTTTTAATTTCTATTCATAATGATATTCGAAGGTAATGCTGAAAATTAGTGATAAAAACAGATAGCACCAAGATTATTGATCGATATTTAATTTTTTTAATTTAAATTTAAAACTTTATATTGGTACATTATATATGTAAAATTATGTATGAAAATTTGAAATATAATTATGTTTTATAAAAAAAATAGTAATATTTAAAACTTTCGTTTAATTTTACTTTTTTAAATTTTGATTCATAGTGATATTCGAAGATAATGCTGAAAATTTGTGTTAAAAACAGACAACACTGAGATTATTGATCGATATTTAATTTGTACATTTTTATAAATTGGGATATTTTTTTATATATAAATGATTCCAATATTTGCATTGTATATGCCATAGGATAAATTTTGAAAGAAGAAAAATATTCATTCCCACGTGTGAAATATCAAGATATCATTTTCTGTGATTTTATAATGGGGCTAAATCAAGAACAGTGCGTTAAAGGACAATAGTTATCACATGGAAGTAAAACTCCATCTCGTACCATTGCAAATAGTTGATTTATATATCTTGAAATTTTAAGAGCTTGAAATTCATTACTGGATGAAGAACGCATAGGAATAACAAACGCATTGTCATTTGTACTCTCAGAAAATATGTTTGCGGTCTACTCTGTTATCCGCCTAAAATTAAGAAAAAAAAAAACCAATACACCACATTTAAGGGGACTGTTAATTCTCTTGAAAAAACGACTAGCTAATTATTTTCAATTTTCGGTTTTAAATTTTAATGTTGAAAAAATAAATGCTTTGGATAGAATAGCTTCAGTCGAGCACTAATGTGGGTATTCTGTACTTTTTAGACTTCGGTTGCAGATTTTTTTATACAAATAAAGGCACTTTCACTTTCAGAAACGATCGAAATTAAAAACCCTGTCATTTAAAAAAAATTGAAACCGAATTGAAAATGTACAAAAGAGTCTTAATAAAAATCAACCTCAGAAACAGTCTGCCTATATGTTTAGCATTCGTGAACAAGTGTTTTCAAGTGAGTGAAGACCCTTTAAAATTGGATCTTCAGCTATATATAAAATTATTCAAGAAAGACTGTACGGTAAAATTTTTTCGTAGTTTAGTCCCCGATAATTTAACATAATAGAAACACGTAAAGTGTGTTCGAATCTCTACAGAATCCTCAAAACTACTTAATAATGACAGGCACCACATTATTTATAAAATCATAATTAATGTTGAGAGTACATACCATGTCTTGACTTTCTAACTTCTATCAAAGAAGTAACGTACGGGTCTTGGAGAATGATCTCAAAACGAACAAGGTGATACGATAATGAGCCATTGAAAAATGAAGTGTATGCCATGCTTTTCAGTAATAGAGGGCCGATAAAAATCACAATGCTAGAGTATTAATAGACAGTTACAGGTAGATTGCATAAGTGTCATACAGAGCAAGAAGTAAATGTTAGGTTTCACATGCTTCACCATGACATTATATCTTCTGATCCATCAAGTATTACAACCAAATTTCCTAAACAGAAAAATGTAAAAATGGTAGAATATTATCCTGATATTGATACGTGATATTTCTGGCTATTTTTAATTTTAAAAAAAGCAATAATTGGTTGTTGTTTTCATAAGATGAGATCGCTGAATTACATTTTTCATTTATTTTCAGAAATGTATGGTTTCAGATGTTTAAACTTTGGAAAACGTACCTAGGAATTTTATTGATCTTCGAACATTTCTTAGAGTTAGAGAGTGTAAATTGTACTATTTAACCACATGTCGAGATTTTCAGCGTGTCCTTCGTATTTTGGTCTCATCAATTCCAACTATTTACAACATTCCTTTTAACTTTTTAGCACATATTTGGTGTATGCATGCAGTGGCTGCTAGACTGCTCAGCGGGCAAGAGTGCGCTGTTGAGTCAAAAAGGCGTCAGCGCTAAATTGCGCAATGTAAATATTTTGCCTTCGTGTGCGTGTGATTAAAATGGGTGATAACGAATGTGTAACAGTAACCAATGAATGTATGGATTACAGAGAACATATAAAATGGAGAGAATCTACTGTAATCCGTCGCCTTAAGTTTTATAGAATTATAGACTTTAAAAAAAAAAAAAAAACAGAAATTTTGAAAGAACAGAGAAATTTTTGCGGTAAATTTACAATAAACTTTGTAAATTAACATTGTTAAAAATACACAAAACTCTCTAAATTTATTTTTAATGACAATAATTTAATTTAATTTTCAAACTCAGCATATCACTCAGTCTTTAGCGAGCGTGAAAGAATTCATTTTTGAGCAATTTTGAACTGCTGTATTATTTATTTTTTAACACAGTTTATTTTTCGCCATCCTGAGTTTGAGCCCGAGACCTCATCACAGTAGAAAATCAGAATAGTGGCTGAGCTATAACATCAGCTGTTAAATTGCTCAAAATATGTCTTTTATCATTCAGCGGGGAGAAATCGGTAAAAATCTAAATTATTCTATCTTAATAAATAAATAAATAAATAAATAAATAAATCTTTTTTAATATTTATATTAAACCTGCAAAAAAAGTTTTATAACTGTGTGGTTTAAATTATAAGTTTTAATAAATATAAAGATATCTATAAAGACAAAATCCCTACAAGAAGTTAGATATAATACCGGGTGTCCGCTCTCAACGGTGGCTAATGGCTAATTCCTAAACCATTAGTCATAGACATATAGTTCTAATTACAAAACAGGTTCAAAAAAGGATAAAAAAATTAAAAAGTTATTTGTGTCAATATTCCTTAAAAAAAATACGAAATTGAAAATGTTATACTCCCCCAGGTCTTATAAGTTATATGAAGTAAAATTTTCCTCTTACACTAAGAGGTAAGACGAAAAAAGTCCCGTTATTCTACTATTCAAATTGACCGAATAAGAGCTGCTTGAAGTTGGAGCATATTTTTTGCTGATACTTAGGGGTCATTCACAAATTTAGTCGAAATATAGACTAGTCAGTCACTATAGATACATTGTAAAACTGGCTGAGTGTAAAATTAACATTGCGATGTAAATTTGAAATCTTTAATTATTCTTATGCATGAATGCAAAATACACAATTTATAATAAACATATAAGAAAATAAACAGATTTTTGTAAATAAAATGATGAAAATTAACTACCTAAAATGATACATAGTTATAAATAGACAAATAGTCATAAATGTTATTAGAGAACTGTAAAAGTTGGGTTATGTCATTTTTTTCTTTTGGTAACTGAATATCATGTATTCTGTATCGCTGAATCTAAAATTAACCTTCTTTTTTCACTCTCTTGTAAAGATATTTTGCAAATCATAAATTTTATACTTAAAAAAAGAAAAAAAATAGCGAAAATTCAATATTATAAAATATTTTATAATAATTTACAGAATTTTAAATTTATTATTATAATATTTGATAAAAAATTATAATATTATCATAATTATTATAATATTTGATAAAATATTTGATATTATAAAATGTATGTATTTTTAACTTCTGATAATTATTTTTTATGTATTTTATATCGCTGAAAATGACCTCTTTTTTTACCATCGCGTTAGAATTTTCGCAAATTGTAAATTTGAATGTTAAAATTGAACCTCCACCCCCATCCAACTTTATCGGTCCAATCAGCTGTATGAATCCCAGTATAAGCCAAAAAAACTTATTGAATTAATTAAAATTTATCAAAACAAAAGTTTTACATCTTTTTTTCCAGTGTTAATTTTTGCTATATTTTGCGATTTACAAAAAAAAAAAAAAATGTAATATGATGGTTAAAAATAAAAGTTATTTTCAGATTTAGACCTAAATGTACACAAAAATCAAATAGCAAAAGTTAAAAAAACACAGTCATCCCCTCGATTTTATAATATTCTATTTTTGTTATATTTAAACTTTAAAAAAGAAGAGAGGATTTATCAATTTATTCATTGATCAGTGTCAATGTAGAATACACAATATAGAAAGTATTACTATATTTGAATACAACCGGTCTTTTTTTTTTTTTTTTTTTTTCTTAATTTTGGGAATAACGGATTTTGAATTTATTCTATAGTCGATCACTTTTAGAATTTTCAAGCTATGTTACGAGACATTCACAAAAGTTGCTCAACCCATTCAGCTAACATAATATGCAAATGAAATTTTGATAGCTTTCACGCATGTGCTATGAAAATTATTTAGTAAACCTGGTCATTTTTCATACAATTTTTATTATTTTTTAATTCTGATTACATGTTATTGTGCACAATACTGTTTGTCATATTTTAAGCAAAGAACATTATTTTTTATCAAGAACTCTGCAAATTATACGCAAAAAAACTGACTAACTATACATAAAAATGAACACAGTTTATTACAATAAGCCATCTAATTATAATCTAAAGTTTGAACGCCTTTGCTTCATTAGTTTTGACAGGATTATCGAAAGATATTCGTTTTTTATTCAATTTGTTGACGGTCCCCTATGTAGTTCCGGCAAAAAATCTTCACAGAAATGTACTATTATGTGTACACACATAGAGTTTCAGGATAATTCATCAGGAATTTTTCTAGATATTTACTAAATATCCAAAATCGCAAGTGGCCGGTCACGTTTAACAATATAGTGTATAAGTCTTGCACTAGAAAAATTTCTTGTCTGATTTGCCAGTGTAATAGGAAAAAATTACTAAATATAATTTATAGGACAGGGAGACTGTATAAAATCGTAAAATTTGTATTTTTTAAGAGATGTTTTTATTGACCAAAAAAACTTTTTAAATATTTCTTTACCTAATTTAAAATAGATTTGTAACTGGAAATATATGTCTATGACTAATGGTTTCGATATTAGCCATTAACCACCGCTGAGAGTACAAACCCTGTAAAATGAAATGTTGGTAAAATGATGATTGAAAATCTGGATCGGATCATTTAACCCTTTATCTACCGACGGTACTTAAAAGTACCATTAAAATTAGTTATTATAATTTTTTATTACATAAATTAGTTGTAATACTGTTTAGAATGAGTTGCAGACACATTACTTTATTTTGTTCAAAAAGCATCGTTTGATACACAAAACAAAAATATTTTTAAAAGGATGATTTCTTTTCTCTTTGTGTCTTTTCAGCTTTTTAGGCGCCGAGGGAGGGGGGTGGGGATTTTTCAATTTGAAAATATTTCTATATTTATATTATAAGAACATCATATTTGTAAATTTTATAATTCTACAAAATAATAAGAAATCAATTTAAAATTTAAAAAAAAAAAAAGAGTAAGGTTATAAATATTTCCTGAAATATCTGTAAACACAAGTTTAATTAATCCTTCTAAATCCTCCAATCCTCCTAAAATCCTTCAAAAATTTATTAAATGATTATGTAAATCTTTTAATTTAGTTTAAACAATTTACGTAAAAGGTTTTGGAATGAAAAATTTTCATGGATTTATAATTTGATAGATAAAGGGTTAACCGAGAACTAGTTTTTCTTTTTATCTCGTGTTTACAGACATTTTTAACAGTGTATTTTTATAATTTTATATTTTCTTTTTAATTGACAATTTTTACAATTTGTTATATCAAGTAAACGTCAATATAAGTATCAATAAGTAAGTTCAGTATGTATTATATATGTTACAGGCCAAACCCGATTTTAGGCCAAACTAGATTCGCCTAGGCCAAACCGGTCTATCCTAACGCCCATCGGATAAACTAGTTTTTCCTAGGCCAAACCGGTCTATCCTAACCCCCATCGGATAAACTAGTTTTTCCTAGTACAAACCGGTCTATCCTAATGCCCATCGGACAAACTAGTTTTTCCTAGGCCAAACTAGTCTATCCTAAGACCCATAGGACAAACTAGATTTTCCTAGGCCAAACTAATTTGGCCTAACTCTTTTAGGATAAACTAGTTTAGACTGCTGTTTATTGGTCTGAACTAGTTTATCCTAGGCGAATTCAATTTGGCGTGATTTTATATAATTCAATGACCACCCCAACGCCAACATTATTGTTTGTCCTAGGCTGATCTAGTTTATCCTAGGCCAATGTAGTTTTACGTGATTTATCTTACAGGCGTGAAAGCCCGATAAATAATGGGCTCACAGGTTCTGTATATGCATGTACGCATGTATGTACGTATGTGCGTATGTATGTACGTAACGCGATAACTCTTGATAGAGATATCCGATTTGCTTCAAATTTTGGATGTACGTTCATTCTGATAAAGTACTTTTCTGATTAATTTTGGAAATTCATTGAATAAGAATAAAGGGGGGTGAATGGGAGGCTAATCTCCCACCGTTAATTTAGAGAAATGGATTTATCATGCAGAATTATCAGTTTTCATTTAAAATTTTAGATGTAGGATCATTGTGACAAGGCGCCTCCGTGATTAGTTGTGGATGTTTATTGTTTAAGGCTAAAAGAAAGGGCAATGTAGATAACACAACATAATTTTGATGAATGGTTTTTGACTCTGAATTGATGAATTTGTTTAAACATTTTTGATGTAGATTCTTTCTGATTAAACGATTCCCTGATTAGTTTTGGGGATTTAATGGTTAAATATGAAGGGAAAAATGAAGAATTACCCTTTTACCTAGGAAAAACTGGTTTATCCTATGGACATTTAGATAAACAAATTTGGCGTAGGAAAAACTAGTTTATCCAATCGGCGTTAGCATAAAATAATTTGGCTTAGTCTAATTTGGCTCGAAATTGGGTATGGCCGGTAAAAAACATGTCTTCCACAAGAATAAGTATAAATGTGTGTAAAGAGTCATTTCTTATAACATCAATACTGAAATTTAACATCTCCACTATAGAGACATAATGCATTGGACATGGTGTTTGCTAATTTTTTTATTCAGCAGACTCGTGCAAACTGAGATCAGACTTGCATTTATTATTATTATTATTATTATTATTATTATTATTATTATTATTATTATTATTATTATTATTATTATTATTATTATTATTATTGCATATTCGAGCCAGATCGGAGCTGAACATAATTTGGAATCAAACAGCGTTTTCCATTTTTGAGAAATAAATTACCTATCGACATATAAGCTATTCTTGTCACGGCGTCAAGTTTTTTTTCCGTAAAGTCGTAAGCGGAAATTAGATTCAAAACGTGGTTTTAATAGTATTTTCTCAAAGGTACATCGTTTTTATATAAAAAAAAAAGATAACGCCATTCGATTACACATATTCTGAGTGAGAATGCCTGTTAATCTTATGCATTTCTGAAAATAAATTAGTTCTTAAATGTGTTAGGATGTAGCTCTTTTGGATTTAAGAAAAGCCTTAGGGAATGACAGTGAAACATATTCACAAATCTAATTTTACTGAACAGATTTAGTAGTTAAGTTGTTTATAATTCTCCTTTTTTTATTTTGTTCTAAACTACATTAATTATTTAATGAATCCCTATTTGAATATTGAAAGGTTTATAAATCTAAATAATCAATAACACATTGTGTAATTACCATTCTGTGAACGCATCGTAATTTAAAAATACATTGTAAATTTATCCAATAAATATGTATGCAGTATTTTTTAAAGGAATCCTAATTGTATGTTAAGAAATTTTTGGAAGAAATTGAGTAGGGCCAGATTGAGCCGGACTGAGTCTCTTTTCACTGGTTTTTGTACAGCCAGGGCTCGGGCTGAATTTTTAATTTTTATACCGGGTCACGGCAAAATAACTTTCCTTCGGGGAGGGAGGGGCCCGGGCCTCGAAACTCCGGCCTGTGAAAACCTCTGACAGTATTCTACAACCCTTCGAATAAAATACATTACATAAGGGTGTTGACAAAACCACTTTTCACAAGGTTAGCTATGAAGCAGTAGTTGGGATCAATATTAAAAATAATATTGAGAAATTAAATTTATGGCTTTGCATTCACAGGCTGTTTACACTAATTGTGTATTACGGTCTTATTTTTTTTAAGAATAACACCCTCGAAAAATGAAGTATTTTGGATTACTTTTTCCCATTTCTCCCAATTATACTTAACCATTGAACCCCCAAAACTAATAACTGATAAGCTTTATAAAATTAAACAATTATCCAAAATTTGAAGCAAATCAGATAGTTCTGCTCAAAAAACCATTCATCTGATTTAAGGAGGGTAATTCCCTATTCCTCCCTTTATACTTAATCATTAAACCCTGAAAACAATTCAATTATTCGCTTTATAAAGAAAAAACTACATTCTATATTTACGGCAAATCGGATAAATCTGCATAAAAACCCATTTTTCTAATTTAATTAAGGTGATAAAATGTCCACTACCATATTATACATAACCAATAGAAAAAACCCAAATTAATTAAAAAAGCACCTGGTCAAATGAATTCATGTCCAAAATTTTAAGCAAATTGGATAATTCTGTAATAAAACCAATTTATCTAATTTAAGGAAGGAAATAAATTGTAAGTTAACCCATTATATTTAACCGAAGAACCACCAAAATTAATCAGTAAAGCGCGTCATTAGAATGAACAAATCCAAGATTTGCAGCAAATCGGTTAATTCTGCATGAAAACTTATTTGCCATAATTAGGCGAGTTAACCCCCGTTCTTCCTGTTGTTCTTATTCAATTAACCCCCAAAACTAATTAGGGAAGCGCTTTACCAGAATGAATTTATATCTAAAATCTGAAGCAAATCAGTAAATTCTGCGTGAAAAAAGCATTTACATAAATTATGGGGCGTTACCCCTATTCCTCCCTCCCTTTATGCTTAAACAATGAACACCCACAACTAATCATGGAGGCACCTCAAGAGAATGCTCCTATATCTAAAATTTGAATAAAATATGCTAAAATGCATGGAAACCCATTTATTTGAGTTAAGGGAAGAGGGGAATCAGCCTCTCGTCCCCCCCCCATTATTCTTCTCCAATGACCTCCCAAAATTAATCAGAAAAGCTCCTCATAAGAGCTTTAAATACTTACGTAAATACTTACATAGATACAGAGCCTACGGGCGCATTAGTTCTCAGTCTTTGATAGCCTGATGAGATAAAAACACATCAAATACATTATTTCTATCAAGAGTTATCGCGTTACGCACATACGTACATACATGCGTACATACATACATACAGTACCTGTGAGCCCATTATTTCTCTGGCTTTGATGCCCATGATCTAAAAACACGTAAAACTACATTGGCCTAGGATAAACTAGATCAGCCTAGGACAAACAAGAATGTTGGCGTTGAGGCGGTCATTGAATTCAATAAAATCCCGCCAAATTGAATTAGCCTAGGATAAACTAGTTCAGAACAATAAACACCAGTCTAAACTAGTTTATCCTATAAGAGTTAGGCCAAACTAGTTTGGCCTAGGAAAATCTAGTTTGTCCTATTTGCCTTGGGATAGACTAGTTTGGCCTAGGAAAAACTAGTTTATCCGATGGACGTTAGGATAAACCGGTTTGGCCTAGGAAAAACTAGTGTATCCGATGGGCGTTAGGGCAGACCGGTTTGGCCTAGGAAAAACTAGTTTATCCGATGGACCCTAGGATGGACCGGTTTGGCCTAGGCCAATGTAGTTTGGCCTGTAACATATACAAATTTCAGAAAAAGTGCTGAAGTAGAAAATACTTTTTTAAAGATTGTTCCATTCATACCTCTTCGCCAAACTGCGTACATTTACAACTTTTGAATGCATTTTTAAAACTTTATTAAGATTTTTTATTACAAATAAATATTTTTTTAAAACAACAATAGAAAAAACCACTTTCAGTCTAAAACAGTTTTTTTATATATTGTATCCACTCCACTTCCCATTGTTATTAAACTTATTAAAAATAAAAATTAATTATTTTTTCAAGTGCTACATAAAGTGTTCTTCACTAACAAAGAAACTTAGAAATATGCTCAAGTAATAAAAAAGCAATGCTTTTTTTTTCTTCGGTTCCCTTAATTTCATAATCTTTGAAGTGGATTTCTCTTCCTCTTTCATACACAAATCTTGTAGTTTGACTTCATTTTAAAAAGATTTTTTAATTAAAATTCATTAATTATTTCTTTGTAAAAATTATTTTTTATAGATTTTTAATTCATAAAATTTGGGTGAAGAACAAGAATTATCATTATATATGTGTTCATTTAATTTAATTTGCACTTTGAAAAAAGTTCTTAATTTCGGAAAAACAATAAATATCGATCTCTTTAATGTAAAGATAAGATTGATCAAATAAAAGCATGCATATTATTAAATTTATGAAGTATGTAACAAGTAAAAATTAGGTTACAGAATTTTATTTTGAATTCGGGTAGAATCTTGTAAATAATTTTTTTCTAATTTAAAATTAGTTTTCTTTCAATTGCTTTTTATCCTTTTTCATAGTTTTTATTTTGCAGTTTTAAAAATCATTCTTTCTGGAATAATTTTTTAAGTACACTGTAAAAAAAGAAAAAATCTTTAAAGGTACTAAACATTTTCTAGGAAACTGGGATTCCAAGAACTTTTCATGTAACGATAACAGGAAAAATCCATGTAACCGATTCTAAAACTTGAGTTTTTGTTGTTACCGTTACAGGAAAAGTTCTTGGAATCCCAGTTTCCTAGATAAAGTATAGCACCTTTACAGATTTTTTTACAGTGTACTTAATCTTCTCTAAACTATATCTAACTCAGAGTTAATAGTCTTACATCATTGATTATTATAAGAATTGCACCAAAATTTATTAACGCTTTATTTTGAGAATTCTAAACTATTATTATAATTACTATACTATAATTCTAAAACATTCTTAATTCACATTAAAATACTAATTAATGAAGATGCCTGATAAAATTTTAAAACTGTATCTAAAAACAGTAGTTTAAATTTAACAAGGTGGAAATGGCACATCAAGCGTAGCAAATGAAGTGCGTTCGTACAATAACAGATCTTTTTGAAATATTATATATAATTTCGGATACAGTATAGTTCTCGAAATCTTTTGTCTGTTTCTGTAAATACTATCTGATTTCTATTATAAAGGATGCGACTTGTAGTAAACCCCAATAACGTTTATCAATTTCATAAAAATGTTAAGCAGTTTAATACAATTAAAATACGCCCCAATCAAGATTTTAGAAATAATTTGAAACCTAAGAAAAAAGTGACATCCTTTAGCCCTCTGACAGACTTGCAAAAGGGCAAAATTGTAATGTTGTTTACTCAGCATTTTGTTTTGATTGCTAAAAAAATATGATTCTTTCAAAATTATAGAAAAATCTTATTTACGAATATGAATGTTACACTTGAGTGTGTTAATCATTGCACAATGTATTAAAAATCCATTAAATCAACTGAGTTATATCATTTTAATTATTGCTTGCATAGCAGTGAAACCTGGAGCTTAGGGAACATCTATAGTCGGGCTTGTCAGTGAGAGGGTTGTATTCGAAAAAACGCTTTTCCAACATCAAAAATTCGAAATTTTCCGATACAACTTCAGACACATTTTTAAAAGTAGAAACATGAAACTTGCTAAAGGGATTTTTGAAGAGACGTACAAGGTGCCGTGTGATGTCATTTTACGCTATATTCATTAGAATTAGATTTATGAACAATTATCTTCTCAGTATGACACTTTTTTTCGTTCCCAGATCTCCCGCTTGGGAAAAATCTGTTCAAGATGTCGTTTTTGATTGCTTTTTTCGCAATATTTTCTTCATTTATCAAAGAATCGACAGTCACGGCACCTTGTGTACTTTCTAAATTAGACAATTTGCCAGTTTGATGCCGTTGAGAACAAAAATTAATTTAAAAATAAATCGGAAAAAAAGCAGTTTGAATCGAAATACACCCTTAAGAAGAGATAATCGTTAAAGTTAAAAAAATAATTTCCTGAGGAGATATTTTAGTTACAAAAATGCATCAAATATTTATAGACTTTACATTACGGAGAGGAAATTGGAAAGTGAGTGACCAACAGCCTTAAAAAAGAAGTTAAAATGAATTAATGTATTTTTTTCCTTTGCATCGAACGTGGGCCAGAATGCTTTCTGTAATGCTTTCATGTACCGTAACGTGGAGTGGTTGAATATTACAAGGGCCACCAAACGAATTTCACTTTTCTGAAAATTGAAGTATGTCACAAACCATGGTTATCTATACTTAGGCTGAAAGAGTGTTTTTAACTGTGGACTCAATTTATATACTTAGTAGGAGTTGAAATGGATATTTTATAAAAGAAATAACATGGATGCATATTTTTCCATGTATTTTTATATTTTCTCTCAGAATAACTGCTGATTTTTTTTTTTTTTTTTTTTTTTTTTTTTTTTTTTTTTTTATGAAAAAAAAAATGAAATCTATATATCGATTTATCAATGGGAAATATAGAAAAAAAATAAATTTCAAAATTTCAGCTAAAGAAAATATTTTGTACACACAATTATGTTTTTTAAATATTGTATTGCGATATTTTACAATTTACTGAACTTCTGCATTATTAAAGTGAATAATGTTTCTTTTATGCATTTTTTCTAGTTATTATACATTTTTCATTAATTTTGAATGGTCTCCATAAAAGAAATTTTAAATAACTTTTTACAAATTGGTCTTTTTAATGCATAATGTTCACTTTTATCGTCATTTTAATGTTGGATAAAGAAAATCATTTTCTGTTTTCTACGTTCTATGTGTCACAATCATAAGACATTGACACTTAAAAATGTCTATTTTTAATAATGTGCATTTAGTTCTGACGGCTGTTTAGAAAACCGCAAATATTTTTTTAACTAAATTTTTACTTTCTTCTATCTTCAATAAAAGATAGAAGAAATATAGTCACTACAGTTATGTTTTTCCGGAGCGTCAAAAAAAGTCTTTGAAATTGACATGTATTTGAAAGTGAGGAATTCTGGTGTTCTTATCATGAGATTATCATTATGTTTACGGATATCATTCGAAGAAGTCACATTCTAATTTTTTACTTATCACAAAGTTAATATAAATATATGTTAAAATAAATAGTGATAATATATATGTAATAATATATGTTAAAATAAATAGTGATTTCATAAATGTGTTTTGAATACACAAATAATTTAAGATTTAAAATTCATTTCCAAATAAAAAATATTTTTCTTATATATTTGGGCACAATTTAACAATTTCAACACATTTTTTTTTATCTTATTACTTTCTTCTATCTTTAGTAGAAGAATAGTAATCATATTGAGAAAGTATTGCAATCAAAATTGTTTTCAACTTCCAGTTTTTGTCGGATTTACACATTTTAAGGGTCAGAGATTCCAAAAAACATCTTTTTAGAAAATATCTGTTTGTACGTGTGTCTGTGTGTACATATCGCCTTTGTACCATTAAAAAGGTACGAAGATATTATAAAAATGAACCAAACTTTTTGTGAATACTTTTGGCTATAGGTAGCAGGTCCTTCTTTAATTTTGAGATATTTCGCCGTAAGGGGGCACTGCAATTTTTGCGCCATTTGTAATATTATACAGCCTAAAAGTGTATGAAGTTATGCATAGAATTTAACCAAATTTTTTGTGTAAGTATTTGACTATGGTTTGCTCCTGAATTTCAAAAACACCGGAAAGGGGCCTTGAAATAGCGATTTTTGGGCCATTTTCAATATTTTACCACCGAAAAGTGTAGGAAGTTACGTATAGAAATAATCCAAATTTTTTGTGTGTTTGACTGTGATCAGCACACTTTCCCTAAATTTGAAAAAATCCGCCTGAAGTAAGCGCTATAATCGCAAAATATGTACCATTTTCATTATTTTGCCATCAAAAAGTGTAAGAAATTATTCATATAGCTTAACTATTTTTTGTGTAAGATTATTTTTGGTTATAACAAGTAGGCCCGCTCTGAATTTGAAAAAAAATCTGCCAATAGTTCTATATAATATTGTGTATCAGCTCGTGCAGGGACGGGAACTCGCGTGAAGTCAGCTCGGCTATTTGTAAACAGCTGATGATAACATATTAAGAAAAAAGCTATTGATTTTAATAAATATCATAACCCACATAAACTCGCTTTTACTCTGATTAATTGGCTGAAGCAGAAATTTTAGATTAAAATTAAAGTCGGTTTAGTATTGAATTAATAATATTAAAGTATTAACATGTGTAACTAATTTTTTAAGCAATCTACTCTAACATTTAAAATTTACGACCAAAAGTAAAATAAATAAATAAATAAATAAATAAAAGTATAATATCGCTTCTGATTTTAGTGTTCAGTTTATTTTTTAATCAGCCAAATACCGATATTTCTTAACAGATATGTTTGAAGTAGAACACTCCAGTTTTACTATATACTGCAAGCCTTTTTAAAAGCAAAATTTGTAATTTTTTCTGATTGTAAAATGATTTGTGATGACTAAAATATAAAAATAATCGTCCATACCTATTTTACAGTTTTTATAAGAAGAAAAATCATGTCATTCTATTTAAAAATGAAAATTTTCACATTCAATGAGACATCTTTGTGTATAGTACACTCGCTATGGATTTTTTAACCCTTTCAGGTCTGGTGTACAATTAATAGTACATGTCTTTTAATGGCGTATTATTTTGTTTTAAGAAATTCTTTAACAACTATTCAAATGTAGCAATGTTAGTATATGCCTATGCATTTAATATATGACTTCATTTAAATTTAGTCATTAGTAATAATAATGAAAATTATTACTTGTTATGTTCTCTTTGCACTGCTTGCGATTCTTTTATTTTAAACATGTATTTCACTGTTTGAATGTAAAATAAAAGTTATTATTCTGAAAGAATGATCCGTAATAAAGGCCAAAAAGCATTAGAAAGTTGTAATATAAGCTAAATCATGTTGTAATACAATATTTTATAAACATCTCCAAAAATTCTTCCTTAGCTTATTATCATATGAATATCAATTGAATAGTAAGCAATAGAACAGCATTCGTTATGATTCAGACAATGAGAATATTCGTTAAACACTAATTAATATATTTGGATCTAGTGTTGATGATATTAACGTAGAAGTTTTTTTTCTAAAAGCAAAAAAAAAAAAAAAAACAATCGGACCCGAACTTATTAAAAAAGAAATTGTGATGCAAAGACGAAACAAATTTTACAGGCACACTCGGCGTAGAAAATTCATTACTTTACTAAAACATAGTTTCTTCTTGTTTGTGGTTAATGCAACCTTCATTCTATTTATAAACAAATTTATTTAAATTCGCGTTGCTCATTGTCTAACTTATAATATGCTGACCACAACTTTCATTTCATTTAATTCAAAATTTCACTAAAAATGTTAAGACTATATATATTCAAACCACAAACTATTTGGACATAAAGATTACTCAAACCGATCGTCTAGGCGGCGAAGCACAGCTATTATAACATAATAAGGAATGAATAGTTAGGATTAATCAAACTGCATGCGCGACTAAACGATTAGATAACTTTTGAACCTGGAGAAAACAATCATTCAACCACTCTAAAGTATTTGTAAAATACCCTATATCCAGGAAATCAAATAAAAGAAGAATTTTATTGGATTTCATGAAACTTTTCATATAACGAGAAATCTTGCTGTTTTACGCATTAAAACAAGTTTAACATCTGTTATGCGATATATTTCATAGATTCGGAACCATATAATGTTTATAAACCTTTAATTGCTTTCTGTACCAGCTTTTTATGAATGCATACGGAATAAAGACTTCATTCATTCCGGAATTAATTTCAGATAGCATTTTTTTCTTTTACAGAGAATTATAAGATAAATATAAAATTTTCTCTTAAATTATATTTTTAGAAACATTGCGAGTATAATTAAAACATAGCTAATGTAAAACACAGCTTACGAAACCACAGCAATTATATTGATTCATAAATAGAATGTGCTTGGAAAGAAATTGAACCTGTATATAATAAAATCTGTATATAATTTCTACACGAAAATTTCACAGTACAGACTTTACAGATAGTATTATGCACATGCATACTCTATACTGCACATTGTTCTTGATAAGACTACAGCGCTGAGTATTACAATTAATAATTTGAATTTGTTTTTACAGTTGGATAGCCTTTTACAATAACTGATATATTGTAAAATATTACTTGTCAAAACACATATGCGGTCACACTATTCCTTCTAATCAATTCAAAACATCACACATTCTACATGCATTGATCAAAAATGTATCCTGGTTCACAAACTATACTACATTTAAAATGATTTAGGTCTTTGATGCTATTTTAGTGCCATATAAAAAGATTTTTTCTTAATTCGATACATTTTTTCGTTATGCATTAGAATATTTATTTCTTAAAAATATGAAAAAAATCGTTATACTGTGAAATTTAAATCGATACATATCGTCATTTTTATAATAAGCATAAAACGGAACATTGGTTAACTAAAGAAAAGCACTGGTTTTGAAATTTCTGAATACCTAGAAAATAATCAATCTATGTATTTGAATGTTTAATCAGTAAATAGAAGATTGTTTGGAATAAATACTTCATACTTCATAATTTTTAATCTTCAGACACAGCGCAAAAGTTCTGGATCAAGGGGGTCCGGTACACATTTTAAAATATTTTTTTATTTATTGAATTAAAAGTCATAGTAAATTATATTATTTTAAAACAAAATAACGCTTCTCATAACTTTTCCTAACGAAGTAAAATAAAATTTATTAAAAAAATGTTGTAATTCAAAATCGTATAATTGAAAACATTATTTGTAGATTTCTTTCTTCATTGTATTAAACAAAAATACATAATTTTTAAGGCTGATTCAGCATTTTCAAAACTCATAATTTAAATAAAAATGAAAAATATTTAAAGCGAAAAAAATTATAAAATTAAAAAAGTCATATTTTCAAAAGCAATTTTTTTTTCAAATTTGCTGAATCAAGATTAAAGTAAAGCATTTGAAAAAGACATGTTCCAAGTTTGAACCCTTTATATTTAATGGTTCTTGACTTTTAACATTTTATGTACAAGAAAAGTGAAAAAACCCATCATATAAAAAAGCACATTTTCACAAGATGTCGTTTTCACACCAGCCATTGCTTGAAAGTTGGATTTTAAAACCAAACCAAAATGAAAAACATAATATTTCTTGTTAAAAAAGAATAGATACATGATACCCGATAGATACACGATTTAAACTTCATTTTAAGTAGAAAAAATAAATAATTTTTAAAGCAATAATTTTTTATAAAAAATTTGAAAATTATGTGTTCCGTATTCCCTTAAATATTTACACATTGAAATATTAACTTAAATAAATCGGGTAAAAAAAGCTTACCATTCGATTATGTGACTATAAATTTATATTTACAAAATATATAATAATACAAATTGTTTACAAATTATCTTATAATATTTATTATACAATTACCACGCTATACACGTTTATCTTAGACCATTAACTTTCCTTTCATCACTCTCATAAATCATTTCTTTGCATAAAACATGAGCCAAAGAGAACTTCTCTTTGGTGGTACATTCTTTAGTGTTATATTAGTATTTTTTCCGAAATAAACAAACGTACAATCTAACAATGCATTGATAACTTGGTATTTCCTAGTATAAATAATCATAAATCAAATAGTAGTTAATTTTTTCTATAAATTATTGTAAAATATTTCATCAAATACTTAAAATACAGGCAGAAAAAAATCCGTTTTAAAAGTATTTGTGTGTGTTAATAATAGATGTATTACAATAGAAAAAGATTCTTGAAATATTTATTATTCTAGTATTTAATATTTTAGTATTCATTATTCTAATATTTAATATTCTTTATCCTAGTTATTTTTACTTTTTTCCATTTTTACAACAAAACAGTATTTTAATTGTGAAAATTTTCGATAACCTGTTTTAAAGGATTTATAAGTTTTAGGACGTCCAGAATACAGTTTGACTAGTTTTAGAAAATATCTGTCATGAATCTTTATGTGTTTATATTTATCTAATACAAATTTTATGGACGATGTATCGCAAGAACTAATGCATATATAATTTAATAATCTTAAGATTCAGTTACATCTCGACATTAATAGCAGCATAAAATTTCACAATATCATGGGCATTGACATTAATCGTTGTGAATTAGCCTTTGGTGTCAACTTTGGTATCCCTGCTATGGTGCATATTTCACGGTTTCTGTGAATTCTTCCGTAAACCGGGGTTACTCTGTGACGTTTCAAGCATATTTTTGTGCATAACTTTTTTTTTATTCTATGAAATCGAAATGAAAAAAAATACAGGTATATTGAAGTAAAAATTTTCTTCAACATCAAAGCGGATTAAAATATATAATATGAAGTATTGTAGTATTAGTTATTCCGGGGTTCAGGTTACTTTGTCACCTAGATACACATATTGATAATAACAATTTTAAATGATAGCACTAGGCAATATCTGAGAAAATTATCTCAATACTGATGTAAAATAACAAAGGCATACCATTTATATCATCTAGGGCTATTGTAACGATTAGAGTTTAAGATTTATATTGGGGAAAATACCATTTTCCATTTTTATGGGTGAAAGCATTTATTATATCATCACATGGAGTATTTTTGATTAATGTAAGGATATTGACTCTCTTCAGGTTGCGGTATTTTTTAGTTACAATTGTGACATCAATGTACAAATTTACTTTGTTAAGGGAAAACCTCATTCAGCTACAACTCCCATAGTTTTGGAACTCAACTACTCACCTTCATGAGTAAGGATTGCTCGACGGTCCACGAACTTGGTGTTCCTTCCATGGCTCTTTTTGACAAGAATATTATGCTGCATTTGGAAGGTTGGATATATTTTTTATTCCTATCATTATTAACAGCTACCACTGCGTTCCGCATCCTGTTCAGTTTAAATGTCAAATTGTCGAACACTTATTTTTTTCATGCGTCTTTATTTTTTTTCTTAATGCCTGAGAGATATAAAAAAATTGAATTAGTTTCATGAATAAAACACACTAATAAATATGTATAAAACAGTAATGAACCATTTCGTCTACAAGGTGACAAAGTTATCCCGAGGTGTCAAAGTATATTCAGTTTACAGTATATCTTAAGAACGAATAGCGACTAATTTCCTGAACCTGCAAATTTTGTTTGATTTTGTCACAAATACATCATTGTTATATTTGCTTTAATAACATTGAATATGTGCGTCGCTGCTGTGTCCCGTTTTTCACGATTTCTGCGATCTGCAGGACGTACATAATGTCAGGTAAATTTGCTTGCAGACCATTTATATAAGGTGGCCTGGGGTAATAACGCCAGGCGGGGTAATAACGCCAAGTACTAATATTATGCATAATTATGAAATAATCTGGTAAATGACACACATGTGCTCTGCGCAGAAGGGTTTTGAGTCATATAAATCGCAAAAAACAGCTTCAAGTTAATTTGTTTCATTTTTAGGTCTTATTGTTTTTACAAACAACTAAAATTGACGCTTGATCTAAAATTTGCGAGATACGTTTTGTGATGTGAAGACTATTTCTTTATCCGGAAATACTTTGTTAATTACATAAATTTGTAGTACATTTCATGGACTTTCAAAATGTTATTGAAGATTTTGGATATCTTCTCGAGATAATTTGTAATTTAAAATGTACAGCGCAATAACTATAACGGGGTAATAACGCCAATCCTTGGCATTAATACCGCGGTTGATTCCCTACAGTGGCCGAGCTACATCCTAAATACTGATTCAAATAAACACAGTTAAAACTGTGCAATGTTTCTAATAATTCTATTTAAGCGGTCCTTTTTAAGCAAAAATAAGCTCACGGTCTGATATTCTTTTGCCTCATCCTCCCCCCCCCCAAACCCAAACCTTTATTTTTCTTACACTTTCACAAAAATTTGAACATTTTCAATAGCTTAGAATGCAATTTGTCAATTCCTAAGTTTGTAGAGTTTGTATTTTTAGAATTGCGCAATCTACATGCAATTATTCCATCTTATTTCATAGTTTTGTTTGCATGGCGTTATTACCCATATAGGTGGGTAACAACGCCAAATAGCATTGGTCAAGAAATCACGCCATTACATTTTATGAATACATATCTGTTAAATTATTTTTTTTATATAGATAGTCAATGAGCTGCTGTATCAAATCATATATTTGTTTGAAAAATACCAACTAAAACTGAGCCGTGAAAATTGGTAGAACCTTAACGTGGCGTTATTACCCCAGGGTACCTTATAAGATTTTTTTGTGACAGCACCCGACATAATAATGTATTGCGCACGATGTTTAGATGTTACTATTTATTTCTACAAACAAAAAACATACTTAACGTTTCAATCTTACTTGGCAAACTATTCGTATATTCAAACAGGCTAGTCATCAATTGAAAGTTACTGAAAATTTTTCAGTAAGGAAGGTCAATGAAATTAATTTATTATGGAAGTCGAAAAAAATGTTTGAAATTAAATCATTTTTTCTATAAAAAATCATGCTAAAATAAAATAGTCAATGTTGACAAGACCAACGCTTGAAGCATCAGAATATATATATTTTTTTTTAAATCGGAGACCAGTTTTAATAAACCCAATTTTTCTATCATAAGTGTCTAAATACCACACTAGTGATGGTGATTTTAATGCTACCAAAACCCGTCGCTTTTATTAGATCTCCTAGTGCTCAAAATAGATTTTTTGTACGCCATATAATTAATTATTACGAAAAAGGGTTTCAAAATACAAAATTCTTAACTGAAGCTTATTAGAAAAAAGTAATAAGTATATTACCAAATATATGCTAAAAGTAGATTTCTTCTGTAATACAATTGTAATGAATAGAATTCTGAGTTAATCATAAATTAAAACTTATGTATTATATTATTCATCTAGCTATTAATTTTAATAACGTATAAACGAAAATTAACTTCTGTGCATCCAAGTATAAAAATATTTCCATACTTTTGTGATTGTTAGAACACTGTTAAAAGTATTGTTCTAGTTTGAATCAAATTTTGGTGCTCAATACCTGCCACTGTAACATGGTGAATACTTGAACCAATATTTGGACATCATGCTGAAGAATAGCTCCATTTGATCGAACGAGGTTGAAATGGGGAGCTTCAAATGTTTGTACGAGTATTCATCATAATATGAAGGCACCTAATGAGCATCAAAATTTGGTTCAAACTGAAGTTAATTTTTTAATAGTGAAAGAGTCAATCATCCATAAAAGAATGTTTCAGTTATTATTTTTCAACAAACTATAAGTGTTGTAGACTGTTGGTGAATGGTAACAAATAAAGTGTAACTGAAACAGTTTTATATTAATGCATGCTCGAGTGCTATTTTTTCATTTAATCGTTTGTAGTACTACATACGTGAAATGACGACATTTGAGCATAAAGCGCTATTGCATATTTACCTTACATAAAGCCATATGATTTCTTTCATTAAGGTTTTATAAAAGAATGAGAAAACTTATATCCAATAGCTGAGGATTTGCCAATGTTGAAACATAGAATTGAAGAATTTATTCCTTCCATTACTTGGGATTTGTTAACGGAAGTTTTGGAAAGATTTAGACTTTAGATTCGACCTGTTCCGTATAATAAAAATCTGCACAATTTAATCTTTCGTACTGTCTTAAAAGGTCAGCTAAAAATAACTCAAGTTGAGCCGAAATTCGCTCATTTCACATTTTGAAAAGCAGCTTCTCATAAAGAGTTGAAACAACTCAAGTGAGTGAGTTGTTTTTAAACAATTTAAATCAAGACGAGTTATTTAAATAAGCAATCTAAAACAAGATGAGTAAAGAATTTAAAAAAACAACTAATTCATGATTCAATAAATTACAGCTCTTTCCTAAGAAGCCAAATCCACTCTTTCATTTTAAGAGAGTATGAAAAACTATTGCAATATATGAAGAAATTGTAATTTCCAAACACATGAGAATAAATAAACAAGAACAATCATTAAAGTACTTTTCACGCTTCATGATAAATTACTTAGGTAATTAAATTTGACAGATTAATCAACAACCTATCAATAGATTATGTATTTATCAGATTCTATACAGCATCCACTGATTACATCAAGGGCATTAAAATGGAAAAAATTATATATGCAATCCAGACTATTATCTTTATTTATGACATTTTTTATTATACACTGTTAAATAACTTAAATTGTTTCATCTTAGATGATGAGCTATTAGGGTGTAGCATAATTATAGTATATATAAAATCTAATAATACAATTTAAAAACCTAAAAAAAATTATTTTTCTAGGTATTCATAAATGCAAAAAGTATTGATTATAAGTAATCTGCTAGAGTAGTGACTTAAAATATTAAGATTCATATATTGTGAAAATATATTCCGGTTTTTAAAATGCACACAAAGAAAGAGTAAAAAACAAAATTCTTTATATTGAAATCACATTTACTCTTTAGTGAAAAAAATTCAAGTACTGAATAAATACAACTATGTGTAAAAACGGAAATTACTTCTTTGAAAAAGAGGAAAAAAGACGCTAAAGTTGTGTTCTGGTTTTCTTTCCAATAATGAAATCTCAATTTCTTCTCATTGACCTACACAGGAAACAATTGCCACGCTTATATAACCTCCTGAGACCTGAGCAAAATAAACTACATATATTCTTTCAAAGATTAGTTTTTCTGACCAATTCGGCCTAAAAACTAATATTTTTTACAAAATCGATAAATTTTAATTTTTAAATTTTGCTGGGGGGCACATCCATTTGAATGGATGTTGAGGTCATAAGCACTATAAAACTATAAAAAATTTATGCAGAAATGATGCAAGGCAAAATTTTATTTTTTATCAAGATAACATAAATTTATTACTCAAAAATAATTATTGTTAATAAAAATAAATTGTAAATGTAAATTATTAACAGTTAATGCTAAAAAAATAAATTAAGCTCCATGAAATGTTTTAAAACAATTTCATTCAGCAGTTATGCATAAAAACATTTGGCAATTTGTGCAACGAAATTTAGTTTTTTTTGTTACAGCCTGTATTTCTACAATGCGCAGAGTTTTTGAAGTTGGCTTGTTCTGGCATATATTTTGCTTCTTTCTGCCGAAAAGGAATTAATGGCCAGGCTAATCGGATTATTTTTGCTTTAGGTTGAACTTCACGATCACTATCCAGATCATCACATGAAGCTATGGGCGTATTTTTTTACCATCTGCTATTAATTTCTCTGAAATACCTATTCGAAACTCCATAAACTTTAAAAAGTCTTTCTTTGGATATCCATTAATTTCATAACCTCTTTTGTATTGCACAGCTTTCCACAGCTTTTTTTCTTTCTCTGCTTGTGAAATATTATTATCAAAAACAACCTTCAAGTTTGATCGGATAAAAAAGTATCTGTCCCTCCTCATTGCATCAAAAATTAGTTGTACCCGAGTGCTACACCTCCAGAACATCTTGACTTAAGGAAACCCCAATGTACTCATGAGCAAAGTGATACCAACAAAAGTTTTAACTTCAGAGGCAGTTATGTTGAGGGAATTTCTATTTTTCATAACACATGTTCTATTTGTGCAATCAGCAATTAGTTTGTACATATTATCATCTATGTAATTTAAAAAGTACTCATGTGGAATGTAGTTATGGCGATTCTGTACATCTGAATTAAGTTTTTGAATAATTTCAGGAGCATCTGGGATACTCGATGCAAATCTGAAAATAACATAAAATAGTTTCACAATTTCTAGATAATCATACACTATTTAATTAATTGTAAAATTGTAGCATTTAAATAGCTGAAATAGTATTTATGTTACACTAGATGTGTCACTTTCATATTAGAAAAGGTTCAAGATCAATTATTATCATGAAAATCTAATAGTAAAATAACAGTACAATATATTTGCACTGCGTATTCAATAGTAAGTAAATATATTAAAACAAAAGTAATAACTTTATTGCGATAATTACTTTTTGCAATTTTATATTTTCAAGACACAGATATAGTTGACAACATTTCTGGATTTTAAATACCAATAATTTTAAGCGAAGATATTTGCCTTCCTTAATGCCAATAAATAGAAAAAATACTCAGATTAAATAAAATAAAAATTATTCATAAAAATTATTAGTATTAAAAAAATGTAAAAGTTAGCAGCTATGCACAAACACACATAACATATGTTAAAAAATATTATTTTATAAGAAATTGCTTCAAAGATCTCTTCCATGTAAAAGTTGCCGCTTCCTTTTTTTTCTCTACTAGCTGTTCGGATTTTTCTATCGGGCTATCCTCAATGTCTGTTTTATCCGAAAAATCACTTAAATCCAAAACTGGATTTAAACCTTTATCAGTAATAGGATCATTAATCTCATTATCATTACTCCAATCATCCATTTTAATATCAGATAAATCACAATTAGCCATTAATTCTAACTCTTCTAGCGCTGTCAATCCTTACAGATTATTAAAACATACATAAATGACATGTTTATTTATTCTTAAAAGACATAAAAAATTCTAATTTGTAAAAAATACTCTCTAAAACTAAGAAGATATTTATTTTTTAAAGGGAAGATTTGTTTACATTGGAAATAAAAGTACTAAGCCTAATTATGCAATAGATGAATTGAGAACTGACATCCATTTTGATGGATTTTTTAAAAACAAGCTAATTAAAAAAATATGAACATATTTAACATTGTTAATTTATTTTACCTTAAAACAAAAGATCAAAGTATCAGAAAAACATTAAAATAATGCTAAAAGATAATAAGAATAATATGAAAAGTGAAACTTACCGCGAGAGCGTCGATTTCCAACGTGGCTCATGTTCTCCGCCATTTTATATACAAATAAATTGCTGTTCCCAGATTCTTAAAGTTAAAAAGGGATTTTTGATTCATCCGTTATGATACCATGCCAGTTCTTGATTTCAAAAATATAAATTTTCGCAAGAGGAAGGAAAATTAAACATCCATTTTAATGGATGTTAGGTCTCAGGAGGTTATCTTTTATTTCATTTGTTTTTTTATACCTGGCAGAACAAACCTATTTTTTACAAAGATTGATTTAATATGGTAAATTAATTATTCATGAAATGAAATATTTTTTGCTTCTTCTTTATGCTTTTGTATGTTTGCTTATAAAATGTAGGTATTCCATTTTCCAATGTTGATAAGTAAAACCATTTTTAAATCTATCGAATTCTCTCTTCAACTTGACAATATAAAACAGAACCGCATTATTATATTTTTAAATGTATTTATTTTATTAAATAGCATATATACCTTATTATGAATTAAAAATGTCATTTTTTGTGGAATATGCAAATAAAAATTTTTGGTATTAGGCGAATGTATGAAATGCCCAGCATTAAAAAATTAAAGAAATGTATTATTTAATACGAAAAAAATAATTTAAAAATTCAGAAAAATAGATTTTCATTTTTTGTGTTTTCTGATTGTTTCTAATATTTATAAATACAGCCAACATTTTTTTTTTAATTTTATGTATAGAAAAAGCTATTTTGATGAAAATGCTGATGTGACAAATTGTCACTAAACCAGATTTTAAACTATATAGATATTTTTATGCCTAGACTTTTTTTAAAACTTTGGCGATTAGTTTAATCAGAAATCACTAAAGCTATTTCGCTTAAATTTTAATATAAAAATGCAAAACGTAATTTCCCACTGTACCTCCTAGAAAGTCTCTTATATTTTCAGTTTTCCATATTTTACAAAAATTATAAGGACATTTTGTGAGGAAAAGTTAATTTTTAGGGTTCTGTTCTTAAAAAGTAAAAACGAAACGATTATAAGATCAATCTTATATCTTTCTGTCACAGACATTTTAATCGTTATCTGAAAAATTGGGAAAGTTTCCCCTTCAAATTAGGGGAAATTATAAAGAATATTAAGCCACACAGTTACATATTATTAAATATCCACAAATATATTTAAGAAAAATATAGAGGTGGTTATTGTATTATTTGAAAAGTATTTTTTTTTCTTTTTATATATTATGGGGTACCATGTGAAAGCTTTTGTAACGCTTCACTCAAAAATACATTTCTTTTTATTTTAGGTATTATATTTTCAGATATATCAGAAAATGTAATGCAAAAGTATGTTCCCCGCCCCTCTACTTCTGAATCTACTGAAACTAAAATTATGAGAAAATTAGAGATACCCCAAATTAATTTTAGTATTTCAGGGAAATGATGGCGAGCTCCCTAGGCCATATAAATTTTGTAAAAAACGCATTTTTCCGTTGCACACAAATTTGATTTTCGAGCATTCACCAAAATATTGAGGAGTGTTGGAGATACCTATCAAAGAAGAAATATGAAGCATTGCTGAAAATGACCATCGATTAATAAAAAAAAAATCCTGTAATTAGCCGAGATATTACATTAGCCGCCCCTAAAGGACACGGACGATTTTCACATCATACATAATGAAAGAGGCGGCGCACTGTATGAAACGTCGGTTTTAATACCTTGATAACAATTCTTAACGATATATTTATTTAATGCATTGATCTTTAGGAGTGTAAACGCAATAAACTTCAAATTGTTAAAAACAAACTAATTTAATTAGAAATGGTCACATGAATAATATATTATTCGCGACTGGTTTTCATTGAGTGGATCTCTCAAAATGCCTCTCGTGTCTTTAAAAGTTAGTTAAAAGCCTTTCTAGAAAAACGCAACACGAACAAAGGCGGCATTACAACCATGTGAGCTACTTTCAAAGAACGCTTAACACAATTGCTAGATCAAACTTTAAACAATTGTTTTATTTTATCTCTATTTAAAAAAGAAAAAAAATCATCTTGAATTTAATTTTATGAAGTGTCAAAATAAGGTATGGACTACTTTTATTGTCAGGGCCAAATTAAATACCTCGTAAACAAATTATAATAAGATAAAAAAAGACTTATTATTTGATATTTGATATTATTTTGACTTCATACAATCCTTGAACTTCTATGGCATGCTCATTCATACTTTTCTAGTATACAGAACAATACCCAACTCCACGTTGTATATTTTGCAAAGTTTTATTATTGTATTAGCAACTATTTATTTAGTAATACATTTAATATTTCAAATATTTATTGCACAGAACCCCCTGAACGCGAGTAGTGCTCACACTTGACCGTTAATTTTTATTGCCAACATTTCACAAATATTGTAAATTTTTGTGACATTTTTTTTTTTTTTTGTACATTTTACACAAAGTTTTCGCATTATGTTTCAGACAGCCATAATTCGCAATTAGTTAACAAAAGGGCATCGTTGATATGACTTTTTAATTCTCTACGCGAGCTCTTACGTCAACTTCATTAATTTAGCAGACTAGATCAAATTCCATTTGAATATAAAAAAGGACGCATTTTTCTCAATTTATGATTTTCATTGAAATTCCAAAGTAATCTATAACATGTTTCAGCTCAACAAAAATGCTGTGAAAAATAAAAGATTTAAGTAGTACACAGGGAAAAAATATTTTTTTTCCTGAAAAACTCTCTTATCGTTACATTTGTATAAAATTGTTTTTCATTCAACAAAATAAAGCATATCTATTTTATGAATAAAAAGCTAAATATAAAAATTGAAAGGTTCAAATGAAATAACGTAAATTGTTCTGCGGGGTATAAAAAAACATATAAAACACCATTAAATATGGTAATTATTTCTCATACAGAGCAGTGAAAGGAAATTGAGAATTCATTATTGATGATTTTTTTCTGTTTTTTTCGGAAAAGTAATTTCCGTTTTTACACTCACTTCTATTTGTTTAGTACGTGAAATTTCTTTTTCATGAAAAAGTATAGAAGAGTTTTCAATAAAACGATTTTTTTCTATGAATCAGTTTTTTGGATCTATCTTTTTTTTTTTTAACTGAACACGTTCTTTTTATGTAAAAATAAATATTTCTTTAGTTACATAGTACTAAAAATTCAATTTTTTATTTTTGGAAATTAACTTTACGTCGCATTCTTTTGTGTATTTCTATGACTTTTGTGGGAAAAAAGATATAATTTTAATTTGAAAAATAAAGAAGAAACATATAATAGTTAAGTCTTGTAACTAAAGCAAAAACTAATCTATGAACATCATGTTTCACATGATGACATGTGAAGTATTCGAAAGGCATAACAATCAAAAGCTAAGTTTCTAAGAACTATACTTTGAAGATTTCTCTTTTAAATATATATTTGAAATATGTAGCAATACCTTAGATTTCGTTATTTACCGTGAAAAATAATAATTTTTATTTTTCACACACACGCGCACACAAAACTGCGTGTAGTATGTATGCTTTAGTTTGATAAATTAAAAGAATGATCTGAGGCCATTTAGGGAAAGGTTGGGCACAAACAAATTTAATATTGCTAATAATTGCATGTACCGGTGTCCCAAAAATGACTGATGGATTTTAAAATTCAATAACTTGCAAACGGTGACAGCTATTAAAAAAAATTTTGCAGGAGGGTTATGTATAATGTCATGAGTTTTTTTACCGTAATTTTTTATTTTAATTCGCATCTCAAACAATAGGTGGCGTTGACGGCGATTGAAGGCCAGTTCGACGCTTCACTCAGCACTGATCACCTTGCCTTCAATCACCGTCAGCGCCACCTATTGTTTGAGATGCGAACTAAAATAAAAATTTACGGTAAAAAAAAAAAAAAAAAAATAATAAAAAATAATAAAAACTCTTGACATCATACATAACTCTCCTGCAAAAATTTTTTAAATAGCTGTCACTGTTTGCAAGTTATTGAATTTTAAAATCCATCAGTCATTTTTGGGACACCCGGTAGTAATGTTAGTATATGTCTAAGCATTTATTATATGACTTCATTTATGTTTACGCATTTAGTAATAATAATAATAATAATTAACATAATAATTAATATAATAGCAATAATAATAATAATAATAATAATAATAATTATTATTATTATTATTATTATTATTATTATTATTATTATTATTATTATTATTATTATTATTATTATTATTATTATTATTATTATTATTATTATTATTATTATTATTATTATTATTATTTGCTTCCTGCTCTTTGTGCGTTTGCAATTCTTTTATTTTAAACATATATTTCACTCTTGAAATTTAAAATAAAAGTTACTTTCCTGAAAAACTTCTGTATAATAAAGCGTAAAAAGTATTAGGAAGTTGCAATATAAATTAAATCTTAGTGTAATGCTATATTTTCTAAACACCTCCAAAAATTCTTGCTTAGCCTATTGTCATATGAATATTACTTGAATAGTAAGCAAGACAACAATATTCGTATTCTTCCAGATAATGACATATTTATTAAACACTGATTAATCTATTTGGATAGCTAGTGTTAATGTTATTAACGCAAAAACATTTTTCTCTAAAAACTGAAAAAAAAAAAAATCATATCCGAAAGTGTTAAAAGCATGTCTTCATTTGCGAAATTTTTTTAAACAAAAGTTTTGATAGATTTTTCAATTAAAAAAGCAATTTTTAAAATTGAAAAACATTCCCCATTGTTTCATGCGGCAGTGGTGCAGTAGAACGTCACGTATTGTATGGTAAAGAATAACTTAAAATAACTATTCATATTTCAAGGACAAAGGACTCAAATAGAAACTATGTCCATATTTTTATAAAATCATCAAATAACACAAAACATAATGTTTCATTCCATATCTATAAAAAAAAAAAACTTAAAAGAGTTTTTGCGCACAAATATATTATACATAAGCATATATGTTTAATAAGATTGCACTTAAATATTTAATTTTATATTAAAATTATTTTTTTATTTATGTAACAATGTGTAGAATGTATAATTTTTAAAAACACTTTTATTTAAAACCACCTGATGACTTCAGTTATATCTCTTTAACCCTTTATCTACCGACGGTACTTATAGGTACCATTAGAATTACTTCTTATAAAATTCTTTTAATACATCAATTAGTTGTAATACTGTTTAGAATGAGTTGCGGATACATTACTTTATCTTGTTCCAAAAACATCATTGGTTACAGAAAACAAAAATATTTTTAAAAGGGTGATTTCTTTTGCCTTTGTATCTTTACATCTTTCTTGGCGCTGAGGGAGAGGAATGAGGATTTTTCAATTCGGAAATATTTCTATATTTATTTTGTAAGGACATCATATATGTGCATTTTATAATTCTACAAAATACTAAAAAAAACAATTTAAATTTAAAAATATTGAGTGGGGTTATGAATATTGCACAAAATCCCTTTAAATTCAAATTTAAATAATCCTTCTAAAATCCTTCAAAAATTTATTAAATGATTATGTAAATCTTATAACTTAGTTTAAACAATTTCCGTAAAATGCTTTAGAATGTAAAATTTTTATGAATTCATAATAAAGTAGATAATGGGTTAAAGAGAGAACATCGAAAGAATAAGTTAAAACTATCAATTTTCTGAGGATATATTTTAAATATAAGAATGCATCAAACGCCCATGGACTTTACATTACGGAAGGGTATTCGATAAGTGAGTGAACAGCATCTTTAAGGGATTGCTTAAAAATTCTATTAAATACCTTCATAGTAAATGATGAAAAAAATGGTATAAAGAACTTTATTAAAGGATAATGCTTCCTTTCTTTTGAAAATTTTTACGTTTATCATTTTATTTGCAAAAAAACTCATTCAAATAAACAAAGTATATTTTATTTCATAAATTTACTTACCGTCATAAATCAGTCGCTAAAAAATGTAGGTAAAATGTTCAGCCAGGTATATAAAAAACAGAAGAAATAAAAATTCGTTAATCATGGCAATATTTTCCTTTACCGGGCAATGAAAAAAAAATTGAGATTTCATTATTGGAAGAAACAGAGAATGCATTATTAACGTTTTTCTTTTCTTATTTTCGATTAAGTAACTTCCGTTTTTACACGTACAACTATTCATTCAGCACTTGAATTTTTTCACAAACGAGTAGAGGTGATTTCTATATAAAGAACTAGTCTTTGGGGTCTACTGTAGTACTTACCCATCATGCATATGTATAATATAATATATGAAAATAAAACATGGGAAAACTATTTATAAAATGCATTGCAATTCCAAAACAAAATTGACTCGTATATTTAAATATTGTTAATATATAAAATAATGCTCTATTAATGAATTGCTGATGAACCAATTTCGACAAATTATATAAAATGCCAAATTACTCAGGTAGTACCAAACTGCGTAAAAGAAACATCTTTATAACTGCAAAGTTGTAATTATATAAAGTAACAGTTTACTGCGTCGGATTAAGGGTCTCGTTTCCAATTAAAATATATCCTTGAATTGAAATTTGTATGAAATGCAGAATCATGAAAAATCGAAGATTCTGGAAAACAGGGTTAGAAGTATCTCGGCAATTAATAATCCCATCGAATTCGCTTTTTATGCAAAATTTGTGTTATTTTATTGCTTTTTACGCCCACTCCTTAAAATAAAAAATATCATATACCTTGATTTTTATCTACCTTTCATTAGAACAAATTTTTCAAGAGTCCGAAAAAAATAGTTCCAGATAATCGAGGTTGTTGACATTAAATAAGCTTCGTCCCATTCTTACATATTAAGAACATACAAATTTCAAGTCTCTATTTCAAATTTTTCATGAGTTAAAGCGTTTACAGACACACAGACAGATGGTTGGCAATTTATTTCTTCTAAAAATATGTTTTTCGGAAACTGCAGTGTTTCAAACGTATAAAAACGCATTTTTTTTCAATTTTTAAAACGATCGCACGATCGCCTTTGCTAGGTATATATTTCAAGTAACTATTTAGCAGTTTATCTATAATATAAATTTTTTTAATTTATGAGTAATAAGAAAAATCACTTTTTAGGTCTTTAAACATTAAGTTATTATATTTTATCTGTATAATTATTTGAAATAAATATTTGAAAAAAGTTTTTACCTACGTTTTTAAACAAGTATATTTTTCTATTAGACATTCAATATAAGGAATTATATACTTCATCACTATAAATAATACAGTGTAAATAAAAAAGTGCATTTAAAGAGTTTTATTAAATGATAATTTTTCTTTCTTTTGAAAAATGTTTACCATTTTCCATTTTACGTATAGAAAAAAGTCATTCAAAATATATTATAATAGGAAAATATTTATCATAAAGTATATTTTATTTTATGAATAATTTACCTACCGTACTAAATCAATCGTTAAGAAAAACAGGTACAATGTTCAGCCAGGTATGAAAAAAGAAAAGAAAAAAAAGATAATGACAATCGTTACCTTTATAGGGCAAAATATAGTACTAAATTTTATAAACAAGTATGTTTTTATATTAGAAGTTCAAAATAATGAATTATATACTCCATACCTACAAAAAATACGGTGTAAAAAAAACGCATACGTAAAGAATTTTAATAAAAGATAACGCTGCCTTTCATTTAAAAATTTCTAGCGTTTACTAATTTACTTATAGAAAACAGTCGTTCAAAATATATCAAAATATTCATCACAAAATATACTTTATTTCATGAATAATTTACTCACGATATTAAATCAATCGTTAAATTATGGGTAAAATGCTCAACCAGGTGTAAAATAAAAGTTTATTAAACATAGCAAGTGTTTCTTATATAGGGCAAAATAGAGTGCTACATTTTATAAACAAATATATTTTCTATTAGAATTTCAAAATAATGTTTTATATACTCCATCCCTACAAAAAACAGTGTAACTAAAAACGCATACATAAAGAATTTTATTAAAGGATAATGCTTCCTTTCTTTTGAAAATTTTCACCGCCTAACATTTTATTTTTAGAAAAGAATCATTCAGAATACTCATAATTTCAAAATATTCATCACAAAATCTATTTTATTTCTTGAATAATTTACTTATCATATTAAATCAGTCGTTGAAAAAAGTAGGTAAAATTACCAACCAGGCATGTCAAAAACAAAAGAAATAAAAGTCTTTAAACATGGCAATTGTTTCCAATATAGGGCAATGAAAAGAAATAGAGATTTCATTATTGGAAGAAACCAAGAATTCATTATTAGAGTCTTTTCTTTCCTTTTTTTACAAGAAGTAATTTCCGTTTTTGCATTCCCTACTATTTATTCAGTGCTTGATTTTTTTTCATTAACGGATAAAAGCGATTTCAATATAAATAATTTGGTCTTCTACTTGTTTTTTATATGTACATTTTAATAACAAGAATATATTTAAAAAATGTATGAATATCAAATTTTTAAGTCACTACTCTTACAGATTACTGACAATCATTTTTTTTTTTTTTTTTTTTTTTTTTATGAGTACTTAGAAAATATTTTTTTAACCGTTTAAACATTATATTATTGTAATTTATATATATATATATATTTGCTACACCCTAATAGCACTTTGTCAAACATGAATGTCGAAGATGAATGTCGAACTTATTATTTAGAAACAAAAATAGAGGCAAGAATAACATTTAATCAATGGGTAACATATTTTATGTGTGCTCCATAGCGTGTTTAGTGAAAATTAGTTACATTGACATTTTTATCAATGTGGCATTTCCCATAACAGGAATTCAAATAATCAATTATTGACTATATTACTAATATTAAAACAATCAGAAAAAAAATTAACATCTATTTTTTGGAAGCTTAAAATTACTATCCGTATTAAAGAAAAAACATCTTAAACTTTTAATGTTGGTCATTTCATACATTCACCTAATACGAACAATTTTTATATGCGCATTTCATAAAAAAGCGTATTTCACAATTTTTTTATACTTAGGATGTTATATGTACTATTTAACAGAATAAATACTTTTTTTGAAATATAATACTGCGGTTTTCTTCTATATTGTCGACTGGAACAGGTTATTTGATATAGTTAAAAATAGTTTTATTTAACAACATTGCAAATAGAATACCTATATCTTTTAAACAAATATATTTTTTCATTAGAAGGTCAAATAATGAATTATATACTCCATCACTATAAAAAACACAGTGTAAATAAAAAGTGTAAAATAAAGAATGCTATTAAAAAGTACCGCCTTCTATCTTTTGAAAATTTTTACCGTTTACCATTTTAATTATAGAAAAAAGTCATTCAAATAAAAAAAATATATATATTATTTTTCATGAATGCTTATCATATACTTATCATATTAAATCAATCCTTAAAAAAGTTAAAATGTTCTGACACATATATAAAATACAAAATAAATAAAAGATCATTAAACACGGTAAGCGTTTCCTATATACGGCAATGAAAAAAAAAATTGAGATTTCATTATTGGAAGAAACCGAGAATACGTTATTGGTGTCTTTTCTTTTCTCCGCTGTTATTTATCCAGTACTTGAATTTTTTCTCTAACGGGTAGTTGCGATCTTAATATTAAAAATTTGATTTCTTACTTTTTTACGTTCATTTTAAAAAACAGACTAAATTTTAGAAATACATGAATGTTAATATTTGAAATCACTACTCTAACAGATTACTTACAATAAATATATGTACATATATTTTTATTTTTATGAGTGTTACACTGAAAAAAAAATCTGCCACTGGCATCTAGAAAATAAATTGTGGCTTTAGAAAAAATAGTTCCACGTCATCCTTATAAATTCTAGTTCCCTTAGCTAGCGTGTTCTTGTCAATATTCTGATTGAGTGGAATAGAATTTTTTTGTCTCCAGAACTAGAAAAAAAGAAGGGTTTCGAGCTAGATTTTCAAAATGTCTAATTTTCATAACAATCTGGTTTCATAAATCAGAATTTCTAGTTCCTTGACTTTCTAAGATAGGTATTAGAACTAGAATTTAAAGACACATTAACTACAAAATATAATTCCCTGAAGCAGAAAGCATGCTCATAAATGGAAATTCTGGTATTGCAAACTAAAAAAATATGAGCTTTAGGCTGGATTTTAAAATGATTTAAACTTTAAAACAGTAAGTCCGAGTTTACTAAACTAGAAAAAATGGTCCTGGAAAATATTTCTGGAATTTCAGCAGTGAACTCAATAAGATGATAATCTTTGCTACTGCATGCAATCTGCTACATGAGCAATAGAATATCATGTTTTAAAAGATGGTGAAACTTGTATGTTTGAAACATGCAAAAATTGCTTTAAAGTTATTTTTATAGATGTAGAAGGGTAATTTTAAAGAAATTTATTTATCAGTAAAAGTCAAATTGTGGAGCAAAAGACATTTTTTATTCTGTAATATTTATTGCACTCTATTAAAATATGAACAAAGAAAATTTAAATTGTACACTTTCATGGTTTTCTATCAAATTTTATCTGTCAATATATGAACTCAAATAATTTGCAATTAAATCATCCTACGATTTTATCCAATTTCAAAACAACAAGATTCAAAACAGAATAGTACAGAAAGTTGGCAAATTTAAAAAGTAAGAAAAGCAACGTACGTGATTCGGAACGCATGAAACCAAGAAAACTCAGCTTGAGTTCGCTGCAGACATTACTTATATAAATATACGTTACAGAGCTGCCTAATTCTACGCCTTCTTAAATCATATAAAAGTATTTATACCAAAAATTCTTTTTAATAAAATCTATCCAGTATTTATGCATTAATATGTATTGAACTGCGTATTGTCAAAAGTTAAGTAAAATTTCTGCTTCAAATATGTTTATTTGACTGTAAATAGGCGTAGAAGTTGGCAACCATGATGTTATAAATCACTTTCCTATCTTGTTAAAAAATCTTTATCCAATAAAACGGCCAAAAAATCTCCAAATATACAAACGCTGAGCCTTCTTTTAAAACTGTTTATTAGAATTTAAGCACAATAAAATATCATTGATAATTATAATTAAAGTATTTATCTGTTTTTGTTATAACAAGCAGTACCTATTCAATATAAAGTATTGATTTCACGTTTAAAAATATCTCAACCCTCTAGATTCCAAGCCACCATAGACCGCCCGAGGTATTTTGATATATTATAATTCGTATACCTTAATTTCCCATCAGAAAATTAGAACAGCAATATTTGCTTTAATTAATAACAGAAAATACAGTATATCAACAAAACAAAATTAGCCATTGAATTTTTCTGGTGTAAAGTCAGATTTTAAGAACTACATACTTTATAAAACGTGTTCTATCATCGTAATTAAAAGGTTAAATCATCTAAAATATTAATAATATTAAAAATTTGAAATTTTCTTTTCTAAAAGTTGTTTTACTTATAACTATCTGTTTAGAAAACGAAATGAAACGAAGAACCATTATCACAGTCGACTTTGTTAATCTTTATCGACACCTTAAAAAATATAAAATTCACATTGTAAGCTTCTACATTTCTGATTTGCCATAGTCTTTTAAAAGTACTAAAACATTTCTTTTACATTTCTTGGGAAACCACTTACATAAGTTTAAAATTTTTAGTAAGGGAAAAAGGAATTTGAGAGGCATTAGTTTAATACTTTTGGAACAAAGATGTAAAGACAAAAAGAAGGACGAAATCTTATGAAAAAAAATCTTGCAAAAGCTTGAAGATTTTAAATAAAAGAAGTAGCTTTAAAATTACACTTGAACTTCAAACATGGTGCCATTGATTTCTATTTTGTCAGTTTATTTATAACATATGTTGTATATTTTTATATTGTATATTCTCTTATAAAATGTTGTTTCTGTTGTTTTCACCTTTAAGTGTTATTTAATGTATACACACACACACACACACACACACACACACATATATATATATATATATATATATATATAAAGTAAACTGTAGTGGCTGTATTAATTTTTTTCAGTATATTCTCTTGAAGTCAGTAGAATTTTAGTGAAAATGAGAATGAGGTCTTTTATAGAGTTTAATGTAATGTACGCTGTTCAAAACAAAATTCTGATAGACTCTATAACATTTAAAAATTCCTTGGAGTGAAAATTTTGGATTAATTCATGATAATACTGTGGTGGTTACTCGATAACCCCTGCTATATTTTTATTTTAATTCAATTGTATTAACTATTTTATTTCCTATCATCTCCTTTTTATTAATGTTCTCATTTTAAATATTATTTCGATTTCGTTTCTTTTGATGTCTTCCCCTGTAAATATTTCTTCCTTACGTAGCTTATCGAATGTTCTAAAACGGTAAAATCTTGTTTGAATTCATCCTTCCGGTTTAAAAAGCTTCTAGAAATTTCTCGGTCGTTCTATGGGTGGTTACTTCCGTTTTATCTGGCCCTCCCCTTGGCCTATCAAGTTAAATTCTACAGATGACGTGATTTAAGCAGTTTAGTGCCTGGCCACCTTTTTGGCTTTCCTTCTTTAAGTGTATTATCATTTTTTCCTTATTAAATTCATATTTCCCTATACATTGACACGTAACTTGGCCTCTTTTTTCTCGCTTTCCCCATTCTAACTTTGCCAACTTGGCGTGTTCCGTTTTTGCGGTAACCCTTACGCTTTCCTCTCCCCTTTTCTCAGTGCCGCTACGGCAGTCGGATGGAAGGTAAGCTGTCGTGTGGTTGTTTTGTTGGGATGAACAAAGTACCTCTACCGCATCGACCTAATCCTTTTGGCCTTTTTTTTCTTCTACCGACCGCTTAAAGGTTCCCATAGCTTGTCGAGAATCTATTAATATCATATATGCTTTATCGCAGTTTAAAATGGCACTCTTCTATGTTGTGCGAATTTTTCCATTTCATCCCAGATTGTTTCTCAGTGAAATCATTTATTTTTTCGAAAGCTAATGGCAATATTATTCTTCTTGCATAAAATATTGTAATTTTTCGGTTTATGGAAGATGGCTTATAGGCAAAATATAATTATCTTCGCAAAATGGGATCCCCAGGAGAAAATAAAAAAAAATCTCATCATGATTCAATCTCTTCTTTTATTGAGTTGATAATGTTGATGATGTTAAGAGTTTATTTCAGATCTTTATAAAAATGATTGATCGATTTTGTCAAATGAATATATATAAAGAAATTTGTGTGAAAAAGAATATCTATACCTGTTTATCATCCATGAGAAGAATTATTATAAAATAAATAATGGTCTATATACATATATTGTACATTCACGAGAATATATTATAAAAATATAATGTCATCACTTTGCTTCACAAATGATTATAAATAAAGTTTTATTCTTCAACTTCTTCAATTTGTGCCAAGGTAATTTCTTTTCGTCTTGAGTCTTATTCTTCAGTCGTCAAGATTCAGGTAATGTTTTTTTTTCTTATTTACTTTATTTTTTTTTTTCACAAGTGACTTTTAAGTTGATAGTGTCATAAAAAAATCTATGAAGAACTATAAAAGTATATTTTTCGTGTCCTTTTATTGTGGGTGTTTTGCTGGCCCTCATTCAATGCAATGTGCTTCTAACCATTACTATGATCATTTGGCCTATTTCATAGAACGAAAAATAAAAAAAGGGTTCTCGTCCTTTTCCCAAACACAACAGTAAATCTTCTTTGGTGCCGTGTTTCCTTGTGAACCAATATTCTTCTTTTGGCACCATGTACCTATTTGAATCAATTAATATTCTTCTAGACATGACAATTATTAAATAATATTGTGTTTTCTTTATCTAAATATATTCAAAATAAATAAATTATTTCTTCATTATCTGTTCTTCATATAGTGATCAATATTTTATATTTATTCTTTATTGAATGAGGTGTAATAAATGAATATATAATACATTTTGATTTTATGCTAAAATAATTTTTGGGAGCAGAAGATTCTATATATTATTTAATAAAGAAGGTGTGTCACAATACATGACTAATATAATTTGATGATATTTTTTTCTTGTCTTGATATAATTTATAACTAATGTCATATAATATTTAACGAAGGTGCTGGTCAAAATAATTGATTATTTTAATATAAATTGTTCTCTTGTCATAAATATAAGAACATATGTTTTGAGGGATATGATATATATATACATAAAAAGTTTTTTGGGCCTTATTCTTTTGATCTGATGCTAAGAAAGATATGTTGGCATTTTTTCGTCAATATTTTAAATAATGGGTCAATTTATGTATTATTTATTATGTGACCAGTCTATAACCAAATTTAACCTGTCATTTATTGAACTCTTATTTTAATTATCTCATTATGCCTCCTAAGACAAAGTTAAACATTGCAATACAGCCGTTTGACGGCAACCCACAGACTGTAGAATTCCTCTTTGATCAATTATCTGACCTTCAAGAGTTAAATAACTTTTCCGACAAAGAACTCTTTGTTCTTCTCAAATCAAAACTTGAAGGTACTGCTTTACTCTTCTTCATTGAAACACAGTCTCAATTCAAGAACACTAATTTCCAGGCCATTCGTAAAGCTTTTATAGACTATTTCTTACCCTCAATAAAGGCTGTTTCTCTCAAATCGTTGCAAAATTTAAAGTTAGATTCAAATGAATCAGTCAAAAATTTTGCTTTTCGTCTTGATAAACAACTTCGCCTTGCATATCCTAAATTGGATCCTCCTGCTCTCAATTCACTAAAATTCACTCATTTTCATGAGGCTTTGCCTAAACAAATTAAGAGAAAGATTTTAGAAGAGAATATTTCCTCTTTTGATTTAGCTCTTGAACGAGCAATTTTTCTTCGAAATATATATGATTCTCCCCCTAAAAAATCTTATGAGAGTTATGACCAAGTTTATTCTTTAGATAGTGAAAAAGTTCATGATAATTATATGGCTTCTAGTAATGTGCTCCATAAGACTCCTATAAAACATACGAAGGATAAAATTTATGTCAATTCTCAAACTACCTTCTCACCTTCGCAAACTCCAAAAGACAATTCTCATACTTCTCGTAATTTTAAAAGAAAAGATAGAACATATTCTCCTTCTTCAAATAGACAAGAGGCTACAAATAAATATAAAAATAATTTTCATCAACATAGATCATATCGGAAACGTCCTTATTATCAACCCACCTTTGACAAATTTTCTCACAAAAAAAATTCTGCATCCTTTTATCACAGACGAGATGTTATGCAATGTGCATATTGTGGAAAATTTAATCATCGTATGGACTCATGCTACAAATTTAAAAATGTTATCAATTCTTCAAATCAAAATTCTTCATCTCAATTTTCGTCTAATTCTCACAGAAGGAAAAACTACACCTCTTCTTCTGAAAATAAAAACAATGTCTATCATTTAAACAAATAGGGGAGACTGGTTCTACTGACCGCCTTCTCTCCCATAATCTTCATTCAGGGTCAGTACACTTTAGTGACAAAAACAAACGTCACTTTGACAAAAGCTCTTCAATCACTTTAGTATCAACCACTGCTGTCCAAACATCCCCTGTAACACCTAAACTTAATAAATCTTCATGTTCGTATAATTCTATGACATCCAAACAAACTTATGAAATTGATGATGATGTACAAGAAAGACACGTCATCTGCAGTTCCTTTGATAACTCTTATGTTCTTCCATGCATCTTGATAAATATACAACATAATGAAATCTCAACTTTAATTGATACTGGATCAAGTTTGTCCCTTTTGGATCAAGAATGCTTTAATAGCATTAAATCCAGAATTCACTACAAATTCTTATCCAGAAATATTTCTATTTCAACTATAAATTCTAAAGTTTTTTTCAAAGGATGCATCGAAATAGCATTTAAAATCGACAAATTCTTTTTCCATCATGTCTTTTACCTTACAAAGATACAAAATGTCAACTTTCAAGCCATTCTTGGGTTTGAGTTCATCAATAAACATTTTGTAACCATATCGCCAACCTTTAAGTCTATCTTGATTAAGGATAAACATATCCCTTTTCACAGTCATAATGAATCTCCTACTTGCTATTTCATGAATTCTGAATGTGCTTATGAGAATTTAAATGTACCATATTCTTTAGATGCACACAAAATGCCTTGTTATGAAAATTCTATACCAAATAATCTAAGTAATGGTACTTATATTGATGATGTGTATGCAAATTCTGGTGACACCAATTTACAATTAGTCAACAATTATACAACTTATCCTTACAATTATAATTTTCAAAATAGTGATTTATTTACAAATAACGTTGCTAACACTGCTATGAATTTTCATAATCCTTATTTTGATGGTAATTTTACTTATTTTTCTAACTATTTTCCAACTGATTATGGTAATGTTGTGAACTATTTATCTACTAATGATAATATGCCTGACAAAAATTTTACATCTGAAAGTCATAATGATGTTAGTTATGTTGGTGAAAAGCAAACTCATTTAAATATTGGTAATAAAATTTTGGTGAATTCCAACATGGTACAAACACTCAATAGAGAATTAATCCCTCCTAATTCCTTTGTTTATTTACATGTCAAGTACTTGAATCCTCCATCTGAATACTTTATTTTTAAACCTGCTTTAAAAAAAAGGTCTTGTTTTACATGAATCACTGCATTCCAACTCTTCAATTCAAAATAATTTATTTTTGGTTGTATGTCAGAATATATCAAAGCTGGACATTCATTTAAATAAAAATTCAATTATTGGCGAATGTATCAATGTAGATGAGAAGGACATTGAGGAATACTCTTTTGATTTAGATTTTGAAAACGAATATTGCAATTTAATTTTACCATCTGAAGAAGTTAAGAGAAAACGTATCCAAGAACTGTCTCCAAATGACTTTAATCTAAAACACTTACCTCCTCATGAAAAAGACTCTTTAACAAAATTATTGTGTAGTAAAGCTCTAGCTTTTTCCAAATCTCTTGACACTTTAGGTCATACCGACCTGGTTAATCCTCAATTCTCAATGTTAAATTCTCATCCAGTGAAAACCCTACCTTTTCCTGTGCCTCAGGCACTCGAGCAAGAAGCTCTTGACCAAATTAATCAAATGCTAAATGCTGGTATTATTGAAAGGTCAAATTCATCGTGGGCGTGTCCCATGCTTCTTGTTAAAAAAAAAGAGAACTGATATGTCGAAGCCTCAAAAATATCGTTTGGCTCTAGATTTAAGATTGCTAAATTCTATTATCATCCCATCTTCATATCCTCTTCCTAGAATCCAAAACCTATTGGTGCAATTATCAAAATTTAAGTATTATACTACTCTTCACTTGCCCTCTGCATACTGGCAGATCGCTGTACCGAAAGAAATGCAAGATAAGCTCAGTTTTACTACTCCATGGGGAATTTTTACCTACCTGCGTCTCGTTTTTGGCTTGAAGACAGCCGCAAGCACTTTTCAACAATTAATTGATTCAGTTATTCAATTATCTGAAATTGATTCGTGTTATGCATACCAAGACGATATTGTGGTTGGCGCTAATTCATTTGAAGAGATGACCATGAAACTCACAAAGCTCTTAGACACTCTTATTGCCAACAACATTACTCTGTCTCCTGAAAAATGTTCCTTTATGCAAACTAGTATTAACTTTTTAGGCTTCCAACTCACAGATCATAAAATCCTTCCTATTACAAGCAACATTTTAAAAATTACTTCCTTTCCAAAGCCTAAAACCAAGAGGAAAACCAAAAGTTTTATAGGTTTATGTTCATTTTATAGGTCAATTATACCTAATTTTGCTAAATTGATTACTCCTCTCATCGAAGTCACTAAACCTAAAAATAAATTTTCTTGGAAATTTGAACAAGAAAATGCATTTAAAAAATTATAAGACATATTCTTTCAGAAACCTATGCTCAATCTTCCAAAGTGGAATGAAACCTTTTATGTTAATACAGATGCATCAAAGACAGCAATATCAGCTGTTTTTATGCAGAAATTTGATGGTGAACTTAGACCCATCTCCTATTATTCCAAAACTTTATCTCAGTCTGAAAGACAGTACCCTGTCATCAAATTGGAACTTTATGACATTTACAAAGGCATAACGGCTTTTAAATATTATATTTTTGGTCGACCTTTCATTTTGTTGTCGGACGCCAAACCTCTTAATAATTATAAAAAAGCTACATCACCAGCCGATATTACTACTCGATGGATGTTAGAACTATCAGAATACTCGTACACATTCCAACATGTACCAGGCAAAGAAAATGTGTTAGCAGATTTTCTGAGTAGAACACCTCACATTCCTACTGAAGATCTCCATAATAATCCGGATCTTATTTCTACACAAGAACCCCTACCAATTGTTGACAATCAAAATGATTTACATAATGAAATTCCTCACTTTCCATGTGGTTTAGTTGACAAAATGCATCACACATGTCATCTTCAAAGTGACTCTTCACCTCCAAATAATGATAATAATGAAGATCCATTATTAGAAATTCTTGATCACACCATCTTCTCTGAACAACAAAAAGACCCAAAAATTAAAAAAAATTAATGAAGATCTTAAAGCCAACAAAAAATCTAAAAGTTTAAATGGCTATTATATTAATCCAAATAATGATTTACTTTGCTACAATGGATATTTTTCTTCAGAAGATATTGAGCTACATAAAGCTGATTTACCTTCGTCACTTAGAGCAAAAGCTTTAAGAATTGCTCTAATTACTCATACTGGAATTCATAAAACTATTGTTAATTTAAAGAAAAGATTTACCTGGAAAACCCTTGTTTCTGATGCCATTAATTATGTCAACTCTTGTGAAATTTGTTTAGTAAACAAAAATCATAAAAAAATACTGCTCCATATTTACCAGCACCACTACCGACAGCTCCCAATCAAAAAGTTTCCATGGATTTACTTGGCCCATTGAGAAATCGCCAATATGTCATGACCGTTATTGATCACTTTTCTCGTCATTTAGAATTATATGCCTTGAATAACATTAGCGCTGAATCTGTTACAAAAGCTCTATTACATTACATTTCTACTCATGGAAAACCTGAATTAACTCTCACTGATCATGGCTCTTAGTTCACTAGTGATATGTTTTCGTATTTCAACAAAAAACTTGGCATAAAGTTGGAACACAGTTCTGTAGCCCATCCCCAGGCTAACGGATTAAATGAGCGATGTAATTCTCAAATAAAATCGTCTGTGAATACAATGGCTTCCCAAGGATTTGATGTACCAACTGCTCTAAAAATTCACCAATCCATATACAACGCTACGCCTCATCCAGCTACAAAATTCACTCCAAATCTTCTTCATTTTGGAAGAGAGGTAAATGACATTTCTGCTAATTACAAAACTGAAGCTTCCTGGAAAATTCTCAACACTACCTATGAAATCCATAAATTAATGGATGTTATTGAGAAAATATACTATCAAGCTTACAAGAATAACGAATCTTCTAGACAAAGAGTGTACCAAAAATCAAGAGAGAAATTAAAATTTGCCAACATCAATGTTAATGATATTATTTACGTAAAATTTCCCACTGTGTTTAACAAAGAAGTACAAGGCCCATACGTGGTGAAGAAAATAATTTCTCCTGTACTTATTCAAATTCAAGATTCCAATAATAGTCAAGCTTCACCAATGTTGATTCACACTAACCGAATCTTGAAGCTTCAAAAGAGAAATGAAGCATTGCAATATCCTTCAGTTTCTTCTAAAGATGCATCACATGATCAAACAGCTGTTGATAATGCATCTTCTACTCCTGTGAGACAACATTCTCCTACTCAAGTTTCTAATCATGATGCTGCTTGTAACACATCTCCTCAAATTCTTTCTTATAAGTGCCAACAAACATCTTCATTTTCGTGTAAATCGGTACATTCACAGGCTCCTCCTGATAGCACTCACACTGATGTTAGAAACAAGTCTACTCAATATAAAAATTATGATCTTCGCCCTCGCACTCATAAAATGTATAAAAAATGAACTAATCTTCTTTTCTTTTTTCAGGATGACTCTTGATTTGTAACATATTCAGTCAATACTAGTTCGACTGATATTCGAGTATGAAGAATGACTGTATAAAATTTTTTTTGTTTTCTTCCTCCAAGCTGCAGGCAGCTGTTATATTTTTTTCCTCTTCTTTATGTAAGTCATCTTCTCCTTGATGCAATGCAATTGTCATCCTCCAAAATATGTAATGTATTAATATTTTTCACTAGTCACTGTATTCTCTTATAAACCATAATTAGTATAATATGTATATTCTCTCAAATATGCCATATACTGGTACTTATAAAACCTTTAATTTCAATAGTTGGAGCTAAATTGAGAAAGAATTTGTCTTTTATATACTTGTTGAAATATTGTGTCATTATTTAAATTTGTTTTGACAAATATTTATTCTATAAAAGAAATGTAATTTGTTATTGGTGTAAGGTAAACATGAGTACTCATGACATCAATTTCCCTATTGTGACTTATATACTTATTTTCTTTTTACAATGCATGCATGCTCTAACATTTAACCTCTTTTAACATTTAAAAAAAAATGATGAAAATGAATGATAAACTTATGCATACTAATACTTCTACTTTTATTGTTGACCTATAGAAAAATGAATGACTCAGAATGGGTATTTTTGTATGTTTCTAAGTATTTGAAAGTTCGTAAAGATGTAAACAAAAAAAAAAGGATTTTTGTTATACTATATTCATACTTTGGATCCAAAGATATTTATTTGAGTTGTTATATATTTGAGTTTGAGTCATTATATATTTATATTAAACAAATACTTGATATACGACAAATAAAAATGATCACTTGTTCTTTAAAAATGTTTGAATAGTACAATTAAACATATTCAAAATATTTTATATAAATTTTTGACATAATAGATTTTTGTTTGTATGTTGACATTATCAAAGTCATATGCTAGATTGATATATTCATATAAGTTCCTTTTATCAGAGTATAAATATCCTCTGTTTAATTTTTTACTTTGAATATAGTATTAAAAGTATTTATGAAATTATTTTGAATTTATGTTGAAATTGTTCAAGAATATCCTTTTATGAGAGTATAAACATTCTCTCTGTAAAACTTGTTATATTCTCATTGGAAAATAACATTGTCCTTTATCTAAAAGTTTACATATGCTCTTTTTGAAGTTGTTATATTTACATTAAAAATGTTGTTGTTGAATGATACTAAATTTATTCAGTTAAGATTAATTAAAATCTTAAAAAGCTACTATATGTAGATTTATATATATTTTTATGAGAGCCTAAATACTCTCTCTTGACCATTTGTATGTATTTTTCTTTTTCAAATTTTCAACTTAGAAATTCATTGAATTTAACATGTGTCATTTGAAACCATCTACTTGTGTATACAGTTATAGAATGGTTCATTTTGATGTCAACTGAAATATATATATACATGTTGTTGTTTTATACTCAAATATTTTTACATATGCTAAAGTATTTTATTATCATATTGCATTTGCACAGCTTAACAAGAGACTGCTAATAGTTAAAGACTGTTATTTTGCAAATATATATATAGACTTTAACAATTTTTGATACATGATAGCTACCTCTGGAACAAACTTACCTTTTGTATACCTTCTATTTTAATATTTGTTATCTTTTGTGTATGAGCATAAGAACTACTATTATGATAGTAATTTTTATTATTATTTAATATAATGTAACGCATCATACAATTATTTCTAGTTCATTTATTTTCTATGATTATTTTATATCTTTGTACATGTTTTTAGAAAATATTGTCTCGATGAAAAAATTATTGAATTTTTGACATCTCTCCAATATTTTCTTTAGGGGAAGCCCGGGTAAATATGTGGTGGTTACTCGATAACCCCTGCCATATTTTTATTTTTATTCAATTGTATTAACTATTTTATTTCCTATCATCTCCTTTTTATTAATGTTCTCATTTTAAATATTATTTCGATTTCGTTTCTTTTGATGTCTTCCCCTGTAAATATTTCTTCCTTACGTAGCTTATCGAATGTTCTAAAACGGTAAAATCTTGTTTGAATTCATACCTTCTGGTTTAAAAAGCTTCTAGAAATTTCTCGGTCGTTCTATGGGCGGTTACTTCCGTTTTATCTGGCCCTCCCCTTGGCCTATCAAGTTAAATTCTACAGATGACGTGATTTAAGCAGTTTAGTGCCTGGCCACCTTTTTGGCTTTCCTTCTTTAAGTGTATTATCATTTTTTCCTTATTAAATTAATATTTCCCTATACATTGACACGTAACTTGGCCTCTTTTTTCTCGCTTTCCCCATTCTAACTTTGCCAACTTGGCGTGTTCCGTTTTTGCGGTAACCCTTACGCTTTCCTCTCCCCTTTTCTCAGTGCCGCAACGGCAGTCGGATGGAAGGTAAGCTGTCGTGTGGTTCTTTTGTTGGGATGAACAAAGTACCTCTACCGCATCGACCTAATCCTTTTGGCCTTTTTTTTCTTCTACCGACCGCTTAAAGGTTCCCATAGCTTATCGATAATCTATTAATATCATATATGCTTTATCGCAGTTTAAAATGGCACTCTTCTATGTTGTGCGAATTTTTCCATTTCATCCCAGATTGTTTCTCAATGAAATCATTTTTTTTTTCGGAAGCTAATGGCAATATTATTCGTCTTGCATAAAATATTGTAATTTTTCGATTTATGGAAGATGGCTTATAGGCAAAATATAATTATCTTCGCAAAATGGGATCCCCAGGAGAAAATATAAAAAAATCTCATCATGATTCAATCTCTTCTTTTATTGAGTTGATAATGTTGATGATGTTAAGAGTTTATTTCAGATCTTTATAAAAATGATTGATCGATTTTGTCAAATGAATATATATAAAGAAATTTGTGTGAAAAAGAATATCTATACCTGTTTATCATCCATGAGAAGAATTATTATAAAATAAATAATGGTCTATATACATATATTGTACATTCACGAGAATATATTATAAAAATATAATGTCATCACTTTGCTTCACAAATGATTATAAATAAAGTTTTATTCTTCAACTTCTTCAATTTGTGCCAAGGTAATTTCTTTTCGTCTTGAGTCTTATTCTTCAGTCGTCAAGATTCAGGTAATGTTTTTTTTTTCTTATTTACTTTATTTTTTTTTCACAAGTGACTTTTAAGTTGATATTGTCATAAAAAAAATCTATGAAGAACTATAAAAGTATATTTTTTCGTGTCCTTTTATTGTGGGTGTTTTGCTGGCCCTCATTCAATGCAATGTGCTTCTAACCATTACTATGATCATTTGGCCTATTTCATAGAACGAAAAAAAAAGGGTTCTCGTCCTTTTCCCAAACACAACAAATACATCCGTAATTATATTTGGAACAAATGCACGCACGTGCAGACAGACATATATTACAAATTGCTGTTTCCTTATTGTGCATTTTTATATAGATTAATGTAAGATTTAGTCTTACACATTTTTAAAGAATCACTTAGATTATAACTATAAATCAATATATATCTTAGTTTATCAAATTTATACAAGATTTTTAATTTACTTGAACAAATAAAAAAATACTAAATCACGGCAGTACTTTAACATCAGTAATATAATACATTCTTAAAAATAAGTACTAGAATAAGTACTAGTTCTTGCTAAAAATTTTGCATTTGAAATTTAACGGATCTTTAACTTCTATATTGAGATAATAATAATAGAACAGAGTATTTCTCTCATTTCCTTTTTTAAATTAATCGATAACGAGAAGATTGCTCTATACTGTAGAAGGTAATAGATGTATCTAATAAAATTTACTATAATCACAAACGAACATATCCGATAACCACTTTCAAGTAAGTTAATATTCCGAAAGCATTCCTTTATGTTTAGAATCCTTAAAAAAATTCAAAATTTAAAAAAGAGTTTACAAAGAATAATTATTTATTAACTGCACGTAATTAAAAAAAAGTATTGCCGAGAAGCTTTTACCATGCATTAATCAGTTCTTTCTACCCAGAAAATTGTTTTTCCAAATGCTATTAGATCTTAACTAAATCATTTCAGCTGCATAACTAAAATTACGGATGCAATTTTAACCAATTGTAACAGAAAAAAAATTGTGAATTTTAATGTGAATTTTAATGCTGTTAATTTTTATTCAAATATGTTTACTGAATATTAAAATATTTACTTATAGTCTCATAGCTTAAAAAAACTAGTTTTCTAGGTATACAGAAATGATTAATGTTCTGACAAGCAATTTGAAAACTACGGAGAACTAATAAAAATTTATTTAAAAAAAATCTTCTTTAAATTATGAAATATATATATACAGGGTGATCCAAAAGTCAGAACGGACTTTAAAAACGTTTAATTCGAAAACGAACAAGATACAAAGGTACGGTTTGCCCCAAAATGATGAGAAAGAAACCGGGATTTGTGTGGCTACGAAAAACTATAGTTCTATTGGTAACCAACAGATGGCGTTGTCGTATTTTTGAATTGCAAGCTCGACAGTACTCCAAACAGTCCCCTTTTTGCAAGATGGATCACCCCTTCATATTGCTCTGCCTGCGTAACACCTGCTACGCTCAATATTTGCGGGCAGGATCGTATTATCAGTCGCTACTTTAATTACACATGGCCTCCAGGATCTCCTATAGGACTTTTGGCTGTGACACCCTAGGACTTTTGGCTGCGGGATTATTGAAATCAAAAATTTACCGCGACCAACCGGCATCACTAGCGGCACTGAAAGATGCCATCCGCCAAAATGTGTTTGCCATAAATCAAAAAATGTCACTCTATGCTCTGAACGGTGAGGTGTCTCGTCTCAAAGCTGTACTTCTGAATAATGGACAGCACATTGAACATTTACTGTAGTACTAATTAACTGTAATTAAGTTGAATTGTAAGTTGTCAACCTTTTTTTTCACTTGTAATTCATCTTTTGGTGCATGAAATCACTATAGCGCAATCTGTTGGACTCCGAGAGAACTTTTTTTTTTTCGTTGGCACACAAAACCCGCTTTCTTTTATATCCATCTGATGCAAACCGTATCTTTGTACACTGGTGGAAATTGATTTATGAAAACACGCTTTTTTGACAAAAACTTCTATAATATTCATTAGAAATAAAAGAAATTTCATTGGACATACATAGTACGTATGACAAATCTGTTACAAGAATAAATTTTCATACATAATGTTAAACATAGACAAAAAGTCAAAAATTAAATTTTCGTAATATGTGAACAGGGAAATTGATTTATGAAATATAACATTTCATTGGTTATTCCAAAGCAATGTGACAAAAATTTGCATAAAACAAAGTAACGTGACCTGCTAAGTAGCCATAAAAAGCGTTGTACAGGGAAAGCAATAACGTTTCAGTTACAATTTTTGAGAGGGGTAAATGGAAGATTTTGTCTCAGGAAGAAAGAGGTAAAATCTACGCATATTTAGAATGTGGAAAGTCTGTCCCGGAAATTAGTAAATTAATTAAAAGATCTGTTGGTGTGATATATAACTATAGAAAAGATCCAGCAAATTAGGGCAAAAATTTTAACAAAAAAGGTAATTTACGTTTCTATTTGGTGAAACGTATTACTGATTAATAATAAATAGATTCACTTCTTATTATTGGTTTATATATAGAAACAGATAATATCAAGCATAGATAAATACATGAAATATATTCCAAATTACTTATCAAAAAATGTATGCATTCAAACTTTGTATCCAAAAATATAATTTTTATTTTAATAACTAACAACGTTTTTCCATTGTATGATTGCCGATAAATTTTGACTAATCCCAGCGCAAAAAATCTGAAGATAATTGACTGAAGAAATTCTGAAGATAAACATACTAATTTTTGAGGTACACAGAACAAAATAATAATTTACAGTTAAAATTTATATCCTAGAGGAGTATTCTAGAGGAAAATTTGTGAACAAAAATAATTTATGAGTTAAATTGTCATATAGGAGTTAGCTTTTTAGCTCACAGCCTATCATAGCCTGAGAGCTTATGTGCCCGTCCGTTCTGTATGTATGTTCGTATGTTCGTGCGTAACGCGATAACTCATGATAAAAATATTGGATCCACTTGAAATTTTGTATATAGGTATATCCTGATAAGGCGCTTCCCTGATTAGTTTTTGGAGTTCATTCGATATGTATAAGAGGGGGAACGGGGGGCTCATGCCCCTCCCCTTAATTGATATAAAAGGGATTTTCATGCAGAATTAACAGTTTTCGTTCAAAATTTAGATATAGGATCATTCTGATGAGGCGATTCCGTGACTGTTATTAGATGTTCATTGAATAAGTATAAACAGGGGGAACGGGGGGATCATGCCCCTCCCCTTAATTGATATAAACGGGATTTTCATGCAGAATTAACAGTTTTCGTTCAAAATTTAGATATTGGATCATTCTGATGAGGCGATTCCATGACTGTTATTAGGTGTTCATTAAATAAGTATAAACAGGGGGAACGGGGGTTCTAATGCCTCTCCCTTTAACTTGTATAAATGGATTTTTCAAGCAGAATTGTCAGATTTCGTTCAAATCTCTGAATAGTTTTGGAAGTTCAATGGTTAAGTATAAAAGAGGGGAGTAACTCCTCTTAAATTATATAAATGCTAAATGGGTTTTTATTAAGAATTATCCGATTTGCTCTGAATTTTGGATATTGATTTTTTTTATGATAAAGCTTGTCCTTGATAGTTTAGGAGGTTCAATGATTAGGCATAAAAAAGGAGAAAGAGGAGAGCTGTTCCCCTACTTAATTTGTTTTTCGAACAGAATTAACCCTTGAAAATATAAGGTTGTAATGTACAATTAGTATGCGTAACCTGTGAGCTCAATGCCATCAGTTTAAATGGGCAATATTCTTTTTATTTATAATACTGATTCTGAATTTCAGTATAAGTTAGTTTAAAAACAAAAACTAGTAGCTAAAAATAAATATATTAAAAGAAATAAATAACTATTAAGTAAAACTATAACGAAGAGAATATTTTTAAATGCTTACTAACAAACAAATATTACTCTAAAATACATAATGAATCATTATACATTAAAACGAATATAAGGCAATATTAAATATGAATTTTAAAATCATGAAAATTTTCTAGCGAATTTTTTATAAGTCGAAATGTGTCATAATTATACCTTTTTAAAAAAAACAATAAAAATGCCTAAGTCATAAAGTTTTGAAATGCTAAATATATTAATTAAAATATAATTGATAAGAGTTTTAACAATAGTTTTATATCAATGAATAAAAGTTTCTAATAATTTCAATATATTTTTTACATGATCATTTGAAAATATGTATTCCAGAACATAGCTCGAGTAGATTTCTGTAAAATTCCGAAAAAAAGTAAAATAAAAAAGCGCTTTCTACTTACTTTCTACTACAAATGTTTTTAAAAATGTTTTCTTTTAAAGATTTTACAAAAAGACGGCATTTTGTTTCTATATGCAAGTTTCTAATGTAAACCATTATGTAGGTAATTTTTCTGTTTCTTTCGGAAAATCTTTGAAAGCTCTCCGTAGAAGGAAGTACAAAATATAAAGTAGAGCGGAATACTGACCAAGTAATTTGTAAATGCTTAATATTTTTTTTTCTTTTTTTATAAATCTATTTTATGGACCAAACTTTTTGATACTTTTCAGTTATTTATAAAAGGCTTTAAAAGATACATTTTATAATAAGAGTATTGACAATTATTTTTAAATAACAAGTATAATACGAAAATGTGGACGTATTAACGATTGCGGATACTTTTTCATCAAGCAGCTAAATTTAGGTTTTTATTAAATAAAACTAAGTCAAATAAGTTGTTGGGAATTACTAAAACATACTTTATAATTACAACTTAAAAAAATTAACTTAAATGTACAAAATGTTTGCGCAAAATAAAATATGAAACATGGGAAAATGATAACTGTTAGCTAAAAAATTTTCAGTAAATTTTAAAATGGTTACTATTTCTAATGAATTTAAAAAGTGTTTGTAATACAAAGTGTACAGTTTCACAAAAATTTTCCATTGACCCAGATTGGGGTCAATGGAAAATTTTTGTTTGAATAAACAAACAAACAAAAAAATTTTTGATTTTTTTTCCAATTTTCCGCCCACAGTTTTCATCCAAAATGCATAATAACCTAATGCATTAATAGTGCATTATAATTTGCATTAAATGCATAATAACATAAGGCAATGTCATTAATCTATCTCAATTTGAAATGTTTTTATCATCCTAAAATTATGGTAATCATTTATAGCTATATAAATCAATTAAACAAAATTACGTGAGAGATTTATGGCTACTGCACACCAATTTAAATTTTGCAAAAACAACAAAATTTTGTTTGAATTACAAATTGAAAATACAAGACTTTAGTAAGACTCAAATAAAATTGATGAAGTTTTGATAAAATTTTATAAGAGTGTTAACAATATTTATCTTTTTGTCTGAGAAACAAAACGATTTTTTACTTTAACTAAAACATTCGCTTAAAACATCCAAAATGTAGTCAACAAAACATGTTTTTAGTTTCAATCAATTCATTTTTGGGTGTATGAGAGCGGATTCAAAGATCAAGTTTATTGACCAATAAAATACGATAAATGTAATGGGAAAACATGCAAGTGGAATTTAAGAACAAGAGTTTTTTTATATAATTTTTCGAACAATATGAAGATGACGGAACAGCAAAATGACAATTAACAATATTTCTAAAATTTCCATAAATATGGAAAATGCTTCAAGAAAATCAAGTTTATGAATGGATGGGAGTTTTGAGAATTTTTTTTGCAGAGCTAAAGTCAAAAATCTGATACAATTTCTAGCAATTTTTAGCAATGAGACATTTGTTGATTTTTTTCTTTCTGAACATACTGTATGTGCTCTTTATTTTGAAATTTTAATCAGCGTTTGGTTTGACCAACATAAGAAAAACGATATTGACCATTTATACTAGTAAATCTGCGGATCAAGAACCTCAACATCAGCTAAGCAGTGTGTTTAGCACACTTAGCGTAAAATTAATCTTCCTAGTAAAACGCATTTTTTTAATATCAAACACACATGTAAAAAAAATATTTCGAAGGTTCCAGACATTAAAACATTTACAAGGGTAAGTCGTTAAGTAAGCCACAAATGCATGTGGCATGATGTAAAGTAGTAACGAATACCTCGAAAGAATGTTGATATGTAGCAGCCACGATAAAGCTTTAGGATATTTAATTCATACTGCGTAGGTAACATTCACATACATATGCAATGCAGTTTCAAAAATGGCGATAGTGCTGAATGATTGTCGATTGAAGAGCAGCGTGCTGTGGTTCGATTTCTTTCGACGAAAGGACTTAAATCAAATAGTATTAATAAAGAAATGTTACCTGATTATCGAGAGAAGTTTATAGAGAGATTGAAATGTATGGAGAGAGTAGACTGAAAAAACATCTTATATGCAAATGATTTGCAGATGCCGAGGAAGTTCAACATGAACTCCTACTATCGATGAGACAACAATCCGAAGAATTTTATGCAGCTGGAATTTGGGTTCTGACAAATCGACGCGACTTTGCCTGAGACTATGTGGAAAAAAATTGTTTCCAAGTGATTATCATATTAAAATAATTTTATATCATGTTTTGTGACTTACTTAGTCATTTTTCCTCGTAAATCAAACAGGTTGTTACATAAAAAAATCTGAAATTCTCATGAACTTACTTACTCTGATATTTTTTAGATAATAAAGTGGATTTGTTCAGGGGAGCCCCTCTGGCAGAATTTCGTGCTGTGATTTAATTTACCTATGTAACTTCCATTGATAGTGTTAATTTTTTGTCGTACATCTTAGATTTCTATTTACACTGTGATTTATAAACGAAACAGGCAGTTTGAGCGCATATTTTAAGTAATTTTGCGTCATCGTAATAACAATAAAATAAAATTTGCTTGCCTGCCAACCACAAACTTATGTATCTAATAGATAAAAAAAAACTTTTGGAAATGTTAACTGAGACATCTAACTTATTAGCCTCTGATGCTATTTCTTTCAGACAAGATAAAAAATGCCGTGTCATCAGCCCTGAATTTTCTACTCAACCGATTTTGATATTTATTTTTTTAAATGAAAGCTATTTATTTGTAGTTGTGCCCATTTTAGTTATTTTTTAATTTATTTCCATTTTTATATTTTATTTTTAATTTTAAATGCGTTTTACGATATTTCTTCAAAATGGCGGCAACTCAGTTTAGCTTTTCTCACGATAATAAAAATTTATTTTCCAAAATGATTGCATATAATTATGCACTAATTGAGGTAAAAAAATATATTTACTGAGAAATAATATTAATAATGTAAATAAAATAACAGAAAATAATTTATGATAAAAATCAATTTCTAAAGCAAAATAAGAAAAATTTAAAATGAGGAAAATGATGTCATTCAGCAACCAGATAAATGGGAATTACAATATTATTACGGATGCCTTTTTCGTATTACTAATAACAGTAACTTTAAAAAAACATTTGAAGAGAAAATGACGTCACTATTTAAAACATCGCATTTTTACTCAACGATATTAGATACTAGTCTGTTATCCCGTCGACCAATTTCGCCAAATTATACAAATCGCCAAACTAATAGCCAAATTATACATATTGACATAATTTTTATTTTAAATAACGAAAAAACAAATAATTAGTAGAATATTAATAAAAATATTAATAAAGAGTCGAAATAAAAATCACTTAATGACATTTTAAACACATGAATCGTATTTAATGTCATTGAATGTGACATTCACGATCATCCATTATTGGCATTTAATCGTATAGTTTGGCGATAATAATTTTTTGGTCGACGGGATAACCTAGTAGTACCCGATATTTCATTTCAATATTTATTTTCATTATAAACACTGAGATCTAGATTTTACTTTCCCATGACTTCAGTTAGTGAAAATAATGTCACAATAAAAATAAAATTAGTTTTTTTTTTTTTTTTTTTTTTTTTTTTTTTTTTTTTTTTTTTTTTTAATAAAACTATTTTTCTGTGAGTGCATATAAAATAAAATTTCTGGATTATCTCCGGCACTCAGATTACAATTTTAACTGAAGATGTACGAATTGTAACTGGCAAACTTGACATTTAGTTTGTAAATATATTTATTATATATTGATTCAATAATGTAATTACTTTTGCTTTTTTTTAAAAACCAATTCGATCGGGTCTTTTAAACATTTCTTTCGTCGAATTCGACGGGATTCCACTCGTTTTATTGTTAAATTGCATTTCCTTTTACTCAGAGTCTATAAAAAAGCGTTTAAACTAAAAAAAATCCGTTTTTGATGAATCTAGTCAATGAAGAAGTAGCACGTCAAATTGTATCTCTTTATTATTCCGCAATTTTAATGTCTCAGAGAGAAATTGCTATTCAATTTGGTATTTCACGCCATTCTGTTTACTATTATATTGATAAACACAAGAAAAATGAAGTTAGTTCATTGCAATCTAAACGGGGTCGCCCTTCTAAAAAATCTCTATCGATTTTTTTTCTAATCGGAGGCAACACTGAATTCTGCAATGGCAGAATCTACATTCTCACTTTTTTTTTAAATCGGAGGCGAAACTGAATTCTGCAATGGCCGAATCTACATTCTCACTTGTAATTCTTGTGTTTTAAAGATTTCTATTTCCCAAAATGTTTTTTGATTTCCACTCTACTATAATTCTATCTAAGATCGAAACTAAATGCCACATAATGTGTTCGGTAGCATATCGTATTAAAATCACGCAAAACTAGGTATATTTGGAGACTTCAAAACTTAACGGGTAATTATTCATCATCATGTACACTGCCGATTGACTAAACAGTTAATGTGATTAGGTGACATAAAATATTCCTTGTGACAGTTTTTAATAGTATCCACATTCAATTTTAATTCTAATATTTAACATCGGTCAGATTTAAAGCAAAGCTAAGCTTCAGATCATTGTACGAAATTTATCTATCCTTTTATTTCCCTTAATCAGCATTTCCACTCAATCTCTCATAATAGAGATGATGTAAGTTTTTTATATTCAGGGGTTTTATCCAAATACAGTTGTACGTGCAATATTGCCTAGGCACGAAACAATTGAATATGGATACAGCCCCTCATCTTTTTGCTTCATTAGGGAATAAAATATTTTGATCTCATTCCATCAACGATAATTTTCAGAATTTTTAATCTATGTTTTTGAGATTTTCACAAAAGTTGCTCTATACATTTAACTAACATAGTATGCAAATGAAATTTTAATAGCGTTCACGCATGCGCAGTAAAAAATTATTTAGTAAACCCGCTCATTTGTCATACAATTTTTATTATTTTTAAATTCTAATGACAGGGTATTGTGTACCATGATGTTTGTCATATTTTCAGAAAAGAACATTATTTTATATTAAGAACTCTGCAAATTATAAGCAAAAAAACTTAGGACTGTTTTTATGAAAACCTTAATTACTCTACGAGTATACATGCTATCCTTATAAAAATAAACACAGTACATTACAATAAGCCACTTAATCATAATGTGCAGTTTGAACGCTTTTGCTACATTAGTTTTGACAGGGTTATCCAAAAGATCTTCGTTCTTTTTCAATTTGTTGACGGTCTCCTGTTCGGTTTCTGGGAAAACTCTTCGCGAAAATAAATGACGCGTACTATTTTGTTTACACACCTGGAATTTCACCACATTTCGATTTATATTTCTTTCATTACTTACTTAAATACCAATTATGCTTAACTTTTGGACACCAGTGCATATATATATATATATATATATATATATATATATATTAGCTTGCGTTTTAAACTATCTTAAAGTTTTAAACAGGTCGCTTTGTTAGATTTCAACATTGTAACGAGATCGCGTTCTTTTAGTACATTACACTATCAGGGAACTTATTCTATTCTTAAAAATCTGAATCTGAATGAAACTCCATCAAACAAAATAACAGATATATTACTTGTGGGGATTGTTGTCTTAATCAAGAATTTTAGATATTTGATGAAATTATTATCCGAAAATAGTTGTAACTAAAATTTTGACATTTTTCTGTTAAAGAAGTTGATTAAGTAAGTAACAATGATGCTGAATTATAAGGTATTCTAGACCGTTTCAAAGAATGCTACAGTAAAAAATCACGTGATTGCCTATTAAAAATGCATTTTACAAAAAAAAAATAATAATTAATATATAAGAATAATTTTTTGTTTGATTGTCTGAAAAGGGAGTTTTTTTCCCATCTGGCTGTCGAAGCTTCTTGTTTTTGAGACCTTTTGATTTTGAGGTGAGGGCTCCTTTTAAATCCGATACTACACTTTTTTTGCTTACCATCCGCATTGGAATGATTTAATTTCTCATTCTGGCAACACGTGGATACGAAATAAAAGTAATTTTTTTATCGTTCGATTTTTAGTCGCTTTTTGTGTTCTCTAACACGCATTTCAATAATTTTTTGAGTCTCTGAAAGCACATTTTTATTCTTCGTTTAAAAATTTAAAATTATTTTTGTTTTTAACATTTATATTTTTTAATTTTTATTATATTGCTCTAAGTTCGTCTTATTAATTATTATTACTTTCATTTACTAGAAATTTATATTAACACATTAAGTATTATAAAAATATCTGCTGTTCGTGTGTGTAACTTTAATATAAAATACCATATTAAGGTAACAGTAGCTTAAAATAAAAATGGAGTTTTATCCAGTCAAAATTTTGAAATCCTTTTATTATCAATTGGGAAATTTTGTGTGCAATGTTTTGAAAAGTAAAGTGTATTCTTCTTACTTAAAAAAAATATACTTCCATGAAGGCATTCATTTTAAATTTGAGCGAGAAAAGTTCTTAAAATAAACAGTTGAATGTTCAGTAAAACTGGATACCATTACTATCGGTTCCTTCTTAAAACGTGACATTGCAATAGAATTGAATATAACTTTTTATTTTTCATGTGCATTTATATCATTACATCATTTTGTCATTTTAAATGTTTGACATTTCCTACTTTTTGTTTTAAAATAATTATTAAATGTAAATTAAATCAATGACAGAGTTAATTAAACCGAATGGATATGTTAATCTTAAAGGAAACGATAAAGCTTATATTTTCTTTTAGAGATCTTTTTTTCTGAAACATTAAATTAGTAATTAATTTAATAATATATTAATAGTTATATTAATAATTCAATACTTGAATCCATTGGGATAATTTTTTACATACATAAAGGTCAAATAGTGTTAAAGAGCTTTAATTTAATTCTAATTATTCTTTTCAAATTGTTTTTACTATTTTACTTCAAACATTGTTTACGGGGCTCTTCGATTATTCTTTTCCGATATCCTGTTTTAACCCATGTAGGATATCTCGTTTTACTTCAATAGCTGATAAATAAGTTTTAGAATTGCATTTATAAATTTAAAGCTTTTTCATTACTTCATTTACTCTTTCATTTCTTCAATAAATCCATTATTAGTGTAGCATATACAATAAAATTATAAAGTTACAATAGCGTTAAATATGTTCATATTTAAGGGGTGTAGTACCTTTTAAACTAGTTGAAAATCTGTAAAAACATTGAAAGTTTGATTTAGTGTAACTCCTTTATTTTTTATGCATAGACATAAAATTTTGGATTTTGATTAACCCATTAACGCCCGAATTATTTTCTTCGCTAAAATTTTAATTTTGTATTTCCCACCACTTTTAAAATCAAATTAACTTTTATCTAAATTTATCGAGGATTCTGTCTCGTGAAAGAAGGTATATATTCATGTTTCTATTTACTGGTGGGGAAACCGCTTTCTTGCTGTTTTTGTAACCGTCCTCAAAAGAGGACGCTGGACGTTAATGGCTTAAACTGATCATGTTTTTTAATACACTACCCTAGATACTGACTAGTCTTTTGTAGAATTTGTGTACTGTTGAAATTAAAACATCTATTTCACTCCATAAGTCATTGCGCGCATCATATCTTGAGAATGTATGTATGGATTTTTATGAAACTTAATGTATATAATACGCATATATGTGTTTTCAAAATGAACTACTCTTAGATCAAAATTATGTCATTAACTATAAAAAATTAATATTTTGGTTTAAAAAAATCAGAAAATTATATTTTTTAATCACTAAAACTAGTCATAACTAAAATTATTACCACTCTAAATACTTAAAAGTAGTTCATTTTAAACACATATATCTGTTTAATATCTACACTTAATTTCATAATAATCCATACATACGTTCTCAAGTTATCGTGCGCGCAATGACTTACAGAGTAAAAAAAATAGATTTTTCAATTTCAACAATACACAAATTCTGTAAAAGATTAGTCAATATCTAGTGGTATTATATTAAAAGGCATAATCTGTTTAATCAAAACCCAAAATTTCATGTCTATAAATAAAAAAAAATAATGGAGATACGCTAATTTAAACCTTCGATGTTTTTGTTGATTTTAAACGAGTTTAACCCAGGAGGACGCGCGCTTTTCCAGGGAATGAATGGTTTTAAATTTGTCACAAATAAAATCAAATTATAACAGTCACTTTATTTAGACGGAGACAATTCTTACAAAATTTGCGATAAAATAAGTTGAAGATTACTTTAAAACAATTAGTTGTTACAATTGTAAAAACCATACGAACTCCGGGTCTTTTAGGCCCTGCACGCGTCCTCGCGGGTTAAAAGGTACAAGACCCCTTAATAATTTTGATCGGTAGCAAACACTTAAAAAAAATATTTTAAAATACACATTCTAAAATTGAAATTACACTAAAATTAATATGGAATTACTCTAATGGCTGTTTCTTCTTCACTCCTGTAGTTAAGTATTTCATCAATTAGTCGCTACAGTGCTTCGCTTGTGGAATTAAAATGTGTTATCTATATTTTATCCTACTATATGGTTTTAGAAAAATTAAATTGACATAGGGGTTTTATATTTCGGACGCAACACGTTCTGTCGCATCTTTACATATACAATACTTGAAATTACATATTTGTTACGTAACGAAAAAGATCAGATGCAACAATTTTTTACATTTCGTATAAAAAAATAATAACGAAACACAAAAAGAAATACCAGAAAAAACATTACTACAGTATAATTTCTTATAAAGCAGATGTATAAAGGTACATTATAAAACAGATAAAATGATGATTAACAATTCAGACGAAAACTTTTCCTCGAACACCCATTTTACTGGCAGTACTTATAATTACCGTCGACTTGTACCGACAAAACTCAGAGAGGAATTGTAATAAAAATATGCAAAATACAAATCAACTTTACTTCATAAATCTCCTAAAATTCTCTCCGCATTTACAACATCTGCTTTACCACAAATAAGTATATAAGTTCCCAAGCCATCAAAATGTGTAGTATATTTTACAACACTAATTTGAAAACTGGTCGTTTATTCGTAATCTTGTACCTCAGGCAAATGAAATAGACGGTACAATCATTGACATCCATATGGCTATATGATCCTCAAAGAAAAAATAAAAACTCTCAGCCGTTTTCGGGAATCTGTTTACCTCATTAATGAAGAATGGGCCCCTGTATAATAAAAGATGTGTGTTTTAATGGGAATTTTTATAAGAAAACATTTTAAATACACAACAATGTTTCAAGTGTTGCTCCTTAAGATCGGTAGATTATTATAAAATATTTTTATCTATTCTGCATTAGGATTTTAAGTAAAAGAACATTGCCGCATTAGTAGTCATCAAATTTAGGCAAATTGACCTGAATTCATTTAGAAAGTGCATGAAATCTGTTTTATTTAATTCCCACATTAAACTAAGTCTTTAAATGGTTGCCATATATGAGAAAGCAAGTGAAAACAGATTTTGTTCACTTTAAGAATAAATAAAACAAATGTTATGCACTTTCGAAATGGATTATCTATTTGATTTTTCAAAATCGAGCTGCTCTTCTATGGTTATGAGTCCCAAATATGATATCCGTATCGGTATTTGAGTGTGATTGTTGCCATTCTAATAATTAATACACTATTTATTAACATTTTTTAACAGTTTACTCTTTACATGCTTGTTTTGCTTTTATAATATTCAAGTTGATACTCTCATAAATAACTATTTTAACTCACATAACTCAGTTAAAATCAATTATCATAAATAGACCTTATGCACGCAGCCTGAGTTCGAAACTAAAATCAGTCTGCTGGCAGTATTTACTGGCTATTAAGCACAGCCGTCTATGAAGTGTGAATTATTAAGGTTTGTTGAAAATACTACAAAAGTCTTTGTTGTAGCAGCATAAAAGTATTTAATACTTAATATATTGCGATGTAAATTCAAAATACTGTTCTGTATGCTAGAAAATTCCGTAAATTTGCAAATATTTTTTTTTAAATGCACGCACTTAACCTGTGTCAAGACTAAAGTTGTCTACTAGCGGCGTTTGCTTCTGCTCATACTGTCATTTTGGAAGTTCAGTAGGCAAAATAACAAATCACCATACCGTCAGCTTTGGCGCCTGACGTCACGTTCATGAAAACAATTGCTGCCCATATCCCGTTATGTGTGAACTCTTTTGCACAGCTTTGTACATAAGTTTTAGAATTTGTACACTTCTTAAAGCATTAAAAACTAGATCAATTTTAGAAATTCATATCCTTTCGAGAAATATACCTCCGCCAATTGTCGATTATAATGGTCGACTATTAACCGTCGTGTAGAAAGGAAATGTTTTGTTAGTCTCTGTAAATAAAAGATAAAAAATACGCACTTCACAATCTATAAAAACATGTTGTAGCTTATCTCAGTAATGTTTTATAAATTTCATTATGCATATTGTTATTGTATAGCATCCTTAAAATGTACCTAAAAGAATTTTGCCTTTTATAAAACATAATATTCATGTATAGCAATCAGCATGCGGTTCATTAAACAAAATATAAAAGCTAAACACTACATCTTGCGATGCCAAATATCCGATAAGAAACTTAAATAACATATACAATTTCCATGAAAATTTTGGTATATTTATGAGAATTAGAATACAGAGAGACGGTCGGATAAACTAACAGTCAGACAAACTGAATTCATAAACGCTTCTAAATATTGTTAAAAGTGTTCAAAATTATGTATTTCAATTATTTTTTATATAAAGGACATCGTGTATTAAACGTCTAGTATATGTGGTACCCACCGATGTATTGTTTATTCCTACTTGAATACGATAAAGATCCAATAATAATATATGACCTATGACACAGTCCAACAATTACATAAATTTAACAGAAGACGCCTACCATAGGGCATTAACCGATTAAAATAACTAAATATGCCCAAGGAAAACTGTTATGCACCGAAATGTTGCTTTTTGAATGCATAATGTGAGTTTTAATAAATGTTGATTTTAATAAATCGGGCTATTCAATGTGATGAAATATCGAGGTACTGAAATTTTTCTAAAGAAAAACACTGTCCATTTTATTTTAGAAATCCATATATAATTTAATTCACGAGGACGGTTTTCTGGCAAGGTAAAAAATTTGCAAATTAAGTATAAAATTTACATATCTGTATAAAACATGAGTAATAATATCATGTTATAACACTACACATTTCAAAAATCAGAAAAAGTCTAAGGTAATTATTATTTAAAAATTCTAAAAGCGTTATTCAAAAACCACTGTAAAAAATTAATTTTTACTTATTCTTTCCTCTTGCACACATATTAATTATTAAATTTTGATTTATGCTAAGTGTGACTCTCAAATGAAGAAAAAAACAAATGCTAAAATTCTCTTCAAAGGAACAAATTTATTTTATACTCCCAATGCAGACTTTCAATTAATGAAACTGAAGTCTGAAAACAATGTGATTTATTAGATACCTGAAAACGTCTGTTAGTCTTAAAATATACCATTTTCGTGGATTGATTAGATAGGCATTTAATTTCTTTTCTTTATCATTTTGTGAGTTAGCATTTAGATTTACGAATAATGAATGCAAATTGCACCGAATAATTTACTAAATATATACTATGTTACATTTAATTTATGATTGAAATGCCCATCACGTTCATGTTGGATTGTTAACTTTTGCAAATCCTTCCAAATAAAATATTCTCTTGCATAAAACATGAGGCTGAATTTGAAGAAGAAAGATCCTTTAAAGTCTTAAATACATGAAATGTATGGAAAATATATATTTTTTAAATTCTACTGTAAAAGGTACTGCAGAATTTCGTATGCCTGTGTATAAATTAAGTTTAGTTTGGAAACAAAATTAAAGGCTTTGCAAATAATTTTATTAGCATTTTAACTTGGAACATTTTACATTAGACATTTACAGTATATATATATATATATATATATATATATATATATACCGGGTGTCCCAAAAATGACTGATGGATTTTAAAATTCAGTAACTTGCAAACGGTGACAGCTATTTAAAAAAAATTTGCAGGAGGGTTATGTATAATGTCAAGAGTTTTTTTACCCTAATTTTTTATTTTAGCTCGCATCTCAAACAATAGGTGGCGCTGACGACGATTGAAGGCCAGGTCGACGCTTCTCTCAGCAATGATCATCTGGCCTTCAATCGCCGTCAGCGGCACCTATTGTTTGAAATTCGAACTAAAATAAAAAATTACGGTGAAAAAACTCCTGACAATATACATAACCCTCCTGCAAAAAATTTTTTAAATAGCTGACACCGTTTGCAAGTTATTGAATTTTAAAATCCATCAGTCATTTTTGGGACACCCGGTATATATCAAATAACTATTTTTGTTAGGTGCATTTAAAAAATATATATATAATAAAACGAAAATCGCTGTTTATTAGAGTGCCTTTTCTTTTAAATGTACTGTTATGTACTCTGTATTCGATAATAAAATAAAAAAAGAGATATTTCAATACTGTTTAATCACCAAACTGTTACACACACAAACACACACACACGCACACACAAAAAAACCACAGAAAAATGCAGTTTGGCCAATATTGTGATTTTTTTTCTTTTTTCTTTTTTTTTTCTTTTTTTTTTTTTTTTTTTTTGAAAAGGTGTATTTCCGCTGCTTTATTACACAAACATCTGTTATAGTAATATAAAAAGGTATGAACCAAATGAAGATAATTTAATCAAAAATATCATATGATAAATTTCAAAAAGGAATGATTATTAAAAAATCCAGTTATAAAGAAGAAAAATGAAACATTTTGAAACAAGTAAGAAATATCATGCCTTAAGCTTAGGTTATGAAACACTTTCCATCACTCTCTGAAATCTTTAAAAAAATTTCGTTATCCAGGGAAATAAGGTTTTACGTTCCATAGCCAAACATGTATTCCAATATATGTTTGAACTATTTACATATAATTTTGAACAACCATCTATTTGATCTGCCGGTTGATATATGTACTATATGATAAGTAAATTTAGTTCAGCAAGAAAAGTCCTAACTAATTAAAATTTTCATTTCAGCAACATATATTAATAGATGGAAACATACTTGAATACTTTTGATCAGCTCTGTATTTTTCATAGTACGTTAGTAAAATACAGGAAAGCATTTCACTAAAATTTAGTTCGAACAAAAATGCTCTTTAAAAAACTTAAATCACATTTCCTTAAATTGTCATACAATGGCAACTATGTATCCTGTTCTTTGCGTGATCCTGTATATCAATTTAGACTGGTGTGCAAAATTTAAGGCCGAGTCCCAAAATTCCAATTTTCAAGGGATTTTCAAGCGATAACTTTCACGCGAATATTCAAAAGAAGAAATATAATTCGAATAATTGCTATCCCTGCATAACAGCTAGTCTATATAAATCTCATTAAGGTCACACATGGTCAGAAGAAACACAGTCACTACAGCGAAATAAAAAATAGGAAATTACATTGTCTCTTTTATTAGTTTTAAATGACTACTATATGTGACTCCACTGACACGTCATTGTAACTGCTGCTTTGTGGCAAGTCACCAAGTGATTTTACAATGTCGTTTCATTGAGACTCCCGTGTGACCTCTCATCTGGAGACTCAAATCTAAAGTCATTGTGAATGTTGCATTATGGTAAATTAACAAATCATGTTCCATTAAAGTCACATGGTGACTTTTCAAAACTTTTTACAGTGGTTACTTCACAGTAGGGTCTCTGTCGATGAAGTCTTGTGACAGAAAGTCCCCATGTGACTTTAATGTGACACTATTTAGTGATTATCATAATGCAACATTCACAATGACTTTGAAATTTAGTCTCCAAATGACAGTCACATGATAATCTCAATAAAGCGACATTTGAAGTCACCTGGTGACTCGACACAAAGCAGCAGTTGCAGTGACCTGTCAGTGGAGTCACATATAGTAGTCATTTGCGACTCATAAAAGAGACGTATAAAATTTCCTATTTTTTGTTTCGCCGCAGTGAATGTGAGTCTTGTGACTATGTGTGACCTGAATGAGATGTTATATGGTTTAGCCGTTATGCAGGGATAGTAATTATTCGAATTATATTACTTCCATTTAAACATTCGCGTGAAAATTATCACTTCAAAATCCCTTGAAAATTGGCATTGGGACTCGTCCTTAAATTTTGCACACCAGTGTATCTATATTCTACAAACATTTCTTAATAAGCTGCATGCAGTTCAACGCAACAATGTATAACTTATTTAAAACTACCTTTAAATAAATTACGCTAATATTCAGTAATATTTCCGAAATCTTTTGTGTAACCCTGTATATCTACATTATGTTACTATTAGGATTTATACACATCATATAATACGTAAGTACTAAAAGCGCTTATCATAATTAATTAAAAATGCATTTAATCTACCCTACAGTCATCATCTATAATATACAGTACTTGGGATAAAATATATTATTTGTCATCTGTTGTACGTCCCTGTAAATGCTATGTACTTCGCATTATGCTTGAAATAACTCATTAAGTCTCAGCATTATATTTATTACATATATCAATATTATAATAATATTATAGTAACATCAATTTTATTATACCTGAAATCGTTTACCATAATTAAAATATATCACGAAAAATACCCTCCCCTTTTCTTATTTTGTAATGAAATTCTTTGTGTGGCCCTGTAAGTGAATAATATCTATTCTTTTCACGGAATATTTTACAAATAGATTTCACTGCATATTTTAGTGCACTTCGTAGATGCATGTAAATTTGAATATATTTGACAGGCTGTAACATCCTTAAAATTCATTTACAAGATTCATTCCGCAAAGATCGTAATGTAATGGAAAAATTTTGACTTTCCCTGTAAATAAAATAACCCTGGTAGAAACTTTATTTTCAATAAGGCTCGTGCTAGAGTAAACGTCAATAACTTTCAATAATTTCATGGCAATCGGGGTATATTTACGGGAGGTCTAACCAGCCATCCGGCCAGACGAACAGACAAACCGAAAGCATAAATACTTTTTAACTTCGTTGGAAAGTGTTAAAAATGAGCTATTCAATAATGATCCCAATGTCAGTTAATACTTAGTGGCTAAACTTTGTTTATAATTAAAAACTTAAAATGGTTTCCTGGGAAGTATACCAAGTCTTTTAATCCTCATTCTGTTATAATAAGACATCAAGATTGAATTATTGCGTATAATTATTGAATTTTATTGCCTGGTTACGTTTGTGTAACAATTAAATTATTATTGTGGTAAGGTCTGATCTATTCCGCCAAATTCTAAAACTGGAATATGATTGTATTGAAACAATTTTTTGCACAGTTTATTAATTTGAATTTGGGTTAGATCCTGTCCAAGTATAAATGTTTCAATATCTTCGAAAAGATCACGTTTGGAAAACTTCGGGATATTGGAGTATTTCCTTTATGTATTTTGAAGCATTCATATTACTATAAATCATAAAAATTCTGCTCACGATTTTTCATGTCATATAAACGTATTTTCATATAATTGAGTAAATGCTTTAAAAATGGTGTAAATTAATTAAGATGAAAAATTTTCTCCATTCATATTTCATGCTATCACTTCTAAACGATGAAATTTTTATTTCGACAGGCAAACTAACATTGTACGATTGTTCTTGTTACATTTAATATTTATAATTTTGGATGAAGAGATAAAAGTTTCTTATTTAGTGTAATTCTAGCATTTAAAAATATGTTTCACAGTCAGCGCTGAGCATACTGTAAAACAGAAGATCTGTAAAGTTACTAAACTTTTTTCCAAGAAACTGGAATTTCTAGAACTTTTCCGTAATGGTAGCAAAAAAAATGTAACAGATACTGTTATATAAATTTTGCTGTTACCATTACATGAAAATTTCTAGAAATTCCAGATTCTTAGAAAATATTTTGTAATTTTACAGCCTTTTTTTTACAATGCAGTTTTTGAGCGCAACATATCATCGTCATGCACCGCATCACTTAGTATCCGTTCAGGGGATTTTCGTCTACCAACTATGAGCAGTCTCTTAATTCTTCTGACATCTATTTTTGTTGTACACTTTTTTCTACTTTTAAAACTTAGGATTATTCGTGAAATAATTTGCTTATAGCTTATAGCCTTTTAAAAATGCCTTAATGGTTGAATTTCCTGCAATTTTTCTTTAAATTCTTTTGTATTCTAGCTTATGTAATAATATTATTTAACAATGTTTTCTAGACAACTCTCTATGCAGTGTCTTTTATTTTCTTATGTATTATATGCAACTCTAATATTAATTACATGAAGAACTGACAAATACCCAATTAACAGTTTCTCATTGTCGTCTAAAAAAACATAACAGCTGTCGATAACAATTCCTAATCTGCGGACGTCTAAAACAACATAACATCTCATTAGCTCTTTTAAAAATCATATTAAACTAAACTTCCTGTTAAACTAAAAAAGTTGCGATTTTTTTCTTGTTGTTGTTTCTTTGTCTATAACTTATCATTAACTTCTAATAATTGAAAAAAATTTATTTCGCTCCAGTCTTGATTAAATTATTTTTCCATTGTGATATGATTGCATGGCATTATCAAAAAAGAAAGTAGAGTTATGAGTCATCAAAATTCAAAAATGTACACTTCCAAAAGGTTTTCCGCAATTTTGTGCGTTGCTCTAGAAATTGGATTGGCAATTACGGCTTGTTTGAATTTATGTTTTCAAAAATATAATGTTTTACTGAATTACACTTTAGCCCGATTTTCAAAACTCACAACGAACACCTTGAGTTTATTTATAGATTATTTGACAAAATGTACTTAAGGATAGCAATCGGGAAGTCCTCTTGTTAGTTTGTTTAATAATTATAGAAATGTAAAGTTTTGAACGGTAAATATTAAATCAATTTTGATCACTGCAAAAAAGATTGTAATGCCGTGCAATTTCTTAAACGTAGCACAAATGCTATTGGTAAAATGGGCTTTGGTTTTTGGATTTTGTTTCATCTTACATATTTATCCATTGAATTTAAATTTTTTATACTTTAAGGATTCCATAAGGATTAACGCAATAAAAGAAAAATATCACAAACGTGGTAAATATGAGTAAATGTTGCAAAAATTTCATACTTAAAATCAAAAATCACTAATCGTATATAAATATTATATAATAAAACATAAATTCAATTATAAAACCTTGTATAGCGAAGCAAAAACTACTGGCTGGTTTGGCAAAAGCTGCTGGCAGCAATGGTGCCAGTAATTTTTCCCGTAAAAATTGCAGTAAAATTAGATGAAATAAAACAAATTACATCGAATCTTACTACAATTTTTGCGGCAAAAACTGCTGGCAAAATTGTTGGCAGCAGTTTCTGTTGTAAATTTAACAAACTTTTTTTTGTGTAAAATAATATTTACAACAGAAATTGTGAACATATCTACTTTTTTTTCTTAATAGGCATTTCTACAGATTGGTAAAGGAAAGTTTTTCATCACCTTAATATTTAACTTTCGTTTCAAATGAACAAGATAGCAAAAATCATTATTTTCTAAAAATTATTTAAAATATGTGGCGCAATATGTATAAAAAATATGCATATTTAAAAAAAAAGTAATAAAAATATTTGATCGATGGCACAAATTTTAAATTCAAAGATTAGGCGCAATGAAAATATATCACTCACTAATTACAATATAAAACATTTTACCATTCACCAACAGCATAGAAATTGTAGGAATTTTGTCAAAATTATGCCTTTAGTTATATCGCCTTTCATTTGGAAATCGTATTTTTAAAAGATTTTAAATAGGTTATTTTTAAAAATCCTATTATAATTCTTTATGTTTCCCGGTGTAATTTCCAGATAATAAAATGCTCAAGGTAGTTTCTTGTCCTTGAAGTCCTTGAAGTTATATAACTGGTATAGATGTTAAAACAAGTCGACCTAGGACATGATAGAAATAGATCGCCAGGGAATATAATATTTCATTAAATTCAACTCGTTAAAAATGATGTTGTTAAGCAATAAATCTAAAACGTTAATCATAAAAAAATTGATATCGCGTAAAAAGGAGCTATATAGATGTATTCCAGCTTGAGGACTTACAGGCCTACACAGTATATGTAGCATATCATTTTCAAAATTTTGTGAAAATGGAAAAAAAAATAATTACTACTTGGATATTTTTGTTTGAAATACATTTTTTAATTAAAAAGTATATGAGTAATATTATTTTTTATGATTGAAACGGTAGTGAACTTTTATCTATCGTATCTTTTGGGCAATAATCCCTTCGCATTTCAGAAAAAAAATTCTGTACAATATTTTTGCATAAACATAACCACACCATTTGCATCTTAAGTTGTTCTATCTGAAATAGCAAGACATTATGTGCAGTACTCAATTTAAGTGCGAAGTGCTGTCTTCTAAGCATCTGTTTTTTTTTTTTTCGTCGCTAACTGTTGTTGTGATTATGAAGTTGTTTACTTGGAACCTTTTTTTATATTTGTTAAATCCTTTCGCTTCCGAAGCTAAAATAGTACTACAAACACTCATTCATTGGTTCGTAATAAACAAATTGACATCATATATACATATGAAAAAGTAATGAATTTTTTCTTGAAGTTGGTGCCAAACTATCGTAAGTATAGTAAGAATATAGGATATATAATGCCTACTACCGAAAATAAAACGCTGATAATCATTATCGATTGTGATTGTTTGACATCGACTTTAAAAAGTAACTCATTCCTTTTTATATGTATATATTCATAAATTAAATCAAAAATATGTAATCTCTTGTAAAATATGTTCTTTCGAAAACCCATGTTTGGTGTATATGCACCTATGTATTAAATTTAATCGTTTTTATGCTGGTACATGATTTCCAATGTTAGGTTATTAGGTAATGATACGTCGATAGGGAATTTTAATTATTTAATTCTTTTTGGCACGTACTTTGAAAAAAATTAAAAATATGTTTTTTTTTTTTTTTTTTTTTTTTTTTCTTTTGAAAAAAGTTTATTTTTAACATTTTCTAACAAAGGTGCACAACCGTAAACATATTCGGATTTTCATGCAACTAATAAAGGTTAATCAGGGTCACAATGCATGCTTATATTATTCATTAAGTATGTAGAATTAATCGTTTATTTACTGGAATACTCAAAGGAATTTCACTACATTATATTGCTTGGGAAAAATATTTTAAAGAGTTTCTTAATAAGATTACAATATAATAGATACATTAAACTGGCATAAATCACAGAATTGCAGAACGATTGTGTTATAACAGGGCATTAATACCTTTTTTATCATTTATAGGAACACAGAAAATAAATCTATAAAAATAATTGCTGGAATGTGCGTTTCAAATTCGGTATGCGCTTTTAAGTTTAAATATTTGTATCTACATTCTATACCTCATATAAAGCTTGGTCAAAAGTATTCATGTAACATTCTACTTATTAGAGAAAATTACTGAAGGAGACATTTAAACTGATGGATATGCAAATCTTAAGTGAACTTAATTTTGGCATGCATGTAGTTAAAAGTTATAAAACTATACATCGTATACAGGGCTGCGGAAAAATTTCAAATATTTTTCCGATTGTAGATGGGAATAGGTAAAATTAGGTTTTCAAATGTGTTACATTTTTCCATATTATTGAATTAGATATATCATTTTATTACAATAAACAGTGTTGTTTTCTTACGTTACTTTGAGTGTGTTAGAAAGTGTTTTAAAATCTATGCTTGACGCAATTTTTGCTTTCTTTACTAAAGAATTTCCATTTTGTATTTTACTATACAAATGTTTCTACAAATTTAAAATTACTTTTCTATTTATACATATATAAATGCATTTTCATAACATTTATAAAAAAGTTTTCACAGAGTATTGTAAAATTGCATGCACTTTCGCATTCATTAATAATGTATATCCTACACTGTAAAAAAAAATCTGTAAAGGTACTATATTTTATCTAGGAAACTGGGATTCCAAGAACTTTTCCTGTAACGGTAACAACAAAAACTCAAGTTTTAGAATCGGTTACATGGATTTTTCCTGTTATCGTTACATGAAAAGTTCTTGGAATCCCAGTTTCCTAGAAAATGTTTAGTACCTTTACAGATTTTTTTACAGTGTACTGTATTTATATTCCCCTTCATTGCTGCCTTTAACTTTATCTTTGATTTCCGAAATTTTTAAACTATTTTTTTTTGTTTTCTATATTTCTGTTTATTTGTGAATTAGGAATCTTTTAGTAAACTATAAAATGATGCAATTAATTAAAATTAATTTTTTGATGCTTTATAAATGTTAATTTCTGTCCTGAAATATTTTCTTTTTATTTAAACTGTAAAAAAATTAAATAAAAAAATAAAATAAAATAAAAAATCCGTTAAGTTTACGGCAAAAACTGCTGAAAAAATTGCTGACAGCAGTTTTTGCTGTAAATTTTTACGGATTTCTTATACAGTGTACTAAAGGTTTAAGAATTAATGATAATGCGATACTGCACTTTGATACATTCATAAACTACATAATATGGACTTAAAAATTTAACCCATTTTCAAAAAAGTTAGAAATAATAATAATATGGATGCTGCAAATTTTAAAATATTGTTACGAATTTTGTAAATAGTTAGTGTTTGTACTGTAAAATAATGTAAATAATCTTATTAAGCTCCATTCCTTTACTAATATTAGTTTTTGTTACATTGTCTCTGTTATCAAGCAAACTTGTCCATTATTTTCAGTGTATGTCTACGGCAGATTGGCGAAATAATAAAGATATCGCCAAGTTAGCGTCACTTTTGGCGACTAATTTTGGACGCCAAATTTGGCGATATATCGCCAAGTTGGCGACAAACTTGGCGATTGTTGGCTATGGTAACCCCTCCCTCTCAATGGTAACCCCCCCCTTTAGATATACTGATACATTGTTTGTTGTTCCGTGGATTTTTCGAGTAGGTTCTAGAAATTTCCAGCACATACTACGAGCCTATATAAGGAGAGCAGTACGAGCTGTTGTGGTAATTATTTACCAGTCAGTCATTGAGTGAACAAGGCGTTTGTTAGCAAGTTTGCTTGAGTTTCATTTATGTTGATTTGAATGTTATTAAGTGTTGAGACGTTGTATAAAGAGTCTCTGGGATCTAAAGCTATACTTGTACGATAGATTTGAGCAGTTATTTTTGAATATCAAGTAATATTTGTGAGTTTCGAAGACTCTGTTGTTCTGAAGATCTGTAAATAAATTTTTTTCTACTTTTCTAAGAGACAAGAGTTTTGAAGTTCTCTAATCATAAGATCAAAAGAACCCTATATACGCAACATTTTGGTGCTAACTCCTTCCGCCGAAATGATGTGTCCAAGGTATGCGACTTCATTGCGAAATAAGCTGCACTTCGAAGGGCTTAACTTCAAATTAGCTTCCCTTAACTTTTGTAGCACACGACTGAGGTTGTTCAGATGTTCATCAAAAGATTTTCCTATGATTATGATATCATCTAAATAAACAAGACATGCTTCATATGACAGCCCCCGGAGAACCGTTTCCATAAGCCGTTCGAAAGTTGCAGGTGCCATGAGGCCACTGGTTACTCCCCTTCTCAAATGCTCTTTGGTCGTGATCTTCGTCTGCCTGCGGATATTTTGTTTGGCCGTCCTCCTGACGCTCCTTTGTCGCCTGAAGAATACGTGGATGGACTCCAGGCACGGATTGAGGAGATTCATCGTCTAGCGAGGAACCGAATCGGACTGGCATCGGAAAAGATGAAGACACGGTACGACACAAAGGCAACTGGACATGAGTTCAACGAAGGTGACAAAGTTTGGTTGTGGAATCCCATACGTCGTAAGGGACTGTCGCCAAAATTACAAAGAAACTGGGACGGTCCTTACACAGTCGTCAACAGGCTGAATGACGTCGTCGTACGCATACAAAAATTTAGGATGGTACGACTGAACCGCTCCACCATGCCGTCCGATTGAGGGTGTAGAGGTGTTGTTCGAGTTTTGTCCATGCCGAGTAGTTCACACATTTCCTTGAACACAGCCGAATCAAAATTTCTTCCTTGATCGGAATGGATTTGATGAGGAACTCCGTATCTGGAAACCCAGTGTTGAATCAGTATGTCTGCTACGGTTACCGCCTCTTGTTTTGGAATGGCGTAGGCTTCAGGCCACTTAGTGAAGTAGTCCATGACAACGAGGATGTACTTATTGCCATCAGATGTTCTAGGAAGAGGACCCAAGATGTCTAGAGCAATTCGTTCGAAAGGAGCTCCTACATTATAACGTTGCAATCGTCCACGGGTGCGCCTGTTAGGACCTTTACGTGCTACACAGGTGTCACAAGTTCGACACCACTTCTCCACGTCACTGCGAACATTATTCCAGTAGAAACGCTCTCGACCCTTTTGCAGGGTCTTCATTATACCAAAATGACCTCCTGTGGGAGTACCATGCAGTTCTTGAAGGACCATAGAAATTCTCGACTTAGGGAGTAGTAGTTGCCATCTATATGTCTTTCCATCGTCAGACTCCCATTTTCGGTACAAGATACCGTTCTTCAAATGTAGGGAATCCCAGAGAGCCCAATAACGTTTAGTCGTAGGATGGTAATGGGCCATGTATTGCCAGCTGGGCTTCCTGTTGGACTCTTCTTTCAGCTCTAGAATTGGCTTAATTTCAGGATCAGCAAGTTGATTTTTACGCAGGCTCTCGTCACTCCATGGATCTTGCGATGATGTAGACCCAGTTGTAAATTGTCTTTCTATAGGACCTTTGACATTAAATTTCTTCTCAACCCGGTCGCAGTATCTACAATTCTCTGAGCAGGGTCTTCTTGAGAGAGCATCTGCATTTCCATGTGATGAGCCTTTTCGATATCGTATCTCCATATCGTACTCTTGAAGCTTTTGTATCCACCTGGCTATCTGGCCTTCAGGGTTTTTAAAATTCAATAGCCGAGTTAGAAAAGCATGATCAGTTCGGATCAGGAACTTTCGACCGTAAAGATAGTGGTGAAAATGGTCTATGGCTTTCACTACAGCAAGAAGCTCTTTTCTTGTTACGCAGTAGTTTCGCTCTGCCTTTGACAAGCACTTGCTGAAATAGGCGATAACACGCTCCTCGCCGTCGATTTCCTGGGACAGTACAGCGCCAATGCTTTCATTACTTGCATCCGTATCAAGTATAAACTGCTTATCGATTTGAGGATATGACAGAATTGGAGTGGATGTTAAGGCCTCCTTAAGCTTTTTGAAAGCAGCGTCACATTCCTGTGTCCACATAAATTTTTGATTGGCTTCTGTTAATTTATGAAGTGGTCTTGCAATCATCGAGAAGCCTTTGACAAATTTTCTGTAATAGGTGCATAATCCTAGAAAACTCCGAAGCTGGTAAACATCTGCTGGACGATTCCAATTTTTCACAACTGATATCTTCTCCGGATCTCATTTCAAGTGCACAACTTAGAGTGTCAAAATTGAGTTGCGTCATATCGGGCAATGTTTGCAGCACGTCGGCGGCTTCTCCTCTCAAAGACGCTGCCAGTTGACAAGCTTTCACCTCGTCACTCCATTTCTTCGCTTCGGCTACAATGGTGAATTGGGTCTTGTAAACTTGCCAGGAACTCTTTCCGTCGTATGTCGACAGCTTGATGTGCACGGGAGAAGCAGGCGGATTCCTAAATTCTTCATAATTACCACTGCAGGATGAAAGCTTCTTCTCCATATCTTGTATTCTTTCCTCTGTTTTACTCTCCATCTTCTTTTCAACATTGCTAACTTCATTCTGAATTTTCTCTTCTACTTCCGCCTTTTTCCTTTCCATTTATTTCTTCAACATTACTAACTTCATTCTGAATTTTCTTTTCTACCGAATCTATCCTTCTCTCTACCGACGAGAACTTTTCTTCCAAAGTTTTCTTCATTTCTTCTTGGTTTTTATTAACTTCCTCCTTTAATTCTTCCATTCTCTCTTGGCTTCTTCTCATTTCTTCTGTCAACTCTTCTTGGCCTTTATTCATTTTTTCCGCCAACTCTTCTTGGCCTTTATTCATTTTTATCCGCCAACTCTTCTTGGCCTTTTTTCATTTTATCCGCCAACTCTTCTTGGCCTTTATTCATTTTATCCGCCAACACTTCTTGGCCTTTATCAATGTTATCGATTTTATTTGTCAATTCTGCCTTTATACCATTAATAGCATCTAATAGTTCTTTCAATTGCCCGCCCATGCCTCTTGTTTTCGCCATAAAATCCCGACTCCTGACACCAAATGTTGCGTATATAGGGTTCTTTTGATCTTATGGTTAGATAACTTCAAAACTCTTGTCTCATAGAAAAGTAGAAAATAATTTATTTACAGATCTTCAGAACAACAGAGTCTTCGAAACTCACAAATATTACTTGATATTCAAAAATAACTGCTCAAATCTATCGTACAAGTATAGCTTTAGATCCCAGAGACTCTTTATACAACGTCTCAACACTTAATAACATTCAAATCAACATAAATGAAACTCAAGCAAACTTGCTAACAAACGCCTTGTTCACTCAATGACTGACTGGTAAATAATTACCACAACAGCTCGTACTGCTCTCCTTATATAGGCTCGTAGTATGTGCTGGAAATTTCTAGAACCTACTCGAAAAATCCACGGAACAACAAACAATGTATCAGTATATCTAAAGGGGGGGGTTACCATTGAGAGGGAGGGGTTACCATAGCCAACAATCGCCAAGTTTGTCGCCAACTTGGCGATATATCGCCAAATTTGGCGACCAAAATTAGTCGCCAAAAGTGACGCCAACTTGGCGATATCTTTATTATTTCGCCAATCTGCCGTAGACATACACTGAAAATAATGGACAAGTTTGCTTGATAACAGAGAAAATGTAACAAAAACTAATATTAGTAAAGGAATGGAGCTTAATAAGATTATTTACATTATTTTACAGTACAAACACTAACTATTTACAAGATTCGTAACAATATATTTTTCAAATCGGGTGCTTTCAGCCTACAATTTTGCAACCATTGTAAGCGAATATTTTTATAATATTTAGTTGTCTTTATTCAAATGCGTCACTTCGTTTGAAGATAATTCGTGTATAGACACTCTCATTTTAATCATAGTGACTTATTTGAATCAAAAATCAATTAAAGAAAATACTCCTCGGTGATATGCACTGAAAAAATTAAATAAAATGTATATTTTGAAACTTGTAACATATGTATTACAGTTAATTGTCCGTTTTAAGTAAACTTTTAAGTCTCCTATTTTGTACTTTATTGTTTTTCGTAATGTTTATATTTAAAAACACAATTCGGTGTTTAAATGTATTTTGTTTACAATTAAAAAATAATAATAATAAATAAATCGTGAAATTTCAGATTTAAAAGTTATCCATGTACAATGTTTTTGTTTATATTAATTTAATTACATATTAATCTATTACTTTTCAGTAAAAACATTTTTATAGAGATTTTTATGTAAAGTAAAGTAAAGTATACTTCGTACATTATAAAATTTCAAAAATTCTTCATGGGACATTTAAATTGTTATATAATAATTTTATAAGTAACATATCATTGCTTTAATAATTAAAATAATATGAAACAGCATAATATTCTGTAATAAGTATAACTTCTGTAATAAGTATTCTGTAATAAATAAATACATGTAAAAGATTATAATGTTCAGTAAAATAATTATAAAAGCATGTTATAATATTGAGAAGTAAGCTACTTTGCATTAAATTTCGTTTAAATTTTAAACAGTAGGTAGAGAATAGCTTTTGTTTAATTTTAAATAGTTTACTTAAATTATCCCTTTAAGTATCTAATAATTGAAACTAAACTGTGAAATGCTAATGCTCTCTTAAAACCTTGACACAGTCACGTAACAGAATGTATATAACTCGTTAGAAGTTAATTAAAGTTAGGCGAACATTTATTTGAGTATTTCGCGTTCTTGTGCCTTAGGATTAGTTGAATTTCATGTATAACATTTAATATATACAGTTTGTTATATGGATGATTTTATAGGAGACATAAAACACATTATAAAGTTCGAGATTCAACATTTTTCAATAAACAAAATTATATTAATATAGATTACATCCTCGAACAAAAAAGAAAAATCATAGCGATAATAACGAAGTTAAATGCGTTTTCGTATTCCAAATCTGTGTTGTAGAAGTGTGATAATTCTGAAAGGGATATTTAAATTGTCATATAACAGTTTTTTATTCAACGTACAGTTAAATAAACAAATTACATAAAATGGCATAATCTTCCCTAATAATATAAAAGTGTAATGATGCTTAATAAAATAACCCTAAAAATATTTTGTAAAACTAAGAAATTAACTACATTAAGTACATTTCGTTTAAATTTTAAACAGAAGTCATGAACTGGTTTTATTTAATTTTAAATTGTTCACTTAATTTATCCCTGAAGGTTAAGTATCTAATAATTGAAACTAAGCTGTGAAATGTTAATGTTTTCTTACAACTATGACAAAGTCACGTAACAGAATGTATATAACTCATTACAAGTTAATTAAAGTTAGGCGAACGTTTATTTGGGAATTTCATGCTCATGTGCCTTAGGATTAGTTGAATTTCAAGTGTAAAATATTATACATACACTTAGTTATATGCATGCTCTTTTAAGACAAATAAAACAAAATATAACGTTCGAGATTTAACACTTTACGATAAAGAAAATTAAATAAATATAGATTATATTCTCGAAAAAAAAATTATAGAGATAATAACGAAGTGAAATTCGTTTTAGTATTCTAAATGTGTGTTGTAGAAGTGTGCTGATTCGATACAGAATATTTAAATTGTCATATAACAGTTTTATAATTAACGTACTGTTAAATAATCAAATTACATAAAATGACATATCCTTCCCTAATACATATAATGTGTAATAATGCTTAGTAGGATAATCCTAAAATTATTTTGTAAAGCTGAGAAATTAGATAATTTACTTACGTTCAATTCGTATAAAATTTAAACAGAAACTATGAACTGCTTTTATTTAATTTTAAATGGTTCACTTAATTTATCCCTAAAGGTTAAGTATCTAATAATTGAAACTAAACAGTGAAATGTTAATAATCTCTTAAAACTATGACAAAGTCACGTAACAGGATGTATATAACTCATTACAAGTTAATTAAAGTTAGACAATCGTTTATTTGGGAATTTCGCGCTCGTGTGCCTTAGGATTCGCTGAATTACTTATAGTACTGCATTTTCCATTTATAAAGAGAAAGTTTTAGATACATGCAATTAAACTGATTTATTTGAAATTACTGATTATTGACGTGTGTTTATTACATACAAACTGAAGATTGAAAAAGACACATTTTTAGTTTCGTATCCATATTATATATATATAAACACATTTTATGAGATTTAAAAACATTTTCAAGCTTGATTTTATTTTCTAACCTATCTCTTTGTCAGGCAGCCCAATTACGAAATATAACTTTTTGCATTTAAATGAACTGTTGCAAAATAAAAAAAATAATTCAGGAAATCATAAAAGTGGAATTTTATTTAATAAAAGAACTTTCAGTCAAAATAATAATTTTTCGGAAAGACAAAATACTCCTAAAAGGAATTTTAAAGTTGATCTTCCCATTACCTAAGAAATACGAATTGTAATTAATTCTTTAATAGAATTCCTTAAAATTTTGAATATTTCAAAGTAAGAGAAAAAAAGCTATTTCTTTTAACCTTTTTGTTTTTATAGTAATCCATTTTTAAGTAATGTCTGATATGAAGATTAAATTTTAGTGTAGTATGTATGCATTTTAAATATCAATAAATTTAAAATTTAATAAAAGTAACACTAACAAGCAGTTTTATTTCATTACCGAATGCTAATCCTTTCGTATATATCAATGTTATTATTTTAGCTTAGTTTAGAGTATTTGTTCAAGGAAAAAAACAAGATTTCTTAAAAGTAAAAATTCATAAAGTAAAAATTCGTAATATTTTTCTGCTCGTTGTTAGCTAAAGCTAGTGTTTGTCTAAATTAATCTTTTTTTAAACTTTCTTTTGTAAAAAAATTAAATTAAATACATCCTTTGTATAGCTAATAAATTTACAATAATTTTCCACAATAGCATAAAATACCTTTTAGGAAGTAATAAACTTCAGAAGCAAGTTTTACGATTTCTTTATTTGGGAAATCTTATTCTCACAATTAGACGATTTATTTCATTTCATTGTACAGTCATGGGAGGAAAAAAGCAACAGTCTGGAACAAGTTATTCAGAATAAAGTTATTGTAACAGAACGAAGGAAATATAGTCTTCTTTTAAATGATGTACGTCGGCTCTCGTTAATTTGAACTCGTCGAGGCCACAAGAGTTTATCCAGAGTTTAAATTATGTAAAGTTTCAGAAGAAAACATGTGTAAAGGAGCAAAATTACGAAGGAATTAATGCTATAGTATTTATTTATTTATTTATTTATTTTGGCCATTTTCATCAAAATTTGACTTAATATTAAATTAAAAGATATAAACACATGAACTAATTAAGGGATTAGGAACAAGCACAATGAAAGTAGGGTTGGAGGTGTCATTCATGGATAAACGAGGATTATATGTATACTAGTTTCATATAATTATCGAAAATGAAAGACAGCTAGTTATTTTAATGATTTAAACTCCATGAGAAAATAAGGAAAAATTAAAAGTCAAAATTCTTGTTAGTTCTAATTAAACGAAGTCAAGGCAAAATGAGTTCAAATAAATGAAAATTTTTAACGTTATACTGTCTTTGAAAATTTCGTGATTTTTGTTGATCGATTTCGAATAAACGAGAGTCAGCAGTACATGAAATTTCTTTAGGGGGAATACACATTAGGGCGGAATTTTTTTTTTCGAAATTCTTTTCTCCCTAGCGTGGAAAAGTTGTGTAGTGGTATCATTAACATACTCCCAAAATTTCATAACAATCAATATATATCTTCCGTTTCCACTTTTGGGTCGAAATATGCAATTTTAGCCGAAAATCTTGTAAATTTTCATATTTCAGAAATATTTTTAATTTCCGATTTTTTCTTCGACCTATAGCGGAAAAGTTGATAGAGTACATAAGGAGCATAACTCCATATTATTAAAATAAATAAAAATATCTCCCAGTTGCACGTTGGAGTTTAAAAATGGGAAATTTATCGAAAATGATGCAATTTTCCCATTTTAGTGATTTTTTTAGTTTTAGATTTTCTATTCTCGCTGGCATGGAAAAGTTGGAAAAATATAATAAGCACATAGGAGAAAAACTTTAGAATAATCAATAAATATCTTCTGGTTTCCCTTTCTGCATCTAAGAATGTCAAAGTTCCCCAAATTTATGTAAATTTTCTCTTTTCAGGGATTTTTGTCTTATCAATTTTCCTTTCTAGCTGGCGCAGAAAATTCGGAAAATCATATGGCAAACATAAGTAAAAAAATTTAAAGTAATTAATAAATATCTTCTGGTTTGACTTTTATTACTTAAACTGGCAAATACATGGCGTTAATGTCCACAAAAATAATAGAACTATCGAATTAAAAGCGATCTGAGAGAAATTCCTCTAATAAGTTCAACTATCTGTTCGTTTACTGTAGTGTTACCGTAGGTTTAATGCTCTGCTCGTGATAGGTTCGTAATGAGGATATTCAATTTTAGCTTCTATATTTTATTGAAAAATAATACATCAGAAAGTGTTTACAAAATTTTAATTTTTAATATTGTGTTGAACTAATAGTGTGCATGGAAAATATTACACAGAAATATCACAATTAAGGCGCAATACACGGGTTTTGTCTCATCCCATGTTTTGGGATCCTACAGAACTAAATAGTGGCGTTATACCAACTTTTGAAGATCTAATGTACTTTTTTCTTGGTGAAAAATGAATTGAAATATAATTAAAAATCGTACCCACCTTTGGGGTGATAGTGGATTATGGGCTGAAACGGTTGAAGAAATTTGGCAGGCTATCTCAGTTCCAACGGTTTCTAGGCAAAGAATAGTCCAAATAATTGGTTCATATAATGATAAATACAAGAGTATAAAGTAGTTTGACGCTAAAGAACAGACGAAGTCAAAATTAAAAAATTTTCTATTGAAAGGGAAAAAAACGTCTGTTTGAAAATTTTTCTTACAAGTGTACATCTCTAGAAGGATGTAAATGACCACGGGATATAAAAATTCCAGAATTGGAAGACAATTTCTTGAGGATCAAAGAATTTCAAGAAAATTGTCGATAGACACAATTGATACACTTGGAAACACGGTACATAACACGGAAACTTGGTAAATGAACGACCAGTCTCGAAAAAGAATAAGAAAGTTTCAGAAAACGGTATTAAAGTAAAAAACAATCACTACTGCTTCATCGAAGACTTGGAGTTATTTAATTGATCTAGTCTTGTGGACGAACAACTGTGTCACGATCTAAGTGATAAACTTTTGGTGTCATTGCAATTGAACATAAATACTATAAGTATATCACGAACAACCCATCGTCCTCCCTTGCCAGAACTTGAGACACAATGGGAGTGTCCGACCGAGTTGCAGTATCAGTAACAAGCGCACTTCTTGAAGACTTAGAAGCTGGGATACATGATGACATGCCCAATGTTATGAACAGGCATAACATAAGAAGATAAATAAATTAATATCGCATGAAATGCCAAATCCAAAATAAGAGTTTCATATCCACCAATACCTTAAAAAGATTGTAGTTTGATCGTCGAAAAGATCAAACTTTGATTCAGAGTAATGTTGAGGGAACGCTCCATCAACCAAAAGTGCTTCAAGAATACTTGACATTTATAGAACCCAGCTGCGATTACAAAAGTCACGTGTCACAAGAAGTTCAACAGAAAGATGAACTTATTAGAGGAATAACCCTCAAATAGCTATTAATTCCATTGTTCTGTGGTTTTTGCGGGCATTAATGCCATGAATTTGCCAGTTGGAATAATAAAATCAAACCAGAAGACATTTATTAATTACTTTAAATTTTTAGACTTATGTTTGTCATAAGATTTTCCGAATATTTAGCGCCAGCGAGAAGAGGAAATTGATAAGATAAAAATCCCTGAGAAGAGAAAATTTATATATTTTTTAGCGACTTTGACATTGTTAGATGCAGAAAGGGAAACCAGAAGATATTTATTAATTATTCTAAAGTTTTTCTCCTGTGTGCCTATTATATTTTTCCAACTTTTCCGTGCCAGCGAGAATAGAAAATCTAAAACTAAAAAAAATCACTAAAATGGAAAAATTGCATCATTTTCGATAAGTTTCCCATATTTAAACTCCAATGTGGAACCGGAAGATATTTTTATTTACTTTAATATTTTGGAGTGATGTTCCTTATGTACTCTATCAACTTTTCCGCTCTAGGGCGAAGAAAAAATCGGAAATTAAAAATATTTCTGAAATGTGAAAATTTACAACATTTTCAGCTAAAATTGCATATTTTGACAAAAAGTGGAACCAAAGATATATATTGATTGTTATGAAATTTTGCGAGTATGTTAGTGATACCACTACACAACTTTTTCACGCTTGGGAGAAAAGAATTTCGAAAAAAAAGTTTTTTAAGCTCCGCCGTAGTATACATATAAAATTGAAGCCAAACTTTGATTTATTCAATAGAGCGAATGAACTTCTTAAATACAAGTTTGACACAATAAATTCTACACTCTTCAATTTGCTGAAATACAAAGTTTCATAAAATACATTCGATCAGTTTCAGAGAAATTAATTATATTTAATTGAGCATATTTTTATTTTAGAGGCTGTTTCAAAACGGACGTTTCAACTTGATTGTTAATATGCTATAAAATGATTGTGTTATGTCTATTAATGTATTAGTTCTCGCCAATGTAATTATTCACTTGTTTTTTATATTTCGACTAATAGGCAAGTAAAACCAACATAAATCTTTCAATAAATATGGGTAAAATATACATTTTGTTCGAATTATTCTTTTCTGCACCTCATAGATGACCCCTTAAATCATCATTTTGAAGTTTTTTAGCCATAATTCGAAAAACAGTAGCAGAAATTTTTGAAAATGAGAATTTGCATAAAAAAGAGCATATTCATTGTAAAAAATAAATGTAGCTTAAAATTTATATGTATATATATATTTCGAAATTAATTTCATTACTCATAATAATATATATTATAAAGCAGAAGTTCTGAAACTTCGGCTTGAGTGTTTTCAAAAACTACCCGACGGATTTTTTTTCAGATTGCATCATTCGATTGGAAATAATTTTTCGGAGGTTTTTGATTCAAATATACAGGGATAACTCTGATTTTTCGTAATAAATTTCGTATTTTTCAGACTTTTCGACGAAAAGTTAGCAACAATTAATTTTTTGGCATTAATTATATTTCAAAAAAGAAATGAAATGGCCTTCTCTAATGGAAAATAATATAAACATCTCGAAAAAAACCCTGTTAATTCATTGATTTAAAATAAATAATGATAAAAAGAAAAAAATCAGTTTAATACAAAATAATATTATAAAAGTAAAATATTTATATTTAAAAAAGTACATTCATAATATTTAAAATGTAATTCAATGTGAAAGAAAGTTTTGAAGGGACACAATATTTGGCTATTTTTTTTCTCGAGTCAGGTTAAAAGAAAACATCTTAAAAATTTCATTAGGTAAAACATAAGTAATTTCTTTTTTTTTCTTTTTTTTAAATATTTTTTAATCTAATTTTCCCATTATGTATTTTACAGAAGAAACTCACAGAATTAATTTAAAAAATGGCTCTAATTGTTATTTGTATATTATTTGTTCAATTGGGTGTTTCAGTCTACTTTTGTTGCCAAACAATGCGATTCTAAACGAAAAATAACCTAAGACGGAGCAATGGTAGCAAGAACTACGTTCTCTCTCTCTCTCTCGCTCTCTCTCTTTAAATGTATGAGAGCATTTTTAGGAAATATTTTTACATTTAATTTAAATAATATATAGCAGTTAATACCACAAAATGAATAATATTCATATTTAGGGTAACCGCAACTTTTAAATTTTTTTTGGCACAGATGTCATATACGCACCACATTTGCGCGATTTGTTTCTCACGCCAATGTCATAAATACATCTGGGTATTTAACTGACGCCATAGTGTCATTATTTTGCTTGATATGGCAACCTGGATGTTGTTGATTATTTATTAATAAATTGTTTATTTCTTTTATTTCCTTTTTTTTAATTATATAAATTATCTTGATCAAGGCACATTTGTCACATATGCTCCACATTTGCGCGATTGCAATAAAATGGCGATTTTATGCCTCACTTGGTAACCCGGCTGCTGTTGTTTATTTAATTTTATTTAATTTTAGTCTTTTTTTATTTTCTTTTTAAAATAATAGAAAATAATTGAAAACTATATGTGTATAAGTTTTTTCCAAATTGGCATCAGAAAAAAAAACGCGCCAATGCGGTGCGTTTATACACCATACTACAGCATTTAAACTTGCCGTATAAATAACGATTCTTGTTTTTTACAAACATGGAATTTTCGGCACAGATGTTACATACGCACCGAGGTATCTGATTGGCGTCAAAACGGTGTTACTTAGCCTGATATGGTAACCCAGCTATAGTTGTTTCTGTATTAATAAATTGTTGATTTACTTTCAATTTCTTCTTATATATTCCATAAATTGTTTTGTGCTTTAGTTATTTTTTTATTTATTGATATTTTCGTTTTAAAATAACGGAAAATAATTTTTAGAATGTACATTTCTTCGCTATTCTAAAACGAGGATTTTGCCGCATTGCTGTTGGAAGGGAATCGGTACATAATGTTTGTGCCGGAGTTTTTTGTGAAAATGTTATTTTTAACTGTAAATTGAGTGCTACCTGATTAACACGTCAGCCAGATTCGCCAAACTTTACAAATCGCCAAATTATAGAAATTTACATAAATTTATTTTAAATAACGAAAGAACAGCAAAACATAAGAAAAAAAATGCAAATTAAAAGTCGAATTAAAAATCACTTGATGACGTAAAAAATACATGTATCGCGTGTAATATCAATTTCGTGTGACACTTACGATCATCGATTATTTACAATTATTCTTATAATCTGGTATTAATTAAGTAGTACCGTAAATTGTATAAACAACAGTTAACATTATAAAAATAGAGTTAAATAACTAAATTTCGGTGCAAAGGCACACCCATGTTGTAAGAAAAGGGCGCTAATGTCATATATGCACCACGTTGGCGCGATATATTTCTAGCGCCACTGTAACGAAAACTTCATTTTCAAATGACAATTACATTTCTATTTTTTAATTATTTTCTGTAACAGGAAATAATAATAATAAATAAAAAAAGTTTATTTAATAACTATAGATATATCAAGTTCTATCATTTAAAAATGCAAATGAAAGTAAATAAATAATTTATTAATTATTTAAAAACAAAGCTAGATTACCATATGAGGCATAAAATGCTCATTTTGTTTTAATCCCGCCAGATGCGTATATGACATCTATACCAAAAAAATAATTTCGCACATACAAAAAACATTCACCTTAATTTTCTAAGGAAAACTTTATTTATTTGACTTTATTTATTCTACTGGATTCCAAAAACGGAAAACTGTAATAGATTTGTCAAGAGCAAATGTACGTTGCGAAATATAATATAATATTGAAAAGGATGTGTTAAGGTTTCCACAGATACCCACATAGTCAAGTCTAGAGTTTGAGATTTCAAAAACTATCAAATGAAAATGAATCACTTGAAAATTGTTTAAACTCAGTGGTCAATCTCTGCAATCACAATGCTCGCTATTTTAGAAGTTTGGTGAATAGGCAATATTTAAATTGGTGTTTTCATAATTGAATCATTTATCTATCAAACTCTACTATAAATGGTCAACTGAAATATTTCTTTCTTAGCCCGAATTTTGTCGAATGCATAAGCTGATACAACAACACAATATTTTAATCTTGTTTTAATATCTTTGGCCATAAATATATTATTAATATACGGGCCTTGATTCCATTGTTGTTGCTATTATTTTTGGCTCAGTTTTGCTTTTTCTAGCTCGCACTGATAAGTTTTGCACTGATGAAGAATCTCGATAGTAGATTCGAAACAGCTGTTTGCTAGCTTTTCACGCATTATTTGTGCATCTATAACCGTTGGTTTTCTATCTTTAAACACAATAGCATTTGTATTATTTTCAGAAATGTGAAAGAGCATTCGAGGGGAAGTTGCTTTAAAAAACACAATCAAATGCAGTATTTTGTTTGATTCATGTTTTGTTTTGAAAAATAGATCAGCGCAGCGGGCTTAGCCTGCTAGTTTATATTATAAATTTATTTAAATTATAAATTTATTGGATTCATATTTGGAAATTTGTAGCATTATAACCACATAAATAGTATCACTTTAGGATAATAGTTGCAATATAACTACATGATATATTAGCACAAATATGAACATGTAATTCATCATTAGAGATTGTTAATTTTTAATGTTATAATTTTTTTAAACAGAGAAAATACATTGTGAAATATCACATTCAACTTTTATCCATATACAAAGTCTATCTACATACAAATATCTATTACATTCTCAGTAATATATAATAAAATATACTTCCGTATGCTTAAATTTCGTTTAAAATTTAAACAGAAGATAGAGTTATTTAGCTTTAAATAGTTTATTTAATTTATCCCTGTAAATTAAGTATCTAATAATTGAAACTAAGCTATAAAATGCTAACATTCCCTTAAAACTATGACACAGTCACGCAACAGAATGTATATAACTCGTTAGAAGTTAATTAAACTGAGGCGAAAATTTACATGGGAATTTCGGTCTAGTGTGCCTCAGGAGTCCTTGAATTTCATATCGTATAGAACTTACAAATTATAACGGTAAAGTCTTAAATGTATATAATTACATTCATTCATTTTATTTAAATATATTGGTTATTTAGATTTGTTCATTACATGCAAACTGAAGGTTGAAATAAAGCACATATATCGTTTTGTGTATAAATGTATATAAGTAATTCTACGATGCTCAGCTCGATGACGGAAGATAAGTGTCATAATTTGAAATAATAGAAATAGTTTATCATTTATTTACATCTAAATCTCCATAAGGAAAATAGAAAATTCCATTACCTAAAAGAAAAATTAGAGAATAATGTAAACAAAACACAAGTATAACAGACTTGTAATCAAATTATGCGGAAATAAAAGACTCACATTTTCCTAATAAACAGGCTCCTGTAAAAAATAAAATCTTTATGAAAGTGGTAAAAATTGACGTTTTTTAAGACAAAATTATTAAGTTTAAACAATGACATTTCAGACGAACAAAATGATCGTAAAGTATATTTTAAAGATCATATTTACTTTATCTTACAAATATCAGTGACATTATATTCCTAAACAGGACTGCTTTAAATTTATAATATTGCAAATAAATAAGAAATAATACTATATTTTTGCTTTTAACGTTTTCCACTTTTATAGTAATCCATTTTAAAATAATATTTGGTATGAAGTTAAAAATGTAGTGTTTTATGTATGTCTTCTAAATATGAATTACTTTGATTTCTGATAAAATAAGATCAGGAGATAGTTTTATTGCATTATCTAAAGATAATAATTTCGTATAAATCAATATTATTTCTTTGCCTGGTTTTAGAGTATTTTATTTAGTACATAATCTATTTTTAAAACAGAGATAAGTAAAGTTAAATGTTTTTCTGTTCTTTGTTAGCTAAATTCAGTATTTGTCTAAATTAAATTTTTTTTAATCTATGGGATCATTTAAAATTTATAATACTCCAAAAGGAATAAGACATAATACAATAGTTTTGCTTTTAACATTTTACGTTTGTCTAGTAATCCATTATCAAATAATATTTAGTTTGAAGATTAAAATATACTGTTTTATGTATGACTTCAAAATATGAATTACTTTAAGTTCTGATAAAATAAAATTGGAAAATAGATTTATTGCGTTACCTAAGATAACCCTTTGAAATAAATCAATATTATTATTTCTTTGCCTGGTTTTAGAGTATTTATTTAAATACTAAGTAAGCTATTTTTTAAGTAGAAATTAGTGAAATAAAATGTTTTTCTGCTGTTTGTTAGCTAAAAACAGTATTTGTCTAAATTCATCTTACAAAAAAATTTTTTTTTAATATTCAATACTGAACATATATTCTGTAGAATTAATAAATACACAATAATTTTTCAGCAGTAGTATTTAAATTAAAATTGAGAAAATAATTAATTTCGATAGGAAGTGTTAACGATTTCTTCATTTTGAAAATAACATTGTCAAAATTAGTAGCGTGTCTCCTGTATTATACCTAATTACAGAAACACATTATAACTTCATATGTGCTATAATATATTAGTTTTGCACCTTTGTAATTTTGCAAAACTTCCTGAAGATTTACCTCTAAACATTAAAGTATACCGCATTTATTATTTATTATTATCGCATTATATTTAAGTTAACCGTGGAACTTTTTATTAACATTTTACTTTTTATTATCAGTTATTAATAATATATACGTTAAAAACACCATAAGAGATCAAAACCAAGAAATGTTTGCTCAATGAAGACGCAATTGTTATTTTTGTGTTTTTTGTAAATCTTTTCAAAATAGTGATACATACATATATATATATGTTTTTCTTTATCACAATTAACAACCTGCACATGTTCCTTTTCTGTCTGTCATCTAGTTTTAAAAAAATTACAATTTACTAGAAACTTTTTAGTTAACGAGTGACGTCTTATTGAAAATATATCTGGTTTAAGATTTCATTAAAGTAGCACATTCAATGTGATAGTTTTTTTTTCTTTTACATTTTTATAAAATTATGAATAAATTTAAATGTGGATTTTTTTAGTGTAATGTAAAAAGGTTTTAGATTATCAGTATACATTAAAGTATGAAAACTACCCTAAATTTTAAGTCTTAACGTAACAAATATAAAAAAAAGCAAGAATTGTTTTTAAGCAAATATTTAAGATTGAACAGTTAATCATACTTATACTAAGTGAAATACCTGAATTTAAGTACTTCAATTTAAATAATTTTATTAAAAATATGAAATGCAATTTAAGTTCTAAGGAGTAATGACCTAAATTTCTTTTTTTTTTATTCATATTACTCTATTCATGTAAGTATCATTGCTTAGACCAGTATGTACTAATTTCCTTTTTTATGAAATCCGCTAATGTTTAGGTAAAAGAAAAAAGAATATTTTAAATACTCGTGTAATTGTACTTGTTAAAGTGCTTTAGATTTGAGTTTCAGTAGCAGCGTGATACCATAATAGAGTACTTGCTAAGTTGCCCCAAGAATATTTTCAAATATCTGTATTTTATTATTTTGTAGCAACAGAAACTAACTTTACAAAATACTCTTTTAAAATTACTAAATCTACTGAAGGCTTACTAAACATTTGTCTGTTAGTGGGCTGCAATTATTTAAAAAGCCCTAACCATTCCAGTTTCTTAAAATCACACTTAATAGGCACAAACACATGTTTCACAAATTTGTTTTGATGGATCATTTTTTTTCTTTTATCGGCCATTTTCAACATAGTGTCAAGTCCGTTACCAAATGTCAAGTTTGTTACCGCACGATTTTTTAATAATTATCATTTTTTCACTATTCTACTTTTATTTTTTATTCAACTACGAAACAAATATGCAATTTCCTTAAAGTTCAATAATTGACATGAATATACGTATAACGTAATTATTAGAAAAAGTTATTGTACAATTTCTATGCGATCAAAATCTTGTGGCTAAAACGTTCTCTCATTTCAATTTAATTTAAGCATTATTGATAAATATCATGCTTTAAAATTTAGGGACATAAGTCACTTCAAAGTAAGTTGATTTTAGGAAGTTTAATAAATTTAAAGCTGACTATTTTCAGTAATTTTGTATGGTAACGGACTTGACAATTTGCCTTACAAGCGAACGTTAAATACCATTCACAAAATATATTGTAGGGCAAATATTGCACAATCAGATTTTTTTCATGTACCTTAAACATTTACTTTAACTCCGCTGTCTTTATTTTTTTTAATATATTAAGTTTAAAAGATATAAATAAAATTCTGAAATGTAAGCAAATTGTGAAAATGGCCTTTACAAGAAACATTTTTACTATTACTTTAATAACATAAGTAAGAGAAATTTACTAAAAAATGTACTTTTAAGATATAGTGATCAGAATAGAATGTAAAAATTAAATCAGGCATTTAAATCATGGACAGTTGTTTGCCGCCCATGCACTCAACCACAAATGGTTTAAATATGTTTAATCCCGCTCCAACTTCCGCCAGATGAAACAGACCTTCCATGGTGTGACATTAATGTCTTTATTTCACATTAAAAGATAAAAAAAATATTAATTTAGAGTTTGATTTTTTGCATTTAGGGAATGTTGAAGGTGCTTGTTAATTAACAATGCATACTGCAGTGAAAGATTCTCCATGTTTAAGTATTTTAAATTATGCAATCTATATATATATTTAATTTATAAATTAAATATAAAACTTTGGATAGATCAAACTTATGTGTGATCCATGCTTTAAAAATATAGTTTCAAAAATATGTTTCATGTTTGTTTATTTACATTTAGACACATTTTCTTAATACATACTTTCCAAATGTTTCAAGCTTTTAAAATTTTTGTAAGCATCCTTTAAATAAAAACACTTCACTGTGTGCAATGTACCGGGTGTCCCAAAAATGACTAACGGATTTTACAATTCAATAACTTGCAAACGGTGACAGCTATTTAAAAAAAATTTTGCAGGAGTGTTATGTATAATGTCAGGAGTTTTTTTTACCGTAATTTTTTATTTTAGTTCGAATTTCAAACAATAGGTGGCGCTGACGGCGATTGAAGTCCATGTGATCAGTGCTGAGTGAAGCGTCGAACTGGCCTTCAATCGCCGTCAGCGCCACCTATTGTTTGAAATTCGAATTAAAATAAAAAATTACGGTAAAAAAACTCCTTACATTATACATAAACTTTCTGCAAACATTTTTTTAAATAGCTGTCACCGTTTGCAAATTAATGAATTTTAAAATCCATCAGTCATTTTTGGGACACCCGGTATATGGCTAATGGTGAATATATGTATCATATAAATAACGTTAGACATTATTTGATACAAATTGCGTTGAATTTTTCAAATATATTAGAAATATAGAAGATTTATTAGTTCCTGTAACTTTATTAAGGAACGTCATTTTATTATCCAGTTATGAAAAGATAATATTCATTTTTTAAGAGAATTACATCATAACATTGTATTTGAATTTAAGCCAGAGCATTTTTAAAACTTAATGCTCAAAAATAGTCAATTCTAATAGAAATTACTATAACATAATTTATTAAGTTCTCGCAATTGAACATTTTTGATATATATTTCATTCGCTCAAAAATATTTATTCTCCACTACGTTACACTTATTATATATACATTTAAAAACTTCTTTCAGTAAAATATTTATTTTACATGATATTTTAAAATAGAATTTTGTAGCATTTGTAAAATATTACATCGTTACAATTGTGTGATTTTTTAAAAATATTTTTTTAATGTTTATGAATAAAAATGTTGTTATTTTAAAATATAATGGAAATGTATTCTCTGTAGAAAATTAATAATAATAATAATATAAATAAAATGCTGCTCCTATATGAATTTCAAAATGTCAAGGTAGTCATGAGTAATTTTATTGATTATGTCGCAAACATGCCGAAGACACGTTTGAACATATCATATTTACATTTCAAAAAGATTTATAATGCTAAAACTTTGAAGTCTTTAATGTCGACTTATGAAAATTAACACTTTCGAAAGACTAAGCTATACATTTATAATACTTAAACTAAATTATATAGTTACTAATGAAACCATGCATGGGCATTAGAAAAATTATTAGATATTTAAACCATTTAAACAGGGTTCGTAGGTTTCAGCGATCTTCAAAGACATATTACCAGAATCATTATAAAATAATTTTGGCTTATTTAATGAAACAAAATTCTAATTATAGATATAGCAACCAGTACGATATTTCTGGTAATGAAATCTTGAAACCTTTCTGAATCCAATCGCTGCCGAAACGGCTATGAACCTAAATAGTCATCCCTAAATAAAGGAAAATATTGACTGAATAACAATAACTTTATCTGTTAGAAATGATTTTAAACACAATCTTAAGCAATATCAAACAAATTTTCAATTATTTCCATACTGTTAAAACCATGCTACTTAAATAAGTTCAAACGTAATGATTTTGGATTTCAGTAACTATGTTTTGACTTTCTATCACTTATACCATTAACACTGTCCACCTAAGGTATTCTAGGTCACACGATCCACAAAATCTTAGATGGGTGGTGCTAACAATACAAGTCAAATTAGTAATTTCAGAGGAAAATGAAAAACTGTGTGAGCCTGTTTTAGGCTTGTCTAGGTAAAGAATATTTTGACTAATATCAATGTATTTAACTATGGAAATTATTTTGATAATGCCAAATAATAATTTTTCTGTTTATCTCTAACTTGAGTATCATAACATACAAACGAACCGATATTTTTTTCTTATACAGTTATGATGGCAAGATAAATCAAATTGTTGCACTTCATCTTCACTAATACTCTTTTAATCACCAAAATACAATAGTTTGTAAAGCGATAAGTAATTATACTTCTTTCATCAAAAACTGAACAGTGAAATTAGTTGTCTCCACGCCTAAAATATCGTTGATAACATGCCAAACTATACAATATGGAAACAATGTTGCCAGTGGGCTACTATTTTTAAATTCGGATTTCTTGATTGACATCACTTTTCTGAAATGTAAAAAATTGCTCTTGTTTTCGCCTTAACCTTCTCACCACCGTAAAATGATATAGGTTCATTCCATGGTAACTTACGTTACATTTAGTTTGAAATTCCAAAGTAAAATTTAAAGGTATATTTAAATATTTTTAATACATAGTAATGCTCTGTTATGGAATTGCGGGTACTACTTGATTATCCCATCGACACATTTCGACAAATTATATAAATCGCAAAAGTACTCGTAAAATGAAATGGAATTTTTTTTTTATTTTAATACCGAAAGAACAAATAGATTAGTTAAAGATTAATAAAAATACAAATAAAACGTGAAATTAAAAATCAGTTACGATATACAAACCCATGAAACTTATTTAATGTCAAGTGCATGTGCATTTTACGATAAGTCATTACTGGCATTTAATCTTATTGTTTGGCGATAGATTTTTGGTCGACGAAATAATCAAGTAGTAAAAGAAGCATCCTTATAACTACAAAAATTATAAGCCCAAAACTAAAAGTTTATTGATTCGGTTGAAGTATCTAATTTTCAATTAAAATATATATTTGAATCGAATTTCAATGAAATAGAGGGTCATAAAAAATCGACTAAATACACGCCAAATTTTAAGTCTCTATTAAATTTTTTTCGTGAGATAGAGCGTTTACAGAGAGATGGACAGAGAGACATACAGTCACACAGACGGCATTTTTAAAAAATATATGTTCTTCGGAATCTCCAATGAATGAAACGTGTAAATCCGTCAAAAACAAAATTTTCGATTTTCAAAATGATTGCAAGAATGCTATATTATGAATGATGGGTAAGTAATATACATAGCAATAATTCGATATAAATGTAATGCCACTCCGAGTAAAACTAATGGGAAATAACGCATTTATATCTATTAGATGATATATAAGATATTAACATCATATTAAATTTTAATTCCATGAATTGATTTGACACCATTCAGTAAATGGGATAATTAATAATACTAATATTACTTTCCGATGTTTCTTTGACATGTTCCGAACAAAAAACGCATTCAGTTGCCACTTAACTGAAAACAGAAATTAATTAAATATGAAAGTACAGATAAATGAATAATGAGCTTTATCATTTGTATTAATAAAGACAAATTTGTGAAATTTCATTAAATGAAAATTTATCTAATAAACTATCATCACTTCAATTTTGCGAGATAAATTACATTTAGTCCTAGAACATTAAATGGAACATTAAATTCATAAATGCATAAAGGAAGTTGAATTGTAGATTTGCAGAACTACAATGTGTTTCATGTCATTTTGCTTGAGGCAAAAAATATCACAAATTACTGTGTAATGTATCTCAAATGAAAATTGTTTAAAACTTAATAAAATGAAAACTTATATTATAGAACGGTTGGTCTGTTGTGGAATATTTTGGTTTAAATTATATTTTACTTTGCTATAAAAACTTTATTTATTTATTTATTTTGGTGATCGATTTTTACCGAAATAAATTTGATATAATCTTTTTTTTCTACAAAAAGATAACTTTGCATGTACTTGGTCTAAAAGTCAGATACTTACAAGAGAATCATTTTTGGTGCTGCTCGCACATATGATTAGGACCTGGTACATTTTAAAATATATGTTATGAGGTTCGAGAATTAATAAAATAATCTTTATATATATATATATATAATATATATATGTATATATATATATATATATATATATATATATATATATATAATTCATTTTACAGTAGCATAACTTTCTGAAAATATAATTTTGAAAATCACTTATTTTCTATCGGACTATCGGACAATTTATACAGTTTTTTTAATATAAGTTATTCATTAATAAGTGTAAAATATTGAAAAAAAGTTTTGAAATTCCTTCAAGATCCAACGATTTTTATTTTGAAATATTATAAGATTCTATTTTCGCCAGACAAAAATTTAGCGCTTTTTTTCAATAGTAAAGTTTTCCGGAAATGCTAACCGAATGTCATAGCCTGCCTGTCGCTTGTGTGTTCTGATGGTTTGGATTTCATTAGAAACTGTAATGTCCGATGTAATTAGGCACAGTACATTTTCTAAATTGTATAAAAATACTTATTTTCTTTTTGTAATTGCTTAGATAAAAAGCCACAATATTTAAAAGAACATTTCATTTTAAACATTCGATAAATTATTTCATTCGAATTCAAAAGAAAATTATATTTAGTTTCACTAAGAATGCTTGTTTATATTTTTCTAAAAAATAGTATTGATTGATCTTGGAAGTTTTTAACTAAAAATTTGCAATACGTATGTATTTATCGTCTGCATAGAAAAAAAAATCTTGTTATTTACCCACCATACGTAGTAAATGGTAAGCCTTGCAATTGTTTTGAAAATCGAAAAAAAAATTGACGGATTTACGTGCTTTAGATATTGGCGATTCCGAAAAAAAAACTGCCGTCCGTCCATCTGTGTGTCTGTCCGTCTGTCTGTCTGTAAATGCTCTAGTTCCAGAACAAATTGAGATAGAGACTTGAAATTTTGTGTGTACTTAGTATTTAAGAATGAAACCTAGCCTAATTAATATAAATAACCTCGATTAAGCAAAACTAGTCTTTTCGGACTCTCGAAAAATTCCTTCTGATGAAAGGTATACAAAAATTTTCGATTTTTTAATTTTAAAGAATGGACGTAAAAGGCAATAAAATAACACACATTTTACATAAAAAATGAAGTCAATCGTATTATTAGTTGTCGAGATATTTGTAATCCTATTTCCCACATTCTTCGATTAAAGATATATTTTAATTGGAAATGAAACGCTTCATCGGACGCAATAAATTGCTAGTTAATAAGATTGTTATTTTTGGAGTTATAAGGATGTTTCTTTTGTTTAATTCGGTACTACTTGAGTCGTTTGGCGTTTTATATAAGGGCCATTTTCACCATTCGCTTACATTTCATGGTAACGGACTTGACAAGCAACGGGTTTGACATTTCAAATAATAATAATAAATAAATAAACCATTAAAATGAACTAGTTTTTATATTTTTTTTAACTCAGATAACAGTTTACATACCTTCTAAAATTATTTAGTAAACTTACTTAGCAGCTTACATTTCATCGCTTACATTTCATGGTAACGGACTTGAGAATTTAAATAGAACTATTAGAAATGAACTAGCTTGTATAATTTCTAACTTAGATACATATACCTTCTGAAACTATTTAGCTAACAATATTTAATTACAAATGTGCAAAAATCATTATTTTAATATTAAAATTTACGGTAACAGGCTTGACAGTGAAAAAAAACATACCAAATTAGAAAAAAGCTTAATCTTGCCACTATTACATTACTTCACAATTGAAGAGTAAAAAATGGCAAGTAGTAGTTGCATGAATAGTTAACTATATCGCCGAATATTTGCTGCTAACTTTAGGCAGCATTCGAAACCAAACTGTATTTAAATGGTAGGTAAGTCAAGAAACAAAATTTATAAGCTTTTGTATAACTAATTTTATGAATTTGATCTATCACTTTTTCATAGTAAGTAAGCTACATTAAATTTATCCTATTTCTAATTCAGTAAAATCTATTAAATATTGCAAAAACTACAAAAATGTAACTCTTTATCTACCTAATTATTTATCAAGAAATCGCTTCACATCAATAATTGTCTTATTTAATACCTGAAGATATAATGGAATTTTTAAATAATAGCAATGTGAAATTTAGAAGTATTTTTTCATTAAAACTGATTAAATATATCGGTATTTATATATATATATTTTTTTTTTGTAAAATATTTACAAAAATATTCAAATTAATTAACCAAAAATACTATTATGGAAATATTGGGTTGGGGAAAAAGTAAGTTCGCTTTTTTTCATGTTTTTCAAAGTGAATTTATTTATATAAATTAAAAAAAAAAACTAATCAAAATTTATGTGCTATTTTGTTCGATGATCTTTTGCCATTTTTCTGGTAAAACAATAATTCCGTCACTGTAGAATTTCTGAGAGTTCTGGGCAAAAAACTGAACAAGGTGATTTTCACAAGCCTTTTTTGAAGTCAGCTTAACACCTTCAAGAGAGTACCGCATAGGGTGGAACAAATGTTAATCCGTCGGATCCAGGTCCGGACTATACGGTGGGTTCATCAAAACGTCCCAACAAAGCTCTTTCAGTTTTTGCCGAGTGATTAAAGATGCGTGTGGTTTAGCGTTGTCGTGATGAAAGACAGCGAATTTCCTTTCGATCAATTTTGACCGGGTTTTTTAACTGCCTGCTTCAATCGCATTAGTTGTTTACAGAAGATATTTGAATTGATGGTTTGGCCAGGTTTGAGCAGCTCATGATGGAAAATTCCTTTCCAGTCCCAATAAAACACTCAGAATCACTTTCGTAGGCATCAATCCAGGCTTTGCCACCGTTTGTGAAGATTCGATCACGATCTTTTTAGTACATTGTTGTTATACGTGATTCCCTTTTCATCACCCGTAATGATTTGTTTCAAAAATGGCTCGATTTCATACTGTTTCAGTTGCAATTCACAAATGAAAACTCTCTCCATTAAATTTTTCACTGTATGTTTATGGGGAACCCAAGTATCGAGTTTCTTTTGGTATCCAATTTTATGTAAATGGTTCAAAAGTGGTTTATGGTTGATGTTTAGTTCCGTAGCAATGTCGTGGGAAGAAATATGTCAGTCTACCTGGATTGTTTTTAAAATTTCCTCGAATTGTTCAAGGATTGGCCGGCAAGGGAAAGATTCACCTTTAACATCGAAATTTTCGGAAGGAAGACGAGCAAACCCATTCTGACTTTGGTGTTTACTTAAACACTGATCACCATAAATGCCACAAAAGTTTCGATGAGCCTGCCCAAGTTTCCCTTTTTGGAAGTAAAAAATTAAAATGTGACGAAAATGATCTTCTGAAATCTCTATTTTAAAAACGCAATAACTTTTGACTGGTTAAACAGATGACGCTACCTTTATATCTAGAATTTTCTAGAGACTGTTACCGTTCAAACGCTGTATAGTATGACTTAATTGAGTAAGTATTACTCGAGATATGCGACTAAAGCTATCTATTGGGAAAAAACGAATTTACTTTTTCCCCAACCCAATATTATAATTCTTATAAATGCTATGTATTTAATTGCATTATGACCCTTTCTGTAAATGGAAAGGCTTTTACCATCGAAAATGTTTCATATAACTTTTTGTTCATAGAAAAAAAGATACACCTATTAAAATGATTAAGAAAATTATCTTTTTTTTTAAATATTTAACTTTGACTATTTTTATATTGTATCTAAATTAGATCAAGTAAAGTATATTGAATGGTAAGAAAAAGAACTTTTATTAATAGACTGATTACACAAGTTTTTTTTATTAATTTTTTACAATGATACTTATAAGTACCGTCGAATAAAGTGATATAAAGGTAGATAAAGGGTTAAGATAATTTATTTAACTTTTTTTGCATTTTTTATAGCCTGAGTACAGCAAGTTAATTTTTATATTAAAATCTGTACAAGTAATAATCTCGAACATCGGTAATGGTTTATTTCCGCAGCAATGCAGGAGTCTATGCGCTTCCAAAATTTTTCAAGATTCAGCTACCTCTTATTTTCGGCGTGATTTTGGCCCAGGCTTTTTCCAAAATGCATGCTTAGGGAATCCAGTTTAGCCCGAACGCCGCTCTGGCAAAACTGTTAAGCAGCTCGACCATTGCTTATCTGTATAACCGAACGACCGTTGCTTTGACTCGCATGTGTTTTGACCAAACGCAGTTCGAGCAAAAGCATTTTTCTTACTTCGCTACGAAAAGCTTTTGGACACCACCAGTTTTTAGTTACAATTTTTGTTTTGTTATCTAGCGGACATTTTTCGATTATATATGGCAGATATTTTAATATGAAGAAAATAGTGTCCTGTCCATATTTTTTAATTTATTGTATTAAAAAATGTTAAGTTTTTAAAGAGAGCACTACTCACTTGTTTGTTTAGTAAAATAATTTTAACTTGTACAGTTTTCTCCATTTCAAGTAAAATACTTTGTAAAATAAAAAGTTTATATTTTCGGCGAAAGGAATTCAACCTTAGCGACTTCTATTTTTATTATATTTTGATAAGCATATTAATTTACGGAACACCTGAAATACATATCGCATACAATATTTTATGAATTGGTATAAAATAAGTTCTACTCAGCAATGTAATATGAAATTTAAATGTATTATTCTGAAATAAATTCATACTTAAAATTACGATATTAATAAAAATAATGCCAGAAAAACGAATAGCTTCAAATTCTCGTATTTCTCAATAACCCCATATAAATGATTTATGGCCATAAAATATATGTGAAATTTAAAACAAAATATATGCGTAAAATATATATTTCTTGACACATATTCATTGCTTTGACTCTCATGTGTATAATATTTTTACAGCAAATTTTGTTATCACTTTACGATCTCTGTGAATTCTGTATAAATTTTCCCAAAACCATACGAACCTGAAATGAACCATTTCTTGTAAAGGTATACTTTTAAATTGGTATTTGAATAGTTTAAAAATATTTTAAAAATGCTTAACAATAACAAGAAAAAAATATACATAAAATGTAGTTATCAAATATTAAATTTTCAGAAGAAAATTGCAAAAGTTATATGTGTATTTTTTTGTATTGTTTTGATTCTTTGCCCATATTACCTGTATAAAAGTATTGCCGGGTGAAACAATTTAATAAAGATATGTTTTACAATACACGGGTGTCCAACAGTAAAGCTTAATTGGTAATTAAGTAATTATTGAAAGAAATGTAAATCGGAATGTGGTGAAATGTGATATGCGAGTATAAAACGGTTATAAAGTAAGGAAACAATTCAAAAGAACGATAATATTTACTTTTATTTTTCAAAGTAGCAGTTTGAACGAAAACTGACCAAAGTAAGGGTTCACACTTTAAAGGAAAAATGAAAGAAAACATTAAATAAAATAGTGATGGTGCATTTTAATAAGGCGTGTGTCACCTCTGACAGCCAGGCACGCTGCACAACGATTTCCCATACCTGCTAAGGGATTATGAATGAATTGTGGGCTCAAACAGTTCCAAGCTTCATTGGCAGCTCCTTTCAGTTCTGGAATTGATCGGGTGGATGCAAAAGGCCTGTAAGTTGTCTCCCGAGCATATCCCATACATGCTCGATAGGATTTAAGTCTGGGGAGTTCGCAGGCCACGACTTGCGCTGGATGTTTTCCGTTTCAAGGAAATTGTCAACCAGTAACAAACGGTGGCAAAGTGCATTGTCATCCATGAATATGAAGTTAGGACCGATAGCACCTCGAAATAAGCGAATGTAAGGCTCAAGAACTTCGTCTCTGTGTCTTTTACCATTCACAGACCCCATGTCGAAGATCTGGAGGTCTATGCGGCCTTCCAATATGATGCCTGACTATGTCATTACTCCCCCTGATAGATGTCTTTCTATTATATTTCGTGGTTCAAATCGTGTTCCACGTTCTCTCCATATCCTTACCCGACGAAAATCACTGCTCAGACTAAATTGGGACTCGTCACTGAACATCACCTTGGCACACTCTCCTTCACTCCAATGTTGATATTTCAAATTCCACTTTAAACGAGCGCGTTTATGCGCAAATGTGAGGGGAATGCAAACTGCCGGTCTTCTGCCATATAGACAAGCATGATTGAGTTTTCTGTAAACAGTTTGTCTCGAAATTCGTGTTCCTGTGGCAACTGTGAGCGACGAACCCAGTCCCCTGGCAATACTGCCCTTCTGACATCGCGCACTTATTGCAAGATATCGGTCATTGCGAAGGGTTGTGACTCTTGGTCGACCTGGTACTGGTCGTCTGGTAAATTCTCCCGGACTTTCAAACCTCTGTCACAGTCTTGGGACCACACATTGGTCCACGTTCAGAATTCGAGACATTGTTATCACCCGGATTCTAGTATTCCAATGATTTTTCCTTTTGCAAATATGCCCAGTTGGCGTCTTTTTGCCATCATTAATCCTGTTTAATCGTAGCAATGTTTCTTGGCACATCAGTATACGAAATTCGTCTGAACTGCCTATACCACGTGAACCGGTTTGTAAGTGTTCGGACATGCGCAGGTATTTTGCGCATGACGTAGTCGACTGAAAAGTTTTGCATAAACCCAATGTTTCTTTTTCAACCAATTAATCTCCGCATATAATTTTGAATAAGTTTACGAATATTTACTCTATTTTTTTAGAATTTTACGAATTATGCTTAAGTTTCGGACACCAGTGTCCTTCTTTATAACTACTAGTTATCTTTTCTAAAAATATATAAAATTTTTGTTTGAATTTATAATTTTCTTAATCTTATGCTGAAAAATATTAACTATCTCTGCTTTTCATAAATATGCAACTATAACAAATTTTCTATAGTTAAAACAAATTTCAGCTTAAATAAGAGACAGTATTCATATTTTTTTATCTCTCATGTGTATCAGAAAAAATTATGTCGTCATAAAGTTGATATTAAATGTAATTTTAAAGTAAAAATCATCATTAAATAATCACATTACCTGTTTTTATTTTTAAAAATTATTTATTGCTCAAAATGATATAACTATTTTTTAAAGGGTTATATCTCTGATGTCTTATAATTAATTCGCAAAAAATAAAATTAAAATAAAATAAAATAAAATAAAATAAAAGGCATTTTTAATTTTCCGTAAATGACATTTGTTTTGTAATGTAAAGTATAGATAGTCATAAAAATTATTCAATTTCAAACTACTTCGGATTGAAAATAATGCTTTTTTTTTGGGGGGGGGGTACATTTTTAGAAAAAAAGGATTGTTGCTGGGCATTTGTTTTAGAAGGGAAAAAATACAAAAGTTTTTGAACATATACAGGGTTGTTGTTTTCCTCAATAGTTATGCTTATTTTAGTGCTTTTTAGGCTTATCGTACGGTGTGCGTTTAAATGTGTCCCGTATGTCGATTTCTTCCGTTTTTCTACCACATATTACTTTTGATCTTTTAAAAGATACTTTTCAATCTGCTTCAAAATTTCACCTCATGCTGAAAATAACATATGTGCACTGCATGAAAAAACGGATTTTTCCGATCAAACATATAAAAATCCTGGGAAAATTGTATAATATTAATTGGGCATTCCTTGTAGCATTAGAGCATTAGAGCTTGAACTTATTATAAAATATAAATATCCTCATTATAAAGAAATTCATTTAGTACATCTATATCTTATATTTTTATATTTTGTTTGATTTATTATCTCTTCTTATTGCTTAACCCGTTAACAGTCGCGCTCGTACGTAAATGTATTGGACGGGAGGATTAACTGTTTAAATAAATACAATTTTTGTGAGATGTTCACTGCTATATTATAGTAAAATTATCATTGTAGTTTGTTTTGACTTAATTTTGTTCTTAGAGTTTCGACGAATTTTCCATTCATGAAGGGATATTATGACTACAAAATTAGCTAAACTATGCAAATAGAATAATATAATGCAAGTACAGTCGGGGCATGATGATTAAATCGATTAATTAATAACATCTTTTTAAGCATATTCGTTATGGAAAAAATATGTCGCTCATTATGCACATTAAACATAATTTAATATTGTATGGAAAAGGACGATAGAGTAATATAACCAAAACTAATTGGTCTCAATATAAATCTTCTGTTTTTTCTTCCTAAGATAAATTCGGCAATCCTATAATTGTATCACATACAATAAACCGTCTTGAACGATACGTACTTGAAATCTGATAATATATTTATGATTGATCTGAATATTGCTGTTTTAACATGCATAATATTCATATTGAGTAGAATTGTATTCAAAAGTCGATGATAATAATATTCTTAATTCTCTAGGTGTACAAAGACTCAGACATAAAATATTTAAATCTTTATAATTTTAAAACCAAATTTATACAGTTTTTTAAAAGTGAATTAAAAAAGCTTTGCTTTATAATTTATGGAGGAAAAGCGTTAATTGAAAAATAAATACGCAAAATAATGAAAAAATTAAATTACCATTGCAAATAATATTTAACCTCTTCAGCTCCATTGCGTAAGCAGCGTACTTCATGCTATTTTACTCATTTCCGACAATGGCGTATCAAGCGTACGCCTTGACATCGGGCTGATTTTTTATTCGACATTTCGAATTCTCATTAGATAATGTAACTTTTATTTTTGATTTACAATATGATTGATCAATGGGACAATGTAGTCATTTTTTGGAGTCCCTATTTCGGGGCAACTTTATATCCAGTGTAGCAAGGTAGGAATGTTTTTCAATGCAATGGGAACCATGTTAAGATGGGAAAAAACGGAAAACACATTTTAACATGGGAACCATGTTTAATGTTTAGGTGTGGCTGGTGGCTACAATAAAAAGAAAGTAAATAAACTAAAATAAGAATGTTATGATAGTATAGCGATATAACATAAAGGGAAAAACATAAGAGTAAAAGAAAAAAGTCCATTAGATTAAAAAACCGAGCTGTACAGTCCATTGACCGGCAAAAAATAGCTACCATTGAGAAACGCGCTGAATTAATAATAATAAAAACACTCTTTACGGGGACCATATATTATAGTTTAGCAGGTTAAAATGTACAAAAAACAGCATAATATAACATATATTAAAAACTAAGGAAAAAAAAGAAAATATATTTATATTACAATAAGCATGAGAAATACAAAAACATATTGTAATTTAAATAAATGAGGAGAGTTCAACATATAATCACATCTTTTTGCATTTCTCATCCTTACTGTAATACTTCATTTTAAATAAAACCATCAATTAAATTTTTGTTCTGTGAAATTAAAATTTGTAATAAAACAAAAATGGCTGGATTGGGAAATACTGGTATCTATGATGTACATTCGCTGAAAGTTCAAGTGCGCAAAGTGTTAATATACCTTAGAAAATAACAGCTTATTTCTATATAAATTTTTCATCTAGGTTTTATCTTTCTAAAAAGCTGTAATAGAATAAAATGAAACAGCATTATGTCGTTCATAAAGTAAGAGACCAAAAATTGTTCTAATTTTCGCACACAAAAGTTAAATTTTTTTGATTAACCAAAGCTCATATAAAAATGCAAAGTCTAAAAAAATTCTTGCGATAACAGTAACATCAAAGAACTTCACGTGACAAGTATCACCAGAATTAGTAGAGAAAATGATGAATATATTGCCTTTTATTCGCTTCGTTAAGACTTTCTGCTGACTGGAAACTGTACGGAAATCCAGAGGTCGAAACTCTGGAAGACATAAGATGTCGCCGCGATGAAGTTGCATGTGAACCTCGGTTAATCTTAATTTGAAGACTCATGTGACAAATAAAGTGACCAAGTGCATTTTGACATGTCTCAAACGATATCAAAATAAAATGCGACTCTCTTGTGACGTCATATGGAGAATCTCTGAAGTCACAGTACGAAATTTCTATGTGAGAACGTACATTTGACTTTTTTGACTCGAATTTTCCTCATAAATCGATAACATGATGACTAGAGATACTATTGTAATCACTCAAAAAAAAAAAAAAAAAAAACACTGATGTTAAGTCTATGGGGGCGTTATTTTTAACTATCTCGCTCAAATTGCATCTTTTTCTGGCATACTATAGCTGAAGACAATCTACAACCGAGCTAGTTATTCTTTTTCGATTTTCGCTTCAGATTTAAAAAAAAAACTACTTTCGGAAACAATTGGAGCAGATTCTGAAAATGAAATTTTCATAATATTAAAAAAAATGTATAACAAAAATCAAAAAAAGTAAAAAATAGTCCGATTGTAGATCGTCCTCAGCTATCCTATGCAAAGAAATTACGTAAAAATATTAAAATTTGAGCGAGATACTTGAAATAATGACATTATATTGATTTTTTTTTAAACATTTACAATCCCTTTTCTTGTTTTGTAAAAGGGATGGGATTGCTCAGACACAGTATATTATTTTGCTGGCTTATATATTGAATTTATATGTTTTATTGTAACGTGTTTTGTTTTTTGTTGGTGATTATTACGAGGATGCCATATATATATATATATATAATGTGCTCCTATACCGTAAAATGGGGTGAATCGGAACAATTTTCAACTTTAACGTTAAAAAAAAGCAACAACTGATTTTTTAATTTTTTTATTTTTCTACTAGAAACTTCAGTCTTCTTTAGTTCTTTATTTTTTAAGCAAAAACGAAACAGTTTTACTGTTTAAATATATATATTATTTATCTTTTTAATGGTGTTCCGATTCACCCCGTTGATAGGGGTGAATCGGAACAATTGTTATAATCTTTATTTATTCCGATATAAACTTTAATAGGGTTAATAAAAACAGCTAATAATGATAAGGGAAATATAGGAATACGTAGTTGTTGTGAAACGAAGCCTTTATTCTATATACAAGTAATGATATGCCTTTTTAAAAATTAGAAAACAATTTTGAAATTAAGAAAAATTAAAAATTATTTTAAGAAATTATATTTGAATTGCAGAAGTAAAATTTAATACAAATTCAGCCCTGTTCTGTATTATGCTTTACTAGTACTGATTAAGTAAGTGAATATATTGAGTAGCCCCAATCGCTGCATGTATTAATACGATCTACTAATACACTCTAAAAAATAAAAGTGTAAATTTAGATACAAAAATGTGTAAATCGATTATACAAAAACGATTTGTTTATATGTATAAATTTGTGTGTAAATTGCCAAAATACACACCTGATGTGTAAATTTCAAAATACACATTTCAGTGCGTGATTTGATGATAACAATAAGTGTGTAAACGCTATAATGATCACTCATGAAATACCCATATTATAGTGTAAATTACGCAAGAATACACATATATCTGTGTAATATTCTTACTCATTCATCTGTGTAATCTTCTGTGATTACACGGATAAATGTGTATTAGGCAAAAAACACGCATTATTGTGTTATTGTAATTTACACCGTTGTTGCGTAATATATAAATACGCATATTCGATGGAGGTTCAATAACTATTGTTTCTAGTGTATATAGAATACCTGTACTGCAATGGGTTGATGTATAATATCGAAGTCTAATGTCTTAGTTGATTTTATGCTTAGTTTAAGAACCGTAGCTGCAATATTTATATAGTTTTGGATGGAGGAGTGAAATGGGGAGGAGTGTAGTTGAAAGCCTGATTTTTAGATTATGGGGCTAGATTTGTGACAGTGGATGAGATAAAAGTACTCTTGTTTGGACTCGGGATGATAGTGATGTACCCACTTCTCATCAAGTGTCACAAGTGTAGCCTCATAAGTTCCAAATCAGCCTATCACACTAATCCCCCCTTCTTAAAAAATCCCTCTAAGTAGGTTTTAGAACTTCACCCCTGCCCCTAAAACTATGTTACTATAGCAGCTACGTTTCTAAAATTCAGCATATTGCCATTTAAGACATTAGTTTTCGATATTCCTCATCAACCATTGTAGTAAAAATATTACTTCTCTGTTAATGGGGAAGTATGGGACACATTTTGAAATTTACAATTTCTTTAATTATAAAATTGATTCTTCAAATTATGTTTCTATATTGTTCAAGGACATTAGAAAGTCTTTCATTTTGTATTCTATAAATCAAAGGTTTTGTATTTGTGTCAAGTAAAGTTGATTTTGTTATTTTTGTAAAAAGTGTACCATTCCACCCCACTCTCTTCTAAATATACACATAAAAACTGCTGTTATTTTTTCTATATTCTTCCTTGCCTCTTAATTTTATATTTTCCCCTCATTTAGACATTATTAGTACACACAATTAAAAATTAATATAAAGAAAAGAAATAATTAATAGATGATAGATTATAGACTAGTCAGATGGAATAATGATAGTTGGTAAACTTGCAATCTCCACACTTTTTATTTTCAGAGTCCAGACTCAATTTTTCCTTTTTTTTCAGACTCAAGATACATAGTCAATTATACTCAAGATACTGTGTTACCTATCTTGTAGAACAGTTATAAAAGTTAAATTTAAAATACTATAAAAAACAGAAAAAGTATGTAATCTTCATCTCACACCCACATACACATATTACCGGCAAAACGTTTAGCCGATTTGTTTATATATACATATATCACTTATATTATATGTTGAATTGTTTTCTTTTTATAAATATTCATCATTACAAAAAATTTACCTTAAAAAATTATTAAGATTATCGAAAAGGCTGTTGAATCATTAAAATAACATTTTTTGCATTTAAGATTATATTTAAAAATTTGTGTCTTAAAAAAGAAAATACAAATATATTTTAACATTAATGAAATTACACGTATTTTCATAAATGAAAATTTCAGATATTCTAATTAAAATTTTAGATATCAAAATAACGAGTATTTTTATTTATGAGCTATAGTAAAAAATAAAAAAATAAATACTCTGATTATATCCAAATATCAATTGACTTTGATCGAAATTAATGCTTGTAGAATTTCTTTGACAATTACATTTGTTTCTTAAGTGTATAAAACTCACCTGGCGGGGGATATTTATCTAGGGGGGGGGGGCTAATAAGTTCGATTTTGAATATTCATTATGACACAACTGTTATATAATTTTTATATATACGTACAATCATATGTTTTAGGTCATATAAATTCTGTAATAATAGGCAAAATTGCAATGGAAAAATGTTTATTTGAAGAAAAAGCCATTATTTAATATAAATTTTCTTCAGAATTTTTGGTCTAAGGTTATTTTAAATCAACGTATTTGTGTCTTTTTGCAATTTACTTCTGTGTGTTTTTATTAAATCTATAATTAACAAGCAAAAATTATGTGTTCATTATGTATTATAGATTTCAATAAATAAATAAAACTTAGATGAACTGTTTAGCTTATAAATCAGAATATATAATTTATAGGCATGATATACATTTCTATAATAGTTTATAAATAAACTATAATATCTTTCACACAACCGACCCAAAATTTAATACCGCACCCCCTCCCCCCCCCCGACCAAAAAAATTATGTTAACGTTTATTTTGCTACTGTTAAAATACATTCATAAATTCTTTTTAAGATGAAAATTTTTCAAGAAATAAATAACCTTAGATAAAACGGTTGTTATTTTAATAGACATTTATCAGGAGTTAGGTATTGTTGACATTTTTTAAGGCAACTAAATTATTCGTGTAAAAAATTCTTATATGTAAAATAGCAATCCAACATATAGCATATACACTTATACATAAATATAAACAAATTAGATAAAAATAATTGAAGGTAATACGATCATATGAGATTACATTCCTTATATTTTATAGAAGAATAACTTCTATATTTTTCTCAACGCGAGCGCTAGCATTCAGCTGGACCCACCATTAGTTTTCAACTTAAACCTGATGAAGCCAAGTCAACAAAGATTACAATTTTAAGTTTCGATGCTAGATTCGCGACTAACTTGGGGTTGAAGTGTTTGGTGAATAGAACCATAAATTGTACTGCGAACTAAAGTTAAACTAAAATTACAAGTTAAACTTTGAAATGGGTAAAAGCTTAAAAGCTATGAGACAGCTAAAATAATTTAGGGTAAGATAAAATAACTCAGAATACGAATTTAGAATTATCCTAATTACATGAATTATATTTTATGTTACATATTAAATGAATTCGAAATAGCTTTTAGATTCTACTGAAGGTTAAACTACTGTCCTTTAAATCAAGGGGGGGGGGGAGGGCAGCAGAAAAATTACCAACAGCACAAAAAATATAATTTAAATTTATGAATAAGCATAAAGTGGGATTATATCTCCAATTATAATGTTTCTTTAGGAAGTCTTTCGAATTTCGCTTTAAGAATGAAATCAAACACTATTACTGAAAATTGCAAGTAAAATTGCGAAAAAACAGCGGTCTGCCAGACGGCAGAAAGAAATTACGATTTAATCAAAACATAGAATTATAAAATCAAGCATTCTTATATTTGAAGTTTCAAGAGGTAATTCATAAAACGAAATTGAAATTAACTAATTAAACGAATAAAATTTTGCGTTACATGTAACGAAATATTGTTACATCTATTGAGATTAATTTTTTTAAAAACTTCTTTCAAATGTTCACATGCTGCTGAAACGGGGAGAGTGATCAAGGTGGTCAGAGTATCTTATAAAAATATATAAATATATTAGTTTATTATTTTGAAATGCTGTTACAGCAATGCAATGACATCAAGTTATTTATGGAATGGGACTACTGAAATAAAAAGTGTAGCTCTGAATAATATGTAAGCCTCCCATCTCTTTCGTAACGTCTACTTTAAAATTCACACATTTATAATTTTTGTAACACACTAATTAGTGTAATTTCAGGTGTTATATACATTTACACACTTTTCTGAGTTTATGAACTGATAACAACTTATAAACTTAATGCCATAAACTAAACACACATTAAAATAAGTATTTTTGTAGGAAAAGTGTATTTTTTTATAACAAGTGGATGATTTTACAATTTTACACACTTACCTATGTATATATCATTATGTATAAATTACAGTAGCATACCAATTTGTGTAAATTCAGGCATTTTTCAGCATTTACACATTTATTTGTGATTTTCAAGTGATAACAAAATACATACTTAGTTTTGTAAGCTAAAATGCACATAAAAATAGGCAAAATTTTGCAAAAGTGGGTAATTTTCATGTCAGGTGTGTAATTTTAGGAATTTACACTCATATATATAAGTTTGTCTAATTTACTCTTTTATTTTTTAGAGTGTACATCCTCATCCCCAGCTTTTAGTACTGTTTGCATCCCTCTTTTCTTAATTGGTTCTTATTTTGAGATGTTTGTGTAATGTTGTGGATGTCAGAGAATACTTCTTTACAGTTTTTCTAACTAATTTGCTATTTTTTAATTCTTTTATTGTGTGTTCCATGTCTGTTGGATTAGGCGTTGACTTTTTTGTTTAACCAAGTAATTTCTTGGCACAGTTAAATTCTTCAAGTAATTAGAACAAACAAAATATTGTTACAATATATATTCATTAATATGTTTCCATATATAACATAAAATTATTACTATATAGAAAAATAAACCATGGGAGAATACGTGTTCCGATTCACCTCGTAAATCTCAAACCTCTGATGTCACAAGCCATTTTTCTTTTTTTTCAATATGTAGTTTAGAAATAAGTAGAATTTAATACAGCATATCGTTTACAGGTCTATCATTAATTAAAAACACCCTCTCTTAGGTTTAGAATACGAAAAATACTGTAGTTACATACAAAGTTTTGAAGACGTTGAAAAAATGTGGTTTTTGAGGATCCTCTTAAAGTTTTTTTTATATACATTAGTAGTGGTGCCAACATATCAAGACTGAATTTCCCAACTCTTAATGTTATTACCTTCTTATAAAAAATTGGCAACTAAAAATATCACCACATATATTTATAATGAATTTATTTGTATGACCGATAAGTTTCGTTCCTATTCAGCCAGATTATCCTATTCACCCCCATTTTATGGTACTATCATACAAACATCTGGCAGTGTATGACGATAATGCATCCACTCCCAGCCAGAAATGGGCAGTATCGAAAATACATGTATTTGAAATACATTTTCAAAATACATTTTTATTTTGTATTTTGTATTTTAACCTGGCTAAACGAAAGTATTTTGATAATGTATTTTGAAATGATTTTTTCAAGTATTTTGTATTTTGAAAATACATTTCATATTCAAAATACATTTATGTAGGTTTCCAGCTACTCCGTTAAAACCGCAGATGTAAAATTCATAAAATAATAAAACGAGCCTGTCTGCTTTGTTTTGTCTTATAGGGTTCGTTTCTCTAAGTTAATGCAAACATACTTTAGAGCTACTGATACGATAAGGATTAGAATGAATGCTTCTGCATTACTTAGTCATTTTTGCTGAACTGTTACAATTCTAAAGTTCCAGGTTTTATAATTATAACGTTGATATGAGCACAACAAAAACTACTGCGTGGTAAACAGGAAGAATTATTTATATTTTTGCTGTGTCTAGTGATTTTAAGGAACCATAGAAAAAAAGTAATGTAATAGTGGAAGGAAACGTAATTTAATGTTTGTCTTGAGAAAGATTTTTTTTTCAGCTTCAAATGATAATGTATCAATGGAATTACTGAATTGCGACAGAACACGTTGCTCTATACTATATGGAATTTTTTTAAATAATTTCTGTTGATAATAACGGCAGTTGTAGTATGAAAAGTAGCATGAAAAATGTGTAAAACAAGATCTATCATTAAAAGGGGAACTTTTGTAGCAAAAATCACCTTTAAAATACATTTAATGGTAAGATTTTTAATTTTGCTCCGTTATACATTGATCAAAACATTATTTTTCTAGTCCTTTTGTATCTATTTTATCAAAAATAGGGTAAATCTTAAGTCACCTGTGATATTCATTTGCGAGCGAATTGATACGTAAGTAGCTCTATTTATTGATATACAGTTCAGATTTTAATTATTGTATTTACGATTGAGTATATCAAAAATTGGATTTTTTTTATTATAGTCCTGTCCTTACTAGAGATACATGTTTATCTAGCTTGACTTCGCAATTTTTTTTTTTTTTTTACAGATTTTATGTTTTATTTATACTGTTTAAAATAAAATAGCATATTGAAAATATAAACTGGTGTCGGACCAAAACGAAAACTGCTGTACGAAACGAAAGTTTGATTATTTGGAGTTTCGATTGTAAACGAAATTTTCACAGAGGAAAATTGTAATATCGATGAGAATGTTAATTTGGTTAATTACAAAATTCTCCCCCCTTTAGAAGAATATTTATGATTTTCAATAATTTTTTAGCAAGTGCATGTAATTGTTTAGACTAAAATTTACAAAATATTGATGGAAACATTATTTTGTATTTTGTACAGATTTATAAGCGTAAAAATTTATACATTATTATTGTGTAGTTATTTCTGTATCGTGAGTATCCCGAGATTATTTATGTATCAACCGATATCAATGTTCATCGTACAGAGATTTTCAAAATGTTTAACATTTAACTTGCAGATTAATCAAAAACAAATAGCAATAAATTATTCTTTCAGAAAAAGCAGTGTATTCATGTTTAAATAAAAATAGCAATTTTTAATTTGCAATCATTATTACAAATATAGCTTGCTTATGTTTAAATACATCTTTACAATATAAATGATGGAAAATTACATTATGAATATTTAAAGTATTTTTGACAGCGCCATGAGAAATTAGGGGGGGGGATGAAAGGGGTGGTCGCCCCGAGCGCGGGTAGTTATATAACTAACTAATTTTTAATGAAAGAGGCTATACAATTCTTTTCATATATGTGTTTATGTATATGTCTTAGATTAACTGTTGAACTGAGACTTCGATTTTTAATCACTCACTCTTTTTACTTTTCTGTATCTTTACAAGAAAAAAGTACTGAATTCGTGTAAAAATTCGAGTTCAGGTTTTCGACGGATTTATATTTTTGATGATCCTGAACACTGACTGATTTTAGGAAATGTTTATTTGTTAATTTATCAGTGTATGATGCAAATTTTGTGGGCGCTCTACCTTAATAATTAAAGCATAGAATTTAATAATACTTTATATTCAATTAGACATTTAAATAAGTTATTTTAGACATTAGGTAATGGTGTAACTCTTCCAAAAGTTGCTATACTGTGTCTTTCACGATTTCCGCAGAAACTCTGTCTCAAGAACTAACGTTCGGATTTTCATCAAATTTTAGATTCAGTTTAGACGTTGACATAAGTTGTTGCCGATTATGTTTTGGCGTGAATTGCGCTACAGTGGTGACGCTGCTATGTTACATTTTTCACGATTTCTGCACTACCTCTACCTCAAGTAGTAACACACGGACTTTCAACAAATTTCAGATTTAGTTGGACGTAAATATAAGTCGTGGCTAAATAAGTGTTGGCGCAAATCGTACGACAGGTGGCTCTGCTATGCTACATTTTCCAGGATTTGCAGGGTTTTAGCAAGAACGAATGCACTAAATGTCATCAAACTTCATATTCTGTTATGTATTATTATTATTAATTATTACTACCAATCACCGAAATTCAGTTTCGGCCTTAAAAACATGCTGTGCCGATCCTTAATTATAAATTCTCCAAAACAAAGTTAAGTAATTCTCAATTTGAGATTTTTTTTCTTTTGAAGGCCTTTTTGTTTGTAATTTCCAAACATAATTTTAATTTTGGAAACCGTTTTTCAGACTGTTTTGATAACACTTTACTCCTATGCTTAAAATGAAGCTGAATTATACCCAAGAAAAAATTTATATTTTTGTATGCATTTTAACATTTTACCTGTAAGCATTCTTCGTTTATTTTATAAAGCGTATTCTGAAATAGATTGATTTGTTTTTTTACATATTTTTTCTTTTGCTTCTTTACTTTGATAATTTATGATTTGAAACAATTTAACTAGTGTTATAAAAACACCTAACAGTTGCTTTGCCCATTCAGACACAAAACAAAAATTTTTTCCCGGCCCAGTATAAAGTTTCAATCCGTAGAAAAAAAGATATTACACAGTCCGATACAAAAAGTAAAATCCCAGAATTAGTCCGGCTCGATATAACAGCAAAAAGTTCGACCAGGCTTTGTTCGTGCAAAACCTTGATTAACCCGGATCGACTAAATTTACAGAAAACATAAATTTCTGTGTCGATGTGTTTAAAATACTCTTATAATTCTGATCAAAAATACTTATTTCATTTTTTTCATGTTTATAGACTTTTTTTTAAGCAATTTGGACTGCGATATTTAATTTTGAAATTAATCTTTAATTTTATGCAAATATTTTTGTGATAATTAACGCTGTTCTTTAATGTAAAAGAGCAACTTTATGACACATGTTCTAATTTATTTTTGTTCGGAAATGTTTGAAACAAGCAGGTGTTGTTGTTCAGAAATTATCTAATCGCACTCATTTTCCCATTTTTGCAAACACAATAGATATTTCAGAAAACAGTTTGAAAGTGGGCGTTTTGAACCGAATTTCCTAGCGAAAGAAGAATAACCACTCAAACTGGGGTGAAAATCGTGCTTGTCACATGAGCGAAATCACTTATAGATCAATAGATAATTTATTGATCAAAAATGTAAAATTCAATTCGATTCCAAATCGCTTCCATAATCAGGCCTTTCAATTTTATATATTTCCGTTAAAAAAGGAATTTGTAAATGTGCAAAGCCCTTTGCATTTGTTGAGCAGAATAGATGAGAGCAGCCTTAATATCATTCTATGCCTTGGAAAATTTCATTCTGTGGTCTGAAAAATGCTATACATTAAAATCTTCTAAGACGGATTCGCACAGGATAGGAGAAAAAATACACTATAGACAGGTGTATTTCTTAGCAGGAACACAGTTTGTACTAAATATATCATATTCTTTTTTCTTGTTATTAAATTTAGTTTGCATGAATCAATACATTTCCCATTTAAGACGGGATTTACAGACATATTCATTTTCAGAGTCTTTTTTTGCTGTGGTTTATTTTTATTATCCACAAATATATTTACTATTCATAAAAAATAAAATTTTCAATGGTAAAATTATAACAATTTAAAAATACGTACATTTTTTGGAAAAATTTGTTGGGTCGGGCCAGATTTTACTGATTTTTCCCATAGGCCGGCCGAGACAGGATGAGTCAATGATTTTCGTACGAGCTGGATATGCTAATATTTTTGACTAGTGCAACTAGTGCTTTAGGAAGAATGGAGTTCAATCCTGGTCTGGTCTGGAAGAAATAAGTCAGGCCCGGCTCGAATATGCAAAAAAAAGTAAAGCCCGGGACTCGAAAGAGTGATGACGAGGCCCATCTGAGTCTATTCTTAAAAAAATAAATCAGTTATCCGGCCCAACCATGCCCGGAACGACTGAAAAACAAGTCCGGTCAGGCCCGACCCAAGTGTCATGTATTAAAATTGGCCAGCTAACTGTTCTGGACACGACTCGTTCAAACCTCTTACCTTAAACACATTTTTTTTTCAAATGTATTTTGTATTTTAAATGTATTTTGAAAATACATGTATTTTGTATTTTGAACTTTTTCAATTCGAAAAGTATTTTGTATTTTGTATTTTAGGTTCTAAAACTAGTGTATTTTGTATTTTGTATCGAAAATGATTTTTCGATGTATTTTGCCCAACTCTGCTCCCAGCTCTCTGCGGTCTCTTTAGGAGTAAGAAAATTTATTTTCATTTTCAGATGCACATTATTCGTTAGCTTTAAATTTGGATTTATATATAAAAAATACAAATTACAAAATATCATCATATAAATTATGTTCTTTAAATACGTCTTATTTTTTTCACAAAGATTATACACTCACCTCTTCTATTCGGGTTCATCCCGAATGCGGATGTTCCCAGAAAATGTCTTAACTAAATGTTCATTAACACATTAAAAAAAAAAAACTTATTTAAAATGTTTCAATATTTCTAGTGCTGAAAGAAAAATTACACATCTTGCATTAACAAATCTTACATAATGGTGCGTATCTTGCACGGTTTATTCATATCATTAAAGAAATATTTTCAAACTAAGGTACATTTAAAATTATTCACTACCACTTTTTATGGTATAAATAATCTGAAATGCGCGAAAGTTTGAAATTTGAAACTTTCTTTATTTTACTTTTCTCTTATATTCTCAGAAATTTCAATAGATATCTTTTGCTTAGATATGAAATCTTATTCTATATTTTGCACAAAGAATATATCCGATTCATTCCCTATTTCAAATCATTTATTTTCTTTTCGCATTTTGAAGAATTTTATATTCATGTGCAATGTATATTATTATATGCTGATGAAATTGAATACCTTCTTTAATATTAGAAATTTTGCTAAAAAGGCTGCGTCAGGCGTTCTTTGATGTATTAATCATGTCGCGATTTTAATTGCATTACACAAAATTCCAAGAAATAGTTTAGGAAATGCAAATTTTTTTCGTTAACATAATGTATGCTATTTTTATTTTTTTTAATATTATATATATTTTGTTCTTTAAGTGAATTTTAATTAAGTGAATTAAAATTTAATATTTGGAAAGTATGTATAATGTATGTTGACTGAGAGTACAATTTTCTCTTCAGCAAAATATCTAGACGAGACATCATAACATTTAATAGGACACTTCTCTTTCTCCATTCTTGCTGATATGTAAAAACCAGCGTAAATGAATTTTTAATTAGTAGATGTATATCGGAATGTAGATGTAAGATTTATTTTTATAAATGATTTTGGAAAATTATATGAGTTATATAATTATGTATTTTTTAAATGTTTGATCAATTATTTATGAACGTTTTGTATTTTAATGATGTTTAAAAACACAATGTGTTGCCTTAATTCTTAATCCACATAATTTCGAAGAACTTTCCTTTATTTTAGTATGCTGTCACTCCCTATATATTGACGCAACATTGGGCACATTGTGAGAAGTATTATAAAAAAGAATGCTAAAACTCATTCAGTGAAATTTAACGAACAGTTTATTTACACATATCTTCATATAACAAATCACTATATACAATTAAGATCTTGCATATAGATGATACTGTCCGACAATAATTTATTTGCTATTTTATGATTTGAACCTTAGTATTTACTATTGGGGAATGACTGTATGCTTTTTATCCATAAAGAGCTTGGTCGCTTCACTAATCTTTACCTTATCAAGTTCGCGACTATAGTTCCTGAATTGTATAAAACTCGGTTAGCAAACTGAAATGGAACTGGTATAAGACATCATATCTTTTTATATTTTACCTGAAGACATGGTTTTAGTGGTGGACTAGCAGATACCAATGGGATTTTTCCACAATATTTCTACATCATAAAGCATATTAACATAGAAAAGTATAAACCATGACAGAACCTCATTGATTACATGAATGGGGATTTACGTATCAACCACTAAAATTTAATTCTATAGAAGAGAGTAATTGCATTTTTTAAAATTTAAAGACTCAGAATATATTGAAAATTTGCCACTTATCCCGATAATTTTTAGGGTTTCTACTCAATGTATATAGTTTCCGTTAAGAGACATACGTTTCCTATATAATTCGCCTGTGTATTTTTTTTACTGTGCAACAGTAGGGTGTTGATTTAATGACTTTTGGAAGAATTTATGTGTTTGGAGGCCTTCTTAGTTCTCCACGATTTTAAATAACCACAACATTGCAACACAGTAATTGTTCGTTATCCAAAGTCTAAAGCGCCCTCTATCGGCATTTTAAAAAACTTATCTTTAAGATTTATTTTTAAGAAAATACGTATTTAAAGAGTAGAACGCAAACGAATTGACCAACTTTTCCGTTTTTTATAATCATTTGAAATTTGAATCTCTGAACACAGTTCAGTTATCGCTACTTCACCACTCCCGACTATTCAGATTTCGAGCTTAAAATTTATGTCTAAGCTTCTGAAAACTTAATGAGATAAAAAAAAATTAACGGCAAAAATAGTTGTTCGTTACTGCAAAATTTAAAGCGCCCTCTATCCTTTATCTTTATAATTTATTTTTAAGAAAATACTGACATAAAGAATACTTTTCGTGAAAACTGCAAATAAATCGACCAATTTTTCCGTTTTTTATGTTTATTTGAAATTTTGGACCCTAATCTTTAATGGTGCCTATCTCCTTCGGAAAACGTTTGGGATCCTTAGTTTCCCATTTAGATAGCCTTGATGTGTACTATCACCCCTTAAAGTTTTGCCCCAGAGTTGAGATACAACCTGTATATCATCGTCTGTTGAAAATTTTCTCTTTCTTGTCTTAACGGCTTCCATTTTAGAAAGGCTTGAACCTCCTGCTCAGTCACTTTAGTTACATCGGTTTAGTTTGGTTTCTAAAGGCCTTTAAAATTATTCAAATGTGAGTATTAAAATGAAAAGCAGAACATATTTATTTCATATTGAAAACGGTATATTTAAAATAAATTTCTTACAGTGTCTTTATAATATTATACTTAGACGTTTTATACAAGCCAAATTTAACTTGTTGGTTGATTTTGTTTAATTAATCATAAAAATTATCCGTTAGCTGCCTCGACAGTAATTTACTCGTCTTTAAAATACCCCAGTCAAATTGAAATGAATGTAAATCTGAATAAGATCACCACTAGTCGTTTAATTGTAATTTAATCTTCCATAATATATACAGAGTAGATGAAATTAGCATGTCTGCGGTGCCTGGATGGAGGATAGCGAGTATACTTCCACTTTACACGTTGACTACCTAAAACATTATTATATACTATCTATACTTGCATTTATTAAAATTATTTATAACTACATTTGGCATCAATTTTTAACATTTGCTAAAAATAATAAATTTTTGTTAAATTGTTAAATAATAAAAAAAATTGTTAAACAATTATATAGAAGGCCAATAATAATTATTTATAAGGTAAAACACACATAGAAAACTTTCAAATTATGTTTACTTTGAATTTTAATATTTTTTGTGCCATTTTAAAAATATTTGAATTTACTCAATGAATTTCTTAGGCAGTTAATTAAAATCACAATTTAATAGCTGATTATGATCACTGTCAAGTTATTGCCAAGAGTAATTTAAAAAATGAAGAAACAACCAAGCATTGGTACTCAATGGAAAATAACCGGCGTCTTACCCCAAAGAAAAATAACCAGCATCTTACCGAAGGGAATATCATCTCCAAAAATTTCGTCAATTCACTCCAAAATGTTTGGCAAGACGTTGCCAGCCCCCTCTCTCAAATGAAGAAAAAGGAACTGGTCGTTATTTGTGCTTTGTAGAAACCCAGGTACCAGTATGCTCTAAAAGCATAAGATATATTTCTCTAGTGTTTAAACTAACACATATATAGACAAATAAAGAAGCCACATACAAGTTTTTTACATTTAGCAGAAGCGTTAAAATGAAATAGCAATAAAGAAATGTACCCCTTTAAAATATTAAAAAAGAACGTAAAAGGAAGTTAAAGTATCAACAGCGAAACGTCTTCCTTAAAACTGAGCGTTCTCTTCTGTAAAGCATCTGCGCATATAAAAACTACGTAATACGGCATCTCACCTCAAATTACCCTAGTATTACCTGAAGTTAGGAATAGGACTTGGAGCTGTACTATACAAACAACGAGAACAACTTTTTCAGCACTAAAATTTTATACATATTTAACATTTATTTTTTATACAATATAATTTATTTTTAGTTTTTGGTGTTGAAAACTTTGTTTTATTTAATTATAAGGTGTTATCTGTTATACGTTATTTCTTTAGATTGTTAAAACTTCAAGTAAAAAAGTTTCTTACATGTTATTCCCATATTATGTTTTTCCTATCTCTGATGCTTTTATATATTATTGATTTTTTTAATATTGTTTAAACAAAAATAAAAAAAAATATGCAAAATAATCAAATTGCATAAAAATTTATCCATAGCAATGGAATGAAACAATAATTATAAGAAAAAAAAACAGTTATTCTTTTAAATATAAATTAACTTAAGATTTAAATATTTTTCTTTGATGTTACTAATTACTTACATATATTTAAACTATTGCACACACCTCTACAAATGTAACTTTACACACATTATTTCTGATCCACATACATAATTTATCTTAAATAAATAAGTTATTTAAAAAGATTATTATAAATCATTAAAAATCCAGTATAAATAAAAAAAGGGTTATGCCATTTGTTCGCTTTCAGAAACTTATTTCTTAAGACTTTTCCTTCTAACTTTCATGAAAGAAGCAATAGTTTATTGAAGGATAAAAGAAAAACAGTCAATGAAACTCCTCTAAGAATAAACAAAGGCGATAAAACAGCTTATGATTCAATGGCTCACATACTGATATAAAATAGTTCCTAAAAGAGCTATTTTCTCTATTTTCAATCTGTATTAAAATTTACATTCTTTTTCAAAAGACAAGTACTAAATTGCTAATATTTGATTTTCAAGAACTCGCTGATCAAACTCTTTCTGCTAAAGTTTTAAAATAATTATGTACAATTCGATTTCATTTAAACCAGAAAAAAATAGAAGTGTAAAATTAAAGTAAATTTGAAACGCTTGTGATATTATATAAGGATGCAATTATACAAAATTACTAAAGCATATTTTGCTTTTGAAACTTATTTCTTAAGACTTTTCCTACTAACTCTCATAAAGGGAGCAATAGTTCATTAAAGGATAAAAGAAAAGACAGTCAATGAAATTCCACTAAGAATAAACAAAGGCTACAAAATAGTTTACGATTCAATGGGCTATATATTGAAATAAAATAGTTCCTAAAATAGTACTTTTCTGTACTTTGAATATGGATTGAAATGTATGTTATTTTGCAAAAGTCAAGTACTAAATAAGCATGATTTGATCTCAAGATCTCGTATTGTAACACTCATTCTATTAAAATTTTCAAAAATGGATTTTGGTAGATTTCAATTGGATTTGAACTCCCCCAAAAATAACAAATATCGAAGTGAAAAATTAAAGTAAATTTAAAACGCTCGTGGTATTATGTAAGCATACAATTTTACAAAATTATTAAAGCATGTTTTGCTTCAAGGCTACATTTTGATAAAAGGATCAAGCATGGATTCAATAGAAACATCTTTTTAAAGATAAAATAATAAAAATCACAAAAAAGTTATAAATTAATACTTCTGAAATACAAAGAAATTTAAAAAAATAAACATTTTAACATTAAGTAATCTAATTATATATTCCTTGAAAATTATTTTGAAGCAATTTAACGTTATACATTTCTATTAAATTCAGTAATAATTTATAAAACTACTTGAATTTAAATTATTTATTAATTACTAGAGACATCTTTTTCATATTCAGATTTAAAGTTATGAGGAAGACTTTTTTCATTAAATACATTTTGTAAAAGTAAAACAAAATAATGTGTGGAATTTAAATTTAATACAAATCAATCATTCTGTGCAATATTAAAAATTTCGAAAAACAAAAATAACAAAAAATATGTTATGCTACTTATTTGCTTTAAGAAACTTATTTCTTAATATATTCTCTTCTGATTTTTATGAAATTAGCAACAGTTCATTGTAGGACAAGAGAAAAAATAGCATTTGAAACTCCGCTAATAATAAAGAAAAGCTTACGATTCAATAGTTCACATATTGATATAAAATAGTTCCTTAAATAAATCTTTTCTCTTTTTTCAATATATATTGAAATTTACATTATTTTGTAAAAGACGAGTACTGAACGAGTATCATTTGATCTGAAAAACTCGTTGATTAGAACTCTTTCTGCTAAAGTTTTTAAGAATTTACATTTTTATTATCTCTTCTTATCCCTACATTTTATGCACAATTCGATTTCATTGAAATCAGAAAAATACATAAACAAATATAGAAGTGAAAATTTTTGAAACGTTTATGGTATTATATAAGTATACAATTATATAAATCTTATTATCGCATATTTTACGTCAAGGCTTAATTTCGATGAAAAGACCAAACATGGATATAAAACAAACATGTTTTTACAGATAAATTTAGCATAAAAAATCACTTAAAGTATTACAAATTAATAGGTCTGACAACATACAAAGAATTTTAAAAAGTATTTTAACATTTAGTAAGCTAATTATATATTCTTTGAAAATTCCTTTAAAATAATTTAACGTTATGCATTTTCTTTAATTCAGTTGTAAGTTGTGAATTGTTTTTATTAATTACTAGAGACACATTTTTCATATTCGGATTGAAAATTATGGGGAAGACCTTCTTTCATTGAATATATTTTGTAAAAGTCAAAACAAATTGTGTGTAGAATTTAAATTAATACAAAAATATAGCTCCGTGACAACAATAAAAATGCCAAAAATTTTAAAAAATAACAAAAATTCTATTATGCAGTTTATTTGCTTTGAGAAAGTTATTTCTTAATATATTACATTTTCACTTTCATAAAAGAAGCAATGGTTCATTGTAGGCTAAGAGAAAAGGCAGTCATTGAAACTCTACTTATAAAGAAAGGAAAGCAAATAGCTTGCGATTCCTTGATTCACGCATTGAAATAAAATAGTTCCTAAAATAAATATTTTGTCTTTTTTCAATATGTATTCAGATTCCTTTTCTTTATTAAAAAAAAGTAGTAAAGAAGTATCGTTTGATCTGAAGAAGTCGCTTGTTCATACTGATTTTGCTAAAATTTTTAACAATAATTTCATGTAAAATTTGATTACATTTGAAGCGAAAAATAACAAATATAAAAGTAAAAAGTCAAATTAAAAAGATTAATGAAATTAAATAAGTATGCAATTGTACAAAGTGTGTTATTACATACTTTGTTTCAAGGCTTAATTTCGATGAAAATATGAAGCATCGATAGGAAAAAAATAATTTCTCAAAAATAAAATCATTATAATACTTACAGAATAGAGTTCTAAATTAATATATCTAACAGTTTAAAGAAATAAAAAAAATCTTTAAACATTATGTAAGCTCATTGCGTATTCTTTCAGAACACATTTGAAATGCTGTAAAGTTCTACATTTTAAATGTATTCAGTAATAAGTTATAATGAAAACTCAATCTAAAATCTTTATTAACCACTAGAGGCACTACATAGGTATTCAAATTGAAAGGAGAATGGACGATTTCATTGAATATATTTTGTAAGATTGAAAACAAATAATCTGTATAATTTAAATTTAATACAAATTGGTTTTTATGTTCAATATTAAAAATATCAAAAAGCAAAAAAAAAAAATCTCCTGTTATTTGCTTTCAGAAATTTATCACTTAATATGTATCCTCTGACTATCATGTAAGGAGCACTAGTTCATTGTAGGATATGAAAAAAGGCAGTCATTGAAACTTTACTAATAATAAAGAAAAGAAACCAAATAGCTGACGACTCCTTGATTCACAAATTAAAATAAAGTAGTTCCTAAAATAGCTCCTTACATTACACTGTTAAAAATCTTTCTCTAGTTTGAACCGAATTTTGGTGCTCAGGAGCTACCATGATAAGTGGTGAAATCTCCTAACCAACATTTGGAGCTTCCTATTTCAATCTCGTTTCTATTATTGGAATTATGCTTCAACAGGAGCTCCAAATATTGGTGCAAGATTTCACCATATTACAGTGACAGCTATTCAGCACCAAAATTCGGTTCAAACAAAGACAAATATTTTTACAGTGCACGTTGAAATTCACATTCTGTTGCAAAAGACAAATACTAAACATGTGTGACTTGCTCTTAAGAGCTTTTTGTTAATACTATTGCTTCTAAAGTTTATAAGAATCGTTTTGTATTGGATTATGTAAAATTCGATTGCATTTGAACCAAAAAAATATGCAAATATAGATGTGAAAATTAAATAAATTTAAAAGGCATACGATATTATATAAGCATACAATTATACGAAACTTATTATCGCATAATTTGGTTCAAGGCTTAATTTCGACGAAAGGATCAAGAACAGAAATAATACAAACATCTTCTTAAAGATAAAATCATTATAAAAATCATATTAAGTAATTACAAATTAATATGTATGACAACATACAAAGAAATTATAAAATATATACAAATTAACACTTAGTAAGCTAATTATATATTCTTTGAAAAGTCTTTTGAAGTAATTTACGTTTTATGTTTTCTTTAATTAAGTAATAAGTTATAAAAAAATCATTTAAAGTACTTACTAACCGATAGAGACACCTTATTCGTATTCAGATTAAAAGCTGTGGAAATATTAAGAATGTCAAAAATACAAAAATAACAAAAATTCTCCTATGCGATATATTTTTTTGAGAAAGTTGTTTTTTATTACTTTTCTTTCTATCATGAAATGAGCAGTAGTTCATTGAAGGCCAAGAGAAAAGGCAGTCATTGAAACTCCACTAAGAATGAACAAAACACTTCAAATTGCTTCGATTCCTTGATTTATTCATATAAATAAAATAATTATCAATATAGCTCTATCGTATTTCAGTATCTATTGAAATTCACGTTCTTTTGAAAAAGACAAATAGTAAACAATGATGATTTCATCTGAAAATATCCTAGGTTAAGATTCTTTCTGAAAAAATTATTATCTGAAAAATGTACTTATTTCTATAAAAATGGATTTATTTAATATTTGATTAGATTTTATGAAAAATAAAGCAAATATAGAAGTGAAAAATTAATTTTCCAATTTAAAATACATTAAATTAGTATACAATGATACAAAACTTGTTACCACATATTTTGCTTCAAGGCTTATTTGCGATGAAAGAACCAAGCATGGATATAATAAATACATCTTTTTAAAAGTAAAACCCCTTTAAAAATCACAGAAAAGAGTTACAAATGAATATTCTTTTAAACATGCTAAGAAATAAACGAATCAACATTCAGTAAGCAAATTATAGATTTATTGAAAATTATTTTGAAATATTTTAACATTATACATTTTCGTTAAATTTATTAATAAGTTATGATAAAAACTCAAGTTAATGTCTTTATTAACCACTATAGGGGTCCTTTATAGGTATTCATATTGAAAGTGAAGTGGAATATTTCATTGAATACATAGTGTAAAATATAATATAAATGATGTGTGCAATATAAATTGGTGGAAATTTATTTCTCTGTAAAATATTAAAAACTGCAAAAATAACAAAATGACAAAAATTTTGTTATGCCATTTATTTGCTATGAGAAACTTATTTCTTAATGCATTTCCCTTCTGAATGAATCCTTCTGAAAGGAGCAATAATTCAATGAAGGATAAGAGAAAAGTCAGTCATTGAAACCTCATTAATAATAAAGAAAAGAAATCGAATAGCTTAAGACTTTTTGATTCACACATATTGAAGTAAAATAGTTTCCAAAATTGCTGTTCTCTCTCCTTTCAATTTCCATTGAAATTCGCGTTCTTTTACAAAAGACAAGTACTAAACAAATATGATTTGATCTTAAAAAGTCACTGATGAATACTGTTTCTGCTAAAAATTTTAAGAATAATTTTATGTAACATTTGGTTACATTCGAAGCAAAAAATAACAAATATAAAAGTAAAAAATTTAATTAAAATGATAAATGAAATTACACAAGTATACAATTGTACAAAAAATGATATTACATAATTTACTTCAAGGCTTAATTTCGATGAAAGGACCAAGAATGGATATAATACAAGCATCTTATCTTGTATATATCTTGTTATCTTGTCTTTATGTAATAATGATTTTATCTTTACAGATAAAATCATTGTAAAAATCACATCAAATAATCGACTGATCAATTAAGTACTCAATCATAAGTAATGAATCGATCAAGTAATTCGAAGCAAAATAAAACAAATATTAAATTGAAAAAATAATTTTGAAACATATATGATATTATTTAAGTATACAATTATACAAATCGTGTTATCATATACTTTGGTTTAAGATTTAATTTCCGATGAAATGATTAAATAAAATAAATAAAAACCTTTTAAAGATAAGATCATTATAAAAATTACAGAAGCGAGTTCGAAATTAATGTGTTTTATAACGTACCAAGAAATAAAAAATGATCTTTGAACATTAAGTATCGTGACTTGAACATTAACTAATCGTGTATTCTTTTTAAATTCTTTTAAATTAATTTAACGTTCCACATTTTATGTGCATTCAGTAATAAGATATAAGTGAAACTAAATTTAAAGTCTTCAGTAACCACTAGGGACACATTATTAGTATTCACATTGAAATTAAACGGGAAGATTTCATTAAATGCATTTTGTGAAATTGAAAAAAAAAAAAAACAACGTGTGCAATTTAATATAAATTTAATAATTTGTGCATTTTTAAAGATGTCACAAAAATTTGGTTTGTACATTATTATTTGCTTAACAGTATTTTTAACTGTGTAAGATTTAGAAGTCGGTTCAGTTATGATAGATTAAAAAAACCTGAATTAATTTTTATTCCTTATGTTAAAATTAAGCTAATATGTAAAGCTATTGTTTTAAACATTTTGTATTAAAATTGAATTTATAGTAAACAGTAGTGCAGAATATGTTTGTATGTTTAAAATATTTATTGTTAAGTATTGTTTCATTTAAGAAAAATATATTGCAGTTTGGGAACGCAATTTCGAGAAAGTGACTTACCATATTGTCGCAAAATTTCCATTTCAAATAGGGGTAGCGCATGTGAATGAAAGTATGGAAAATTTAGAAAATTTATTTAATAGTTTTAAAATGATGTTCGATTACTATTTTTTTTATTTAAAATTTTCAGCATTTTTGAATTATGTTTTCCTATTATTGGAATAAACTAACGTAAAGTGTCGGAAATAAATCTCCTTCCTCGTATATATGATTTTCTCCTTTTTTAAAAAGTAATCTTTTTAAGCCCTCCTATATAAGTTTTGTCTTCTGACGTTTTCAGCCCAGCCCGTAAGGCATGGTGACGCCACTGCGACGTCGTTGTGAAGTCACATTGTGACTTTGTGACCATCGATTGTCGATGTGAAATCACGTGACGTCGATGTGAAGCCACAGTAACTAAAATGTGACGCCGTTATGGCCGTTTTAGAGCTCGTTTGTGACGTCACATTGTGACTACTGTGTGAAGTCACGAAGAAGTGAAGAATATTTGTATGAATTTGTGAAAAATGTGTCATTTGTGAATATTTTCACATTAACACTGTGACGAAACTGTGACAAAAGCGACGATATTTAAATTGCCAGAAACATGTTTTTTAAAGTAAATAACATGTTTTGAATAATATTTGTAATTTTCTAAAGATTTTTAAAAAAGTCACATCTCAGTCACAATGTGACGTGACTGAGTGGTGGCATTTTGGTCACAGATGTGATGTGACTCACAGTGACGTCATTGTGACCATACATGCGATGAGGGAAGTTTTTCTTCTGACGTTAATCCAGGAAATTCCTTAGATTTTTTTTTCTTTCCATATCTTCTAAATAAGTATTTCTTTTATTTTTTTTTTACTTATCTCTTTACATATCTTTGTACCAGAGTGACATACTTCGCTATGCGCGCTATCTGACATTGGAAATAAGTAAATAATAGATAAATATTTCATTTTTATTCATAGAAGCTACGCAGTTTCTTTTGATTGAATTTTAAAACCAAAAAATTACACTTTGATCAGATGATATTTAATATATTGTTCAAATCTTGTAAAATTTCATAAATTCTAAACATGCGAATTCCCCCTTCCCCACAACACTCTGTTTTTTCTAATCTTTTCTCAAAAATTTCAATTATAAGCCTCTTTCAATTAGTAAAATTACATATCTGCTAAAGGGGGATTACTTTTGGTACTTTAAAATATATTTATTTCAAATGTAATTCATTTTATTCTGTAAGTAAAAATCTAAGTTGAAAATAAGTCAAGGTATGGGAATGTATTTATCATACAGAATTAGATATGTTGTGTAGCTCATTTGGCACAGTGAGAGAAGGTTCTGCTTTCGTCTTCTAGCCTGATAAATTTTTAGAAGTAAAATAAAAAAAAATGCCACTTTAACAAATTTAAGCATGTATAATGGAATAAATAAATAAAAGAACCAACTATTATTTAATAATCTGTTAAATATTGGTGCAAAGATGCAATTTAGTTTATTAATTTCGTGAGATAAATGTTTTTAAAACTTTCCTTACTTTTGATATTTCATGATTCCTACGTAAGATTCTTTCAGAAAAAAATTAATGTGGAAATTTAGTTCAAATATAATTTCAAAAGGTAAACAAGAAATCTTTTCATACCCTCTATCCTTCTTCAGTATGCTTAATCAAACCTTCATACACTTCTGCTTGAGTGTCTGTGAGCTAGTGTTTCTTCTGGCTTCATAATTGACTATCACACTGATTTAGAAACTATGTACTGCATTTTCAAAATTATTGATTTTTAATGCATAATAAGATATAAAGTTTTACACATTATACAAATAACAAGATAATAAAAAATCATACACTTTCAACTAAGGAAAAATGTTCAGTCACTAAAGTATTCAGGAAAAGCCTGGAACAAGAACTTTTAATTTTTAAATATATTATAAAATAAAATTTCCCCAAGTATTTCTTTAAAAAAATCTTAAATTTAGATTTGTAATAACTGCCAAAAAATACCAGGTTTAAAGTGGGAAAATAAATTATGTTGATTAAATCGGGTTTGTGAATAATAAATCGAGATTACATAACTGGGGAGTCGTGGAAAAAAAACAAAATCCATCCCTGTTCACTCTGCAGAAAAATATTTGATACCAAAAAGTTACTGGTACAAAACGATTGTAAATTAAGTTTACTTTTAAATGATGCATATAAAATTTGTTTATGGGCTATCTGCCTATCAAAACAAATAATATTTTTTTTTTCGTTAATAGCCGGAACAAATTTTGACACAATAAATTAGCTTTATAACTTTAATTAGACTAAATATATATTTCTGTTAAATTCTAAGATAACTTTTTCCCATATGTTGAATTTATTTAACTCTCAGATTTTAATTCTTGGTGGAAATCTAAAGAATATTCGCCAAAGTAAAATTTGGAATAAAAAAATGTATGAAGCAGTATAAGGGATCAATGTGAAAAAAAATCTTGTAAAAATTGGGTCTTGCCTTTGTAAAATCAAAATTTAGGCTATTTTTGATTTGTATATGTCCTTTAAGAAAAGTTTATATACATTGTATAAAAGTAGCTTAATAAACACTCATTTAGTACCAGTAATTTTATTCTTGGATTATTTGTTGCAGAATTGGTAGCGATGTTTACCTTATTTCTACCACGATTCTACATATTTTGTATTTACTTGAATGTATCCTGATTTATACATTTTTAGTTCACACGAAATTAAATAAATTATATTTCAAAAAATGGGCGTATATATCTTACACAGGAGTTTTCTCAATCTATTGTAAAATTTAACCCACACTTAACATAAATTTTATCCAATCACTAGTTTGAAAATATTTCAAAATCTAATTTTCTATGAAGCATCAATGGGCATTTTATTAATGAAAAAGAGTTATTAATATGATTCTTTCATCCATTGTTTTATTGCTCTCGAAGAAAGAATGCAATGGTTGGAACCCCATCTGTTCTTTGTGACGTAATTAAATCACATAACCTATTAAAAAATTAACACTAAAGTCCTTTTGCCAGCTAATATATTACTTTCCTAAAATAACTTAAATAATAAGAACATGGTTTATACCGGTATCGTTATTTTCCAGTGAAAATATCACTATATTTTATAGAAAAATAAATATTTTTCAAAAGTGGGGAATTTTGTCTTATTTAGTAAGAGATTTTCTATAAGGAAATACTGGTACAGAAGGATTTGCTGATCATAAAATTCCAGGACCCATATGAACCCTGAAAAAAATATGACAGCGAAAGACTGTTTTTTGACTTAAAGTCATCTAGGTTAATTTAACTAACAAAACAGTCATTTATTAATAATAATCTAAAATATTTAAGTAAAAAAAAAAAAAAAAAAAAAAAAAAACTTTTTATGAAGTAATACCTATGTATTTGAAATTTTGACGTTTTAATTATTATTTTTTATTCAAAATAATTATAAAAACTCATCCCTTTTTTGTGCATGGGACGATAGTCTAAACATTTCAAATTCGATATTCGCGGAGGTCTTCGGAAACCTAACGCTTGCAAGTGTTAAGAAATTACTCTAGTTATAAAAACCCTCTTTTACAGCAAATGGAAACCTTTCTCTGTTGAAAGAATCTATATTCCTAAAATTTAAATCTCTTCAAACAAGGATTGCTTCCCAAGTTAAATACACCTAACACTTCAATTAAAGCCCCTTGTTTTATTATTTTATGTAGTTTCATATATTGTTTAATACTTTAATACGAAAATGGGAATTTAACGTTTGATTTCGTTTACAATTTTTCCGTTTACATTTAAAAAAATATATTTCTCTGGCATCTTATATTCGTAGAAAAAAAATTCGTTTCCAAAATAAATTTTATTTTTATATCTGAAGTGTAAATTGATATACTGTTGAAAAGTGAGTCTTTCACATATAAAATATTTTTTTATAACGAATGCATGTAACATTTTCCAAAATGTGAATATTTTTACTCTAGGATATTAAAATCACTATATGAAACTTGAGGACTGAACTAAAAATCGTATGTTATTTTAATTTATTAATGTGTAAAATGGTGATATTTCTAGGAAATGTTATATTTAATTCTCAGTTTTGTTTATGCATTAGACACAAACTATTATTTTCGATCAATGCATAATCTTATTTTTGCCTTCTGAAATTTAAAACGTATTATGTTATATAAAAAAGCATAAAAAGAAATTGCTTGAGTATGGATACTTATAAATACATTCCAAGGAAATATATATTTAATTCTTTTTATGCGTTTTTATTATTCTGAAAGAACTATTTATTCAATTTAGTTGTATTTAGTCTAACATTCATATAAATATCAATATGATCATTATTTGAGATTTTGCCGGCGGAAGTGTCGTTCTTCATTATAATTATTTTTCTACCATATCAGATAACTGTCATTTTGTCAGAAGGTCATTAGCAAAGACAAAATACGTATACAGTGAGAATTTGTTTCGTGAAAAAATGATACTGCTGTCTATCATGTGAAAAAAAATTAATTCATTATTGTTTCATGAAAATCACCAATAAATTATTTAAACAAACTCTATTTTATAGCTAAAGTGTAGCTTTATTTGTTGAAAGAGCCAATGTTTCTAAAATTTACGAGACACTTCGAACATGGACTCAAGTTAAATACGCTTATCACTTCAATTAAAGTCTTTTGTTTTAATATTTAAGGTGGTACTATATATTGTTTAACACTATAATTAGGGGACAGAAATTTAATATTTGCTAAAGATTATTTTATAAATTTATAATATAAAAAAATGTATTTCTGCAGCATTTTATATTCGTAGAAAAAAATATTCCGTTTTTAGATGAGGTTTTAATTCTATATATAAAATGTAAATTTATATGGTGTAAAACGGTGAATTTTTCAAATCTGCAACATTTTTAGTAACAAACGCAAGTCTCATTTTCCAAAATGTGAATATTTTTACTCTGGGATATTAAAGTCACTAAATGAATCTTGACGAATGCGCTGTGAATCGTGACTTTTAAATTTATTAATTTGTAAAAAGATGACATTTTTAGGAAATTTTCTATTCAAATTTCAATTTTGGTTATGCGATAATGCAAACTAATATTTTCGATCAGTAATATATATTCCATATTCACCTTCTGATATTTAAAACGTATTCTGTTGTAATTCAAAATTGTTTGAACATGCATACTTACAAATATATTCTATTGAAATATTTATTTAATTCTTATTATGTATTTTTATTATGTTGAATGAATTAATTATACAATTTACTTAAGTTTCAATCAATATGCTCATTACTTCAAATTTAGGCAACTAAAGTGTCTTTTTTCATTATAAATATTCCATGTTTCTTCCATCGAATGTCAAACATTCAAATTTCAATTTTGTTTATATTTTAGATGAAAACTAATATTGGGTTGGGGAAAAAGTAATTTCGTTTTTTTTCCCAATAAACAGCTTTAAAGTCGCATATCCCGCGTACTACTTACTCAGTAAGCCATACTACAGCGTATGAAAGGTAACGCTATATTGATAACGCTACATTTATATCTCTAGACATAAATGTAGCGTCATCAGTTTAATCAGTAAAATGTTATTGTGTTTTAAAAATAGAGATTCCAGAAGTTCATTTTTGTGGCATTTTGTTTTTTTACTTCTGAAAAGGGAAAAATGCAGCTTAGGCTCATCGAAAATTGTGTGGTGTTTATGGTGATCAATGCTTGTGTAAACGACAGTGTCAGAATTGGTTTGGTTGTTTTCGGTCCGGAAATTTCGATGTTAAAGATGAACCTCGCCCTGGCCGGCCAAACGTTGAAAAAGTCGATGAAATTAAAAGCAAAATCGAGGTAGACCGACATATTTCTTCTCGAGACATTGCTACGGAACTAAACATTGATAAATAAATAATTAAAACAGTTTTTAACCATTTATTTAAGACTGAGTACCAAAAGAAACTCGGAACTTGTGTTCCCATGAATTTACAGAGAAAATTTTAATGGACAGAGTTTCCATTTGTGAATCGCTACTAAATCGGAACGAAATCAAGCCATTTTTGAAACGAATGATTACGGGTGATGAAAAGTCAATCACGTGTGACAACAATGTGCGAGAAAGATCGTGGTCGAAGCCTAGAGAAGCTTCACAAACGGTGGCAAAGCCCGGATTGACGCCAAGGAAGGTGATGTTGAGTGTTTTGTGGAATTGGAAAGGCGTTGTCCATCATGAGCTGCTCGAACCTGGTCAAACATTAATTTAACTATCTATTGTGAACAAGTAATGTGATTGAAGCATGCGATTTAAAATATTCGGCCAGAATTGATAAATAAGAAGGGCGTTGTGGTCCATCTTGACAACGCTAAACCACACACATCTTTAGACACTCGGCAAAAGCTGAGAGAGTTTGGTTGGGATATTTTGATGCACCCACCGTATAGTCCGGACCTGGCTCTGACCTATTACTATTTGTTTAGCTCTCTGCAGAACACTTTTAATGATGCTGAACTGGATTCAAAAGAGGCATGTGAAAATCACCTTGTTCAGTTTTTCGTCCAGAAAACTTAGAATTGCTACATTGACGGAATTATGGTTTTACCAGAAAAATGGCAAAAGGTCATCGAGTAAAATACATATATTAATGATTAGATTTTTAAATTTAAATAAATAAAATCCCTTTGAAATATACAAAAAAAGCGAAATTACTTTTCCCCCAACCCAATATATTCGATCAATAATGCATGGTTTATTTCACTTTCTGAAACTTAAAACTTTTTTTATCACAATCCAAAATTACTTGAGTATGCTTATTTACAAATATATTTCAATTAAATATTTGTTTGTATTGTTACTATACTGCGAGGTCTGGTTATTCAATTTAATTTTGTTTTGTCAATCGAGCATTTAAGTATCAACATGATCATTATATGAGATTTTGACAGCTGAAATTTCGTTCTCCATTATACATAGTTTTTTCCCATATCAGATAACTGTTATTTTGTCAGCAGATCATTAGCAATGCCAAAAAATATATTCAGTCAGAATTTGTTTCGGAAAAAGAAATACTCCTGTCTGTCATGTGAAAAAGAAAACGAAAAAAAAATCTTATCTATTTATTTCCGTCAACGGAATATCAGAATAAATTATTTATAAAAATCTTCCTTTATAGCAAATGTGTAGTTTTTTGTTTTTGTTATTTATTTATTTATTTTTTTTTTTGAAGAGTCACTGCTTCTCAAAAATATAAAATATGGATAAAAAAAAAATATGGATTATTTCTCAAGTTAAATAGGTTTACACTACAATTAAAGCCATTTTTTTATTTTATTATAATAAAATAAACTTTTTAAATACTTTAATAAAAGAGTGAAAATGTATCGTTTACTCCATTTTAGAATTTTATCAATTATTTTTTATTAAATTATTCTCTTACATTTTATAGTCTTAGAATTTCTATTTCCGCGTTTATTAGAATTTGATTCTAATATCTAAAGTACATATTTATATGCCGTTGAAATTTGAATATTTTACATATGCAAAATTTTCAATAAGCAAAGATTGTGACAGTTTCAAAAAAAACTGAAATATTGTTACTCTAGCACATTAAACTTAAAACATGAAACGTGAGGAATAAGCTGAAAAATGTTCGTCTTTAAAATTTATTGGTACATAGAATGATGATATTTTTATATGTTAAGTGTATGAATTTCAATTTTGCTTATGCATTAGATGCAAACTTACATTTTTGACTAGTAATGCATATTTTATTTTCATTTTCTACTATTTAAAACATATTTCGCTACAATTCAAAATTGACTGAGTATGCAGATTTACAAATAAATCTCGACTAAATATTATTTTATTGACTAATATTATTTTTTAATATCTATTTTCTCGTAATTTTTGCGGTAATTAATGAATGTATATTTCGATTGAAATGAATCAAAATAAATCGTATATACACTGTACTTGAAGAAAGTGTTTTTTGCAATCTTTACGAATTAGGAAAATAAATTGACGAAGTTTTCGGAAGCTATTATACTTAATGAAAAATAGGTCGAACTTGCATTCTTCTATATTTTTCTCAGTTGCGCCATTTGATTTAAATAATTTAAGTATTTTAAATTACGGCAAGAATAGTTTTATAATTTTTATTTTCGTCAAATTTAAAAATAAGTTTTAGGGAGTTTCATTTATTGCAGTTTGTCACTTAGACTTTTTTTGTTTTCAAATGTTGCTTCAATTAATGTGAAGAAAATTTTGAGCAGTATGCAATGCACAGAATTGCTGATAACAAGTACTTAATTTACAATGGAGGTTTCGATGGGCTGCATCGAAAGTCAACTACGGTATTTCTTTCATTTAGTGTATATTTAAATATTGACTAAAATGCACCGGAGATCATAAATACGCAGTCCAGTGGAACAACAGTTTGAAAAACAAAAGCCTTAATTATTTTTTTCCATTCCCAAACATTTTCACTTATTTACGCTTTTTTATCAAAATGGTTACATATTTGACGTAGCTAGTCGCACACGTAGAAACACAATGCAAAAATACATTTGTAATCCTACAGATTTAAAGTTACGGGAATATGTATGCTTGAAAAAATTTTAACTGTACACAATACAAAAATTATGTAAATTTACAAAACTAGTTTTTAAAGCTACAGAAATCTTTTGTTTTACGAAAGAATCTACTAAAATTTCGGTAATATTATAAAATTTTTATCTGTAACCAGGGTTGAAGCTAGATAAAATCTTTTAGGCATACAATTTTCCTAAAAAATCCCGAGTAACCTTACAGAGTTTTTGTTTTATAGAGCAAATGTGTATGTGCTACAACAATTTCTGTTTTTGATGTTAAATAAGATATTAAAAAAATTCCAGTTAAAAAAAAGAAAAGTAAAGTGAATTCACAATTTTTTTCCACAGTGCATAATATTTCTAGTACTCGCAAGAGTTCTATCTTTTTTTTTTTTTTTTTTTTTTTTTTTTTTTTTTTTTTTATGAATTGTTCCGAACAGAGACGAACAATGCTAAAGTACAAATGTATCTGCTATTTGTACCTGGTGTCGTGTTATGTTTATACTTCTTTATTTTTATTTAAAAAATACATATTAGTCGAAAATCATAAAAGCTCATAAATTATGAGGGTTGAACTCACCTAAAGAGTCCTATGTGTTGTGCTTTGCTGTTTAGTACAAAAAAAAGGGTGAATAGGTTATTTTTAAATTCTCCAGTATTGATAGTACTACTTTTGTTCTGTTTATTTATTTTATGATACATATAAATGCATGTAGATGTAATCGGTATATATTTAAAATTTTCTTTTGATGTAGCCAAAATTGATTTCTATTTTTAAAAAAATGTATGAAAAATAAATATATAGGAGGAGATTACACTGGAATAAAAAGGTTTTGCTGCAAAAGGAAGTAGCTTTATTTTAACATTTTTTAGATGTTCAAATTCTTGTTAATTGTACATAGATACATATATATATATATATATATATGCTTTTAAAAGATTATTTTGGATATTATTTTACCTGCAATACGTTTCTAAGTGTATGGAGTAATGAATGTATAATAGAAAAATACTTTTGATAAAACTACAAAGCTTTTTTTTTTTTTTTCAATTTTCCCAAAAATTGAATAAAAATGGGACTACCTTCTTTTTTTAGCAAACCTTTCAATTGTTATTACTCCAGAAAAATGGAGATCCGACACTCTTCTTTGTCAAAATTAATCCCTGGTGATAATTTTGCTTCAGACAAACCCTGTAGGATTTTTTTGGAAAAAAAAGATACTTCATTTTGTTAAAAACTATTTATCCATAGCACAACAATCTGACAACAATTTACATAAAAAATGCAATCAATTTATTAAAATTCTTTTTTTATTATTGTGCCAAAAAAGAAGAGGAAGGGATAAAAAATACTAAAAAAGAACGAAGATCACTCTTTCGTCAGATTTTAAATTGGATATTTGTCAAACTAAGAGATTTAATTCGTATTACACTGAATACAGAATAGAAACCCAGATGAAAACCAGTTTCTTTAAACTGAAATATCTCTCAATATATATATATACAGGGGTGGGAAATTTTCGAAAATTTTCGCCAGCCAGGGATTTATTTTACCAGCCAGCGAAATACAATATACAGTTCAAAATAGTTAAGACAAAATTTAAACAACTGAAGAAACAATTATTATTACTGCAATGCATTTTCATATTTTTGTTCGATAAAAATAAGAAATATATACAAGAGAAAAAATATTAGTATTATAACGTAGAATTTAGTGTAATATTTATATTACAAAAGTTTCAAAATATAGGGAACTAATAAAAATAAATAAATAAATACAGATTCTGGCATCTTTACAGTTTGAAGTTTGAAAAAATAACTTAAAACTTCACTCGCCCTGAAGGAAAATTTACTCGCCAGTGGCGAGTACAATGATGTAATTCCCCAGCCCTGTATATATATATATATATATATATATATATATATATATATATATATATATATATATATATATATATATATATACATTTAGAATGTAATTTTTAATATACTCATTACATAAAAATCATTTTTATAAGAAAAATATCCTTAAAGTATTCATATAAATGCTTTATATTTATTAAAAACAATACCGCCGTATTTGCAGCATGACATAAATTAATAGTCTAAGAAATCGCAAAAGACTTTTCCTTTATTATTCTAATAATTTCAATGGCTTGATTACACTTATGCTGAATCTGAGATTTAGTTATATTATATGTATATATGTATATATATATATATATATATATATATATATATATATATATATATATATATATATATATGCATATATATATATATATATATGCATATATATTTTTTAATTTTTAATATATTTATATTTATAATAATAAATATAAGTAATATACATATAATATGTATATATATATGTTTTTTGTTTTGTACTTTAATTTATAATGGCACATTCGTTCTGGAATACCAACAGGGAAATAATGCTGCAATATTTGTAGAGTTTTGGGTACAAATTCATTAATCTTTCGGCTGGACTTGATAGAGATATAGATTTAAACATTTTTCTTGAACAGATGTAAAATGTCCGGACCAGGATTCGAACCAGGGATGTATTGGCTGAAGCCACCAATGATCTTCCAACTGTGCCATCCCGGACGAATTCTGGGGGATTTTTTCACCCAAATGACCTCAACGATCGGAGAACCTGGTCTGATACTATGGATCAGCTCAACAGAATAAATCGAAGGTCAATATTTGGAGCTGCAGAAATCGCTGCATACGAAATTATATTTTTAATTTTTAATATACTTATACTTATACTTATAATAATAATAACATTTAATATACATATAATATGTATATATAGATTTTTTGTTATATCTGTTATAATTAATTTACCGATTGTTTAATCGTGTTTAAAATTATTCTAATATTGTTTTTGAAATATATTTTTAAAACCATAAATAATCAGCAAAATGAAATACATTTTTTAAGCCATAATTTGCCTTTTAAAGATTTTTTTTATTTAACAGTGCAAATTTCCAAAACTCTAAAATTTAGAAATAAAAAAAAAATACAGCAAAAACAGGATTTATTTGATACGTATTACTATGGTCAACGCGACGCCTGCGTTATTCACGAATATGTTTTTGCTACGCAGTACATATATTTTTGAAAGAGAATAAGTCATAGTAGAAAAGTTCTTTAAGTCGACATTTAGTATAATATGAATTTCAGTTATTTCCAAAAGTGAAATGCAATAATAATCGAAAAGGAAGTTCTTTGATTATTTTGTAAATAAAAGTGTATTAATATTGGTAATAATAATGTTATTATTAATGTTTGAATCTATTGTGTCGTTTGATGGAAACTAATATTAAGAACATGACGTGAGTTTATCATAAACTAAAGGGCAGTTCATAGCATGTCTGTTCCACTCACAAAATAGAAATTTTACTGAAACAAGGGACACGGCAGACGCAGATAATTTTACATCATCTGAATTTCAAGATGAACTGAAAAATTATTGAAGATAATAATTATAATTGTTTTTCCTTTTTTAAATTAATTTTTAAAATACTGGGGATAATTTATTTCTAATATGCAACGTATAAATGAGGAACTCACAGCAATAGTACACCAAGTTAATTTCGAAAAAAAAATTACTTAATATACTAATTATATATATTTAAAATTGCTTGATGCTGTTCTTATAAGTACTAATGTAATTTTTTTCAGGATGTTTATAGCCAAGTTGTGATTTTTTATTCATCACTAAATATTTCAAAACCATATATGAGAAGTTCACAACCATCGTATAAAAGGGTCGTTGTGACAAAAAAAAAAAAATCAGATAGTCCACGTAGAAGGTGCATAAAATCTGTTTTCTTCACTCCCACAGTAAACCAAGTATTTAAGCAGATGCTATATATGAGAAAGTACGTGAAAACCTTAGATCAGCCATGACTGGATAACGGATTCCTCGAGATATTCCTCGCCAAAAGGGTGTCTTTTTTGGCAATGATCCCTTCTTGTCAATTTTCTGCTTTTATTCTCATAATAAAAGAAACGTAACGCAGTCGAAAAAGGTCTTGGTGGCTAGTGGGATCGGCGGGAGAGATCGGTTTGGCGCGCATTCTCCCCCATCATCATGTGATGGTGAGGAGGTGGGTCAATGCGTCAAGAAAAGGTCAGCCAAGATGCGTCAGCCATTTCTGAGTCCAGTTATATGAGATGTCTATGATGAAAACAGAGTTGGTTTACCATGGAAGAAAATAAAATAGATTTTAAGAACCTTCTAAATGGACTGTCTCCCTTTATTACTTTCTTCTATCTTTACAAGAAGAAAGTATTGGATTCATGAAAATTTTCGACTTCCGGTTTTCGACGGATTTATAAGTTTTAGAAGGTCCTGAACACGTTTTGACTTTTTTTAGAAAATGTCTGTCTGTGAGTCTGTCTGTCTGTCTATCTGTATGTGACAAAACATTTGTGGGCGCTCTATCTCAAGAACTAATGCTCGAAATTTAATAAAATTTTATATTCAGTTAGATCTTGATATGAATTAGTGCCTATTGGTTTTTGGTGAAAATTGGCCAGCAGGTGGCGCTGCTATACTACGTTTTTCATGATTTTCAAGATCGCTATATCTCAAGAACTAATGCATAGAATTTCACCAAACTTCAGATTATGTGACCCCTTGATATTCATAGACGCTGATTAAGTTTTGGTGTAAATTGGCCAGCATGTGGCGCTGCTATGCCACGTTTTTCATGATTTTCATGATAGCTATATCTCAAGAACTAATGCACAGAATTTCACCAAACTTCAGATTCCGCGATACCTTGAAATACATAGCCACTGATAAGGTTTTGGTGTAAACTGCCGTATAGATGGCGCTGCTATGCTACATTTTGAACGATTTTTGCGATAGCTGTATCTCAAGAACTAATGCAGAGAACTTCATCAAATTATAGATTCTGTTACACTAGAATATATAACATAATTAGACGCTGATTTTTGGTATTAACCTTGCAACAGGTGGTGCAGCTATGCTGCATTTTTCAAGATTTTTCCGATAGCTATATCTCAACAACCAACGCACAGAATTTCATCAAACTTCAGATTTTGTTAGAAAATGACATATAACATAATTACACGATGATTACGTTTTGTTATAAATCCTTCAACTGATGGTGCTGCTGTGCTATATTTTACACGGTTTTTTTTTAACTAGCTATATCTAAAGAACTAATGCACAGAATTTCATCAAAATTCAGATTCTTTTACACCATAACATAATTAGACGCTTTTTTACGTTTTGGCATAAATTGTCCAAGGTACGTTGTTGCTGTGCTACGTTTTGCAATTTTTTTGTTATAACTATATCTCAACAACTAATGGACGAAACTCCATCAAATTTTAGATTCTGTTAGGTCTTGACATAAATAGATGCTTATTAGGTTTTAGTATAAATTACCCAACATGAGGCACTACTAAGCTCATTTTCTCAGAATATTAATTAAGTTTTGCGTTTTAGGTTTTTCGGATACGAGAATCTCATTAGGCTAGGTCAAATGTTCGAGGAAATGCGATAGTGGGTAACTTTAAAGTCACTACTTTTTTTTTTTTTTTTTTTTAAATATAAAAATGTACTTATGAGATAGAAGAAAGTTTTGGGATTGACACATCCAACTAGTTTTTTAAAATTACCTTGGTCTAACTCTTGGTGTTGAAGCCCTCATATATATTTTAAAAATATTTAGCAATGAATGAAAGATCACATCATGGTTATAAAGTGCCTTAAAATAATCAATTGCATTTGTGTCAAGCCGTTCTATGTTAAATTCCTTACCTAACAATAAAACGGAAAATCAAAGGGCAATAGAGGCTTAAAACAAGCAATCGCTTCCGTAATAACTAAAAAATAAAAATAAAACAGTTTATGATACTCATTTAAATATTAAAATTATATATGAAGCATTTTCCCAAATCAAATTTAACGTAGTAACATGATTTTAGAATAGCTCTCCTGAACATAAAAATGCATTCTGTGAGCAAAATCCTGAGACCTAAAAAAGTAAATATTTTTCGACAATTAAAGGAAAGTTTCGATAAATAATAATTTTACTTTTGATAACATTTGAAAAATCCATCGTTTATGTTTTAAATGGGGAGTGTTTATAAAATAATTATTACAATGTTTTGCTATTATAAATTTAGTTTGAAATTTTTATTTTATTCAGATTATTTATGCAAATTTTACAGCTTGCCAGTTTATGAGCGAGGATACTCCGTTAGGTGAGAATATATTGATGGACATAATGACTAATATCGATTTAATCTGTAACAGATAAAGAAAAAAAAACCTTTTTTTTTTCATTTAAACGTCAGAGAAATACATATAAAAAAAATCATTTAAAAATCATTTTTAAAACACTGTATTTTATTTCTCTCGATGAATGTATTTAAAACACAAATAAGTTTTCTTGAAGATCATTCAGACAACATGATTTGTAAAAGTATTTTAAAAGTGGTAAAAAACTTAAGCTGACGTAATCTTTGGAAATATACTTCTTGGTGGTTCTCAAATTCACTTCTAAACAACACGACAGTTCAACACACTTCCTGAACAATCATTATCTTTAAAGCTATAGCATTGACAAGCCTGAATATTATAAGGATTTGGAATTGAATACCGTTTTCCGTTTTTGGTAAATAAGGTACTTGTATATACTTGTTGAAATACAAGAGATTCTTTCTCACGTGGTTGCAGATTTTTCTCCCTTTCGATGCGGTAGCTTTCGAAAATTCGATTTAAAACGCTATTTTTGACAATATTTTCTTAAAATGCTTCTTCGAAAAGTGGATAACGCCATGCGATTATATAGTTTCTATTAAAAAGGTCTGATAATCGTATGTGCTTCCCTAAAAGAAATGAATTCAGAAATCTTTCAGAAAGTAGTTCCTTTGGATTTGAGAAAATCTTTAATAAATTGATACAGAAACATTGTCATAAATCTACTTTTTATTATACAGCTTCAAAAGTTATGATGATTTTAAGTTTCTTCTTTTATTCTAAACCCTATGAATTTTTTAATGAATCTTCATTAGAATTTTAAAAGTCTAAGAATCTAAATAATCATTAATGTTGCTATTGTGTATTTTCTGTAAAATATACTGTAAAACTATCCCATAAATATGTACAGACATATTTTCATAAATTTAATTTTTATTATACAGCTTCAAAAGTTATGATGTTTTTAACATTACTTTTTTATTCTTGTTGGTGTGATTCCAACATTTTAGGGTGCTTTAAACGTAAAAGAATAATTGTATATAGATTCACTGCTGTTTTATTACATATGTTTTTATTATTATTATTATTATTTGAATATTTTTAATGTAAGTGTCTTTTAAATGTATAGTATTATTTTTAGTAGTTAGGTTTTTACAAGGGCAGTATTATGTATCTGTTTTTTGTATTCAGGAAGACTTAATTGCAGGGTACGAGGTATAGATATATGACCTATTGTACTACAAAGTTATAAAAGTCGTACCCTGATAGTGAGTACAAAAAAAGTAGGTCTTTTATGACCCCATATTTTATGGCCGAGTAAAGGCTATGTGTGGAGCCCAACTGGTCTCGTGGGAAATACGAGGGGTGAAGGGCCCCGGAGTATAAGGAGGGCCCTCTGACCCTTAGCTGCACGGGGGGGGGGGGGCGTGGGCAAGGAGAGACGATTGACTGGTGAGTAGAATTATGATGTGTATGTTAATTTTCTCTCACCAGTCAGGACTCTTTATGCAAATTTTGAGCTCACAGTGAGTTTTCCTCGTGCTCAAAAAAAAAAAGAGTGATCAGATAGAGGAAGAAGAACGAGCTGCTGAGTATGCTTTGTTTTATATATTTTCTATGGTGCAGCTTGGTTTATTTTTACGCCCAAAGTTCCCAGTGTTAACCATTGATCCTTGGCCTCTTGGCTTAGGAAATACATAAAACTGCCCCTGAATGGATATACACCAGGCCAGGTATCGTTGATGCTTCTTATGTTCAGTGGAGTATCAGGTACTCTTCTTTTTGTTTATAATGTTCTTCAATATGTATATATATGCCAATTCATAAATGCAATTTAAGCAATATCTTGCCCAGGAGACTTTGTCAACTTGAGCGATATGCCAAACGTAAATATAAAATGTAGTTTTTTTTTGGCTGTAGGTGTAACCTTTTAATTAAGGAGTACGTTTCACTTGTCTACCTTTTTGTAAAGATATTATTAATGTAATTATATTTAATAAATGAACTAAGTTTATTAGAATACTTAGTTGTCACTTATGAAAGCTTTTTTTTTAATTGTCTATTTTATTTTTTTCAGTAGCTAACCATACTTGGATAGCTACTAAAATTCCAGATATTTTTTTTTCGTCTAAACTTAACAGTGATTCAGTATATTTTGTAGGGTTGGGTAGCTAAGTATGGGTAAATTTAATTTTAATGTATTTTAAGTCTTACTTTGTCTCTTAGCTAATCAATAGGGCCATAGGCTGGGTAATCTCCTAAAATATCACAACGCAATGTCTAATTTATTTTCTTTATCAATGACAACCTGGTAACTGTATATTCCGGAGTTGTCAATTACCTGACTAGGCCGACCGATTACGAGGTCCTGCTAAATTAGATGCCCCTACAAGATAGGATTATTTGGGTTTTTGTTATGGAATGAACCCGGGGTATAGGTGCACCCAACACCTATGTTACATTTGTGCTGGGGGGGATTGAAAGATAGGAAACCAAGTTAAATATTTTTACTTAGCTTTTATTGGTGTAATTGTCTAGATCTTGCCAGAAATTCTAAACCATAATAATTTTTTAATGAATCTTTATTTGAATTTTGAAAGTTTAAGAATCTAAATAATCATTAAAGTTGCTATTGCGTATTTTCTGTAAAACATGCTGTAAAATCATCCCGTAAATATGTATGCAGTATTCTCTAAAATAATCTTAATTATGTGATAAAAATCTGATTTTTTTCGAAATTGTAGTAATTGTGTTGAGCTTGATCGGGGCGGGCCAGGTCTTTTTTCACTTATTTCTTAACGGTCGAAATTTTTAGTTTTAGATCGGATCGGACCAAGACCTGGAAATTCCGGCCGTGCAGACCTCTTAATACATAATAATAGAAATTTATTGAAGTATAAGAAAAATGACTTGTTTATACATTAAAATATGAAATAGGTTTTTTTAATTTAAACAAGATTTTGTCTATAGGGATAGCTGCTAAAAAGATGTCTAATTAAAAAATAGTATATCATACAGCATACAAATATTAAGTATAATTTATGGGAATATTTAAAATGCATGTTCAGTATAACTATACATTCAAAGTGCTACATAACATATAAAAAATATATGATTACCATGGAAAAAAAAACTCCTATAATAACAAATACAATTACCGTTTCTACTTTTGTAAAAAAAATCGAATTCCAGAATTGTTTCGGTTTACACAAGATCCACGTGACAAAATTTAAAATAGAAAAGATTCCGTCATGAATACAAATTCTGAAGAAGAAAGACATAAAAAAGGGAAATTCATGGACTAGTTTGTGATTTACTGAATTCGTAAGGTCTCGTTTTCCCCTAAAGATTGGCGTAATTTACATTTAGACTTTTCTGAATACTTTTCTAGAGGTTAAATATGTCCAGTATATCTGAATATTTGCTAAAGTAAAATGTTGGAAAGCATTTAGTATTACAATTGTAGTAAATATTATTATTATTATTATTATTATTTTGCTAAATTAATAGTTATTTTTACTTTAAGTGTAAAAAAATGTAACTTAGGTAATATGTTTATTGATTATCGACTAATAACATTAATAAACTAATATAATTTATAGATTATTGAACATGTTCATTACTAGATAATGAAAATTGCAGCTTATTTAATACTTTTCTTATGACATGTCTTGTTCATATCGTGCAGAACTGATTTTTTTCATCTAAGTTTAAAAATTAACTTTCGAAATATATGCTTGTAAACTATAACAAAATGCCTATAACATGTGTTCCCTGTATTACACAAATATATCTCTCATATTATTATAGTAAATTTTAAAATATGAAATTCCTTAACACAATGTATATAATTAAGAAATTACAATTTGCTATAATTTCCACAAACGTTATATTTATTAGCTTAAGGTAATTGGAAATTTTCTTGTTTTATTTGTAAAAAGTTTTCTTCACCAAAAATGCTTCATCGTTTTTTTTTCACCGACAGTCACTATTTATGACGCCTCATTCAATTCAGATTTTTCTTCAGGAAAATAAGATATGATGAACGTGAATGCTATCGCAAACTCGCATCTCAAAGTGACGTTATACTCATTTAAATTGAAAAATAAAACTTATTAATTAATTAATCTCGTAATCTACATGATAGATTTTAATTAACTAGATTAAGAAATATTCTAGTCAATCATAATCCAATTTTTATTTCCTTACTATTATTGAGATAGATGCTATATATAACATATAGCAAATATATCCCTATTAAAGATTTTGAATAATTCACTTTAAAACGTAATAAAAGTTACCATTATCTTTTAAAAATCATTATGATGAAAAATGGAACGTTGATTTGATGATTGCTCTAAAAATAATTGGATTTACTATGTATATGAAGATAACAGATGTCACTTAACCAGGGGTCGCAGTGTCCCTAAAGTTTTCACACTGTCCTACCACAATTTTAAAACGATGATGGTTATAATAGATTTCTAATGTAGGTGTTAAAATAATCTGCCATGAATATTTTACATTTAAAATACCGGTAGGAAAGTGCGAAAATTTTAGGGACACTGCGACCCTTACTTAACAATTCCAAGAAATTTGCATTGAGCAGATCGAAAGTTCTGTTCTTCTTGAAAATTTAGATTATATTTTGAGTGCAATTTTCCTTGAATTCTCAAACGTAGTAAAATAAATGTAGGTCACGAATTATTCTTAAAGTCAAGCTGTTTTTGTTCTAAAAGTCTAGAACTTTTAAGTAAAACTTTGAGATATTCCATTTTAAGAACTACAATTCTGAAGAATTATATTATTGGAAGGTACACTCCGAGAAAAAATATTTAGGAAAGTAGATAGTATCTAAGTAGTTAAAATTCTATTGAAATCAGAATTCTTTGACAGTCTGACAGAAAATTCCAAAGAGATTGCTTCTAAAAGACTAGATTATTTATTACATCATTTAGAACACAAATATCAAAATTCGTTACAAAAACTTTTATTGAAAATTTTAATTTTGAACTGAATGGAAGAAATAAAGTAGGATAGTAATTTTGATGAATGGAACTATCTCTTATGTCATAAAATTTTCAAAAAGGATTTAATTAGGCGTCGTATTAAAGTCACAAGGTGACTTTTCACTACTTTTCACAGTGGTTACTTCAGTATGGTACTACTCACAGTAGGATCTCTGTCACCATTTGACAAAGTCTTGTGACAGAAAGTCACCATGTGATTTTAATGTGACATGATTTGGTGATTTATCATAATGTAACATTCACAAAGACTTTGAAATTGAGTCTCCAAATGAAGTCACATGAGAAACTCAATAAAAAAAAAAACATTGTAAAGTCACCTGGCAACTCGTCAAAAAGCAGTTGTCACAATAACCTGTCAGTGGAATCAGATATAGTAGTCATTTGAGCCACATAAATGAGACGTATGGAATTTCTTATTTTTAGTTTCGCCGTAGTGACTGTGACTCTTGTGACCATGTGTGACATGAATGAGAGGTTATGCGGACTAGCTATTATGCAGGGATAGTAATTGCTCGAATTATGTTACTTATGAATATTCGAGTGAAAATTATCGCTTGAAAATCCCTTGAAATTTGGCATTTTGGGACTCGTCCTTAAATTTTGCACACCAGTGTATATATATATATTTAATTATACTTTCTTTTATGTTACCCTCTTTAAAACAAACATGTTCTAACTTTTCGTGATGTTATAACATTTAGCATAAAACAAAGTATATATTGCTTACATTTTCAATCAATTGTTTATATTTTTCTCAAAATTTTTACCACCAACCTAAGCTTAGTTAGGATGAAACAAAGTATATTTGTAACTAAACAAATGACTTTCGACTCCATATTCGATGATGATATTTCATTCTCTTGATACCTACTATCACACACTCCGAATTTTTCAGTCGAATTTGGCAAAATCCTACATATTTAATTTGAAATGAAAATTAAAAAAAGGTATTGAAAATCTCTGTTAAGTGTAACTAAATAAATCAAAAAATTCGAGAAAATATTAAAGAGGAATATTTCAGATTATACAAAAATTCCGTTTCGATGTCGGGCACGTAAGCGTACCGCTCTTCACAAACAGGTTGATATTTTTTTAAACTATTAAATTTAAGAATGTTAATTATTAGACTATCATGCCTCATAATTTTCTGAATAACTTTAATCTTAAAATTTTAGTTGAACTTCGAGTACTCAAAAAATTTATTTTGTAATTTCTTTTGTACGTAGACAAAATAAATAAATAAATAAAAATAAATATAAAATAAATAAATAAAATAAAATAAGTTTCAATCTCAATTGTTTCCTTGCAATATTTAAAACATTATGATACCCATGAGATAACGCAAAATATTAATTATCAGGGACAAAAATAAAAATAATTTCTGCATATTAATCGATTCATTTAATTCTAATGTTATAAATTCAAGCTAATAATGTTTATTCGTTTGTTTTCAGGAAGTTGAAGATTGAAATAATGAAGATAAAGGCACTTGAGTTTGTTTCTTAATTTGAAAGGTTACAGTTCCAAGCAAATCCAAAACTAATTAATGGCTGTTTATAGAAGTGATAGCCTACTGTATCACAATGTTTTTAGATAGAGAAAGAAATTTCAAGCAGGCCACATGTCCTCACAGACGATCCAAGCTGGAGAAATCCGTCACTCACGGACAATTAATTTATTACATTAGACCGAAGGATAACCATCCAAATGAACATAAAACTCACTTTATTGGGGAAAATATCTGAAAAAAATATTCACAAAAATCTGTACATGTCAACGATCTCAGTACGGTGATTTCTCCGATTGTTGAGTCCTTTTCAAAAGAGAATTCGGCGCGATTTGCCTATGGAAATGTTAAAATGTTTAAGACAAAGGTGATTTTTTTTAGATTGGTAAATATGGATTACAGTAATAAATTAAGTTTCTATCTCATTTATTACAGGGTTGGATATTTGACACCTTAAATGATGCTATTCAAGAAATGGAACAATGGGTTTCGCCCAATCTGAAGAATACTTTAATGACGGCCTTCGAAAGGTTCAGAAACGATCGTGAACTGTTTAACTCTGGATGGTGAGTCTATAATAAAGTCTTAGAAATTAAAAAAAGTTTCTGAATCAGTATATTTATTTTGACTCATTTATGTATAAAAATATATATATTTAAATAGCGAACACTAAAAAAATCTCATTTGAATTTCCATTATTCTAAAATATATTTCTATTTTAGTCTGATTATAAAATGAATTTTAAAATTGTTTCTGTTATGTCTAAATATGATTTGGAAGTCACCTACAATGTTCAATATATATATGTAATAAATAAAAAAAAATTGCGCCATTTTGCCCGCCCTGAGTTTTAATTCTAACGTTTATGGAACATAAATTTATTCTCAGTTTTCGTAATGCTTAATATTTTAACAGCTAAAGTTTTTTATCTTATTTTATTTAATAATCTATTGATTGTTTTCTTAAAAAGAACGAGAGTGTTATTGCGAAATCTTTCTTTCAGTACACAGGTTCATTTTCCTTTTTGGAATATTTATCGAGACTTTAATTTTGTTTTATTATTTAATTATATCGTCTGCTGGAGAATGTTCATGCGCCTTTAGCGTGTGAGCAGGTTGTGCTATTACGCGCTTAGATAGTAAGTTCTTACAAAGAGTCACGCCCAACTACTAATATGAGATGGTGATTTGGGTTGTCTTTGCGTTGAAAATAATCCTAATGGGTCTTTAAATTTCTTACGTGGAAAAGGGGAGGGGCTAGTTTTGGCTTGGATTTTGGGAGACTCATTTTACGATATTAGAGCGTTAGAATGCAGCTAATCTTTGAAATGCTAGGAGGCCCGTCTCAGATTTGGAATCATTTCGAATGTTGAGATGATACATTCTTAGAGTCAGTTGTCTAGTGTGAAATTGTTCAGATTGGTGCGATGTGGAATAATGAATGGTTGTTCATCTAAATAATAAAGTACTAAAAACTGATTGACTTGCCTTTTATTGGGAGAAACACCTAAAGGGAATAAATCCATTGCTCACCATGACGACTGCTAACCCTGTTTATAATTTTCAAGTGAATAGACTTATTCTACAGCAAAGATGGTATTCCAAAAGAACTGATACATTATTACAGAAAATCGTCATATTATAACACATATATATATATATACTGCATATATGTACCACACGCAATTGTATATATATTTTTAACGCCGAAGATTTTAAAATAAAGATAAAAAATTCTTTAATATCTGAATTTAAATTATAACGTGATTATAAGAAAATGTTTAACAACTTTACTTGCAGGTATTAAACATATTGATTTGAACATTTTTTTTTTACAATTGAATGACATATTGTTTGGTATTAAATAATTTGCATTCTAGTAATTGGTATTTTTCTCATTGTTGAAGCATTTTAAAAGCTTCTGGCATTTTATGCATGCAATATGTGATTTTTTGTTTTTTTTTATATAATGCCGAAAATATCTTTTCTATTTGTCATATTCAGAAGTCAAATTATGTTGTCATTTCCATCTAGTACATTAAAATAGTTAATTGCGATTTCTGTCGAGCGAATAGATGTTTTGTTTAACGAAATCAAATTTAAATCTTTCTGAATCGGATACCAGTCGATTTTCAGCAAGTATTTTTTTTAATTCTTTTGAATGTTTGAATTGTAAATTTATTTATTGATTCATTTAAAGTAAATTATTTTGATACATGAAAAGAAATAACGTAGGTTAAAAATTTTTTGCATTAAAGTCATATCTAAAGTGTGTTATTACATAAATTTTGACTGAAATAAAGAAACATTTTATATTTAGCATTTCTACACTGTAAAAAAACTGTAAAGTTACTGAACTTTTTCTAATAAGCTAGTATTTAAAGAACTCTCCATATAACGATAACAGCAAAATTTCATGTAACTGAAGAAAGTTACATTAGTTTTTGCTGTAACCGTTACATGAAATGTTCTTGGAATACAAGTCTACTAGAAAAATTTTAGTAACTTCACAGATTTTTTTTTTCACAGTGTACGGTAGTGGGAAAAAACATTAAGTATGCACTGTAACCGCTCTATAAAAATGAAACATGTAAAAAGCTAGTCAATTCAATTTCGGAATATTCTAATGCTCTTAAACAAATATTGACCTGTGGCAAAATTCATTAAAAAAACTTTTTTTTCTAAAATAAACGTGTCGTAAATCGTGCGTCAAACGTATCGATATAGGTACATTCTCACTAACTCGTAATGAGTTTCATAAATATTCAATTCTTGTCGCATTAACTTTTGCATTTCTATGCAAAAATGCATGTAAAATAAACTGTAAATTTTACAGAAAAAAACTATTTTTAAAGAAAACAGTTAATTTTCTGTAACAAAAAAGTTGATTTTGCAATTTTGCAGAAAAAAAAAATCTATCTTTTACAGAAAACAACTGTCTTAATAAAAATTTTCAGCTATTTTCGACTGGCACTAAATTGAGTTTTTTCCTGTCAATAAAAAAGGGTTTTTTGTACAGCGTGACAACATACAAAATTTATTACAATTATACATATTAAATTCTGTCACACGAAAATAATATGACTCATTTCTAAAAGAGAAATCATCAACATCGCACACTAGAATCATGTGATACCATAGGATATCATTGAATTTATTACGTATGGTAAGATTTATTAGAATGAAGAAAACTTTTATTAATGAATTTTAAATTATGTTTCGATTTTCTTATAATTTGAAATGACTCCAAAAAATTCTGCTATTACTATACTAAATATGTTAAATTTCAAATTATTCGATGCTGTAGTTTTTGTGGTGTTATTTCAAAAGTCAAAAAAGCCAAAGAATGGACCTACGATTATAGATAGTACGTACGATTATAGAATATACTTACAAACGCACTTTAAACCCAGTGTCTGTATAAATCTATTTAATAACAAATTATTAACCGTATAAAAATAGGTATATAAATTGAAACATGTAAATATATTGAAACTATATTTAAAACAATCATGTTTTCAATGTGTAGAAACAAAACGTTTTCCATGAAGTTATGTAGGATTATCTGCTTCATAGAACAAATAGAACTTTAAACCGAGGACTTTTGTTTAATTCTCAAAAAAGTATAGAAAAGTCAGAAATTTATTCCATGGTTTAAAAATTTATTTTCATTTTCTAGAAAAGTAAATATTTGTCATTAGTTTTCAATTACTAATTTAACAATGCTGCATCAAAAAATTTTGAAATTTAAGATGATGTGCAAGCAAAGTAAACAAGTGTATAGTAATAATCTTTTACGCAAATAGATTTTTCGTGTCTTAAGAATGCCCTTTACGAAAAGCATTTCCTAGCAGCCCATTGAATATTTTTTGAAAAAAAAAAGAAAAGAAAACGTATTACGTTTTAAAATAAATCAGTTTACAGCTTATAACTTTCGCCAAAAATAAGCATTTTTTGTTTAAACTATATTTTATGTAGGAGGTTTTATAAATATGTTACTCATTTTCAAAATTACAATACTAAAAAAATGCATTTTTTAACTTTAATAAATATTGTTTAAAAATAGCAGATAGCTGAAATTAAAATTACTTACAATATTTTTTCAAAGTGCATGATAGTTACATTTTGGTAATAATAATTAAGATAATATAACGATTCCTCAATCTGCCAGAATAAAAGATTAGTTTTTTCCATTTAAAGCGTATTTCATATCCATTTTTTATTCGAATTAGAAACTATGTAAATTTATTTACATCTCTGTAATATGATTATTTATATGTATATATGAATTTTATGCTATGTATAAATATTTACAAATATGTACAACTATATTTATATTTTGTGTGCAGGGATGCACAACCTTTTTACCAGCAAATCGGTTGACACCAGAATATTTGAAAAGTGTAGTTTCTTTTCTTTAATAGCAAAGTTTCTGTCATTACTATAAGGAAAAATATTCTGCATAAAAATAGTGGTATAACTTTGGCCCGCGGGCCAAAGGTTGTGCACCCCTGATTTAAAATATTTGTGAGCATTTTTAAATTTGTCATTTTATGCACAAATGATTTCTTTTTTCTATTGACAAAATTTTTTCACTAGTTTTGCAAATGTAAAGTCTTGTAAATATTTTAATGAGATGGCTATAAATTTTAACGACTTGACTTTAACCCATTTATGCCTGTATTTTTGTTTTCTAAAATTTGTTGGTAAAAAAACTTTAAAATGTTTCAAAATGAATTAGAATAATACTAAAAAAATACGCTAAAACATTCATGTATTTTTTAAAAAAGTATAAAAACACTAAATATTGGAATATGTATAATGCTTGTTATGGCTCACCTTGGAGACCATGGCAACACGACAGAATAGGGGCTCTCTCTTTCAGAACTTTGATCGTTTAGAAAGAGATTATATTTTAAACCTTTCTACATAAAATATGACCCTACACGGCTTTTCTAATGCTACGTCAATTGCTTTTTGAGCGACTGTCTATATTCAATTTTCTGAAAATTCAATAAATCTGAAACAACATGTAACATAATTAGTCAAAAGTCACAAATAGCACCGTTATAGACAATGACTTTTCCTCGTCTGGAGCTGTCAGCATGTCTCCTACTAGTCAAATCATTATCCAAAATTTCGAAAGCTTTGAAAATAGCTATTCAAGATGTTTACTGGTACATCGATTCCCAGATACCCTTAGTGTAGACCAGGGCATGAAATTCCAGTTTAAAAATTACCCGCCAGACTAAAATTTTTACTCGCCACTATTTTGCATTCATTCAAACAACAACGTCAGCCCCCACACCTGCGCAGAATATGAAATGTTTATGACAAATTTAATTTAAACTGATGATTGTTAGAAGGAGCTTTCTGTTAAATCCAGAATATTTTACATTCATGAAAAATATGGAATATTTTAAAAATATTAACAGATGTAGTATGAAAAACTTTTTATTGACTGAAAAAAAAATTCAGAAATTGATAAAACGAAACATATTTACTGAAAAAAAAAAATAAAAATAACATTAACTCAAAATAAGCTTGCCATAAGGTTTCAGTGGTTACAGAAATACAATACCAATGGTAAGTTCCTGTAATATTAGCACGTTTGTGTAGCGACCATGTCTTTCTGCACTGAAATATCACTTATCAATTGAAGCTGTAGGGTCAAACTCTGTCAGGGTGGGTCCATTAACAGAAATTCTGAGCAAATAATTCATTGCCTCAGTCTGCAGAGAGTTCCTGTATGCTGTTTTGAGTCTGTTGTGACAGCTGAACCCTTTATCACATGAAGCTGTGCTTACTGGTAAAACAGCACAAAATGTTAGGATCTGGAGCAAATTGGGGAATCTTGCTGAACATTTTTTAGTGTAAACTTTCTCCAGCATCTCTTTCAGTGTCAGTGATGGGAACATAAATTTAAATTCTGCCCTCTCTGTCAATACAATATCTACTTTTTCATTAAAGAGATCTGGGTTCAAATACATAAAGAGCTCCTTTATTTCTTCTATCCCAAATTCAAGAATTTTTTCTTTGGGAAGCCAACTCACAGTGTCAAAAATATGCAGACATGCTAACACATCTGTTGACATAGATTGCAGTCTTCCTGTAATGTATATATTTATATGTTTAATTAGTGTCCCTCTTAAAGTCTGAAACTCTTCCTCCCCATTTTCTATATTTGTCAGCTGCACATCCTTGATTATCCTTGAAATGGATAACTGGTATAAAATTCCTGTTCGCTTGGTCCAACACTAGATTCAAATCTGTTAGAACTGAGATGCAATGTTCAATTTTTATTTTCAAAGATGAAATGAGAAGTTCCTTGTTTTGTAATGCCACACTTAAAGAGTTCAATTTCCAGTTGAAATCCAAGAGGAAATACAGAACTTTAAGAAATTTATAGTCTTTCAATTTTTTTAGCAAATCCTTAGCTTTAGAATTGTCATTGTCTTTTCCATTGTCTTTTCCCACTATTAGATGGATAACCATCTAATAGTGTGAATATCACTCAGTTTAAGAATTTCTGCTCTTTCTTTTAACATATGAAGTCTTTTAGTAGAAGCATGGTAAATTTTAAAGATACTTGTAATAACTGAATCAAATGTTTTAAGATATTCAACTTCACCACATGCATCCAAAACAACTAACTGCAAACGCTGTGCAAGGCAGTGAGTGTTTATCATATTAGGACAAATAAATTTCATTTTCATAGCTAAACGTGATTTGTATCCAACCATATTTGGAGCACCATCAGTACCAAAACCTACAATATAACACCTGTTTCTATATTTATTTGGACCTATAATCTTACCTAGAAAATCAGTTATAGCTGTGAAATAACTGGATGAAGTAGAATTTGGCAGCTCTATTAATCTTTATATGTCCTATTTGATACGGTTATTTTTTGCATCCACGTATCGAATATACACATTTGTATGCTGAACATTTGATCGAGCTGTAGAACCATCAACTAGAATGCTGATATATGTACATTTTTTAAGTTTTCCATTAAATTTAACATAAAAATTTCAGCAATAAAATGGATAAAATACCTGGATTGTTTACTGTTGCCATACTGTGTTAAAATATCCACATTAAATTTTTAAGCCAAGCACAAAAGATCTACAAAATCTTTAAACGGTTTTTCATGCTGCGCAATACAGTACACCACATTGAATATATTTTTCATATGAGAAAACATCTGTTGGTTCATTTTCTTCAGACATTTTGCCATTGGTGTTTCTGATCAGTATGCTTTTGCCTTTACAATGGCAGCAATTTCACAGTGAGCTTTGCTTTGGACATGAAAAATAAATGACTCTTTTTAAACCGTCCCAGAAAAGTCATTTATCCACTTTTTATCAATATTACTGGAAGGTACCTACTTGCAAATTTCGCATTTTGCAAGACTAGTTTTATCATCATATAAAAGCCATTCAAAAGAACTACTTAGCCACTCTTTGTTAAATTTTCATTTAACTGGAAGTGGTAATGGTAACTCGAAATCACTGCCAAATTTCTTTTTATCAGAACTGGAAAAGGAGGAAAAGATATTATTGCTACTATCATATTCATCCTCACTTTGCTTAACTTGAGTTTGCACGTGTTCACTTTCAACATTTATGGTCGCATCTTTATCACATTTTTCATTCAATGTATTACTTTTAGTAAAAAGGAACTCTATATCATTCCTTTGTCTTTTCTTCATGGCATTTAAAAAAAAAAACTAAAACACCACTTTAATTATTGCCAACTACCACAGAACAAGAAAAATGCCCCCCCCCCCAAAAAAAGAAAAAGATAACCTATATTTTTTTACCATATTTCAAGCAAGTTCGCTTAGGTGACAAAACCTGAATCAGGAGTGAAGAGCGATCTGATTGGCGGTGTGTGGTTTGAAAGTGGGGGTGATGAATACAGACAGAGGAATTTCATTCCTCCGTAGGAAAGACATTATGCACAACATTTTAAAAGACGAAACTTACTCGCCAACATTAAATATTCACTCGCCAATGGCGAGCTGGCGAGTGGAAATTTCGCGCCCTAATGTAGACACAGACCCGACGCACAGTGGGGCAAATTCCCGAAAAGCTGGCCAAAATATGAAAATGTTATTCAAATTGTACGAAAATTCGTATACAGGTGTTTTTGAGGATACTAAGTAAGAATACAAAATTAAAATTGAAAAAAAAATGGCGGATACAATATGGCGGAATAAAAATTAAAATGTCTCGAAAGTTATTCAATTTATATGCAATTTCGTAAACTTTTCAGGGTGCTAATTAGGATTCAAAAGTTAAATTTTAAAAATAAATAAATAAATAAAATTACAGATTAAGAGTAAAAACAATAAAATTTAAATAAAATTAAAAATTTCGAGGTAAATTTAAAATGGAATTTTCAAAAAAACCAAGACATATTGAAACGAAATTTAAGTACGTTAATGGAAAGTAAAACATTAGACTATTTAATTTTTATATTATTAAAATAAAAACAAAAATATATTCCAGAAATTAACCTTTAGAATCAACTGTAATATAATAAAAAGATTTTTCATAGGTCAAGGTGTCGAAATAGTTAGAAGAACTTGTTGGCGGTATTGGAAGATCTTGTGATTCTTAGGATCAATGAATTTAATTTCTTCTACGATAATTTACCTAAACTGGAAAGGAAAGAATCTGATGACATTAAAAGTCGTAAAAATATCTTTTTTTTTTTTCGCTACTGCATCTTTGCGATAAATGTTCTCGATGGCGTTTGATCAGTTTGTTGCATGATTCTTGAGTATTTTATGGCATTTGACAAATTGGCAGTAATGAAGATAATGTTATTTCTTTGTCATTAATAAGTAGTTTGTGTACTCAAGTAAACATATAGAGCCAGGGGTGCTGCTCAAATCTACGAGCTATTTGTAAGGGAAAATTTTCGAAGTTTATCAAATAAATAACATGGCTACAAGAAATTACTTATGGCATAGAAACGTTTAATCAAATCTTCGTATATGCTCGTTCAGAAGCACAAATAGTTGCGTTTCAAAGAATCGTTGAATTGTATTTCCATCATTTGTGCTTCTAAATGTGGGATTTAGTTTCTCGACGAGAAGTCTTGATTGTAAACGAAATATTTTTTGCATATTTTATTTTGCAATTTCAGTGTTCTTCTTTTCATGCAGAGTACGAGCTTTTCATTTTTTCTATCCAGTTGTCTGTAAGCCCTCTCTAAACATCTTTGCATGTAACTTAGATATTCTGAATTCTAAATTATCTCAATCCACTTTTAATAAAAAATGTCAGATCGGTAAGATGCTGTTTTGATGCTGTCTGACATAGGTAGCAACGTTGAGTATTACACAAATTCATTTTGAACGACTTTTTCTTCTGTATCAATGATTGTATTAAGCGAAATAAGTTTATTCTGCTAGTATTTAATGCAATCCCATTCATTGACAGTAGCTTCCGTATTTCTTGAAAAAGAAAAATGGATCTTGACTGGCCCGATAAAATCAGTGAAATGAAGATCTCGATATTTTCAAATTGGCGATTCATGAATTATTCTCAATATTTATGTATTCTAGTAGCACGGAAGAAAAGAAAAATATATTAGATATAATGTCATATTCATAGCTAAATATTTGTTTAAATGTGCTCAGAATAGATGTGTCATCACATCCTCACTTGCAAATCAAATCCAAATTACTAATATAAACAAAAGTGATATCCATTATGATTTTTACTCGCATTAATGAAATACGCTCAGTAGTTTGATCTAGCAAATATAGCCATTGACAAAATAATTCTTCTAATTATAATAGAACAACCAAAATTATTACCTATAAAGATAAGAAAAAGTTATTCTACCAGATCAGTAATAGAGAATTATTTTCATTTTTTCATTACTAAGCTTACTTATCAAATTAATGTAATCTTATGATTATAGTACTTACTTACAATAGGAAATAAGAATAAGAATTAATAGGAAATAAACTATTATAAAATTGAATAATTCAAAAATTTGAAAAATATTTATCAGCTAAATTATATGAAAAGTAGCCAATTTCAAAATTTTTGAGGCGGCCGAAAAAGTGGCATTTTTACTTTCGGTTACTAAAATATGCGTGAAATGCAGAAAGGCAGTTTTTGGCAGCTGGTTTTTTATGAATCACTAGACAATAGCCCAAGTTATTATTTTCATTAAATTTCGTTGCGGAACACTGTGGAACATTTAAATTTTTTGATGTTTAAAAGAAAAAAAATGAAAAAAATTCTAAAATTTTTTTATCAAAAATGACAATGAATTTATTAAGTTTTACGTGCTTAATATCAATTTTGTAATACATGCAAATAAAGTACATACTATCATAGTGTGAATCCATTTCAAATCATTAAAATCGGATAATATTACAAAATATAGCACGCGTTTAGAGGAACTGTTGTTTTGCTGTTTTTGTTCGCTCTAAATGATACTCCTTCAAGCATCATTTTTGAAATGATGCTGCTTGTAAGGGTAAAGCAAAAATCTTTTTTTAAATACAGATTCTGACTCTCCAAACATTATTCTAGCCAACTGTTCAATCGAAATTCCCTAAATCGTAACTTCATTTTTCGACTTTTGGCCAGCTTTTTGGGGTTTTGTCCCACTGTGCGACGTTTCCACCTTGGAGATTAAAAACTTTTGTGGATAATCGTTTTGCAAAAATCCAAAGTTGTACCCAGAACTTTACTTGGAAACATGTTTCATCTAGTTGTAATCCCACTGATTTGATTTCGCATTAATGAGATTCTACAGACTTAGTACATAATCAACTTTGGTGTCATGGGCTACACTTTCTTACGAATAAGACTAATGTAACTCAACTAGAAAATCTCCATTTTTCATCAGTTGACCAGGAGGTTATTTTGAAAGAAATTAAAGACGTTTCTTATCACACTTTATCTCAAACTTTAAAAACTTGTGGACTTACAAAATTAGCTGTATCAGAATCTTTTAATGATTCTAACTTCAATACTTTTTCTTTAACTAATGATTTTATGAAATTAATTAGAATTTGCAGATTTATTTTCTGATTCATGTATAATCGTAGGAGCGGGAAGAATAAATCAGGACCGCTCCCAGTGTCCAGGCTAAATGCGAAAATAATTCTTATAAAGCAGGTACAGTATAAATGTTTTGCAGAAGGTATAAAAAATCTTCAGAACCAGAGTGTCTTTAAACGTAACACTAAGTTAAAATTTTAGAATCCATTTTTTGATTTTTGAAAATATCTTAAGAATGGGCGGGCGTGTAAAAAATTCTAATTTAGCTTTTAAGAAAAAACATCCTTTTGTTTTGCCAGCTGATAACAAATTGATTGAATTGTTATTACTATATATTCATAAGAAGCTTTTTCATCTATGCTCTTATGTTTTATTGCATCACTTGAGAAAAAATTATTGGATAATTAATGTACGCGCCTTATGTCGAAAAGTGGTTCATAAATGCGTAGTTTGTATTAGAAACAAACATAAAAAACTCTTGATCAAACCATGGCAAATTTGCCTCAAGAAAGAGTAAATTTCAGCTCTGCCTTTCAACAAATGGCTATAAATTTTTATGGACCTTTTCATATAAACATTAAAAGCCAAAGAAAGGGAATTTATAATAAATTTCATAATTAAATAATAGCTTTGTTTGTTTGTCTCGCTTCTAAGGCAATTCATATAGATATTGTAACTTATTTAAAATCAGAGTCATTCATTTTGACTCTTAAAAGAATTTTTTGCACTCAGACGTAAAAGTCCTACAATGATAACAGACAAATGTATCTACGTTCATCGGAGCAAACAGTGAGATTAAAAAATTATATAATTTTTTAATTAAACTGGATAAAGCATTAACTAATTATTTGGAATCTGAAGGAATGAGAGAGAAAATCATTCCCCCTCGATCACTTAATTTTGGTGTTTTATGGAATACTGGGTTGAAAGTTTTTAAGTTTCGCCTGAACAGAATCTTAGGTAATTCTAGAGTCACTTTAGACGAATTCTGTTCTCTACTCTCTTAAAACGAAAGAGTGGATTTGACTGCTCAAGAAAGAGTTCTAATTTACTGGATCGTGAATGAGCTGATTTTTAAGTGGTCCACTCTTCTTGACTTGCTTTCTTCTATTTCTAATGCACTCATTGAGATCGGAAACTAACCAAGTCAACTGGAGAAGAAAACAGATCATTCCCGCGTTATTTTCATCCGTCGCTGGCACTGCTGTCGACCTGACCTTGCAAAATACAAGATGGAGGATTTCCGAATGCACTGCACGCTGATGCTCCGTGAAGCTGATTTTCGATGCATCTTAAAAGTTCGTGGTTTCCTCAAGATTATTTGCTAAAGAAGACGATGTTTTACGAACTAAGTACTATGAAAGTATTTTATTTACATTATGCTATCCTTTTAATAGATTCCTCTTCTCTTTTTTTAATAAACAATTAATGTTAATACTCATACGTACCGTACATAACAACCTTGAAATAAAATGGTGTATCAAGCGAAGTAAAAATTGTCTTATAATGTAAATACTTAGTTCATTTAACAGTCTTGTAGTATAAAAGTTTTGAAGAATTAAGTTATGCAATTATTACATCTGTATTTATAGAAATTTATCAAAATACTGAATTTACATTATTCAGTGTCTTAGTGAAAACACACTGGTTTACAGATGTTCAGGCTGGTTAGAAGTGCTTATTTTTTAGTGTACTCCTATTTCTCAATTTTGCTAATATTGTTAAGGGATGAAAAACAAAGTCCTCTTGTATGTTGATCTACATGTTGCTGCATATAAGGAAAAAAATTATAGTGTGTATGTATAAACACATTTCTAAGACTATTGCATTCTTAACGTTTGAACATGTGTGTACTTTGTTACTGTTTTGTGTGGCAATGCTTTACATTGCTATTGAGCAAAATTATTGCATGCATGGTCTGTATTATTATAATTTGTTTAATATTTAAAAGTATTTAGCTACATTATTACATAAAAATTGCTTTAAAAGTAATATTGTTTCCTTGCACTTGCTTTCAGGTAGGTTTAAATGAGGATTTATTAACAAAACGTAGACAAATATATTTTTTTTTCTTTCTATACTGGTAAATACAAGTATCATTTCCCAAATATTATGTTCCTGATTTCTTTAACAATGAATTATATGGCAGGTGAATGTGAAATGGTGGGAGAATTTCAAATTTTGGAATGAAATGATTTTATAAATTTTTAATGACTTCAATAATAGTATTTTCACAAAAAATATAATCATAATAAATGTAAGACTATTTAGATATTATAAAATGTTACTGAAAAAAAGAAAAGTTTGGTAAATCTAAAATAACTATCGAAGCAAATCCCTTTCCTTTCTGAAATGTCTTTGTATTGAATTTATTTGAAAATTAAGTTGCAATTTAGTGACATTCAATTTATAGAACATTAATTTAATATCGTATTAAATTGATTGAAATATATTTTGATTTAGATTATGATAGGAATATTGCATTATGAATCTATTGAGTAGTATGTATTTTATAACAAGAATAATATCCCCTTTTATGGAAATAGGGTAGCTATCAAATTATAGAAAGGGAGTGAGGAACTCATGCAAATAAATTAAGTTGAAAGTATTAAAATCTGGTTTCATCTGCAAACTGCCATAATATTGAAAAACATTTTCTCCATTTTACATAAAAATTAGCTTAACAATAGATGTGTTTCAGAAAAAAGGAATTTGAAAGAAAGAATATTAATGAGGACATTTTAAAATTTCTTTTTTTAGTCTAATTGCAGAGTTGGAGAAAAAAACAGTTTTTTTTTCCATAAAAAATTAAAAAAGTTTTTTCTTTTTTTTTTTTTTTTGGTTTAAACCGAGTTTTTTTTTTTTTTTTTTTAATCATTCTTTCTTATTACATATACATGCATATATATTGATAAAAATAGACATTGGATTATAAACTGTAGCTTCATTTTAAAATGATTTAAATTAAATATTTACAATGAATTTATGTAAAAATAAAATAAATTAAAATTTAATTTAAACAGTATTAGCAAACTGTCTTATGTTCTAATAATGAAGTGCTGTATACAGTGAAGCATTGATACTCTGAAAATCTTTATAACTAATCTTTTAATTACTAATAATAAACATTTGAAAGTAGTCTTATAAATAAAATATTCTTCTCCATAGCTATCAAAATAATAAATTTCAAATACTTCTTGACATTTTGTTTCTTGAATGACAATTTTAAGTCAACATTTTTGGTCATAGATTCAGCAGATAACTAACAGGGGGGGGGGGAAATCACTATTATTAAAATGCTATAAGTAGCATCCAATCTTTGAAAACTCTCTTATTCGACTTCATATTTTGATTTTAATGCTTAAGATAACGTCCCCAATTAAGATTGGGGATTTCTTTTACAGCTTGAAATCTTATAGATTGTATTATGTTATTGCGTTAAATAATCTGCAGTTTTCAAAAAATTAAGATATTTTCTATTAAATATTGAATATTTTAAATCTACTTTATATTAGATCAATTCACATGTTCGAAGCTTTTTCTAAAGAGAAATAAATATATTCACCAATGCAGACTGATTTTAATCCTATACCCAAAAAATGATCTAAACCTGCTACATCCAATGCTTATTGCTGATATAAAGTGTTAAAAATAGAAGTTATTTATATTCAATAATCTGACATACATAAATTATTAAGAAAAAGAGAAAATGTCATTAAATTTCTTCTAATAAAAAACAATTTTTTTTTTTTTTTTTTTTTTTTTTTTTTAGAAAAAAACTAGTTGGTTTAAATTAAACCATTGTTTAAACCAAAAGGAGTAAACAGTTGTTTAAACCATAGTTAAAACCAATTGGTTTAAACCGTGCCAACCCTGGTCTAATTGTTGTAGGTTCTATCTTGTATTATATAAATATGCAAATATATAGAAAAACAACTAAAAATCCACAAAAACCTGTATTGGTTGGGTATTTGCCAGCTCTGATACATTTTGAAAGTAGCAACAAAAGTGAATTTTCAACAATATTTTATAATGTTGCTTTAAGAACTTTCATTTTAAATTTGTTTTTAAAATGGTGATTTTTTTTAAGATTGTATCAGAAGTAACACCATAATTTAAACAAGCGGCTAAGTGTAATCGCACAGGATTTATTTATTCTATTTTCATTTTATTCATGATTGGCTGAATTTTCAGTAGTGTAATATTTATAAAGCTAAGATTTTTAGTGTATGGTTCATTTTTTGTTTAGACTATGGATGGGAAATTTTATAAAACATTTAATCTGAAAGCTGCAAAATATTTTAATATGTTCATAATCATTCCTTAAAATTATATTTATTGCTATTTAACTTAATTTCAATATTTTCTTTTAACACAGGAAGATGGTGATTGCATGGAGGAGTAAAATTCTACTGTGAGGAGTCAAATTCAACAATCTTATTTAATCTCAAGGATCCTCAACAAAGTGTCTATTTTGCCTAAGATTTTAAAAGTTGAACAAACCAGTGGACAGATTACAATATGCTCTTTATGTATTTAATGTTTAATGCAAATGGACTGTTATATTTATAAAGGCCCTGTTAAAGATGTTATTGAAACTTTTTTATCTGATGTTGGAAAGAATAGTTATCAATTAATGTTAGGTTTATTTTGTTCTTGCTAAATAAAATGTTTTTGTTGTTAAATAGAATTAGTTTTTTTCCTTTCTTGCAACATTCTGAATTGCACATTTGGATCTAACTTTTGACATAAAATGCTGCAGTCTTATGCTTTTATATTTATTTAAAAGTTAGTTGATTTAAGAAACATTGAATAAAATCAAAAATTAAAAGATTAATTAAGAAGAAATAAGTTATTCTTGAATATAAATTCAAGTTTTAACAAATGTTTTAAATGATATAAAGAATAATTGCACATGGTCAATAAATCCATTTCTCAGTTATTTCTGCATGTAACTTTTGTACTACAATATTTAGTGGAAGGTTCTTCATACTATAAAATAATTGTCCATAATCGAAATTTTAGCTATACAAGCTTTTTAATGGCATTCCTCCACATTTCCCAATTGCAATGTGCTTATATAAATGCTATGGGTAACAATTATTTTATCTAAGATTTCAAAGCCATTTCAAATTTCAAACTAAACAATTAAAATATTTTTTTTAAATTTAGTCAGTTTCAGAAATATAAGATTTTGATTGAGATTTAAATCTAGGAATAATTACAACAAGGTATCATGGGTTGATGTTTATTCATTTAAAATATTTTCAATTTCATTTATTTAAACCCTGCGCTGGCCATGTGTGTGTGTGGGGGGAGGAATACTTTTTTAAAGGTTTTATGTTTTTTAATACTTTTTTTTTAAAACTGGTTCTGAAACTCGTATTAATATTTAAAAAAAAACTAACCAAAATTGCAAAAGTAAAAACTAACCCACTTACAGATCATCCTCAAATATTCTATGCCCCCTCCTCCCCAAAAAAAGGTAAACATTTTAAAATCCAAACAAGATATTTGAAAATAACTTCTGCATAGGATTATCTGAACTCTTAAGGGGAACAATCAGCTTCTGACATTGTGGTGCTGAAGTTGAGTTGTTGGGCTGATATCAAGTTTATTTTTTCAATATTTTTTTAGTAAAATGCCTAAGATTGGTTTATTTGATTGAAATCATAAATTTTTAATAAAAAAATAATTGTTATTTACAATTAAATCAGAAGCTAATGAAAAAATTAAAATTGTATATAAGCATATCTAAAGCTATAAGTATCATTGGAAAATATGTAAACTTGAAATTGCCCAAGAAAAGAAAGGAAAAATCCCATTAGCACCACAGCATCAGAAGCTCATATCCTGATTAATGTTGTTCGGGTGCTGTTGTACAGTTATGCAAATTTAGGCAGTTTGCATGAATAAGTGTTTTCAAATTTACAATTTTGAGATCACCGGTATTTTTAATTTAATGAATATATGTACTTTTAAATTTAACAAAAGAAAATACTGATGTTAAAAATTTCTGATTTGACAGAATAAAAAATTCATATAAGCTCTATTTAATTTTGTATAACGATTCAATTGCCTTTTCCCCTAAATTGACATAGGAAACAGTTTCATTGAATTAGAAAGAAAAAAAATGTTTTTATGATTCATTAGAGAACTTTCAGTCATGTAAATTAGAATGTTTTAAGTCTTATTAATTAAAGACTTGGAAGAAATATTGGAGAATCCATGTTACAGTTTTCCAATATCTCTCTCTCTCTCTCTCTCTATATATATATACCTGTTGTGTTTGGTTTGTGGGTGAGAAGAAGAGATGGGAGGAGAAACACTTTTTATTTGTTTCTACCCACAACTAGGCCAAAAAAATGATCGTGATAGTGACTGGTACATTACGAAGAATGGAGGCCAGCAAACGACCCAAAAGTGACCATCCTTACTTCACTTAAAATAATAAAAATATTCTTTTAATCTTGAAGATGATAAACTAAATACAAAATTATAAAATATAAATTTGAAGAAAAGGTAAAGTTACCTGTGAAGTCCTTGGCAGATGATGAGTAGTAAATCCAGACACATATACAGGAATTAATACACAAATTGGTTGACGATTAATATTTATTTATTTATGAAATACTTGTATTTCTTTCATGAAAAAAATCGAATATCTTCTTTATGGAAAACATTTTTGTTTCTCATAAAAATTAAACATTTGTTTTATAGTAAAAACTTTACAAATGAAGATATATTTTTAAATTGATATATTCCAAACACAACCAACATTCTTCATCATAACATATTTTTTTTTTTTGATATATCTTGACAGTATGAACTTGAAAAATTTCTCATAACACACAAAAGGAAAAATACATCATTTTCTTCAAAAAGAAACATCACTTAAATATATGTATGTTTTAAATATGTATATATTATCAGACGAGAATTTTATATAGATATGCACCAATATTTTCGATGGAACGCCCCGTGAATATTCAAATTTATTTGTATGAAGATGGGCCAAATAGCAAATTAAAATGACGAAAGAAATTATAAAGTCAATACGTTATGTAAATATGTAAGATCACTTCTTGAAAGAACATTCTTCAACTCACGAAAGAAAATCTTCACCTCTGCATGCTTTTCAGAGTACGGAGATCACATGAAAAGATTATTGAAGAAACTTGAGCACAAAAAGCAGTTGAAGAAAATTATTAATGATGAGATGATAAAAATAAAATAAATATTTAGAAGACACATGACGACATTCTTCTTTAGTTATAAAGCTAACACGAGATCAACGAACAGAAGATCCATGGTGTGCCCTTATTTACACAATAATTTCGGGATGCCTTTGAAGGGGCCTTGCTCCTGGCGGCCTTAAAAAATCAACCTTTCCTGAAACCATGGCGTGATCATAGCAGCCTGAAATGTTGCCCGTATACAACGGTCTGGAGGGGCGCACGCACACATGCCCCGAAAAATTCCACCCAGAACTTCCAATCATCCGACCGCATCCATTACGGCAGGTGTCTAACAGCGCAACTGACTCAGGTGGCCGAGAGCCCAGGGGAAAAAGAGAAAAGGTTACTGGAATCCCAAAATACGCCAATTTGGCAGCGAGCGAAAGAGGGGGAGGTGACAAAATAAGCCAAGTTACGATGCAAAGTATGGAGAAATATGAATTTATTAAAAAGAGAATTGATAAACACCTAAAGAGGGGAGGCCAAAGCAGGTGGCCCTGTGCTGAATGACTTAAAATACGTCACCTGTGGAAACGAATTTGATAGGCTAGGGGTGTGTCCGAATAAACGGAAGTTCCACCCAAAGAACAAGCGAGAATGTTCTCGAACGATCTCCAAAACCGGAAGGAATGATTTCGAACAGGATTTTACCGGCTTGGAACATTCGAAAGCTAAGTAAGAAAGAAAACATTACAGGCGACGAAATGAAAATACACGAAACCGAAATAAAATTTAAATTGAGAACATTAATAAAAAGGAAGGTGATATGAAATAAAATGGCTAATAAAATTGAATTATACTAAACATATGGGGGGTTATCGAGTAACCACCACATATTACCCAGGGTCCCCCAAAAGAAAATATTGGTGAGATGACAAAAATAAAATAAATATTTAGAAGACACATGACGACATTCTTCTTTAGTTATAAAGCTAACACGAGATCAACGAACAGAAGATCCATGGTGTGCCCTTATTTACACAATAATTTCGGGATGCCTTTGAAGGGGCCTTGCTCCTGGCGGCCTTAAAAAATCAACCTTTCCTGAAACCATGGCGTGATCATAGCAGCCTGAAATGTTGCCCGTATACAACGGTCTGGAGGGGCGCACGCACACATGCCCCGAAAAATTCCACCCAAAACTTCCAATCATCCGACCGCATCCATTACGGCAGGTGTCTAACAGCGCAACTGACTCAGGTGGCCGAGAGCCCAGGGGAAAAAGAGAAAAGGTTACTGGAATCCCAAAATACGCCAATTTGGCAGCGAGCGAAAGAGGGGGAGGTGACAAAATAAGCCAAGTTACGATGCAAAGTATGGAGAAATATGAATTTATTAAAAAGAGAATTGATAAACACCTAAAGAGGGGAGGCCAAAGCAGGTGGCCCTGTGCTGAATGACTTAAAATACGTCACCTGTGGAAACGAATTTGATAGGCTAGGGGTGTGTCCGAATAAACGGAAGTTCCACCCAAAGAACAAGCGAGAATGTTCTCGAACGATCTCCAAAACCGGAAGGAATGATTTCGAACAGGATTTTACCGGCTTGGAACATTCGAAAGCTAAGTAAGAAAGAAAACATTACAGGCGACGAAATGAAAATACACGAAACCGAAATAAAATTTAAATTGAGAACATTAATAAAAAGGAAGGTGATATGAAATAAAATGGCTAATAAAATTGAATTATACTAAACATATGGGGGGTTATCGAGTAACCACCACAATACCCTTGTAATTTCAATAAACAGAAATTTAAATCCGAAATGAGAATTTAATTGCAACACTTGAAAATGTGGCAATAATTCCATGTTATATTGAATTTCATTGATAAAAATTAATCGAGGATTACTGAATTTAGTTTTAAATGATGTGATTTTATTTAAACGATTTAGAAATCACTTGAAAATTTTTGTAATTTTAAGCAATTTTGCTTTTCTTAAGAGTGAATTTATTCAATTCTACAAATTCAAGGAGTTTTGGATTAACTCTTAAATGAGTTGATTTCATTCATGTAAGAATTGGTTACAAATCGCCTAAGTGCTACTGGATTAAATCAAAAATGACAACATTTCACTCCAACTTGAATTGATAACAAATCGCTCAAGTGCTACTGGATTTGCCTTAAATTATTTCACTTCACTCAAATACGAGTTGGTTGCAGCTAACTCAAGTGCTACTCGATTTAATCCTAAAGACTTCATTTCACTCAAGTATGATTTGGTTACAAATCGCTCAAGTGCTACGAGATTCAGTCTTAAGTGACTTCATTTCACTCAAGTATGACTTGATTACAAATCACTCAAGTACTACTGGATTTAACATTTATTGATTTGATTTCACTCAAGTATGAGTAAAATAGAGATCACTCAACCATGAGTTGATTAAAAACAACTCATTCACTTGAGTTGTTTCAGCTCTTCTTGAGAAGGTTCCTTTCAACATGGGAAAAGAGTGGATTTCAGCTCAACTTGAGTTATTTCAGCTTTTTTGTTTTAAGAGAGTAATAGAGCAAGTTAAAGGTATTTTAAATTCGTGTCCTTTGACATCTTTATCTTCGGATCTTAATAAAATAGAAGTACTAACGCCAAGTCATTTTTTGATTGGGCGTAAAATTTCTTCTTTATTCGAACCTGATACAACACATATTAATGAAACAGGTTATAGACAAAAAATTACTAAAATGACGGAAATTATTTAGAAGAGATAGCAGCATGACTATCTAAATCATTTGCAACAAAGAACCAAATGGCTCCTTGAAAAGAAAAACCTGTAAGCAGGCTGTATGGTTATTTTACAGGATGAAAATTTACCCTCAGGAAAGTGGGCTTTGGGCAGAATCCTATAGATAATACCTGGTTCGAATGGGAAGGTTAGAATATTAGGAATAAAAACTGTATCAGAAATCGTTAATCGTTCAATTTCTAATGTTTGCCTTCTTCCTGTTGAAGAAAATGATTAATTGTGTCGTAATTTTTCACATTATTTTGTATTATTCTCATTTATTTATTGTTATATTAGTATTATCTTAATGTATTATAATATTGTTACATTACATGAAATTTATTTATTTAGTAATTTGTATTTAGCAATTTGCATTTTTCAAACGCTCGAATGTTAATAAAATATGTCAAAGGGGGCCGTATGTGACGTCTCACCTCCGAAACTATAGAAACGCGCAAGCATTGACACGCTCTCTTTCAGAATTTCGTTTGATCGTTTGGAAACAATCTAGTTTCATTTGCTTTGTTGATTAGAACGTCGAATATCTTTTGGCAAAAAAACCTCTTTTAGTTAGCTATTTCGTCAGCTAAAATTATTATGCAATATAATTGTTAGTAATAAGGTTTATTACTTTGTGTATGTAAAAGAAATATTATCGTATTAATTCGGGTGATATTTGGTATTTGTCCCCAATTTGATAGGAATATTTTTAGTAACTGACTACGGTGACAGTCCTGTTCAAGATTTGTACATATGTATATAAAGAAAATGTTTTTTTTCTTTTTTTTTTAGAAACTTCGTATCATTTGACTATTTTTGCATTTATATTTGAATTTGTTAATTGTTTCAGCCTATAAACCGTATAATACGTATAACAGTATAATGTGCAAAAATATGTGTTTCGTCTAAATTTATATAAAATAAATTTTTAAATTGCACATTATATAATATAATTAATATTTTTATGAACTAGTAAAAAATATATTTATTTCTCTAAAGAGACTACTAACATTGCATGTATTACTGATAATAACTTAAGAAAAATCATATTCAAGGCTTAATAATAATTAATTTCATAATAATTTTCAAAATTCGTTACATAAATGGTGATTCTCTAAATAGAAATAAAAATATGTAACTATTCATGGCAAGTCATTAATATTTTGCACGTTACAAATATGCATTAAAAATAGTTTTTAACGTATAATTTCACAATTTAAAGAAATACGAATCTCAAATGTTTGTTTAAATAAAAATGTTTAATTATTTTAATCATTTTATATCGATTTAGGGTTTTCCAATAGATTTACTTAATGATCTTACTTTTAATAAACGAGTACAATTAAAAATACTTTTAAATTCAAATTAACTTTTGGAAGTTACATCTGTTTCCTTTTATTTGGTAAAATCAATAGAAGATAATTAGCTGCGTGCTTTTTAATTTATTAAACCAATTAGTGATACATTTTAAAATATGTACCGTTTGTATGAACTAAATAATAATTCCTTCCGTAAATTCCTTCTAATTCTTTCCATAAAATAACAAAAGAAAAAAAAAGCTTGTATTAAATTTATTCATTTAATACTTTAACAAGAGAGAGTGCATATGTGATATTCGTTGAAGAATATTTAACCATAAGTATTAAATGCATACCAATAAAAATGTTAAAACGCTTTAACCCTCCAAGCGTCTTGCAAATGGGTAAAATTGTAATGTTGTTTTCTCTGCATTTTGTTTTAAATGCTAATAAAATGTGATTCTTTCAATATTGCATAAAAAATCTTATTTAGGAATATAAATGTAATCCTTGAGAGTCTTAATCATTCTACAATGCTTTGAAAATTCATTAAATTTATAGAATTATACACATTGCTTATATTGCAGTGAAACCTGGAGCTTAGTGTACGGAATTTTACGGGCCAAACGCTTAGAGGGTTGCATATATATCTTTAGTTTTTTTTCTTTAAATTCAATAATTATCAGAAAAAGAATGTGACGCAGTACTTCTTAAGTATCACTCATACATTTTAGTTTTAACATAATAATGCAGTTAGGTAAATAAATCCCCTAAGTTTTAATTTTCTTTCTTGATTGAAACTGTGCTCAAGCCGATAGTCAAACCGAAAACGTGTAGTTCGCATTGCAAATGTTGCACAATTTAACCTACTTTGTTAACAACCCACCCGTCACAATGCACGCAGACAATTTCTTGTGAATGTTATCTGGCGTCAAAAACATACTTGATCTCATAGCCAAGAGGATCCCGGGGCGAATTTTGTGAACTTCATTGTCACATCGAAAAAGTCAAAATCACTGTTAAAAATCTGAAACTTTTGTTGCGTAATCTTTCCACTGCTTATATAGAAAACTATTACTCGACGATATTATGGATCATTCTCAAATGTTCTGAATAGAGATATTCTACAGAAGCATTGGGGTGACTATGCAAGAAAAGCTGTAAATGTCTCACAGTGTACATATTTCAAACTGTGGGCTATAGACTTTTCAAGACTATAGACTCTCAACTTAGTTCAGTGGTTCCAAACCTGACGAATGCGTAATTCTAGGGGTAAGTTAAAATAATATGGGCAATGGCGGAAATCACAAAAATTATTAGTTAAGTCACAAAAATGTTAGAAATGACTATGCATATCCTATCGCTTTATTATGCGGTTGTGCTAAGAACATTACTAATGACGAAAACAGCATTGTTACGTTACCTGGTTTAGTGCAGTGGTAAGGAAGGGGGTATGTTTATGAGAAATGGAGGTACGCCGAAATGAAAAGCTCAAGAAAAAGATACGTGGGAGAAAAAGCGTTGGAAAGCGCTAATTTAGTTGATAAAATTACAGCTAATGTGGTCTCTTCCTCAATCAATAAGATCGTGTTGAAAATAATAAAGTGTACGTATGTCTTCATTTTCTTACTATATTTCCTTTACACGAGGATTATTTCTTAAAGCTGTTTCGAATCATACACTGTCATAAAAATTAAGGAAACAAGCAAAGAAGTTAAGAAAATCTTGAAAGAAAGCCATATATTGGCATAAAAGGGATAGTACACAGTAGGGTGGAGCGAAAAAAATTTTTTTTTGAAAATCAAAAACGGGTAGGTGCCAAAAGTTGCCTTTATACTAGTACAGCAACTGCGTGAAATTTTACCGCTGAAAAAAAATGGCTTGAGTCTGCGCTTTTGCTCCAAATATCGAAATTTTGGGTAAAATTTGTCATTTTTTGACATTTTTTCAAAAAAATTGAAAAAATCCTACAGAGCTGGTTAGTATTTAAAAGTGTTGCATAGACCTTTATATTTATCTGCTTAACATATTTAAACTATAAAACAATATATTTATTCCCTATAGCTGGAGCAAAACAGACAACTTTTAGTAAGAAAACAGTATTACCACTCTATTGGGTCATACAACGAATTGTTGTTTTAATACAGCTCTTGTTTTCAAAACTACCTTGGACATGCGTCGTGGAGATGGCTATATTTCCTATACCACCCGGCCCAACTATTCGATCATCTTAGTACAGTGTTTTATTTATACATTGATTTGTGATTTTCTTTATAAACATTTGGCATGTTTTCGATGCTTCCACCTTGTTCATCTGTTCTTTGCATCCACATGCTGCTGTAACTATCTTCATGTATATTTTTACAGTTTATACAAAAAAATGACAAGCAGAGTAATGCACGGGAATATTATTAAAGGGATCTATTCGGCCTTCTATCATAATTATCAAACTTACATTCAGTTGATGAATAGTGATTGGAAGTTCTGTTACCACAACATTTTTTCAGTCAATTGTATTTTTTTTACGTAATGATTTGCTTCAAAGATGATTTCAGATATTTCAACTATAAGTATGCCATCGTTTATTCTACTTTTGCATTTTTTATATGTTGAGAAGCGAGCTGTTTAATGTGATGGTGATCGTCAGAGAGAATTGCAATGAAAATTTGTTCTCCACGTGTAAAGCAACCGCTGTTGTATACACATTTTCTTTTTGCATTAGTTTTGTGCCGTTTTCTAAGTGTTTTCGTATCTAGGTAATTTTTTATTAACTTTTAGATCCCCTTTTTATGAATGGACAACATTTGATGGTGAAATGTCCTGGGCATAAACTTATAAAGCATAGTACTTTATGAGGGAATGTACGGATTCTAATCGACTATAAGTGCTCATTTAAAATTAGAAGAATTTTATTTGTCACTGTGAACCATTTTGCATGGGGTAAGCTTAGAATTGTGAATCATTCGCTACTTCAACTCCAGTGAATTTCCTCTGCGTCAGTTATTAGAGAAGTCGTTATAAAACGTTCTAAGCTACATGGATTCACTGGATTAATAAGGAAAATCTTTGTCTACGTACTATTCACTTCCTATTGCAATTTTTTTTTTTATAAAATAGAGAATAATTTTGAAAAATAATTTTCTCAAATTGAGAAAAAGATACTCAGAACAGACTAGAAATTTCTGTCGGAGATTGCAAAGCTAATTCATAAGGAAAACTATTTCTCAAAAAGAATGGGGAATAGGAATTTAGAAAACATCTCACACAAAAGACAGCTCATAAAGTTAATAAAATTTTCCGCTTTATATAAGCACAGATTGGCAATCAGCGTCTATATGTTCACTCACAAAATGTATAATCCAAGTTTATACCGCGGGATGTTTTATACCAAATGTACAACACATCTGAATAATAGATCTAAAATCTTATTAAAAAATACTAGACACGGAACAACACAGGAAACGACATAAAGCATGCTAAAACTTCTTTAGAAATATTGTTGTTTTACACGCAAATTTTGTTTGCAATCCTCTGTGATGATCGTTATAATATTAAACAGCTAGCTTCTCAGCATATATTCAATGTAATAGGTTCAATAAATGATGACATACTAGAAATTGAATTCATACAATCAATTATTAGGCAAATCATTGCATATAAAATGTAATTGATTGAAAGAATGTTGTGATAACAGAACTTCCAATCATAATGTACTAATTGCATGAAATTTTAATGAAGATAATAGACTTATGAATAGGTTCAATTAAGAACATACCTAATACATTACTCATCTTCTCTTCTGTTATACATGGTATAAAAATATACGTGCAGCAGGTCACACCAGCATGATCCAAATCATCCAAAGTCAGTGAATACAAAGAAGAGATAAATTACTTTGATATATAGAAAACTTATACTCGTCTTCGGGAAAAAAATAACAATTCAATACATAAATAAAACACTGGGCCTAGATGACTGGGTGGTTGAGACGGGTGGGATAATGCAACCACCTCTATGAGTTATATACGCAGTAGTTTTGAAAGCAGCTAGGTAAGAAATGCATTCAAAAGAACATTTCGTTGTATGCTCCAATAGAGATGTTAACGCTGATTTTTCACAAAAAGTTGTCAGATTTGCTCCAATTATACAGACTACAGATATTGTTTTATAGTTTAAATATGTTAAGCAGATAAATATAAAGGTCTAAGCAACACTTTTAAATACTAACCAGCTCTGTAGGAAGTTTTTAATTTTTTTGAAAAAAAGTCAAAAAATGACAAATTTTACCCAAAATTTCGATTTTTGAAGCAAAAGCGCAGACTCAAGCCATTTTTTTTCAGCGGTAAAATTTCACGCAGTTGATGTACTAGTATAAAGGCAACTTTTGGCACCTACCCGTTTTTGATTTTCAAAAAAAAATTTTTTTCGCTCCACCCTAGTACACAGCGTTTCAATGCGCAATACAGAAAGAAAGACGCATTTTTAAATTGAGCTTGAATGCTTTGAAAAGATAGAAAAACCATGAAAAGATGATTTAGCACAACAACTTGATTGATCGCAGGTAAATGATGAAAAAATATTGTTTAAAAATATTGCAAGATTTTTAATATGGCATGTGGTGTTCGGGAACAGCTAAGAATGCAGCACACCTGTACTCTATAGATGCGATAGTGTTATCGATAAGACTTTGGGGAATATAGTTCCACTCTTTAAAAATTGCAATCTCCAAAAGATGGCCTTGGTCTCGCAGCAATCCCTCGTCCGAGCATGTCCTAAACATGATCGATTAGATTCGGGTCAGGAGAGCACGCTCACCATTCCATACGCAGCATTGCTTCAGCTTCAAGCATGTTCTTCATAAGACGAGCTCTATACAGTTTGGCATTATCATGCTGGAAAATAAAGGAATCTACTGTGGCTGCAGCTTAAGGTATGACAAGAGGTCTCAGTATGTCATCCGCATAATTTTGAGCCATGAAATTACCATTCCAAATGATATACAGATCCGAACGCCCACCTATGCCGATTCCCCATAATGCCATCAAATCACTTCGTCTGTATTGTGATTTTTCACGAACGAATCTGGGATTATTTCTAGTACCCATTTCCTACCATACAAAAACACGTTGGGTGTCACTCTCCAGACTGAATCGGGACTCGTTTATAAACAGCACTTGGCTCCAATCTCAATGTTCAGCAACCAATCTTTTCGGCCCGCATTATTTCTTGAGATAAACGGAATGCAGATCATTGGCCACGTGCATTGGCTACGTTCATTCTTGCAGTGGGATCTCTCTGTGCATTTAAGGTAATGTTTGGCTGAACACCCTTCATCCTGTTGCCAACAGTAACTGCCTTTGCACTTGAAAAGCATTGTCTATTCTGTTTCAAGGACCTGTTAGCAGTATATATGGGTCACCAGTTGTCGTAGTAGGGCGTGGTCTACCTTATCATTGTCAAAGTCTAACATTCCCTGTTTCTTGGAATTGATTCTACAACCTTGCAAAGACACTTCTGGCGATTCCAACAGTGTACGCTATACATCTTAGTGTTTGCCCAGATTCAAGTCTGCCTATAACACGCCATGTCATGGATTCAGTTAAATCACGTTATTGAGACACTTTCAAGTCATTTATTCTCAAACAAAGAAGCTGCGCCATCGAATTTCACAGTTAAGGCAATGAAACAGACGTTTCTGCAACATTCTGATTTTTACCCTTATGTTCTTTTTTGGTTTTTGACGTCGTGAACTTTGATTTGCATATGAAGTTTTCTTCTTCTGTATCCTGTCAGGATTTTAATTACGGATGAATTAATTTATATTAGTTATTGGTGTAAAAATTTGCGTAATTTCGTTAAAACCATGTTTTTCCCTTATTGTTTTGAGCTGTGTTTATCACGTGTCGTTCCCAAAAGGATATTAGAAAGAATTGCGTCGTCTAGATTGTCACCAGTGTAACTCAATTAGCAAAGCAATTTTAATGCAGTCGAAAGATTGTAGTTTTAACTTTTGCCATGGGCACTTTTCCCCCATTTGAACAAATTTGAATTTTCAATATACATGCATTTGATGCCTGAATTTTAAAGTTTTAAAACATTAAAAAAAAGAAATAATGTAAATCAGACGTGATTTCAGTTTAAACTAAAATTTTAAAAATGTTAAAAGTAATACAATCATTAAAAATTTAATTATTAGATATTTCGCCAAATAACCCACAAGCCCTCATCAGTTCAATATAATCATTGTAAAACAAACAACAGAATGAATCAAGCATAGTTAAAATTTCATTTATTTGTTTAGAAACAAACAATATTCAAGATGGATGGAACAAGATCCAGTCAATGATCGCAATAACAAAATTAAACTTTGTTAATTTTATTCCAAATCCTTTCTAATGTAATAAAGTAAATTCTTTTATCTGTATCCGTTATTATAATAAACTTTTTTATAAATTTTCTGGTATTTCAGAAGCCACTTGCCTCTAAACTCGATGTTCAGCAGCCAATCTTTTCGGGCCGCTCCGTGGCTTGAGATAAACAAAATGACGATATAACGCAATATAAATATGGCAGGTTGCTTGGCGAAAAATATATTAATTATGTTTTTAAGACTTTTTAGTATGTTTAATATTTTGTCAATTTTATTTTAAACTTTAATCATGTCTGTCTGACTTTATTTTTTTCATTAAATCTTTTAAAATCACATTTCGTGTGATGTATTATGTTACATACTAGCGGCCTTCGCCCGCTACGCTGGTCGGTTTATCTAAAGAAATCTTGAAGAAGTAGTTAGATAAGGTTCAGACATACATTAAAAAAAAAAAAAAGCAAGTCGATCATTCAAAAAACGTTGGGAAATATCAAATATTTACTGTAATTTTTTAAGAAAAACAAAGTTTCGAAAAAAAAAAATTAAATCGAAAAAAAAATTACACTGACATATTAATGCAAGGAAATTTTCCCAGAGAGAAAATTCGCCTTGAATACAATATTTCAAATTCTTTTAATTGCTTATAGGCGTTAATGCCAACATAGTGAAAAAAAATTCCATGCTGGGAATCGAACCCGGGCCATCAGTATGGCGCACTGACGTTCTACCGACTAAACCACATGGAACGACAGCCAGCTTGAAACTTTCTCATACTTAAGTAGACTGGCGAAAACATAACGATAGCGCGTTTTAAAATCGCACAGTGACATCTATTGGATTTTATATGTACTAAAAAACGTTATGTACTAAAAAACGTGAGCAGCGCACCTAATAGTTTCTTTTGTTTCTTTTTGTTACTTTTTTGTCTGTTGTCCGATTTTGATGAAACAAAGCCTATACACTGCCCGGGAGTGTGCATTCTTCATTAGTGAAAACCGCATAAAAATCCATTCAGTAGTTACGAAGATAACCTCGAACAAACAGACAGACAGACAGACAGACAAAAAATTCAAAAAAAAATTTTTTGTGTTTCATTGGTTTTCTTTTATCGCCCTGACTCCATTTTTGTCAATTATCTTCAATGTACAGACACACCGGGTCCTACTGTTTTATTATATGTATAGATGTTGCATAAGCATTTTTTAAATAGTTAGATTTTATAAAAGTCTATTTCTTTTAGAAGTAAGTGTACTTTTTCTTAATGTATAAGTAAAAAGTCTGTTCTATAGAAATGTTAAATGTTAATTGTATTGATGATCGTCTTGAACAACCATTATTATTCTTTGCATATCAGGAATTCAAAATATTTTAGAAATCTGATGATTTTTTTGTGCTTTATAGATTACGGAAATTTATTTTAAAACTAGCATTAAACATTCATAACAACACATTATTAGCACAAATATAAGTCATTTAATCAGAGTTTCATACTAATATTTTTTTATTATCAAAATCATTTCATTTTTATGTTAAAAATATGTATATTACATGGTAAATAAAAAATTAGAAATACATAACTTGTATAGGTGTATAACGTGCATAAGTAACGTGTATATAACTGTTAAATTTTAATTTTTGAAATAAAATTTCCTATTTCGCATGCGACGTCCATTTACAGCGCATACAGTTAATTTAATACTGTTTATTTAATTTAAATAAATTTTAGACAATGATTCATTTACTTTTATTTAATTGCTACTTAATTTACACATATATATTTAAAATAAGCACCAATATTTTAATGTAAGCTTTTTGATTGCATATATGTACTTTTGTTCTGAAACAATAAATGTACTTATTGCAGTTTGTTTGTGCAATTATGGACACAATTTTGATGGAGTAAAAAGAAATCACGAACGTTAAGCTGTTCAAACATAAGTTCAATTCCACATTTGATTTAAACACTGTTTTAACAGGAATTTAATTGAAGGCTTTTCTAAACATACATTGGTGCTTTTAAATTTTTTTGTTAGCATGTCAGATATTTTTAACTGATTTTTTTATGGAATATTAGAGTTAATAGTCTAATAGTCTAATCGTGTAATTTTGTCTTTTTTCTTCGTTTACTATTCTTGATACAAATTTCATTTAAGAATCATTTTCAATATCTAAACTGATTGCAAAAGCAGATATATCTTTATATTAATGAAAAACTACAAACAAACAAACAAAAAAATCCTAATTTTGTGAACGACTTATGATTTTCAATCAATGTATATGAAACATATGACGCAATTACGTCAAAACCTGTCGGTGTAATGTAATAATTCTTTCAATCATACCACGTAGTAAGACAATTCCATCAGGAACACTCGTAGATTCTCTGTCGCATGGCACCGGGTAGTAAAACTGCAAATAATACCCTTTGACATGTTTCCCACTTAAATAATTCAGAAGCGTTTAATAATTTTAAGTATGTTTATTCATACCTTTCTTCATAAGCAAACAATTCCACTAACGTCGTAATATGCAATCATTATAGTTAAAATATGTTATGTAACATTGAAACTTCACCAGATAAATTCTTCTCACCAGCTGACTTAAGTTCATAAGCCAGATTTTATTAAAATCTGCGAAAGAATACAGGTTTTTATGAATAAGACCTAAGTTGCCAATTACAAAATTAAAAATAGTGATTTCAACTAATACGAAATTTTTACCCCGCGAAAAACAAAAAAGTTCTTTCAGACTGTCGGAAAGTTATCATATGCAATTCGGTTTTCTAACGTCACTTGAAGGGAATTGTGGGCAGAATTTTTTAGAACGTAATAATGTATAGAATGATTTTTAGAACGTAACTACAAAGATATTACGCAACAAATAAAAAAATTATGTAATGGGATTTTAGGGGAAAATGTTTTGACAAATTAATGTTTTTTAGAATAAAAAAAAGAAAAATTTGATTGAAAGTATGGAATTAAAATAAATGTGTAATGGTATTATGAAATATAAAAAGAAAGAAAATAACTTAAATATAATTAAAATTTGGAAATAATTAATTTGGAATTGAGTCATTTTTTTACTATTATTACATACACACACAAGTATATATACATACATACACAACCACACACACATATATGTATACACACACATATATATATATCGATATATATATATATATATGTATATATATATATATATATATATATACACATAAACGAAAAAAATGACTAGGAAACTTCCATAGATTTAGCATTAGCTTTCGAACGTTTGCTCTTGTCATGTGTTGGTTTTCAATATACATTTAATGCGTTTTACAACTACACACATTCGCTATTTAGAAACATGAAAAACGTTAGTCATTTAGAAAAATGCAACTGGAGGTTAAGGATTGTTTCAAGTAACGGAAAAAGCGTTTCAAATCTTTTGTGATATTGAATCTGAAATTATTAAATTAAAAAATATGTAACAGTATTTTATGTACGTAACTATGCTGTAATGAAGAAATATATCATTATTAAATATAGATACGTTTTATTTTATTTTGTGGATTCCAAAATTAATAATTTTGTCGCGTACAGTGACAAAAAAAACTAAACTCTCGTTTATACTACTAAAACTGATGCGTTATCCACTTACATGAATTAACACTCAAATATGATTAATGAATATAGTTACAACTGTTTTCTATCAATTGTATCTGTATTAATTATATCGTTATATTGTTGATTATGTTTCATATTTAGATGTTTGTAATTTTAATTCAAGTTTTGTGTTTTGTTATTTTAAAGAAATTTACTTACTATTTTTCCTTTTTTTAACATTTTAAAACCAACGAAAATACTTTCCTTTATAGAAAATATAATTTAATTTTAATATAAAACGATCTATACATAATTTTACAAACGTTTACGAACGTAATTTTACAAACGTAAACGATTTTTAAAAAATTAAAGAATTCAACTGTATAAAATTGGATTTTAAGCAAGAGATAGTAACTAGTTTTTCTCTTTATATTTACTCAGTTTATGAACTTATTCTAAGAATATATATATATCTTTATTTTTCGTTTGCTTACATTCTTCAAGAAATATTTTGTTTTTATCCATTTCTTAACACAATGCATGCTGTCAGTTTCATATGTTCTAGGACAATACTGCTTGTTTTATTAGCTCAAAGATTTTACTTTGTGGTTTGTTATCATATATATAATGGAATTTTGATATCATTTAATGTCTCTTGATTGAAAAAGAAATTTCACTTGAAAATAAGTGAATTGTCAACGCATGAAATATTTAATGGAATCTTTTCCTATATAAGTACATTCATGTACAAAATTTGTATATGTATTTGCCAAAAAAAAATCTAAAACCATTTTTTAAACATTTCACTGAACAATTTTGTATTTGATTACTATCTAATTATTATTAGAAAATAAATAAATATTAATTACGGATACAGATAAAATATGTAAAAGAAGACTTATTTATATTTCAAAATCACTTCTCTAAATTAGAACTTAAACTTTTAGAATTTTTTTATATAATATTTTGTCATTGGGTTATGAATATTTTTGTTTTAAGCTTAGCTGATGCACTGTCCATTATATAGAAATTGCCGCTTCCTATTATTTAATGATTTTAAAAGCAATCAATAAATCAAAACCTTTATACCTTAAATTATTTATTTCCGCAAAGAAGAAATTGAAAGGAGTTGTATTACTTCTGAAAATTACAGTTTCTTATGTAAAAATTCATTTGATTTCGAAAACACCAGATGTATCTGGATTTAAGATTCTTTACATCTACCAATCTATTTGTGTTCACATTTACGTATCTCATGTAAGTATGAATAAATTCAATTAATGTAATGTAATTAAGTTAATTTAAATATGAATAAAATTAACTAAATTTTAAGTTAAAGTTTATGTTAAAACACAATTTTAGAAAATTATTAATATCTGTTTATAAAGAAACCTGCTGGAAAAAAGTATCTTTTAATGTTTTGAGTGTTTATTTAGAATATTTTAAGCACTTTAATATGTATTCATTTTAACCTTTTGTGGCTCAATTAATCTCATGAAAAGTTATTTACTCTTGAGTTAAAATACATGACTTAAAATTTTAAGTGTTCTAAACTTGTTTTTCCGCAGACTCCGGGGTCTGAAAATGCGGTCAGGATCCCTTAGAAAGACGTCCCTTCCACCACAAACCGTATCCCATCTTGGGCACATACTCCCAGTGCAGATAATCGGCCGTTATAAAAAACGTGAATACAAATCAAAGACAGATGTAACACAAAATTTATATGAAAATTTTTCTATACTAAATAAATATGTAAATTCAAATATATAATAAAATCATCATAGAAATACTTTTCATAGCTATTGCTTTGTAAATCTTTAAACATACATTCAAAATTCTGCAGGACGCTTAAAGGGTTAAGCATATAAAAAAGAAAAAATAAATAGCAAATTAGAACATAAAATGATTTTTTAAAAAACTTTTTTTTTTGTATTTACAAAATAACTTGTATAAAAGTTTAATTATAATTTAAGTTATTTTAAATGAACTATCATAACTTTAGTCCTCAATGAGAAGGACCATTTAAGATTATTGATATTAATGCAACTGAAGGCCCCACACTAGTCGCAGACAAAGACACGGATGATAATGCTAAATCTATGCAGGCGTTCTTTTAAAATATCATGCTCAAATTTTAATATTTTTACATGATCTTTTTGCATACGATAGCTGAGTACTATCTACAAAGGGCCTAGCTTTTACTTTTCCAATTTTGGTTTCATATTTAAAAAAAATACTTTTACTTTCAGAGCCGATTTGAACTGGTTGTGAAATTGAAAGTATCATAATATAAAAAATTTGAAACCAAAATCAAAAAAGTAAAAACTAGACCAGTTGTGGGTCGTCCCCAGCTATCCTTTGCAAACAAATCATGTAAAAATATTAAAACTTGAGTTAGGTATTTGAAAAGAACGCCCCCATAGGCTTAGGATTATCATCCGGGTCTTTTTCTGGGACTAGTGTTGCAACTTAATGCAATAATTACTAACAGTGAGCCCCCCCCCCCTCATTCGGTAATTATTTATCTTAAAATGTCATCTATTTTGCTCACAGTTTCTGTGCTTCGAAAAATTTAGACATAATATTAACGTGTTGTCTTAAGTAACTTTGGAAAGCATGCATGTGCGCTGGTTAAAGCGTGTGATCATTTAACTCAAGGAAATATTACGCGTTAATTGCGTATCTTACATTTAATCTTAGAATTTGGACAAAAAACTGCTACTATGATCTAACTGATATTTATAAATTATTACGGTAACTACAACTACGGTACCGTAATAAAACGGTGGATATGTTATGTTTGGATCTGACAATCGTAAAGCTTTAGTGTATCTCACATATGAGATCACGCTCCAAATTTTGCTATCCCAGTGCCATAACTAAATGGCAATTCATGCCCATCATGAGGATTCTAATGATATGAAATTCAGTGAATTAGTTCTTCAGATATGCTTATCGTTAAAACCACGCAAATCAGCAAAATGCAACATAGTACGGCCATATGTTAGATCATTAACACCAAAACCTAATTTGAAACAATTTGTGCTAACATCTAACGGAATACAAAGTTTGATAAAAAAAAATCAGTGTATTAGTTCTTGAGCTACGGCGGAATTTGTGTAAAATGCACCACGGCAGTGTCACATGTTGGGAGATTTACACTAAAATTTTAAAAACACCAATTCACATGAAGAGCTAACTGAATATGAAGTTTTATTAAAACCCGTTCTTTAATTCTAGAAATAAAGTTATTGCGAAAATCTTAAATAATGCAGTATAGTACTGTTAAACGATTTATAACAAAAGATAGAAAACATCAAAATATGTCAGGGAATAACAGAATATAAATTTTTATTCAATTCTGTGTATTAAATCGTGAGATAGAGTATCCATAAAATTTCTGTCACATACAGACAGACATTTTGTAAACACATGCTTTTCGTCATCTCTTACCACCAAAGCATGTAAATCTATCAAATACCGACTGCTGAAAATTTTAACGAATTCAATACTTTCATGCAACGGTAGAATAAAGTAAAAATATGTAACACTCCTACGATAGCTTGCTTTAAAACATATTAGAAAATCATTCTTAAATAACACGGCACCATCCATAGTGAAAATGTATTCTTTAATCGGAATATCTATTGTTTGCTTTTCAGAAATGGGCTTATTTTTCTTTATACAGGTTAGTTCCTAAAGAAACTAATTATTTAGTAACTTACAAGCTATTTTTAAAATAATCATGTATGCACCACAAAACAGTACAGTGGATTTCTAAACAATTTCATATGCATATCAGTTTCACAAGCATAAAGATCCTTAAATCAAGGATTTTCGTTTATTTGTTTAATGTGAAAGAAGGATAAAGTATCAGTATCTTTTGTTTGAAAAATTAATTTTCGTATTTTAGAAAGTTAAATATTTATATTTTGAGATGAATAATGATATGGTTATTTGAAAACTTTTGAAAGCATAAGCAAGGCAAACACGAGCTTGAGAAGTGACATGGAGTGTGTGTAACAAATCTTCGATTTTTATAGTTACTCAAGAGTAGTTTTCGAAAATAATGTTCTAGCATCGTAGATGCTTTATGAGTTTTTTTCTTAAGTCAGAAATAGTTTTTACATCAACATTTAATTTCTATGATGATAAAGAAATATGAAAACTGTTCGTTCAAAATACATTTAGAGAGCAGATACTTTAATTTTATTCCAACCATTTAAAACACACGTTTCTACAGTTTAGTTATTTTCCTTTTAATGTACAATTTATTGCAATGACAAACGATTAAGATTTTAATCCTAGTGGAAATTTTTGTAAAATAAAGAATAATCGGGTTTTTTCAAAAATATTGTAAATTTACAAATTAAATTCAATGTGTATTAATTAAATATGTGTAATTACAGATAATATTATTTTACATATTACTTTATGTTTTTGTTTATAATTAACTAGACTAGATGATATTCCCAACATTGCCCGAGGCCGTGATAAAATTCATAAAAATACATAAAATTTGTATGAATTTATATATTTAACTCGATTTTGTGTTAATTCACGTATTAAAGTGAAAAAATAAACAAATAAAGCGCTCGTTAGAGGATCTTTTTCGGTTGAGGAACAATTTTTTCTTGTTTGTTGTAAAATGTTACTTTTCACAAAACTATAATAAAAAAGTTGGCATTATTGTGATAAATTTTTCATTGTAATTTTTCCACAATTACTCATTACGTCAAATCAATGAGGCGGTCGAATCGGAAATATGACACACATACAGAGTCTATACTTTATATATATAAATAGATTTCATCTTTCTAATTAATAACAGCCTTAGTATAGCGATTGTTCTCAACAGTTCTGGATTGACCGCTTTGCTTTTTATATGCCAGTTGACTACTTTGATACTTAAATATAAGCCAGGCACAGATGCTAAGTTGCGAAATATTGTTCCATGGCTATCATTTCATTTATATTATAATAGATAATGTTGCTTAATTTAATGTTAATTATAATAGATAAAGTTGCCATGATCGCATCTAATTCTTGTTATTTTGGGTTCACCAGGTGTAAATCTCTCCTACAGCATTAATATTATTTAGCGTTAATATTATTTAGCTTGATAATGTTTATTTTTGCCTGGTATATTTAAAAAAAATATTTTGAAGTTTAAATTAAACAAACTTAAAATTAAACTGTTTTATGGCATCATTTAATATGTTTCTTTTGTTGTCGTTTGAAAAAAGAAAGAAAGATCTAAAAGAAATGAATTAATTTAAAGAATGAATTTAATTTCATTTTTAAAATAATTGTTTGGTATTTTTAAATGAAATGTGTCAAAGGATTGAATTTTTAATGAAATAAAAAAATTTGATGTAAACAATATTTGGCAATTTACGCGATCCGCTAACATAAAAGTAAACAATTATTTATTTATCTCTCAGAATCTTCTGATTTAGCGAAAGATTTTTCTACAAAATTGAATTATGAATAAAAGTATCATCATATATTGTTTAGCTTACATTTGAGGAAGGCCAAAGTGGTCTCCAAGGGTAGCTAGTAATGCATAATTGTCCAAAAATGCTTAAAAATTTAAATAACTATTCCAAAATTATTTTGAGATAAGGTTTGTTTGTTTCTTGTACAAGGTAATTTCTAAACCTATCGAACTGATTACAAAAATAATGGTATCACATTAATATTGTTCCGCCCCGTTCAGACATATGGTGTATATTATGTCCACTTAACTAATCCAAAGTAGGAGCAAAAACTATCCTAAAAATGAGTTTCTTTTGAGAACATTTTGAGTTACTGAAGTGCCTATAAATATGAAAATGGGAATAGTAGTTACTTATGAGACTTAAGTCATCTCTAAGCTCATTTCTATAAAAGATGAAAATTTAAAACGGGTGAAAATAAAACAGGGTGCTCTAAAAAAAGTTTTAAATTGGGATTTTTACCCAATCACCGGGGTATCGAACTGATTAAAAAATGATAGCATAGAAATGATGGTAAAAGTACTTGCTCCAACTTAGGAACAGAAGGGCTTAGAAAAATGAAATTTGGAATTGTAGTTTTAGATGATATAAATAACCTCTGAGAATACTTTTAAAAAAATTGAAATTTAAAAAAAATGAAAATGCACAAAAAGTGTATTAAAATAGCAAATAAAGCCTTTGTGAAAAAATGTTTAAAGATAGAAAACCAAGATTATAAATGCACAAATAAAGTATGAAAAGGTAGAAAACAGCATCGAGATTCTTCATCAGTGCAAAACTCAGCGAGCTAGAAAAAGCAAAACTAAGTAAAGAGACAGAGAGACGCAGACTTTTATACCCGCTACGGGAACGATCCCGCCTAAAGAAAAGCAATGAATGAGAAGAAATCAGCCTGAACAACTGCGTGGACAAGTAGCGACATCTACTGGAGAACAAAAAAAAAACAAAAACTAAAAACCGAGGGGAAAAAAAAAGTTTTAAATTAAAGAATTCCAAGCATTTGGAAATCATCGCTTTTTAATTTTTGTTTTGTTTGTTCTCCGGTAGATGTCGCTACTTGTCCACCCAGTTGTTCAAGCTGCTTTCTACTCATTGGTGTCTTTTCTTTAGGCGGGAACGTCCCCGTAGCGAGTATATAAGCCTGCGTCTCTCTGTCTCTTTGCTCAGTTTTGCCTTTTCTAGCTCACTGAGTTTTGCATTGATGAAAAATCTCGATAGTAGATTCGAAACAGCTGTTTGTTACGTTATTGCATAAAAAGTGTTCTAAAAATATTCAAAATTGCAATTTATACGTAATTTTATGAAATATTAAACCGATTTAAAAAATAATGGTATAAAAAAGATGGTGAAAACCTCACTCTAACATAGGCTCTATTTTATTTATCTCTCACTACCACTTAAGTGTTTCAGAAGCAAAAAGGAAAAAAAAAACTTAAATTAAGTTTTTTGTATTACGGAAGAGCCTAGTAATTTGAAATTGGGCATTGTAGTTCATTATAAGGTATAAGTGATCTCTAAGAAATTTCCTAAGGCATTTGATACTCAAAAGGATAAAATATGATAAAAGCGTTCTAAAAAGTTCTAAATTTTACGAAATAGCATGAACTACATAACCAATTTCAAAAGTAATAATTGGAAATTGATGATGGTAGGACTTGCTACATTGTAGACTCTATATCATGTGGACAAAACCTCCACCTGGGGATTTCAAGACAACAAATTCTAAATTCTTAATATTTGTAATACTAAAGGGGCTAGCAAATGGAAATTTGGCGTGGCAATTAATTATAAGATGCAAATGCTCTTTAAGTACAATTTTGAAATCATTGAAATTAAAAAAAAAATGAAAATGACCGAAAAATGCTCTAAATTGTGATTTTTACGTAATTTGAAGAAATATCAAATCGATTTTAAAAGCGATGTTTGCAAATTGATTGTGACAGTCCCTACTACAACAGAGTTCTATATTGTATGGTGTTGTCACAACAAAGTAGCGGTTGGAATAGCAGAAAAAATCTTCAAAATTAATTTTTGTACAATTGAGGGATGTGTCATTTTGAAAAATTGGCCCGATAGTTATTAAAATATGGCTTGTGCATTTTATATTGGATGTATAACTATCATCACCAAAAACTTGAATATTCTTATAACATACAAAAGCAGGTCAGCTGGTTAGGCTGATAATTTTAAATACTACATCGCCCAAATCGAAAAACAAACCAAAAATTTCAAAGGATATAACTCTCCGGTGTTACATTCCTACTACTAATCAGCAATGCACAGTGGAACGCCCCCAAAATTGTTGGCAAACAAATTTGGCACATAATAATCATATAAAATACTAAATAGGCAGATGTGCTTGCATTAAAAAAACATAATAATGTTAGAAAGCAATTGATTTCGCTTTCATCATAATACAAGATACATATAACAATAGTGATATGCCTTGAATGTACAGCAAAAATCAAAACTAGATTTAAAAGTTATCCAGATTGATTGTTATTCTATAGCCTTAGTTAAATTAAGTGTACAATTTTGTAATAAAAGCATCTTGTTTAATTGTATTCTACTACCGGTGAACAGTTCTGTCTTCTTTGAAAAGTTTGCATAAGTCATAAATGACAAACTTTTCAAAAGAATTCTGAAAAATACGTTGATGTTGTTTAATTTATTTGAATTTATTTTTAATTGTTAATATTACAGCTATTTCCTGAATGACAGCTAAATATAGGGCCAATACAAAGTAATTATAATCAAAGAAATTAAAAATCTAAAATAATCCCCAACTCTGTAAATTTAATTAAATTTTAATCTTGTACGGTAAAACTTAATTTCAGAAATTGTAAATTAGGGCATATAAATAATTTTATATAATTTTTCATGCAAATATTATTGATTTAATGTAATTGACCTATAACTAAACCGTTCAATTCACGTTATTAGAACTCTAACAACTTAAAAAATACATTGATGATAAACAAATTTTTTGAATTTAATATCCATATATTTTTTTGGATTGATTTTTAACAATCCATTGAATCGGTTTTATTAACTTTTCGTAATCAGTTTTAATTAGTTATAAAAATATTTTTTTAACAGGAATAATTTTAAAATATCAATTTAATATAGCTATTTTTTAAAGTCGAAATTTCAATACTTACTATAATTTTATTCGGATTTTTTTTTCAATAAGCACGGTTAATAAGATTACTTTTAACAACTGAATGTAATTAAAAGGACATTGGATTTGAAATTAATTTTTTTAAACTTGTGTTTTTTCTTCTCATTTTTAAATCGATAAAAGAAAATTAACAACGTCTTTTAAATTAAATTTCGAAATGAATTGCTGATATTATTCAAATTTTTAATGCTGTCTGAAATATATTTTTTACACTATATCTGATAGATTAATGAAAATTCGTTTGCATTTAAATAACTTTCCTGAAAATACTTTATATTGGTTTTAAAGAATTCACAGTTTAGCTTTGAGAAAAAATATTTTTTTCCTTTAACAAAGAATGATGTTTTTGTACATGCAGGGTTACAAATGCATATACAATTTACATATCAAAACGTTTCGCTTTCAAACAAAGTCGAATATTAAAAATGGGATGTGATAAATAGATAAATATTCTTTCTAAAAATGTTAATTTATTTTTTGTACAAAAGCTGGTTTTAAGGATACATGAAACTTAAAATAGTTATAATTTTTCAGTTAATTTATGTTTTAAAAGATAGAGCTAAAATATTATACATACACTGGTGTGCAAAATTTCAGGGATTTTCAAGCGATAATTTTCACGCGAATATTCAATAGGAAGTAATATAATTCGAATAATTACTATCCCTACATAACAGATAGTCCATATAACATCTCATTCAGGTCACACATGGTTACAACAGTGACAGTCACTACGGCGAACCAAAAAATAGGAAATAACATGCGTCTCTTTTATGAGTTTCAAATTACTACTATATGTGGCTCCACTGTCAGGTCACTTCGACTGCTGCTTTGTGACGAGTCACCAGATGACTTTACAGTGTCGTTTTGTTGAGACTCTCATGTGACTGTCATTTGGAGGCTCAGTTTCAAAGTCATTGTGAATGTTGCATTATTATAAATAACCAAATAATGACACATTAAAGTCACATAGTGACTTTCTGTCACACAAGACTTTGTCAAATGGTAACAGAGACCCTACTGTGAAGTAACCACTGTGAAAAGTGGTGAAAACTCACTATGTTACTTTAATGGGACATTGTTTGGTGATTTATCATAATGCAACATTCAAAATGACTTTGAAATTGAGCCTCCAAATGACAGTCGCACGAGAATCTCAATAAAACGACACTGTAAAGTCACCTGGTGATTCGTCACGAAGCAGCAGTCGCAGTGACATGACAGTGGAGTCACATATAGTAGTCATTTGAGACTCATAAAAGAGACGTGTGGAACTTCCAATTTTTTGTTTCACCGTAGTGACTGTGACTATTGTGACTATGTGTGACCTGAATGAGAGGTTATATGGACTAGCTGTTATGCAGGGATAGTAGTTATTCAAATTATATTACTTCCTTTTGAATATTCGCATGAAAATTATCGCTTGAAAATCCCTTGAAAAATGGCATTTTTGGACTCCGTCCTTAAATTTTGCACACCAGTGTATATGGACAATATTATACATTATAGTAATAAGTTAGATGATCATGAAAATTTATGGTGCTGGAAGGTTTTAAAATTAAGTATTTTTAACACCGTGAGCGTATATAGTTTTTTCCTTTTCTTTTGATATTTTTTCGTATTTTTATGCCACGGAATATTTTTTTAAATTCGATTCTTTTATGCAGTTGAAAAGTTCCAAAATTGAATGCCTAAATTGTTTCTTTAAATATACGTAACAATATAGTTCTCACTGACAAAGTTATTTTTTAATAATGAAGAATACGCTCTTAAAATGTTTAGGATTTTCAAAAGTTTTTAATAAAATAATTTTAGTTTTATTACTTTTAAGCTAAAATGAAATTTGCTTTTTATTATTCTTAAATATGTTTTTTGATACCACAACAAATTTTAAGGCGATATATTCAACAGCTTTTCAGAAAAGTTTACCTAAGAGACATATTGTTTAAAAGACACATAAAAATTAATTCTTGAAAACTAATTTATGCTTGAAATTCATTTCTTTTGATTTATATACGAGCTACAAAGCGTAAATTTACTGTAAAAATATTTTTATTTCTATCTAAATATTCTTATTTCTATTTTAAAATGAAATACATAATGCTAATTATTTTGTAAAAACTATTTTATTTTACATTCATTTTAAAATAAAATAAAATACTTAAAATGTATTAATATTCGTCTTACTTATCTTATTTAGTCTTTTAGTAATTTCCAATTGAGATATTAAAGTATATTTATTGTGCATGGCATGTAATGTATGTAAACAAATTTATAGAATTTTTAAACTTAAAGTTAAAAATGGGGTTAAAATTACAGCTGAAAGTTGTAATTAGGGATGGAAAATTCTTTGTTTAACCATATGCTTAAATCGTTTTGTTATTTTCATAAGTAGAGTTAAAATGCATCATCAGCAATACACAAGCATCTCGTGCAATTAGCGTTTATGAAAATACGGTATGTAAATGAGCTTGTGAGTCACCGCTAAAGGAACTTTAAACAGGTTTCAAACTTTTGAGATATTAACAAGTTTATACCAGATTCTCTCTTGACGTTAATATTCATGCAGCCAAAATATTACCATTTTTATTCATTCCCTTCATTAAATTTATATTTTTGTTGTACGCTTACTTTTTTTAAAAATATTATATTCTATGTCTGATTTTAAAGAAATAATCTGAATGCATTAAAGCATTGCATTAATGCATTGGAAACGAAAGCTGTTGAATTTTTAATCTAGTGTAGTTTATTCAGCAATTAAAAACAAAATGTATGTTTGTAAATTTGGACAAAAGCTGATGATTTTTTATGTAGGCTAATGTGAATTGATACATAACAACCCTATTTTTAGCAAAACAATAGCTGTTCGTTACTCCAAAGTCTAAAGCGCCCTCTAAAGGCATTTCTGAAATTTATCTTTATAATTTAATTTCAAGAAAATGCCGACATAAAGAATAATTTTAGTGAAAACCGCAAATCAATTGACCGATTTTCCCGTTTTTTATGCTTATTTTAAATTTTGGTCCCTAAACTTTAATGGCGACCATCTCCTTTGGAAAACGGTTGGGACCCTTGTTTTCCTATTTAATATTGTTTGTCTTGATGTGTACTATCACCCCTCTTTTATTGTAAAAAAATTTAGAATCACCCTGTATATTTGCAAGAAGTAACTCACTCATTTCCTCATGTGAGCAAGGAAAAAATGAATGTATAAAAAATAGGAAGACTTAAGTGTCCCTTCGAAATGAAGCCTCTATTGATAATAGCCAATATATCCGCCATATTTATTTGCAACATGAAATATATGATGTGGCCGACCATTTACCAATATCTGGAAGACAGTAGCATCAATATTATCCCAAGCTTCAATGCTGGCGGAATCCCGTTCTGCCATAAACTTAAACTGTCTGCAGTAGGCATATCTACAAGTGAATTAAGGATATCCGACTCAATTAATTGAGGGTTGAGATGAGCGTGCAGGGCAGGCCATTTCATGAAATGCACCCAATTGCCTAAAAACATTCTTCGGAGGATTTTGCAAAGATTATGAGATTGTTCTTCTGCTAGAAAGTTCAACTTAGGCCACCAATTATATCTAACCCTCTCTGCAAATGACAGTAAATGGGTATCTCGGTAATCGTCAGTCTGCATGCGTTTTGAGTGAAAAGCCAGGTTCAGTTAACCACCATAGTCAAAGCCTAAGCCTACCAGCCTATGTTGAAAGCTATCCACAAGCAAAGCAGATTCGATGAGGCGAAGTATAACAAATCTGGAAGGACCAGCGGTATCTTTATATGTTCCCAGATGAGGAACAATATAGATTGGATGGTTCAGACAGCCTTGCTGTTCATTGCCATGGTATAGGGAAAAGAGAGTTAATTTTCTCCAAAAGACAGCATGGTGCAGGCTTCTTAATAGTGTCCGGAGGCTTCATATGTGGTGGTAAACTTAACCTGGCTTTCCCCTCATACCGCATGTAGGATATTGATTATTAAAAATTGCTAAAAACACATTTATTGATAATTACGGAGATAATTGGTGGCCTTATATGGATTTCTCAGGAGAACGACGCCACAACCTTTTCAAAATCCTCCTTGGAACAATTTTTCGGTAATTGAGGATGTGTAAAACCTGTTGATGTATTGACAATATGTATCCCTAATTGAGGATATTCTTGCCTTGTACCTCCATTTCAATTTTAAATACCAATCTCGGACAGTTCAAGTCTGTGGCAAAACTGAAGGTCTCCATTATTGAGCCATGGAATATTATTGATGCTATTGTCTTCCAGAGATTGGTGCATGATATGTCGCATGATATGTTCCAAGTCATATGTAAGCATCGTGGATATATTGGCTATTAAAAGTAGAGGCTTTTATTTCAGTAGGACACTCCACCCCCTCATTTTTCATACTTTCATTTTATTCCTCATCAAGTTTAGCAAGAAGTGAATTGCTCCTTGTAAATATGCATTTCTAAATCGACTTTCTTAATATATTTGTTTCGTATCCAGTTACGGTAGAAAATCAGTTTAACTTCATTTTGGTGGGACATACTATAAGTAATTATTTATGCACTGTTCTATTCCATGTCTCATGCCCCACAATATGATTTAAATGAATCATTATATATATATAAAAATAAGTAAATGTCAATGCAAAATTTTGCAATTTTGATATTTTATACGTACAAAAGTATTTTATAATTACAGTCTTTCAGAAATATTTTATATCATATGCTTTTAATATTTTTCTCGAGAAAAATATCTGCAGTTAATAAATATTTAAAAAATGAAAAAAAAAACAAGTTTATAAGATTTTTAGCAAAAACTATCCTTTGGTTCATCACTACATTGAATAGAAATGCGTATTTTATCGATAGTATTGTAATTAATCAGTAAAGTAAAACAATAAAAATTTCATTTATTACTTTTTAAAAAATAGATTTTTAAAATAATTATGCTGAATTAATAATGAAATATTTTCTTGTCTGTTTTTGAAAAAGAAATATTATTTCAAAAAATAGCTATCTTCATGATTTATTTACTTAGAGAGAAAGAATAACACTTCCATAATTCAATTTTAAAAAATAAAAGAAAAATACCTTTTTAAAACAATTCTATTTGTGCTGAAAAAGAGAAAGAATCTCTTTTACTTTGTTTTAAAACAATAAATTAAATCAAGAATTTGCACTCAGGTCAGATTCTAGGAATTGCGGATTTTTTTTTTCTCTGTTGCTCTTATGCAATTTTTTACTAGATTATAAAGTTCTAAAGAAACATAGTAAAAACTCTCAGTATTGAAATTCGAAGATGTGTAAATAAATTATGTTAAATATTTTAAGTTTTTTTCAAAATAACATCCTACATAGCAAGTTACAAAATATATTAAAAATTAACATGTAAATTAAAGTCTTTTTTCTTTTTCAAATCGAATTAAAATGTAAGATATTGCCTAATTTTATATTATACACATATCAATTCTCATAACATTAAAATATACATTCACATAAATTAAAACAGGTATATTTTTAACGAAAATTCTTATATCTTCTATAAAATTTTAAAACAAATATTATTTTCTAATTACATATTTGTTTAACATTGAAATGCATTTATACAAACATCTTGAAAAATCAAAAAACGCATTAAAATATTTATGAATAAAGAATTATATATGCATATATGTATGTGTATATTTCATATTGAAAGATGAAAAATAAAGAAAAAGAATAGTGTCCACTTAAACTAGTGGCATTCACCACAGTCTATTAACATTGATTGTATATTATATTCTTATTTTTTAAAAAATGCCCCTTAAAAAAGAAAGAAAGAATAAATCAAGTAGGGAGGTTAGGCTCCCCCATTTTCCAGATTGTAGTTAACCAATTAACCAACAACTCTAACCTGAAAAGAATCTTATCAGAATAAGCGGTATACAAATTCGAAGTAAATCAGATAATTCGGAATCAAAAATATATTTATATAAATTAAAACCAAATTCCAAACCAAATTCCAAAACTATTCTATAAACAGTTGTTTTCGATATTTGTTCTCCAACTGCATATTTTATTTCCGAAAGGGAGTAATTACCAGTTGAAGCCAAATTTCTGATGCGGCTATCTTCGCTCAAACTAGTCACTCCAGGCCTTCCTGAACGAAATTTTCGTTTAAAATCATTGTCACGAGCCAAACTTTGATGAATAACTTGTGTTGAATCTTTTAATGCACTTGCAATTTCAGAAACAGAATTACATTTTTCTCTCATACTCCAAATTTTTATCATCTCCTTCTCTGAAAATTCTTTAGACTTGGGCATTTTGTACTACCTCAAAAACAACAGCGGACTATGTCTTATACACCCAGAAATTGCTTGAGTGCGCAATTGTTTACTCAGACTGTAAATTTTGCATAAAAACGATTTTGTGCTTAAACTTTTGACACGGTCATTTTTCTTCTATTCTTAAACTTCATGGTTTGAAATAAAATTTAAAAGTTAATTTAAATGAATATGGTGTAAAAATAGATATTATTAACATATACAAGACAGATATTGAAATAAAGTTAATATTTAAAGTTTTATTTTAAAATTACTATTGTGCTTAAACTTTCGACACGCACTGTATAATAGAAATATATATGTATATTTATGCTATCATTATATAAAATTACTCAAACAATTAATTTATTTTACAGTTCTTTTAAAAATTTTTATTCAAACAGCTTAATGAAAATTTCAACTAATATATCTTTTTACCAGGCGTACTATTAAAAGGAGTGATTAATATCAATACTCTGTCCTTTTGTGAGAAAATGATATTTGGTCTGGTTACTTAAACGTATTGTGTCCATAAAATATTTGGCAAGTTCTCAAAAACTTAAGGAAGTTTATATAAAACAGGATAAAGTAAAGACTGAGCGATAATAAAGAATACATCTTAGATATCTAGTTGTAAATGGACAACATATATTTTTATGTATGCTATAAATAACCATGTCACTTTTTAATGCTAAAGAAAGTATTTCGTCAGAAAATATGCATAATGAAAACGTATTATTATTGTCAAAGATTTTTTTTCTTATTTTTGACAAAGACTTTATATACACATACTTTCTATTTAGAAATATTTGTTCAAATTAAATTTCTGCTTTTAACATAACGAGGTGAAACCCGTCGAACTTCGACGAAAGAAAATGTTTTAGAAGGAACTATTTCATTGATTTATAACAACGTACAAAATTAGCTACAGTGAAAAATGCATCGTATATTGGTTAGTTTAGCTCTAAAAGAAATATTATTTTAAGCTAAAATTAACAAAATACCTTTTCTAAATTATTATAATTAAACTTTAATCGCATATGTAATAAGTAAAACATGATAAAGATAAGTTTTTATGATGAAGTTATCAATTTAGGCTATTACGATTGGTAAAACTGAAAAAAAATCAAACTGACACTATCATAAAATTTCACGTGAAATCTAAACCTTTCAGAATTTTTATTTTCTCAAAATTTACGTACGAAAATTTCATTTCATTTTCTTTTCAATTTTAAGAAAAAGTGGCGCATTTCTGTTGCCAAGATTACAAAATTCGCACAAAAACTATAAAAAAATCAATATCTCAAAAATAAATTGAGATACAGCTTTCAAACAAATTGCATTTAAAAGTACATTTATTTCTATATACGTCGATGTAAAAATTGAGAATGTGCGATGTTCAGAAGTGTAAAATTTGCAGTAGCGAAAATTGCAAAACCGAAATTGCAGGGGAAAGTGTTGCCATCCGCAAAATGACGAATGCGTTACGCACAGATACGTTTGGCCTTTATAATATAGATATAAACGTGTTTTAATATAAAATATTTTCCATAAATAATCTGTAATGTTTCTTAATTAGTTTTATTCATATTACTAGGTTACTTCTTAAGGAGGTTATCTTAATTATACAGATAATTTTTAAAAATCTGAAATTCTGATTCATATTCATCTGTATTTCTGCAAATGTTTCATAAATGTAGGTTTAAAAAGGCATGATACATGACAGAGGATTTAAAATGTACTTTCTTAATTTCTTATAAAAATTATCTTTTTCATTTCATATCAATCAATATTTATCTTATGAACTCTGCTTAAAACTTAAAAATGCATTTAAATGTTGAAATATATTCAACATTCTAGTCTTAGTTACATATTTTGTCAAAAAAGGTTTTTTCATATTAAGAATATACATTTTTCTCTGGCTTCGTGTTATAATTTAAAAATAAAATTACATATTTTATAATTCTTTTTTAAAAGAATATCACATATTATCCAGCATGAAAAGAATATTACTTTTTTCCCTAAAGCGCAAACGATTAAAAATATGCGAGATTAAGAGGATGTGAAAATTTCTTATTCAATTGAAATTGTAAGTTCTACTTGCACTAATAATAATGTAGAATAAAACTACTGAATGGGATATGTTTGGAGTTTCGTGTATTCACTGTTTTCAATAAAATAATTTTCAGCAAAATAACAGTTTTATAATAATGTATTGTGTTTTTTTCCTTTTGTCAAATTTAATTAAGGAATATTCTTAAAAATTAACAGTAAAAATATATTTGAGATCCATTTTATGCTATTTTTTTTTTTTAGTATTATAAGAAACGTTTAGAAACTAAACTAATGTTAAGAAACTAAACGACAATCCTTTAAACACAAGGAGTGAAGTGGGACATGAATTCCAAATAAAGAAGTTAAAATAATGTATATTATTTCTTAAAGAATGAATATAAATTATACCATGCCCCTTTTGGCATAATCAGTATTCCTGCAGTAATAATGAAATGAAAAATACAGAACGTTACACATATATGTATATATATATACAGGTTGTTTCAAAATTGACCGGATTTATTTCAAAAATCAATAAAAATTAAACAGGTAACAATAGAAATACACCGTTTGTTGTAATATGCTTGCAACAACAGTAAATTTTCAGGCAGGCAAACTTTCAAAATTAGTTACAATTTTGAACAAAAGATGGCGCTGCAGGCGATTTCAAAGATATAGAAACAAACGCCGTCTGTGAGTTCACCATCCCGTAAGTCGTTTTTTTTATCTAAGGGTGAGATGTTCTCAGATTGCAAATTTGCTTAAAAAATGATTTATTCCTTAGAACAGACGATTTTTGACTTCAAAGGCTAGATGTACACGCCACAATCCAGAAACAATTGAACAACAGAAGCAGAACATCTCTTTTGCATGTGAAACCATCCCTCCTGACTCGTTTACAAAGGTTTCTGGAAATTTCTTTATGAGACTACGGAATATTATTGCTGCGCACGGTGGGTATGGGTAAAATATCGTATTTCAGATTTTTTCAGATTGTAGCGCCATCTGTTGTTGAAAATTGTAACTAATTTCGAAAGCATATTGCAACAAACGGTGTATTTCTATCGTTGCCCGTTTAGCTTTCATTCAATTTCCAAATATACCTGTCATTTTTTAAACACCCCGTATATGTATGTGTATGTATATAACAAAGCATTCTTTTTATTGGCTTTATTTAGCAGTAATGAAAAATGTCCAAAAAAAGGTGTTAAAATCATTTGCTTAAATTTTTTTTTTTTAAATTTACTGTCGAATTTTATATACATCATAGTATAGTAAAACCTATTTTGAAAAAAGGAAAACCTTTGTATGCAGACACTGTTTAAAATTTGGCTGATTTAAATGAGAAAGGATTCATTCTGATCGACATTTAAAGATGTTACTGACACACTATACAATTTTATAATTTGTAAAATGAAAATGAGTAAATTTGGAAAGCTCTTTCGCATGTAAATCAACAAAGTATGTAGCAGATTTATGTAGTACATGTATTTTACACGATATAATGTTTATAGAACACAATTATAGTTTTCAGATCTAATATTATCGGCTGCTTCTGTCTTCTTACATTAGCCATAAACGTTAAATTTAGTTAGATTTTATTATTATTATTATTATTATTATTATTATTATTATTATTATTATTATTATTATTTAGCTAAAGAAAATTTTTATATAGTAACGCAATTTTGCAGTCACAACAAATTGTCCATTATAACGGTGTTAAAAAGAATTACTTTTTCTTTTATTTCTAATAGTCTAACGTCAAATTCTATTAATTGTAATGTATACGTAAAATCTAACTGTATGCAGAAACTGTGGATACATTAATCTATGTAAACAAAAATTAAATTAAAATTAAAATACACTCTTGTCCAAAATTAAGATCACAAACATAAAATCTGTACATAATTTGAAGAAATAGTATACATGATTTTTAACCACATTATTTCGAATTTATGGTATTCTACTATATTCACTCTGCTGCCACAAATTTTAAGACATAAATGTATTACAACGAGAGAAACAATGTAGTAACATAACAGTACAGAAACCTTTTTATTGATGAATTAAGGATCAGGGTATATGAAAAAGTTTTAAATCATGAATCAAAGATAAAGCAGATCTTGGTAAAAATCTGTCTAATACACAGTAAGACATTTGAGTAACGTTACTCCATAAAATTGATGGCAGCCAAGTTTCCACCAGTTTTATGATGGCATAACTGATGTAACCGGTGTAAAATTTCACTAATATGTAATGTTACACCAGTAACACATATTTTTAAATTACACCATTATATAAGTGAAAAAATCGCTCCATAAAATCGGAGGCAGCAAAGCTTTTAATGATTTTAATGAAGTAACGTTACACAAATGTTTTACAATGTATGGAGTTTGACTACCGGAGTTTGACTACCGTGCACTGCTATACAAGCCTCACAATGAGCTATCATACTGTTGTTGATTGTGTCAATAAATGTTTGTGGCAATAAAGCCCATTTTTTCCAAAAGCGAGGCTTTTAACACTTGGAGGGTTCTGGGACTGGGATTACACTGTGCAATGATCACTCATTACACTGTGAAATGATGTTGAAGAAGACTGAGGACCGCAGGCCTCGAGAACCAATTCATACGACGAATATCCTCCTCTTCAAAAAATCAACAAGAATATGAGCTCTGTGTGGTTTTGCATTTCCTTTTATAACTAGTTAGATGTGTCAATCCCAAAACATTCTTCTATCTCATAAGTACATTTTAATATTTAAAAAAAAAAAAACGTGGTGACCCCAAAGTTACCCACTATCGAATTTCCTCGAACATTTGACCTAGCCTAATGAGATTCTGGTATCCGAAAAGCCTAAAACGCAAAATTTAATTAATATTCTGAGAAAATGAGCTTAGTAGTGCCTCATGTTGGGTAATTTATACTAAAATGTTTAAGCATCTATTTATGTCAAGACCTAACAGAATCTGTAATTTGATGGAATTTCGTCCATCAGTTCTTGAGATATAGTTATAAGAAAAAAATTGCAAAACGTAGCACAGTTATACCATATCTTGGACAATTTATGCCAAAACGTAAAAAAGCGTCTAATTATGTTATGGTGTAGAAGAATCTGAAGTTTGATGAAATTATGTGCATTAGTCCTTGAGGTATAGCTAGTTTTAAAAAAAACCCGTATAAAATATAGCACAGCAGCACTATCAGTTGAAGGATTTATAACAAAACGTAATCATCGTGTAATTATGTTGTATGTCATTTTGTAACAAAATCTGAAGTTTGATGAAATTCTGTGCGTTGGTTGTTGAGATATAGCTATCGGAAAAATCGTGCAAAATGCAGCATAGCTGCACCAACTGTTGCAAGGTTAATACCAAAATGTAATCAGCGTCTAATTATGTTATATATTCTAGTGTAACAAAATGTAAAATTTGATGAAGTTCTCTGCATTAGTTCTTGAGATATAGCTATCGCAAAAATCGTGCAAAATGTAGCATAGCAGCGCCACCTATAGGGCAGTTCACACCAAAACCTTATCAGCGGCTATGTATCTTAAGGTATCGCGTAATCTGAAGTTTGGTGAAATTCTGTGCATTAGTTCTTGAGATATAGCCATCATGAAAATGAAGAAAAAGTGGCATAGCAGCGCCACCTGCTGGCCAATTTACACCAAAACCTAATCAGCGTCTATGTATATCAAGGGGTCACAGAATCTGAAGTTTGGTAAAATTCTGTGCATTAGTTCTTGAGATATAGCAATCTTAAAAATCATGAAAAACGTAGTATAACAGCGCCACCTGCAAGCCAATTTTCACCAAAAACCAATAGGCACTAATTCATATCAAGGTCTAACTGAATATAAAATCTTATTAAATTTCGAGCATTAGTTCTTGAGATAGAGCGCCCACAAATTTTTTGTTACATACAGACAGACAGACTCACAGACAGACATTTTCTAAAAATAGTCAAAACGTGTTCAGGACCTTTTAAAACGTATAAATCCGTCGAAAACCGGAAGTCGAAAATTTTCATGAATCCAATACTTTCTTCTTGTAAAGATAGTAGAAAGTAAAAATGATGTTCGGCCCTACAGCATCCCGGAACACAGGATTCACGGTCTTCATCCCTATAACGATGTAAGTTGACAGTACCCGCATTGAAGACGTCCAGTGGTTTACAACTGCCCAACATTATGCCCCCCTTGACAAAGACTCCTTTGCCACTAAATCTGTCGATTTATTTTATGTCAGAAGGATGATGTTATGAAGGAAGCCCCATGTTCTTCACAGATGAAGATTCGACGAGAATCGCACTGTGTGGTGAATCATCCGTCCGTCTCCGTCTCTGAAAAGAACACGGCCACCATTCTTTTTTGTGTCTAATACGCTGTCTTCCGCTCGATAACAATCGGGCTTTCCTTTTGAATGGAGTGAAAGGGGGACAAACGACTGGACGACTAAAAGGACGTAAAGGATGAGGTCAGTAAAGCCTATGTGTGGTTTTTACGGGATACTGCTGCTTTCCGGGATGTCTTCGAACCTCAATCCTGCTGAACATGTTTAAGATAGTTTAGGAAGAGACATTGTACATCTTAATAACCCCCTGAACACTTCGGGAGTTAAAAGCTGCGCTATGGAAAAATGGACTTTGTTGCCACAAACATTTATTGGCACCATTAAAAACAGTATGAAAGCTCGTTGTTAAGCTTGTATAGTAGTGCATGATGGTCTCATTCCATATGAGACTTTTCCTGGGAAAAATGCTTTATCCCTGATTCAAGATTTAACACCCATCCGGGTATCCATGACAATGGGTCATCGGCTTCAAAGTCTTTTTGAGCGTTGTCGTCGGTGGCTCGTTATGGGCTCTTGGGTGGGGGATTCCAAGCGAAAGGACTATTCGGTTCCTCCGATGGGTAGGTGAGCTGTCGCTGTCGGTCGTTCATCCTCCGTTTGGGAACGGTGGTTGAGTCCTCACGGGAGTCAACTATTTACCGTAGACATCATACGGCTGGGGGGGGGGGACGGATCGGTTCTCCCGTCTAGTAGCCGCCTAGCAGTTTGCGAACTGGAACTCGAGTCAGTCCTCACTGCGAAAGTCACAAGTGCCTGTCTGGGCGTAGGGGAGGGGATGGAGGTCTTTTTGTCTATACCCTGTTTCTTAATTCACAATTAATATATTTTCCACATTGTTATGTTGCAACATTTTTTCTCACATTGTAAAATGCTTTTGTACCATATTTCATGGAAACACAGTGATAAGTTCATAAGTTTTTAAAGATTTTATGCTTAGCTTAATTTTGCACATGAATATATATGGTTAAATATTTTTACTTATTTATCTTCCATAAAATCCAACTCAAATAGCACTTTAAAATAAATCACAGCTGACCAACCAACTTTATATAAATCAATGTTTGCTTTATATCATATAAATAGTATACAGAATACAATTTTGGTTTCGAAACCACATGATAGCGGCTGCCATCTTCACTTTTCCTATAGTAAACAAAACAGTAAATTACATGTCGTTTCCTTGTTAACAAAATTTTTTATTTAATTATGGTATTTTGGAATCATGACGAAATGCTCGTAAAGGTTGTGTAAAAAATTACTTGTTTATGATTGTCTCTAACAGTCTGTCGTCGAATTTTATCAGGTGTAATATACACGACAAAATCCCAAATCTGGGAAACAAAGCCAATTGTATTAAATCACTGAATCGGTTTGACACTGAATAATGAATAGTAACATAGTATAATTTTCAGGATTTATATTCAATATTTATATTGGATAAAATGTGGATTCTTTTTATTATTTTAGTTTTGTTACATAACGCTTGTTTGAAATTTAGATGCAATTTATGCTCTGAAAACAGAAGAAGAGAAGAATTTTGTCATTTTATTCAACATTTTTATGTGAGATCAAATTTAGTCATTGAAAAATGCAAGTGTTCTGAGAAATGAAAGTTTTCAAAATCTTTAATTTCGTTGAAAAAATTGATGAAATTTGAGTTTGTAATAATTAAATATTTTTAATTAAATATCACTATTATTTACATGTAATAGATTTATTGATAATTGTACAAAATATTAAATTTTTAAGTACAGCTAAAAGTAAGTAATTTTGCTTTCATAATTATTATTCATTAGTTATTCAGTATAATATAAAGTCGTAGAACTTTAAAAAATTAACTGTGTTTTTCCAATGTGCAATTTTTCGGCTAATACAGAAATTTTAACTAGTGCCGCTGCTTTAAAATAATATCAAATTTTTTAGTTGGCTTATTTTATAATACTACTTTGTTTTAATTGTGGAAAATCTCTTTCGTTTTATTATTTTTTTACTTCAAACGTTTTGAAAACAAAGTAAAAAGAGTAGAGATATTTCAAAAATATATTTTTGTTCAAGAACTTAATTTTATTAATTTTTAAAAACGCATTCTTACGAAAAAATTGTAAAAAAATTAAATTTTGAGAGAATTAACTTTTTTAATAAAGCGCTAAGGATATGTTAAAAATAATAAGCAGCTAAAAATAATCGTTCCTGGATACCAAGCAAATGTTTTAGTTTTATGCTGAGAACCGAAATGTCTTTTTAATTTAGTGCACATTGATTTTTTTCTGCTATTCAAACGCACGTAACAAATGTTTTATTTTAGGATTTTGTAGTTATTCATTTTGGGAAGACGTTTTGAAATTACTCATTTTGCCTAAAAAAAACTGTTAATTTGCATGATAATTAAAAATAAACCTATTTTTTCTTCGACATGTGAGGGTACTTACTTTCAATTCCTTATACCTATTTATCTGTTTCTGTTTTGGGTGTAAATCACATATATATGGGAGGGTCTACATACAGCTCAACCAATCTATTTATCTGTTTGTGTCCTCAATGTAAAACCCATGCACTTTCACACACACAGTATGTGTACATATTGTAGTGTACAGAGAATGGTGTACACAACCCGCAAGAAACGTGGCTTATCTCACAAGAATTCCTTTTTTGTTCTGTTTCACTAACATGTCGATTATACGTGCGTCTTGGGAAACAAACTGTTTCATAAGTATAGTTATATGAAAAATTCTTTTATTACGCTGTATGTCCACTTGTGACCACAGAAGAGGTTGGATTATGTGCTGAGATAAAATTACTCGATCCTCAAAACTTCATCCTACATCATCATTCATAGGGTTTCAATCTGTTATTTAAATATTTATTCCTGCATTCAAAACTGAATGCACTGTAAAAAATGTCAGATGTTTCTGAATGTATAAAAATGTACTGTAATCAAAAACGGAAATATACAATAACCTCTTCTAACTCATCTGAGGTTTCGAAAACCGTTCCTTTACTTTAAAAAATCCCAGAAAACTATTTGTTTTCGAAATTTAAAGGAGAATTTATAAAAATTAATTTTTATTACCTGCCCGTCCTTTTCGGAAACGTTTCTAAGTAAGTTTTACAGTACAATAATCACTTTTCTCAAATCAAAATATCACTTTTTCGGATTCTATCAATTCTCAAGTAAACATTTTCAGCTGCATAACTGATTTTGTGCATGCAATTGTAGCAAAATAATGTTAATTTTCATATTAGTATTAATGCTGTTAATATTGTATGTTTGTCTATTAAACGTGTTCTCTGAATTTCAAAATATTTTCCTATGAATTGGTAGCATCCGAAAAATGATATTTTGATTTAAGAAAAGTGATTATTGTACTGTAAAGGCCACTTAGAAACGTTTCCGAAAAGGACGGGCAGCTAATAAAAATTAATTTTTATAAATTCTTCTATAAATTTCGAAAACAAATAGTTTTCTGTGGTTTTTAAAGGTAAAGGAACCGTTTTCGAAACTTTAGGTGAGTTAGAATAGGTTATTGTATAATTTCGTTTCTGATTACAGTACATTTTTATATATTCAGAAACATCCGACATTTTTACAGTGTGCTATAAATGCATGTTGCAGAAAATCATCCAAGTTTTCTTTTGCCCTTCTCTTAAATTCACTTTTATAGAGTTGTGTCACTTTTCTTTCGAGTAAATGGTAAATTACATGTTTTGCCAGGAAAAAAATCAAATTAAATTAAATTAAAAGGAAGACGATTTTATCAAGGTTCAAAATAATGTCGCAATGCTTAATATTCTCACATTTTAACACAAGTAATACTTTCCACACACGAACATCTATATGTGTCTATATCTGTAATTATCTCTCTCTGTATATGCCTGGGAATTACGTTCGTGATTAGAACTCACTTTGGTACAATTTAATACTAAGAACTGATTTATAGATGAATTAACATTGCAGGAAGCAATTCCTATCATTTTAAACTAATTAGTTTTGACGATAAAAAACCTAAAAGTTTTGCAGAAAAAAATAGAGATCATTATTAAATTATGCAAAATTATTCCGAAATTTTTTTTAAAAATACTTAAAAGAAACTAAAATTCATACTGTTTAAAATAGGCAATGAACAGACTACATATTGTCTCACATTGTCCAGATAGAACAACAGAGAATTTTAAAGGATTTAATTTCCATATCATTAAAAAGATAAGATTTCTTTTTTTTTTTATTCTACAAATGTAGATTTTTTATAAGTATATAACTGCATTAGAATACCAGTAGATCGAACGACAGTTTTTTACATAGATTTTTTCCTGATTTTTGTCTTTTTTACGAAAGCTAATCACCTACATTTCTTTCTATGCAGGACGTCAATTGCAGTAATTGAAGTGAGCAATAAACAAAAATTTAGATCATTTCGATTTATTTAATGTGTTATTTTGTATTTATATTTGGTGTTCATTACTTGCGAAATATTTAAATTTAAAATTTAAAATACAAAATAATTAATTAAAGAAAATATTAGCGTTAGAAAATTTTCTTTCATAATATTGAATAAATATTATCCTTGTTTAAACGAATGCTAAACCTTTACAAGAGAATTTCGATTTCAGATTTAAAAGATTAATAATAATAAAAAAATCCAAACTTTATTCAGTAAAAAAAAGACAAGTAAAGAATTTTGTTTCAATCGTAAAGCATTTGTGTTCTTAAATTAAAAATAACATTATTATAATATAAATAAATGGCACTTCACTTTTCTCCTCTTCATCTTTCTGTTCTTTTTTCAATGTAAATAAACATTTACTAATCTAACTATACGTTAAAATATACACATTTTAGTACATTCATATTATTTAACAATAAAACAAAAAGCAAATCAAAAATTGTACATCTTTTCTTTTTATTTTATCGTAACTACTAGTAAAAAATTCTCTGCGAAAATTCTTTACTTGTCTTACTTTTTTTACTTAATAAAGCTTGGAATTATTATTATTATTATTTTAAATCTAGAAACAAAATTCTCGGGAAAGTGTTCTGCTGTCTGCATTCGTGTAAATAAAATCATTTTTTAAAATTTTAAATTTTTAAATTAAAATGAAAAAATATTAGGAATGAAAAATTTTCCTTATAATAATGTAGAAAAATCTCATTCAATACTATTTCGTACAAAAATAAGATTTATTTTACATTATCAAACTGGGTTAATAAAGCACAAATAATACAGAAAAAAAAATATTCAAGGGCATTTTTAATTCCCTTTTAAATGGGAACATGTTTCTCTGAAATCCAAACTTTGATTTTTAAGTTGTTATAATTTTTATTAATAATCCCTATTTTCATTCATTTGGGCAATTTTATTTTAAGAACAAATTTTGAGTACTTAAAAAAATATCTGTCTGAAAGTTGATTTTAATATTTAATAATTAAAGAAATAAAACTTCCTACATGTTTTGTGGCACTGACGTAACAATTTATATTTTTCAGTTTTAATTTTAAATACTACTCTGATAATAAAATTTTGCATTTTTATTGTTAGCAACACTGAAATGTATAGTATCTTTTGAAAACCAGAATTCTTCCTTCCTGTACTTTTGAACAATGGGCCATTTCCTCTTAATTCATCATACCCTCTCATGTGGAACATGTTCAAAACTAATTTCTCACTCCATTTATTGATATAAAAGGACACTCATGCCCATTTAGATGACGTGTATTCAAAAATAATATTAAAAAATATATATGTGTGCCTCCATTTGTCCGTAATAGGCTTACAAACAGCTGAATAACCATCAATAAACATATCCGGAAAAGATAAACAATGGTTCTTGATACAATATGCAAATTGTTGCATTGCAAAATCGAAAACATATTTGAAAAATAGAGAAAATCTACAGGAATTAATCATTCAGAAAATCTTAAACAATCAAAGGCAAGGAAATTACTTGATTAGTATTAAAATAAATTGAAAAATCTAATTGAAAATCTAACTACACTGTTAAAAAAATTGTCCTAGTTTGAACCAATGTTTGTTTCTCAGTAGCTGCCACAATAAGATGGTAAAATCCCTTATCAATATTTGGACAGTCCAATTTCAATTTCGTTCCAACTATTGGAAATATGCTTCAATAAGAGCTCCAAATGTCGGTTCAAGATTTCACCATCTTACTGGGGCAGTTATTGAGCACCAAAATTTGGTTCAAACTGGGACAAGATTTTTAACAGTGTAATATTTATAAATGATTATTTTGGTTGCAATCTTCATTCTGGAACATTCCTGTATCTAAAATAGTTTTTTAAGAAAACAAATAAAAGTAGTCGGATGTAGCAAAGCTTTCTTCTATCTTATACATGTTAAAATTTTGAAATTTGCTATCGCAGCGCCAAAATTAACTGGAAATCTATGCTTCATTATGAAGATTCCTTGAAGATTTATTAAGAAAGATATGAAATTCTGTGCATTAGTTCTTAATATATAAAACCGTGTAAATCCTACAAATTCAGCATAACATCACCATCTGAAGGGCGATAACACACAAAAATAAAAAAAATTCATGCCAAGTTTTTAACTGAATCTGAAATTTGATGAAAATCCATGCATTAGTTCTTGAGGTAGATCAATTATAGAAATCGTAAAAAGTGCGTTATAGCAGTGCTACCTGTAGAACTATTTATAAATAACATCAATTTATGTGAAGGACTAATCGAATCAAAGTATGATGGAAATCCGTGAATACGTTCCTGAGATAGAGCTGTTGTGGAAATCTTAAAAAAAAGCAGCATAAATGTATCACCTATTGAGAGATTTACACCGAAACGTAAAAAAGTCATTCCTAGTCAAGGACTAATTGAATCTGAAGTTTGATAGTATTCCGTTGAATAATTCTGAAGATATTCTGAACTGTTGCGGAAATTGCACAAAATGTAGCATACCTGTTGAATGATTTACATAAAAATATAAAAAACGTGATTTCCTGTCAAATACTAACCAAATCTGGAGTTTCATGAAAATTCATGCTTTGGTTTGGAAAATTGAGCGAGTGCGGAAACCTTAAATAATGCTACATAACAGCAGCAACTATCCAGCGATTTTCACCAAAACGCTATCAAGCATAAATTCATTTCAAGGACTAACTGAATCTGAAGTTTGATCAAATTTCGTGTTTTAATTCTGGAAACAGAGTTATTGCGAAAATCGCACAAATACCTGCATCGCCTTTTCATCGATTTATATCAAAAACGAATCAGCACCAATTTATATGAAGAACTAACAAAATATAATTTTTTATAAATTTCCGTGCATTAGTTCTTGAGATAGAGCGTCCACGAAATTTATGTCACATACACACAGACACAGTCATAGAGGTCTGTGAGTTATAGACTCAACGACAGATATTTTGTAAACTCTGACGTGTGAAACGTGTAAATCCGTCGAAAACCATAATTAGAAAATTTTCATGAATGCAATTCTTTCTTCTTGTAAAGATAGAAAACTGTTAGAACAGGGAAATCAACCAAATTTTTTAAACTTTCAATACTCAAAAAACTTGTACAGTAACTGATCGATGTTATGACATCTTATTGCAATTTAAAAATTGATTAAATTTATAGATGATAATTCTGGTTACAAGCAACTATTCTGTTAGATTTAGATACCTAAAAATATTTTTGAAGAATGCGAGAGAATTAATCAATAAATCATTCAAAACTTAAAACTTCTGGATCTAACTGGTCAATTTGAAGAAAGTTACTAAAATTGTAAGATCTAATTAATATATATTAATGGTAATATGGGCTAAATTTTCAATTATCGACTGCCGATATCCATAATAAGACTCCCACTTTTCCGTTTTTTAAAACAGTATTTTTTTAGAAAATAAATTCCTTGTAGGTTACTGCAACAATTGCACGAAAAAAACTTTTTCTTGCGTGCTTCTGTAAAATTTATGAAGGAAATCTTTTTTTAAATAAAAGTGATGATAAAAAACAGACCGAGTGAATGCTCTGCAGCAATACGTTTTAGAAAATAGACAAACAATGGAATAATGAATCAATCAAGGAATCTTTTAATTCTCAAAAACTGGAGAAACAATAGAAAAATTATTTTAAAAAAACTTACGAAGATTTGAAAGTCTAATAATTTTTTTGAAATCATTATAATAACATTTTTAGTTTATAACAAATCCAATTTGATTTATAAACAAGATTGATAAATATTTTTCAAAAAATTCTGAAGTTCTTATGAAAAATACGACTTAGCGGGTAAATCCTACGCAGGTGAATTTATTTAAATATATTTGCAATTGGTTGTTTTTCTTTAGCCATAGAAAAATCATGCATATTATTTTGCAATAATGAATTTTTGTGTTTTTATTCTACACCAAGTCAATATATATTTTTCATCCTAAGAAACTTTCCATTGAAAAATGGTAATTTTTTGAAGAATTCTGCAACATATGTTGACGTCGATTTTATTTTATTTTAGATATAGTTAAATTTATTTCTAACTGCTAATATTATAAATCTTTCAATATTAAACGGCAAAGCCAGAGAAAATATAAAGTAAGTGTACCCAAAATAATTGAATGTATAAAATAATCTGCAACTCGCTGGATTTAATTAAATTTTAATCCCGGTAAGAGGAAAATTAATTCCTGAAAATTGAAAACTATGGCATATAAACAAATTTACATAATTTTTCATTATTATTGATTAAACGTAACTGTATATAAATGTAATATTGAACTCACGTCATCAGAATTTTAATATAAAAAAATTATTAATTGAAATTTTACTTTCTGAACGCAAGATCACTAAATTTATTTCGGGGTGATTTATAATAATTCATAAAAGCATTAATTGAATTTATTTCTACTTGTTTAACATGATTAAATTTGTAATATTTTTTTTTTATCTAAGGAACAATTTTAAAATTTCTTTTTAATAAAGCCATTTTTGCAAGTTTAAAGTTCAATACTTATAAAAGTTTTCCCCAAAGAATGCAGTTAATGAACTTACATTTAACAACGGAATATAATTAAAAAGACATTGGATTTAAAATTAACTTTTGAAAGTTAATTTTTTCTGTTTAAATCGATAAAAGAAATTAACGACCTGGTTTAAATTGAATTATAAAATCAATTGGGGGCAAATATTATTCAAATTCCTGATGCCGCGCCGTCTTGGATATATTTTTTACATCACTTCCTAAAGAAAAATGAAAATTAGTTTGCACTTATTTAACTCTCTTAAAAAATACTTTAAATATATAGTAATACTAAAAAACAATTAAAAATACTTTAAATATATTTATAAGATTTGTCATTTTAATTTCGAGAATTTTTTTATTCTCAAGTATAATGATTTAAAAATATAAGGTTATTTTTCTGCATGCAGTGATATTACAATGCACATATGTACCTCTTAACTTTTCATTTTCTAATAAATAAAATATCGAAATTGATATATGATGAATATATAAATTTTGTATATTTGTATTGTACTCCAAGTCAATATATGTTTTTAATCCTTAAAAAATTTGCATTGAAAAATGGTAAACTTTTTGAAAAATTCTGCATCATATATTGACGCCGATTTTATTTAATGTTAGATAAGGTTAAATTTATTTCTAACTGCAAATATTATAAGTCCTTCAATATTAAACGCTAAGGCCAGAGAAAATATAATGTAAGTGTAAACAAAATAATTGAATGTATAAAATAATGTGCCAGTCGCTATATTTAATTAAATTTTAATCGTGGTACGCTGAAAATTAATTTTTGAAAATTTAAAACAATGGCATATAAAAAAATTCATATGATTTTTCATAAAATTATTATTGACTATACGTAACTGAATATAACTGTAATGTTTAACTCTTGTCAAAAGAGCTTCAATAACAAAAAAATTATTAATTGAAACTTTGATTTCTAAAAGTAAGATCACTACATTTATTTTGGGGTGATTCATAACAATTTATAAATCATTAAATTAATTTATTTTTGCTGTTTTAATAAGTTTTAATTTGTAATAAGATTTTTTTTCTCAGGAACAATTTCAAAATTTCTTTTTAATAAAGCTATTTTAAAAAACTAAGTTTCAATACTTATTATAATTTTATTTGGATTTTTTTTAATGAATGCAGTCAATGAAGTCACCTTTAACAACTGAATATAATTAAAAATACATTGAATTTGAAATTAACTTTTGAAAGATACATTTTTTTATGTTTAACGTTTTTCATGTTTTTAATGTTTATATCGATAAAAGACATTTAGCATATAAAAAAGCAGTATACGCAGTTTAAATTGAATTATAAAATCAATTACAAATGTTATTCAAATTTTATAATGCTACCAGGAATACATTTTTTACATCATTTCCTATGGAATATTGAAAATTCGTTTGCATTTATGAAACTCTCTTAAAAATAATTTAAATAGATTTATAATGATTGCCATTTTAATTCCGAGGTTTTTTTTCTGCGTTTGTAACGAACGAAATATTTTTAAATGCATATATGTCATTTTCATTTTCAAACAAATTAAAATATTGAAAATGATATGTGATTAATAAATAAATGTAATATATAATACTATTTGAAGAAAAAATACTGAATGCATTATTGAGGTTTTTCTATGAACAGTGTTAAAGAATATTTCAAATGAAAATCAAATTTCAAATTTTTTAATTACTAATAAGCGTAAATGCTAACCTATTGCTAACCTAGCCTGAAACTTCTCACTATTGCATATTGGCAAGGCTACAAACGCAGTACATAATGGCATATATTCCTTGAGACAGCGACTGGAGGCGAACACGAAACTTAAATAAAACCAGTATCGATTGAATACAATCAATACGTGGAAATTTTTCCAGAGAGAAAATTCGCTTTGAATACATTTTTTCAAATGAAAATCCAATTTCAAAATTTTTAATTGCTTATAGGCGTAAATGCCAACCTAGTGAAAAAGCTATATTTTAGTTTTATTTGGTTTTATTTGAGTTTTGTGTTTGCACCGAGTCGGTAGCTCACAGGAGATATTATATCTTATGCTGCGTTTGTAGCCATGCCAATATGCAATAGTGAGAAGTTCCAGGTTGGGTGTCATTGCATATGGTTTATTCGATAGAACATCAATCCGCTGTACTGACGGCCGGGGATGGATTCCCTTGCATTAGGTTGGTATTTACGCCTATAAACAATAAAAAAATTTGATTTCCATTTGAAATACCGTATTCAAGGCAAATTTTCTCTCAATAAAAATTTCCACATATTAAGTGTTAAAGAAAATTGAGCAATTTCGGGGGGGTTTCAGACAAATCTGCAAACAGTTTATCCCCTCGGCAGAAATTTAGCGACAGAGTGACATTGTTGCAGAAATAGAGCGGTCTTTTTGCAGAAATTTCCATCCTCTTTGATAGAAATATCATTTTATAGGTTTTTCACTTTCATTTTAAGTGAAAAGTATTAAACGTAGTAAGGTGTCTAATAGGCTTAAATTTTTGTGCAATTAAATGAATTCTTGTTTAGTTATGGAATTATGTTTTGGCAGAATAATAGAATATGTTTCTGAAAAATTGACTATAAATTAACTTGACGAAAATATATAAAAATCTACTATTTTTATTTATATCAAGAGTAACAAAGACCATATCCTTAACATCGAAGAAGAAAAAAAAAATCGTCATGCATGTGACTTTTTCTCCCATACAGTTTCAAAACAAATAAAACCATTAAATAGAAAAAACGTATAATGTTTAATTTGTGATACAATACTTTAGTGTCTTTATTCTAACTATGCATAAATTTGTCATTCTTGTTGGAATGGTATTCCATAAGGCGCGAATAAGTGAGTTCCTCAATAATAAAAAAGAGTTAAAAGCTTTACCTTTCAGTTGACACACATTTATTTGAAGAAATAATGTAGAATAATGATGAACACATTACTTGGAAACACTTCACAACACAAAAAAACAGATGCACAGTTTTTCACAATATTTACAGAAACACAACAAATAAAGAAAAAATAACTTTGAAATATATATTAGCTTCAGTTTGAAGCAATTCTTGATAAATAGTAATTATTCCTTTGGAATCATAATGCATAATAATGGATTCTTAATCCTTGACAACATTTTGCTATCTACTACCACTTGAGTCACATTTTAAACTAATTGTTCTAAAGAGTTATGTTCCAGTGAAAACAGAATAATCTCTGGTGTTGCCATCTGGCGGCAGATTTTGGTACAAAAAGAAGCAATTGTCTAACAATTCTTTTCTACGGTTAAAAATATCACGATGCAGAAAACTTTTGATATTATTGAGGTTTATCGCAGAAAGATTTAAAAAAAAACTACCACATAAAAAACTATTTCTCGACTATAACCATTTTCAATACTCAACTTAGTTCCAGACCAATGATTTGAGAATTGTTATATTTAATCTTCCTAAACCAATACTCAGTCGTGACGATAAATGTAATATTCTCTCCAAAAACGACCATGCAAATTTACAGTATTTTCTATTCCTTTTTCTTTGAAGTTTGTTTTAAGGTTTTTTAAGGATTATACTAGAGAATAAATGATTTTTTCTTATCCTATTCAGATTATAAACTTGCATGAACGTTTGATGTACTACCAGCGTATGCATTTAACGTTCACATACTCTATTAAAAATTTGAAACTTTTGCTGCATCGTCATTCTACCACTTTTATAGAATATCTCTATTTCGACCAATGAGAATGCTCCATAATTCAATGAAGTATACGTTCTTTATAAAAGCGGTGGAGTAACGATGCAGGAAAAGTTTTGAACTTTTAAAAGTGTAATAAACACTGGTAGAACTGTTAAGAAATGGAATGTTTCAAGTTTTGGGTTGTAGAAGAAATACTTTAATTTTTTTGTACATCCAATATAATATTTTCATGCATTATTTAATTTAAAAAAAGTTTTAAGCTTCTATTGTCCATGGTAGCATATATGTTACCACCAGTGTCTCCAATTTAGTAGAAATATACTTGAGATATTCCAAATTCAAACCAGAAATTTTAATTATTAATGTTATAATTGTATTTGCTCAATTTAATACCAAACATGAAGTAGTTAAACAAAGCGAAATCTATTTTTGAACTTCTCTGGAATGAATTCAGATTTTTTTTTCAGTTTTGAATTCCTAGAAGGTATTATTCCGTGAGAACTAAAAGCTCAATATACAGAATCTTTTTAAATGAATATCGGGATTTTCATGCTTGATAATAATTATCTAAAACTTAAAATATAATTAATACATAAAACGAAAGCGCAACTCAAACATTTTTACCTACAAGCTTACAAGTGTTCAATGTGAGCACTTCTCGTCAGACAGCACACATCAAATCGATAACTCAGCTCTTCCCATATGTTGATTAGTGTTTGTGGGGTCATTATTGCAACAGCTGCAATGGTCAGCTTGTAGGGGGGCACATACACATGATCCTTTATGAACCCCCACAACTCTGAACAGAGCTTCTTTCCTAATAAACGTTTGGAAAGAACCGAGCTATTGAATTGATGTGTGCCGTGTGACGACAGATGCCCACATTGAACACTTGTACTGTTTGAGTTGCTCTTTCCTTTTATGTATTAAATAAAAATTTAAACTTATGTAATGAGTACTACCAAGCGAAAATATCCATATATTCATTTAGAAAACTTTGTATACACGCCTATTTTAGTAAAAGTAAGATTTTTTTGATTTACTTATTATTAAATTTCGTAAAATATAAAAATGTGCTTGAATTAAATAAATTCCCTTCAACCGAAATAATACTTTATGTATAAAAGTCTATATATTTATTTTAAAGTTTTTTAAACATTTACATTATAGTATTTTATTATTTAGTATTCAGTTATATTTAGAAATGTTTTTAAAAAAGTCCTTCCGGCAATGCCGGGAGGAAGAGGTAGCTTTCATATACTAATTTATTTATTTATTTATTTTAAATTAAGTTATATTATTCAAACATATGAAGTTCAAATTAGTGGAACCCGATTTTATAAGATTGAATGCTAGTTTTTGGCAAAAATTAATATTAATAGGACTATTTAGAAATTAGTCATATTTTATTCAACCTGGTTTTATTTTCAGCGATTTAGAGAGTCGCCAAATTCCACGATATCATGAAATTTATTCCATTTTAAAGCTATGAGATGGCTAAAACAAATCAATAAGCTTGGTCGAAATTTTAATTCATGTGAACATGCACACTCATATCGAAATGATTAATATATACGAGTGCTGTCGCGGGCAAATTGATTAAAAAAAAAAAAAAATGTCACCCACATTAGAAATTCAAACTGCTACATCTCATGCGTTTTTTTAAGATAAACACAAAGCAAAAAATACTCCGGAATTCATTATTAAGATAAATACTTTAGAAAGAACCTTTTTTCAAATTTTAATTTTTTGTTTGTACATCATTATACATTTAAAAGATTTTTGAGAAACTTAAATGGCCGCCATTTTGAAACAAGATGACAGATGAAGTTGGACAGTGAACTCGGTAAAGACATTGATATGTACTGAGTACACACGGAGTTATATCCAAATCATTTTATAAATATGCGTATTATCGCGTGACAAATTTCAGACCGTTTCAAAATATCAACCACACTGGAAATTGAAAGTGCTATAATTCGGCCATTTTTCAAGATATAGATAAAATAAAAAATGCTCTGGAATCTTTGTATCAAGGTCAAACTCACAAAAGAAAAATCTTTTTCAATTTCTTACTTTTTTGCACCTAATTTTAAAATTTAAAATTTAAAAAAAATTAATATTCCGCCATTTTGAAACAACATGGAGGATGGATTTGGTCTACGAACTCGATCCAAACATTGGTATGTACTATGTACGCACCAAGTTTCATCCAAATCGGTTTATAAATACGCGTGTTATCACATGACGAAAATCAGATCATTTCAAGATATGAGCAACACTAGAAATTAAAAATGCGTTAACTCAGTATTTTCTTAAGATACAGACGAAACAAAAAATGCACTGGAATCTTTGTATCAAGGTCAAATGCATAAAAGAAAATTTTTTTCAATTTCTCACTTTCTTGTACCTAATTTAAAATTTTAAAATTTATAAATTTTTTTAAATGGCCGCCATTTTTAAATAAGATGGCGGATGGAACTGAATATATAACTCGATTCAGGCCTTAGTATATACTATGTACACATCAAGTTACATCTAAATCGATTCATAAATACCCGTGTTATCACGTGACAAAAATCAGATCGTTTCAAAATGTCAGCCACAAGAAAAATTCAAAGTGCTATAATTCAATCATTTTTTAAGATATAGACAAAACAAAAAGTGTTCTGGAATTGTTGTTTTAAGTTCTAACCCGTAAAAGAAAAATATTTTTCAACTTCTTATTTTTTCTCATTGAATTTTAAATTTTAAATTTTTTAAAAAATTTAAAATGGCCCCCATTTTGAAACAAAATGGCGGATGATGCTGACCAACGAACTCGGTTGAGACGTTTGTATGTACTATGTACATACCAAGTTTCATTCAAATCGGTTCATAAATACGCGTGTTATCACGTGACAAAAATCAGATCGTTTCAAAATGTCAGCCATAAGAAAAATTAAAAGTGCTATAATTCAATCATTTTTTTAGATATAGACAAAACAAAAAGTGTTCTGGAATCGTTGTTTTAAGTTCTAACACGTAAAAGAAAAATATTTTTCAACATCTAATTTTTTCGCATTGAATTTTAAATTTTAAATTTTTTTTAAAATTTAAAATGGCTGCCATTTTGAAACAAAATGGCGGATGATGCTGACCAACGTACTCGGTCGAGATATTTGTATGTACTATGTACATACCAAGTTTCATCCAAATCGGTTCATAAATACGTTAGTTATCGCATGACAAAAATCATATATATATATATATATATATATATATATATGGTTATATATATATATGTCAACATTTGAACGGAGGGTGGTTTTGAGGTCTGGGGGTCATGATCGGTGAAAATATACGGAAATTTTCTGGAAGTGCTTTCCTCCGGACGGCTGCAATAGGTAGATTTTTACTTTTTGTAATGAAAGCTACCTAATATTGCCCTTATTAGACGATTTGCAATAAAAAAAAGTAAACAATAATAACGCATAAATTTGTTAAACGTTTTTTCTATAATTCCGTTAATGACACAGCTTCAGCTTCTATAGTGAGACGTTTAATCGTTATATAGATTTTTTTCCGTAATTGAGTAATTTTTACCTTTGAGCTCTGGTGGGTAAATCGTTTCAAAATTCAAAATATCATATTGACACCAGTATTTTGGAAAGGAAAAATTCGATTTACGATATACACGAAAAAATGCATTAAACCTTTTTCAAATAAATTTGTTCAAATATCCCGGTACGATTGTGACATTTCAGAATAAAAATTAAGTGGTAGAAAATTCAACCATCAGAGCTCAAAGGTTTAAATCTTTTTACCGCATACAATTAATATTTATGATACGCATTTGTTTATCATATGGACACATTTGGAATTTTCAATTTTTTGTGTTTTCTTCAATATCTCCATATTTAATAACATGGCCATTAAAAATTTAATATATGTAAGGTACGAAATATGCTTCAATACCATTATATTTCATATATTACTAATATAGTGAGAATCAACAGTTTTATCTATAATAAAATTTCATACATTCTTTTCATATTAATTATTTTTAAATTAAAAAAATCACTATGCAAGAAAAAAATTATTTAAAATGAATTATTTTTTGAAGCTTTAACCACTTCACAGATTTATCCGTGTGTCGCACAGGAGAGAAGAGATTACTTAATCCATCATTTAAAGCATTTTGACACCACTAACTTTTAAAAATAAAATTTCATGCTATTTGAAGACAAAAATGTTTAAACTAATTAATACGAATATTCTAACTAAAAAAAGTGATGTGACCCCATATTTTTAATTTATTGTATGCAAAAAAGGGAATCAGTTAAATGGTTAAGTATATAAAATTTATAGGATTTCAAAACTTTACAATAACATTTGGGAAAATTACAAATAGAAGTGCTAATTAGGGTTGGAAATTTCTTTGTTTACGCATAAGTTCAGTTAAAACGTTATTTACTTTCATAAGTAGAGTTTAAAGGAATAATTTGCACAACGTAAGCACTTCGTGTAATTAGCGTTTGCGAAAATACAGTATGTAAATGAGCTTGTTAGTTCTCGCGCAAGACATAACAAACAGGTTTCAAAGTTTAGAGAAATTAACAAGTTCATGCTGGATTTCTTTTAACGTTAATAATCATTAACCCAAAATATTATCATTCAGATTCATAGAATTTATTAAATTTATAAATTTTTGTATGTATATATTTTATTTTTATATAATATTCCATGATTGGTTTTTAAAAAAACTGAACGCATTAGATGAAACGAAAGCTGCGAGATTTTTAATCTAGTATGGTTTATATAGCAATTAAAAATATGATATTTGTGAGTAAAGTTGAATAAAAGATAATAAATCGTTTCTAACAGTCTTATTTCTAGCAGTTTTAAATTTTCAAAATATGCAAGGGGCTAAAAACGTTCTTCCCTAGTAACAGATTATAAGTGAAAGAAAAACATCACGTGAATTATTTCTCATGTTAACATTTTGTTTGAATGGACAGTGCTTTGAGGCCTATGGCTACAACGGTTGCCGTCTCGATTGATCCAGGATACACAGAAACAAATACAGAACACTTTATTATTACAGAAAATCCATTACAATCATTTATTACACATCAAAGGGACAACACAGACACCCATGCCGCTGGCCGGACTCGAACCGGGAACCAGCGGTGTGGCAGCAGCTGACGCTACCAACCACGCCACTGGGTCGGCAACATTTTGTTTTCTCTACACATGTTAAATAATGTGTTTATTGATAAGTTCTGCAAGCGACATCTAACGTAGCACACTTCTATACGGTTTAAACGCTGATGATAAAAAGTTCATTAAATCCATTTGATTATTAAATCAAAGGATTTTAAGAAATTCCCCTTTTGTATAAACATTTTGCAAAATAATTTATACACGTCTAAAACGAAAGAGTGGATTTGACTTCTCAGAAAAGAGCTGCAATTTATTGGAACGTGAATGAGTTGTTTTTTTAAACGTTTTACTAATCATTTGCTTATTGATTTAAATTGCTTTGTTAAATTACTTTTAGTGATTTAAATTACTGAAAAACAACTCGTTCACTCGAGTTGTTTCCACTCTTTTCGAGAAACTGACTTTAAGGCGCATTACTAGTCACAGAAAAAGACCCAGATGATAATGTAAAGTCTATGGGAGCGTTCTTTTAAAATATCTCGCTCAAATTTTTATATTTTTACATGATTTTTTTTTTTTGCATAGGGCATTTGAGGATGATCTACAACAGGCCTAGTTTTTACTTTTTCGATTTTGCTTATATATATTTTTATATTATGATAGTTTCAATTCCAGAACCGGTTTTAAAAATTAAAGTAATTAAAAAAAATCTGAAACCAAACCTCAAAAAGTAAAAACTATGCCGATTGTGGATCGTCCTCAGCTACCTTGTGCAAAAATATCATTTAAAAATATAAAAATTTGAGCAAGATATGTGCACAGAACTCCCCCATTGACTTTACATTATCATCCGGATCTTTTTCTATGACTAGTGTTGCGCCTTAAAATTCTGAGATGAGTGGATTTCGGCTCAAAATGTGTTATTTTGTGACTGAGGTTTTAAGAGAGTATTACTTGAGAGAGGGGTTACAAAAGCGCCCCATTGGCATGGTCGGTTCGCTGTAGCTACTGCCACTCTGCGGAGTCCCGGTTCGAATCCGGGTACGGACATGGATGGTATGCTGTCCCTTTGAAGTGTAATAAATATATGTAATGGATATCTGTAATAAAAAATGTTCTGTATTGTCTCTGTTTCTGTGTATAATGGATCCATCGAGGCGACAGCCATAGCAGCTGTACGCCTCAAAGCACTGTCAATTCAAATTCAAGTGGTTACAAAACATTTAAAACAAATAACACTGACATGTTTGGGTTCCGATATCAATTGTTTCTAATTTTTTGTATCACTACTCTCAAGTAATATAAATTGTTTAGTAAAATAGTTAAAACACGCTATTTAAAAAAAATGCAGTTGATTATAAATTAAAGAAAATATCTATCATCAATTATGCTCAAAGATTGAGGTGAGAAAGCCTCGCACTAATCAATTGTTTTTTGATTTTTTGTTTGTTTGTCTGTTTTCAAATTGATAACTGTAATATATATCTTACATTTAATGTACACTTTTTAGAATGCTCAGAAACAGTTCCAAAAATCATATTTACATCAAAAATAGCAATAGTGTGTTCAAATCAAGTTTTATAATATATTGAAAGTAATCTCCATTTCAGTAGTTAATAGCGAAAAAATTCTATTTAAATTTAGTATTCTTGATGCTGTTTTGATTTTACCAAAAGCTGTCGTGAAAATTACAACTGCAAGTGCTAATTAAGGTTGGAGATTTTTTTGGTTGCGAATAAATTCACTTAAAACGTTATTTAGTTACAAAAGTAGAGTTTAGATGCTTTCATTTCATTAGCGGTACGTAATCATTTCGTGTAATTAACGTTTACAGAAATACTGTATATAAATGAGCTTCTTAGTTCTCGTGCAAGACACAACAAACAGGTTTCAAAATTTTGAGAAATTAACAAGTTCATTCAAGATTTCATCAACGTTAATAATCATTAACCCAAAATATTATCATTCAGATTCATAGAATTATTAAATTTATGTATTTTTATATGTATTTATTTTATTTTTATATTATATTCTATGACTGATTTTAGGAAAAATAAACTGGATGAATTAGATGAAACGAAAGGTGTGGAATTTTTAATCTATATAGTTTATACAGCAAATAAAAATATAATATTTGTGAATAAAGCTGAGTAAAGGATGATGAATTGTTCCTTACAATCTTATTTCTAGCAACGTAAATCTTTCAAAACATGCAAGGGGCCAAAATTTTCTTCCTTAGTTACAGATTATAAATGAAAGAAAACCTCCATGTGATTTATTTCATTTTTTTCTCTGCACATTTTCTCTGTACATAGGCACAGCGTTAATGAGGTGTTTATTGGTAGACTCAGAAACTGAGGTTTGCCTAGTATTACATATAATTAAAACGTGTTATTTGTTTAAAAAATGAAGTTGATTATAAATTAAGGAAAATATGTATCATCAAATAAGTTTAAAGATTGAAGTGAGAAAGTCTCGCACTAAACTACTGTTTTTTTCTTTATTTGTTTGTTTTCAAATTGATAACTGTTATGTATTTCTTACATTTAATATATACTTTTTAGAATGCTCAGAAACAATGCCAAAAATCATATTGACTTTATAAACACTAATAGTGCGTTCAAGTCAAGTTTTATAACGTATTGAAAGCAGTCTTTATTTCAGTAGTTAATAGCGAAGAAATTGTATTTAAATTTAGTATTCTTGATGCTGTTTTGATTTTACGAAGAACTGTCGTGAAAATTACAATTGCAAGTGATAATTAAGTATGAAATTTTCTTTGTTTATACGTATAAATCACACAAAGTTCACTTAAAATATCGTTTACTTTCAAAAGTAGAGTTTAAATGCATCATTAGCAGAACGTAATTATTTCGTGTAATTAACGTTTACAGAAATACTGTATATAAATGAGCTTCTTAGTTCTCGTGCAAGATACAACAAACGGGTTTCAAAGTTTTGAGAAATTAACAAGTTCATATTATATTTCTTCTGAACGATAATAATCATTAACCCAAAATATTATCATTCAGATTCATAGAATTTATTAAATTTAAAGATTTTTATATGTATTTATTTTATTTTTATATTATATTCTATGACTGATTTTAGGGAAAAATAAATTGGATGCATTAGATGAAACGAAAACTGTAGAATATTTAATCTAGTATAGTTCATCCAGTAATTAAAAATATAATATTTGTGAATGAAGCTGAACAAAGGATGATGAATCGTCCCTAACAGTCTTACTTCTAGCAACGTAAATCTTTCAAAATATGAAGGGTCCAAAATTTTTTCCCTTATTTATAGATTATAAGTGAAAGAAAACAATCATATGATATATTTCTCGTGTTAACATCTTCTTTTAATCTGCACTTGGTAATAAGATGCAGTGGTAATAAGATGTCTATTGATAGCTTCTGGAAGCGATTTTTGACTTAGTAAACTTACATATACTTAAAGATGATTTTTGATAAAATAAAAAATGCTGTTGATAAAAATTTAGAAAAATATGTAATCAAATAAGCTTAATGATCGAGGCGAGAAATCCTCGCACTGATTCACTGTTTTTTAATTTGTTGCTATTGTTATTGTTGTTGCTCTTGTTTGTTTGTTTGTTTATTTGTTTTCAAACTGTAACTCTTTCTTACATTTATTACATATGTTTCAGAATGTTCAGAATAAATACCAAAAATCATATTTATATCAGAAATAGCAATAATATGCTCAAATAAAGGTTTATAATGTATTAAAAGCATTTATTTACTGGCCTCGATTTAGTAGTTAAAAAGAAAGAAATTGCTATTTAAAATAAGCATTTTAGGTAGATTTCGTATGAAATACTACCTATTGCATTGTCTCCCATGTTGGAATTTCTGAAAAATTTTTGCGGATCTACACGAATCATGACTCCTAGACCCCAAAACTACCATCAGTAAAAAAGTTTATATATATATATATATCTATTTATCTATCTATCTATCTATCTATCTATCGGTGTATATCACTTTCTTCTAGACACGATAACTTCCATAATTATGCTCAGATCTTCATCAAACTTTTACATAAAATCAAGGGGCATAAAATCTCGGTTAAGTTCGTTAATGGGCAAAATCGGACCAAGGAGGTGGAAGTTAGGAGAGTTTTTGTGAAAACAGACAAAACGCGATAACTTTTTAATTAAAATAGATATCGAATCAGTTTAAAGTTTATATTACTTCTAAAAAATGAGGAAAAAGTTTATGCGTGACAGATTTTTGATAAAGTTAAAAGTGGGCTCAAGGGGCGAAAAAAACATGGTTTTTAGGAGAAAAAAAATCATAACTTCGTCAATTCTCAAGATATCAAATCCAACTAAATTTTATATAAATGTACTCAATATTATCTAAAACTTTTGTATTTACAAGTTTTTGATAGGACCAATTTTTACCGATGAAAAAAATTAAAAACGAAAAGAAAAAGGGGGGAGGAAAAAGAAAAAAACCCGTAACTTACTCAATTCTTAAGCAATTAAATCTAATTAAATTTATTTTACATCTTCACAATAATATCTACAATTTTTATATTGACAAGTTTTTCATAGAACCAATTCTTATAGCAAAAATAAATTAAACAAAAATAGGAGTTGGAGAAAAAACCTCAAATCCAAACTGCTTATATTCTGACTCATTTTAAAATTCATTTTTGATTTTAAACGCATCCAAATGACAGATCCTATTATTTAGCAACTATATAATGCGACGTATTGGCCAATTTTTTGATAAAGGCAGAATATATTTTTAAAAAGGCTGCCAAAAAAGGTATTTTGAACAGATTTCCCGAAGTTTTCATCATTAAAAAATTCATTAAGTATAACAAATTGCGTTTTTTATGAGTCATTTTTAAATTCATTTTTGTTCTCAAACCCATCCAATTTACAGGTCCTATTATTTAGGAACTATATAACTTGACGTATTGGGCGGTTTTTTGATAAAGGCAGAATATATTTTTTAAAAGGCTGCCAAAAAGGGTATTTTGAACAGAATTTCACGAAGTTATCGCGATTAAAATTTGCGGAAATTTAAGAAATTGCGTTTTTACCGTGTCATTTTTAAATCTTTTTTTGTTCTCAAACGCATCCAATTTACAGGTTCTCTTATTTAGGAACTATATAATGTGACGGAGTGGCCAGTTTTTTGATAAAGGCAGAATATATTTAAAAAAAGGCTGCCAAAATGGGCACTTCGCACAAAATTTCCCAAAGCGACATGATTAATGAACTGTGGGTATTCAAATAACAAATTGGTTATTTTATGACTCATTTTTAAATCCAATTTTGCTCTGACACACATTCAATTGACAGTTTTTTGTTACTTAGGAACTATATAATGTGCGTATTCGTCGATTTTTTGATAAAGGGTGAATATATATATTTTAAAAGCTGTCAAAGTAAGCACTTCGCAAAAAAATTTCCCAAAGCGATCATGATAAAAGAATTGAGGTTGTATTCAAATAACAAATTGTTTATTTTATGACTCATTTTTAAATTCAATTTTGCTCTCAAACGCATTCAATTGACAGTTATTTGTTATTTAGGAACTGTGTAATGTGCCGTATTGGTCAGAGTTTTGATAAAGGCTAAATATATATTTTAAAAAAATCTGTCAAAGTGGGCACTTCGCACAAAATTCTCAAAGCGATCTTGATTAAAGAATTGTGGATGTATTAAAATAATAAATTGGTTATTTTATGACTCATTTTTAAATTCAATTTTGCTGTCAAACGAATTTAATTAACAGTTTTTTGTTATTTAGGAACTATATAATGAGCATATTGTTCAATTTTTTAAATAAAGTAAGAATATAATTCAAAATATATTGCCAAAATAAGCATTTGAGTAGGAATAGGCATGTTTTTTTTTTTTTTTTTGATGAAAACTTTTCGAAATCTACCTCCGCCTATAGGCCATGCCGAAAGGGATTTTTTGATAGTGTTCTTTTCAGTGGTTTATGCATGAAACTCGGATACATGTACTTAATTTGTTTTTCATTTGTATTTTATTCTTTTATTTATTGATTTATGAAAGTTTAAATTTTGTTATGGAATTTACTGTAGAAACAATGATGATCTACTTATAGTAATTTAAGTGCAAACGGGTTTATCCCTCTTAATCGTCTAACTCGTGAATGAGTTTAGATTTAAAAAAAAAAAAAAGATTTGAAAATTATTTTTAAAAAAAAATACTGTATAGATTGTGATACAGATTTAACCCTCTGGACCCCCCCCCTTCCCCCCCCGAGATATTTTTAGAAATTTTAATTCCTATATTTTAATTCCCACCAGAAATTTAAAACAGCAATCTTTGCTGTAATTAATGACGGAACATTCCGCATTTCAATAAAGAGAAATCATACTAGATTAATTTATGCCGCGATTTTTCAATCGGTAAATTAATTATAAGAGATTTAAATTTTTCATGTGGGTGAAAAAAGTTCGGGCCATGATTCGAACCAGGATATTCAGCTAATACATCCCTGGTTCGAATCCTCTCCCGTACTTTTTTCACCCACATGGAAAATTTAAATCTCTTATAATTAATTTACCGATTGAAAAATCGCGGCATAAATTAATCTAGTATAATTTCGTATGTAGCGTTTTCTGCAGTTACCATATATTGACCTTCGATTTACTCTGTTGAGCTGATCCATAGTATCAGACCAGATTAAATTATCGTTAAGGTTATTTGGGTGAAATAGTCCGCCAGCGTTCGTGCCCGGGATGGCTCATCTGGAAGGGCATTGGCGGCTTCAGCCAATACATCCCTGGTTCGTATCCTGGCCCGGAATTTTTACACCCACATGGTAAATTTCGATCTCTTTTAAAGCGAAATTAGATATTGGATTTTTCTTGTGTAAAATCAGATTTTCTGAACTACATAATTTCTAATACGTATTCTATCATGGGAATTAAAGGGTTAAGCAAATTAGGATGCGTAATTATTGAGATGGAGATTGATGCAATCTAATGGGAATATAAAAAGTGAACAACGTTAGAAGCTAAAATTATATTAAATTAGAAGGAAACCACTGTCGTCAATGCCGAGGGAGGTAGAAATTTGCTCATATGTATAGAAGAGATGGAGGATTCAAGTTGAAGGTTTAATAACCAAAAGGATAATAGAGGATTGCAAGAAATAACTAATAGGAAAAAAGATGGGAAAAGGAACCGAAAGAGCGAGAATTGGGTCAACAATTTAAGCTTTTCCACTTTGTTATCCAATCACTGATTTTAGAAAATCTTATTAACTTAAAATCTCCATTAACCAACCACACTTTTCTACTTATTCTAAAAAGATAATTTAGAAATGCACGAGTTATGCGATTATAAATATACTTAAAATAAAAGGAATAATCATGCAGCTTTTGAAAACAGCTTTTAAAAGAAGTAAAATGCATTGGATGCATCTGAAAAAGAAGATAACAGAGTGGAATGAAGTTCCAAAAAGAAAAAAAATGAAAGGAGTGCACTAATTAAAAATGAACGTAATCAAAAGAAAAAATCATTTACAGATATTATTTGTATTTAGTTTAACTACTCATAATTGCGAGAGATTTAAGTAAAATAAACATACATACACGTTTAATTATTTTAATCAAATGCATTCCTTATTTCTAGATTGAATTCCAAAAATCATAAGAATGCTTGCATAAGTCTCTCTCCTCTTCTGTATTTTATATTTATTTATGTTATATTATAATTTTCGATTTTGCATGCGAAACTGTTTGATCATATATGTTAGAATTTTTTGTTACATCATTGTCCATTTTCATTAACCTAGAACTACAAAATATTCGTATTAAAAGGAAATATGCGCACACATGAAGTCTAGTCAATATCCCAAGTGAATTGAAAATAAAAGATAGTAATCAATGAAAGTCCATTACTGTTGAAATTGAAAAAATTAAGATTCTTTTTAATTAACCTAGGAACGAAATAAAATTGTTTTTCATTAAAAAATCCCAATTTTTCACTGATATTATTCAGACAAAACGTTCCTAGATATTCTTAGAAAAGCAGCTTCACTTATCTTGGGTATTTTTATATAGGAAGTTTATATAAAAATAAAATTTACAAAAATTGTCTTCCATTATTGTACTATTTCTTTTTCCAAAGGAAGAGATATATGTAATTGTGGCAACTGAAAGTTTTTGATGTATCAAACTGACTCCAATACACAACTCGTCATTAACACGTTCGCTGCCGATCACGCGCTGGCGCGTGATCGGCAGCGAACGATTTATTAGCGAGTGATTTGGCGCCAACGTTAAGGGGCCACTCACGCGCCAGCACGTGATTTGGGGTGAAATACAATAGCCAGTCACTCACTGGCGCGGGAGAATCTTTCACTGATTCTTTGTTATAAAAAGTAAATCGGCTTCTGGGAAAACCCCACTTCTACAGAGCAGCATTAGCTATCTTCAGATCGTCACGTAAGCGGCAGCGAACTTGTTAAGGAAAAAAACCCATAAATAATTAGTATCGGAACCATCAATATGTTTCTGTACATTCTGTAGTACGCGCTGCAATAATATGAGACAAGTCTGTCCAACCAGGCTCCCGCGGGATAGCAGAAAATTCTTACAGAAACCAAATCCTTATTGAATCAGAGAAATTTAATAAGGCAAAAATTTCTGTAAAATTTTTTGGTGTTTCGCGGCGCTAAATTGGACAACTCTGAAGCCATAAAAAGTGAAAATAAAATTACGCATATATTTTTAATACTTTAACAATAATTAGCAATTAAAGTATTTCTCCAGAAGCAACAAACTACATAATTAAAGTCTACTATATGTATAGCTTTAAAGTTTTATTGCGTCATAAGAAAATATCTTTCTGTCATCATATTTAAAAAATAATATACTCTGCTCTCTCACCGTGCCTTAACTACCACGAAAACGTTTAAAATTAAAATCTCATAATAAAATAAAAATTTTATTAAATTTCAACGAAGACATTTACAACATGCTACATTTTATAGGAACGGAACTTACAAAATCAATTTACAATTACATCATTTAAGAAAGGTACATGTCTTGGTTTTGTTACTTTCATTATACAAAAATATGCTGTAAATTAAATATATATATATAAAAGAAAATAATGAAGTTTTAAAAAATTTCTTATTGATAGCACTAACAATATTTCTAATTATACAGTAGGAAATGTGCTTTTTTTCATTCTTATATTGAAAGCAGTTCATTTACAAGATAATAACTAATTGGTAATCTAAAGCACTATAAAATGTTCATGTACCTTTCATTTCCTCATAATTTTTTAAAAATCAATGCTGAAATAATAATAAAATCTTTTTTTGTTTGTTTTTAAACCACAATATTATTTCCGAAAATAGTTATTCTAATTCTTATTTATTTAATGTCCAAAAGAATAATTCTTTTATAATTCAATTTTAATAAGTAATACAATGATATTATTTTTGAAGCTATTGTATTTTTGTTGAAAAAGAACAATACTTTCACTTGTTTTTGATATTACATATATTAAATTATTCTATATATAAATTAAAGTAGTTTTGTTTTAAATTTTTGAAATCCAATTAGAGATATTGAATAAGTTTATATTACATATTTATCAATTCTCATAATGTTAGCATATATATTCATATAAATCACATAAAAAAAAGATAGCTAAATACTTTTAATGAAAGTTCTTATATCTTCTATAAAATTTTAAGATATTTTTATTTCATTAGTAATTAATTTATTCATAATTCGAAATACACTTACAAATTACTTGAATTTTTTTTAAAAACGCAGCAAATATTAAAAGGAATGGTTTATATATGCATATATCTATGGGAATAATCAATTTGGAAGGTAAAATACAAATAAAAATACGATTAAATTGTTGACATTAATTCACATTTACTCATATTTATAAGAATCATGCATGTCGAAAAATAAAGAAATAAAAAATTAATTAAGGGAGATTTAGCTTCCTCATTCCCCATCTTTATGCGTAACCAATGTACCTCCAAATCTAATCAGAATAAACTGGTATACCAAATTTAAGCAAATCCTATAATTATGTATGAAAAACCCATTTATATAATTTAAAGGGTATCAGCATCCCTCCCACCTTTATATTTGACCAATGATTCTGAAAATCTAACCAAGGAAGCACCTTATCAGAATGAAACACTAAATTTGAAGCAATTGGATATTTCTATAAAGAGTTATTCCGCTACATTAATATAAACACATATAAATGTGCATACCTAATTTATGGGAACAGTAGGATTCGATAGCCTGTGAGCTGAAAATGACAAATTTATAACATTATTTAATGAAAAATATTTACGTTTTTAATAAAAAAAATAAAAATGTACAAACATTACATCTGAATAATATATATTTTTGATGAAATATTCCTCCTTCTTCAGTATAATTTATGAAAAACGCTAAAAATGAAAAAAAGACAACTATCCAATATAAAACCTGCATCAATATATATATTTTAATGTAATGAATGATATTCTACAAGGTGTCCAGAGAAGTAGTCCCTGATTTAAAAATTAAATTTCCCAAATACAAATATCGGTACAATTATGCACAAGAGGTTTGTTTATTAGGTAAGCTGTAAAATTGTTATGCAGAAATTTTGAACTTTGAATATTTTGAAAAGATTGTGCTCTGATTGCAAAGAATGCTTGACCTGACATTTTTCTTGTTTCAGATTGCTTGAAGAGACCGATTTTTTTGGCGTATATCACCATATTTTAACGATTTTTTGAAATTAATTTTTGGAATTTAGTCAAGCAATCTTTGCAATCAAAACACAATCTTTCCAAAAATATTCAAAATTTCTGCATAACATTTTTTCAGCTTACATAATAAATGAACCATTAATGTAGAACTCTATTGATCTTTGTTTTTGAGAAATTTAATTTTGAAATCAGGGTGTTATTCGCTGGAGACACTGTATGTGATTTCTCATAATCTGGATTTCAAAAAAGTGTCTATAAAGTCTCCGTTTTTTTCATTAAAAGTTCAGAATTCTAAAAAGAAAAGTATGTAAAAGCTTAGTTCAGAACTTTTCTGAATTTTCGAAAACAAGTTTAGAACTGTCCTGTTTAATAATAATACTGTACAATAGCCCAAGAAATGCTAACCTTTCAGAAACTACGTTATATCATGCATAATCAAAAATCTTGTGATATAAGGGTGAAACATGTGAAAATAATGGTATTCAGAGTACGTATTCTATTTAGCTATGAATAAATAGGATAAGATCATTATCATCAACTTGATATTAATACAAATTCAGTACATTATAAAACAAGAAAAAAATAAAATAGATCATTTAATAGCTTTCCAATGATGATTGTATTGTTGAAAATATATTCATGTAGATTGTCATGTAGATTACAACTCTTTTTTACATATTTTGCTTCTAAATGTCCTAAAGAAGAATGTTATAAATACACTGTAAAACATTTGTGGTAACGTTATTCCATAAAATTGGTGGCAGCTACGATTTACACTTCATTGAGTATTTTTTTACTTACGTAATGGTGTAATAAAAACATGCATTACTGGTGTAACATTGCAATGTTACACCGATTATATCGGTTAAAATACTCCACCAAATCGGAGGCAGCAAGGCTGCCACCAGTTTTATGGAGTAACGTTACACAAATGTTTTACAGTGTATGTATCTGGATTTTAACCCAAAATATTACGCAATAAAGCTGTTCACCCATCATATGATTAAAATGAGACAATATATACATAATTAAAATTAAAAAGAAATGAGCTTGAATATTTCCATAAATGCCGTATCAATTAAATACAATGGAAATTTATAATTCATTAGTCCACCTTTTTCTAAATGGCTTAACACAATTTTTTTGTTTTTCAACATTTTTATAATTTTACATTTAAATAACAACTCATAAATAATTTCAACTGATATAGCTCTTTGTTTACCAGGCAATTTAGTAAAAGGAATGACTAATATCTAATAAAGTATCATTTTGTGACAAAGAGATATTTATTCTTTTTCCTTAACAGTATTGTTTCTATAAAATATTTGGCAAAATATCAAAACATAGTGAAAATTCTAAGATATTAAAAGGTACATGTTAGTTATGCATTGAAAGTAGACATTATACACATTTCATGTGTTATATAACGAAATCATGTCATGCCCTTTTTCACTCTAAAAGAATATTTATTCTAAAAATAGGCATTGAAATTACAATCTTATTACCATTGAGATTATATTTTTAATGCCTGTTTGTCATTTTTTTTTTGAGAAATTGAAAATTTATTTGCACATACACTGTAAAAAAAAAATCTGTGAAGGTACTAAACATTTTCTAGGAAACTGGGATTCCAAGACCTTTTCATGTAACGATAACAAGAAAAATTCATGTAATCGATTCTGAAACTTGAATTTTTGCTGTTACCGTTACAGGAAAAGTTCTTGGAATCCCAGTTTCCTAGAAAAGGTTTAGTACCTTTGCAGATTTTTTTTACAGTGTACTTTTTGTTTAGAAATTTGCATTTTAACTACATGTCGAATGCTTATAAAAAGGTTAGCTGTTTTTAAACATAAAAGAACCTCAATAAACAACAGGCTAGTCATTTGAGTCATTTTCTTTCATATATTATTATGTTGTTATTCAAGTAGGTTTTATTAATCGTAGAAATAACTATAAAATTTAATTTTTTGATTCACATTTATGTGTACTTCTGCAAATTTTCTATAAATTTATGTTTTATATATAAAGGTCATGCATGTTTAACAAATGTGCGTTCTCAATATCCTTTAGAAAATTTATTTTTCACTTCATATGTATCTGAATATAAAGTATCTATTGCATCGAAATTTCGAAATCTATTCAATTTTAGTTACATATTTTATTATTAAAGGGAATATTTCTAGCATTTAAATTATCCTTATTTCAATGGTTTTATGTTATGTTTTACTACTAAAGCTTTACAGTTATCACAATGTAAAAAAAAAAAAAAAAAAAAAAAAAAAAAAAAAAAAAAAAAAAAAAAATCTGTAAAGGTACTAAACATTTTCTAGGAAACTGGGATTCCAAGAACTTTTCATGTAACGATAACAGGAAAAATCCATATAACCGATTCTAAAGCTTGAGTTTTTGTTGTTACCGTTACAGGAAAAGTTCTTGGAATCCCAGTTTCATAGATAAAGTGTATTACCTTTACAGATTTTTTTTTACAGAGCACTCTTAAAAAAAAGAAAAAAAAAATACTTTATACGTCGTGCAGCAGGAAAATATTTTTCGCCCTTATTTGAAGTTAGAAAAGCTGAATAAAAATATTTAATGTTATATAAACAGGATGTGAATATTTTCTTGTTCATTTCAAATTCTGTATACTATATATGCTACTCAACGGCTTAGAGTAAAATCACTGAATAAGATATCTTTGAAAAGAGTTGTATTCATTTCATTCAATAAGGTAATATTTGGAGAAAATAATGTTTGTTATATGCGTTTTCCTTTAAAAAAATAATTTAAAATATATCGAAGATGAATTATATACTATTTTCATTTTTTCTTTTTTCGGGTGCTTTCTTAAATATGTAAATACGTAGCACCTATAGTTCTCGTTCAATCCGTCCGTCTGATTGTCCCTCCGAGTAAAACATAGCAATTACTACCCTATAAAGAATTATTGTAAATTAGAATAGATAATTGTTGCATAGTTTTGAATTTATTTTAAATTCTATGAAAATTGGATGTATAGTTTCATTGCAGGAATAAACAAAATTATCCCGTTAAATTACGACCAATTGGGAAAAAATTAAGTACATTTTAATGACGTTACACGTTTTATGACGTTTTAATGACGTTCGTATATAAGTCATATGCATCTAGGAAGTATGTACAGTAAAACCTCCGAAGAGCGGCCAGCGATGGGACTGTGCAAAAGTGGCCGCTTGTTAGAGGTGACCGGTATATGGAGGTTTTGCTTCAACTGATTAGAAGAATAACAAAAAATATTTAATTCAATAAAATTCTTCAAAAAATGTATAATTCAAGCGAAATTTTTCTAACCAGCCGTTTGAATCTTTGAAATCATTAATACCAAATTGTTTGACAATTTTCAATGTTTTTTTTTTTTTTTTTTTTTTTTTTTCAAATGGGTCCTGAAATCGGTAAATTTTTAGATCTGCAATTTCTAAACTATTCTAATAGCATTTCATTAATTACTTCATTCCCAGTTTTGCGATATTTGACATTGTTTTCTAGGCTTTCGCCTCTAAGATGTTTCTCAGTGTGCACTTCTTTATTCTTTAAAATTTCATTTATTTACGTTCTTCCGCATCCATATTTTTCTGCTAATTTCCGTGCTCTAATGCCCATCTTACTATCATCAATTATCTTCAATTTTTCACTGAGTGATAAAAATTTCTTTTTATAAATTTTACTCATGTTCGATTTAGAAAACTAGAGACAAATGACTGGCGAAGGCAGAAATAGTTACCGCTTTTTTTCTCTGCGTAAACAGGAAGGAACCATATAAAAAAGATAGGGGGTGAGGGCATCAACATGACCGTATTAAATAAAGGTTTTCAAATTTGATGCGTTTTCACTGCCAATCTCAAAATTATTGCCAGTTGTGAAAAAATAAAATGTAACAAAATATTGAATATCCACATTCAAGGGCGTGTGAAGAGAAAATGCGCCCGGGGCAAAGTGTCAATTTGGCGCCCTATCTCCCCCAACTTTTTCTTGTAACCCCAAAATGATGCTGGTAGTATAAATTTTCGCTCCCGGACAGACCGCCCATTTCGCACGGCGCTGTCCACATTGTGCGTGTGAACTAGTGCAAAAATATAAACGAAAAAACAAAGTTAACTCTCAAACTATATTTTAAATTAGTGAAAGAAGTTTCTCACTTCAATTTAACGTACTTTAATTTGTTTATGTTACTTTCGCAATTGGCTTGCGTCACTGCGAGAATAAATACACGTATACACAGAGTTTCTCCGATACTACTCCACAGAAGTGTGTCCTGGGGGAGAGGGGAGTAAAAAGGCGAGCACACTATTGGACGAAATAAAAAGTGCTCCTCACTATAATTGTAGCAGCGATGGAGAAAGGGGGGGGGGGAGGACAAAACAGGTGCCTAAAACAAAAGATTTTTTTTAAATGTCGCAATTTGCAATGGTAATGGTCTCGGCTTATTTTGGTGGCCGTATCGGAGTGGATTTCCCTGGCCGTGGCCGGTTTTCAGAGGTGACGGTATTCGGAGGTTCGATCTAATATTATTTCAATACGATTCATTCCGTTCTATGAAAAAGTGGCCGGTTGTTAGAGGTGACCGCTCTTCGGAGGTGGCCGTTAATGGAGGTTTTACTGTACTACAATATACATTCCGCATAATCTGTGGCGCGAAGATTATTTTTTATTAATTTACAGAGCCAGATAAAAGTATTTTTTTACATGATGATATAGGGGGAAACATTTTTTGGGGCGCGTTTTAATTGGATTAAACTTTTAACATTTTATGAAATTGATATATGTTGTTGAAGTTTACTAGAAGTTGCTCCCTATATAGCTGAAAGCAGATAGTATTTACTGGGACACGCAAAAGATTTTGGCTAATATAGTGTATCCTATTTACTGTATACTATTACACTAAGGTCTGAATATTTATAAAAACTTCGTTATAGTACAAATGCACCTCACTTGCTACGCATGACGTACGATTTCAACTTGTTTACTTTGAGATAACAAGGTGAGATTTTCTTATACGAAATGTTTGGACAAGTTTTTATTGTGAAAGTATTATTTTTGGTAAGTTACTATACACATTAATGAAATATGCATTTTTTAAATTTAAAATCCTAAAATTTTATTTGATTTATACCAGTTTATAAAACATTACATCTATTCCTTTTTACTTTCTTAATAAATCTTAATTAGTAATAAAAAATATTTTTGAACAGGAATGAATTTAAAAAGCATTTTAATAAAGCTATTTTTTGAAGTCGAAGATTCAATCCTTATCATAATTTGACCGGAGAATTTTTCTAATGAGTGCAATTAATGGACTTATTTTTTTAATATCTGAATATAATTAAAAATACATTGGATTTTAAATTATCTTTTTAAAGTTATGTTTTTTACTCATACGCAAATCGATAAATTAGCAGCGTGTTTTAAGTTAAATTATAAAATCAATTACTGATATTATTTAAATATTTAATATTGACTGAAATATATTTTTACACTACTTACTATGGAACAATGAAAGTTCGTAAATTCATTTGCATTTAACTAACTCTTTAAAAAATTTTTGTAATTGATTTAGAAGAAATCGCATTTCAGTTTCTAAAATTAATGTTTTTTTTTTTCTTTGAGCGAATGATGTTTTTTCATGCACTAATATTTCAATGCATATAGATTCCTTTAGTTTTCAATTTCAAACAAAATAAAATGTCGAATGTACTCATATGCAATGAATAAAAATATAGAAATAATATACAAAATTGTTTGGGTAAATAATATTTTATTGCATGCAGAGTTAAATTTTAAAACGATTTTAAAAGCAGTATAAATTCCTATCTATAAATAGCCCGAAAGAAAATTGAGGAAATTCATTGTAAGAAAAATCTGCGCTCAAGTAGTTTCTCGTTTATAACCTTCGGGAATCCCCCACATGGTTTCCGATAGCTAACTATCGAATGGTTATATTTAATTCAACTAAAGCAACACAATATAAATTCTAAAATCCGGCATCATTGGGATCAAGATTATGCTTTATTTTTAAAAAGTCCCGATTTTTGAAAGGATATTAAAAATAATAAATGAGAATCTTACCTAAATACTCAAATCTTCCTCCTTTTTTTTCAAAGGAAAAAAGTGTACCAGCAATAAAAAAACATAGAAAAAAATGGATTATATATTTGCAAATGATAAATTTCTACTTTTCTTGGCAGGTTAATTATTTAATTTTCCATTCATGCATATTTTTATTTTTGATGTTTTGCCTAAATTTTTTAACTGTCATCTGTCATCTTTTATCTTTTTTTTTTTTTTTTTTTGATAACAAGGTGCAATTTTTCTATACAAAATGTTTGAATAAGCATTTATTGTATAAGTATTGTATTGTATTTATAAATACTAGCTGACCCGCCCGGCGTTGCCCGGGTCCGTATTAGCAATATTAAACGAACTTGAAATTTGTATGATTTTATCAATAACTGGAAGCATGCAGAAATGCATTGTCTGAAATACGTCGCAGCTGACTTTGTGAAAAATCAGTTTTAAAAACAACAACTAATATTAAACTCTAAAAATACTTAAAATGAGCAATGAGAAACACGGGAGGGAACATGTATCCAACGATTGCGTTAGTTTCGTGTTAAAGTGTTGATATTTTCTTAGCAGACGATTTTTTGTGATAAATACATTATCTGTTTTATATTTCTTAATGATATTCCTCTGGACCGAGTTGGCGCATTGCCAAGATTTGCTTCCTCTGGACCGAGTTGGCGCATTGCCAAGATTTGCTTTCCCCTGTGCCTCAATTAATTATCCTCGGAATTCCTTTTATTTATAGAGATTAATAAAGAATGTATTTTTGTAATATAAAATCCCTAAATTTCATTTGATTTATTACAGTCTATAATGCATTAAATTTATTCATTTCTACTCTCTTAATAAATTTAACTAGAAATAAAAAATATTTTTGACTTTTAATAAATTTAAAATCATTTTAATGGAGTTATTTTTTAAACTCGAAAGTTCAAATCTTATCATAATTTTATCCGGAATTTTTTCCAGTTAATGGATTTATTTTTTTACATCTGAATATAATTAAAATGACACTGAATTTGAAATTAACTTTTTAAGTTATGTTTTATTTTTCTAAATATTAAATCGATAAATTAGCAGTGTATTTAAAATTAAATTATAAAATAAATTACTGATGATATTCAAATTTTTAATGCTCTCTGAAATATATTTTTTTACACTACTTCTTTCAATGGAATAATGAAAAATCGCTTGCATTTAATGACCTTTTTAAAATATTTTTAATTGATTTAGAAAAATACGCATTTTCGTTTCTAAAAATAATATTTTATATGTTTTTTCCTTTTAGCGAGTAATGTTTTTATATAAGGGAATTTTATACACGATTTCTTGAGCTTTGAATTTCAAACAAAATAAAGTGTTGAATGTAATTGTATGTGATGAATAAATACATTTTAATAAAGTTTAATATTCTTCGTGGCAGATATTTTATTTTCATTTATTTTATTTTATTTATTTGTTTGTTTTCTTTATTTTTCTTTGTTTTTAGATTATATATATATATATATATATATATATATATATATATATATATATATATATATATATATATATATATATTTTTTTTTTTACTTTGAGATAATGAGGCGCGATTTACTTATATGAAATGTTTGGAAAAGTGTTTATTGCATAAGTACCATTTTTTAGTAAATTTTTATAAATATTAATAAAAAATGCATTTTTCTAATTTAAAATCTCTAAATTTTTATAGTTATTTATAACGGTCAATAAAAAATCACATTCAATCGATTCCTTTCTACTATCAAATTAATATTAAATTAGTAATAAGAAACGTTTTTTGACTACGAATAAATTTAAATAACATTTTATTAAAGCTATTTTTAAAGTCGAAAGTTCAATCCTTATCATAATTTTATACGGAATTTTTTCCAATGAATGCTTTTAATGGACTTATTTTTAATATCTGAATATAATTAAGAAGATATTGGATTTAAAATTAACTTTTTAATTTTTCTTTAATTATAAAGTCAACAAATTAGAAGCGTGTTTTAAATTAAATTATAAATTCAAATACGGGTACTATTCAAATTCTTAAATATACTTTTTTACGTTAATTCTCGTAGAATAATGAAAAATAATTTGTATTTAATTATTTTTTTTTAATATTTTTAATTGATTTAGAAATATTCACAATGTAGTTTTTTTTTCTTTTTTTTTTCTTTTACGAATTTTTACGAATGAAATTTCTCTACATGCAGTGATTTTTGAATGTATATACATTTCTTGAGTTTTGAATTTCAAAGAAATTAAAGCACTGAATGTACTCGTATATGATGTATAAATAAGTATAAATAATATATCATATTATTTTCTTACACAATATTTTATGAAAAATCATCAAACACTTTTAGAACACCAGTTGAACGTAATAATGAACACTTATTTTCTAACTAAAATCATTTTGAATTGCCTTGTAAATGTGTTGTTCCAGGTAAAAGATTGTGCAAAAAGTTTTGTTAAAAACTGCATAATTTTTCCAGAAATACAATTATTGGTATTTATTTCTAAAATTAGTTAACTTACTCAGTAATCTCTTGTTTTTTTTTCTTTTCTTTTTTCTTTTCTTTTGCATTGGAAGCATGTTGTATATGAATTTTCTAATTCACAATAAATTATTATGTTGTAAATTTGGTGACAGAAAGTGTTCTAAAATGTGTTAATTTTTGGCACACATTTTTTGGATAACAATACATATGCAATAACAATATATATCAAGAATACATTTCTGGATAGCAATTACTTTGCAATATATTAAGAGCTCAATTATAACATAAAAATGTTTTGTATATGAAGATTTCTAATTTACAGAAAATAAATCTGTTGTAAATTTGGGGGAAAAAAGGTGTTCCAAAATGTGTTAGTTTGAATTTGCGGTGTAGATTTTAAAGCAATTTTGGATGCAGTATAAAATCGTATCTATAAACAACAGAAAAAAATGAGAAAATTCTTTTTTGTGTTTGAGACAAACCTGCCTACACTTCTATGACCTTTTGCAATACCCACACTTCGCTTTAGATAGCTAACTTTTATAAATAGTTATGTTAAATCCACTTAAATCAATACTCAGATGTGACATTTGATGCAGCATTCATTCCAAAACAGAAAATAACACAATTCACTGCATTTTCTAGCAAATTTCCTTTTATGATATTTATAACAATTATAGTGGAGAATATAGGATTTATTGTTTACCTTATTGAAGCAGTAAGCTTTTTGAGGCACTACCAGAGTTAGCGTCTCATACTCATATCACAAACACGGATGGAGAAATGCCGTAGTTAAATAAAAATAAATTTTCAGATACGAATTCAGTTTTCTTCATTATGGAATTTCTGGAATATATTCTAGAATGAGAATTAGAGATTTGAATCGTTAAAACATATTTTAGTAAGGGTTTGATTAATTTAATTTACTTATTCTTTACTTTCAAAAATACGAAAAATATGCTTAAATTCAATAAGTTTTCTCCAACACAGATAAAATTTTATTCATGAATTTACACACATATATATATTTACCCCTAGACACAAGAACCACCTCTAGTTGAAAATTTTAAATTGAAGTATCTACCTAAGTTTCTATCTCTCTATCTATATCACTTTTTATACACACGATAACTTCCATTATTCTGCACAAATCTCTTCCAAATTGTTACGTAAAATCAAAGGGCAGAAAATCTGGGTCAAGTTCGTTAATAAGCAAAATCGGACCAAGGGATTGGAAATATGGAGGAGTTTTGTGAATATCTAAATATCCCTATAACTTTTTAAATGTAATTTGTGTAAAATCAGATTAAAATTATTATTACTTCTACACAAAATGCTAAGAGTTTACGTATGGCAGATTATTTATGAAATGAAAAATGGGTTCGAGGTGTGAAAAAAAATAGGATTTAAGGTTGAAAAAAATCACAACTTCGTCATATCTCAAAATATCAAATCCAATTAAATTTATTATAAATCTAATATTATATTCAATTTTTATATTGACAAGCTTTTGATAGAGCAATTTCTTACAGGAAAAAAAAAACAAATAAAAAATATACAGTGGTTGAAAAAAAATATCGTGTGCTCAGATCCAAATTGCATAATTTCCTACTACATTTTAAATTCATCTTTAATCTCAAACAGTAAATTCTCTTATTCAGAAACTAAATAATGTGCTGAATTGGACGATTGTTTTGATAAAGGCAGAAGGTGATTAAAAAATCCTGCCAAACTGAATATTTTGAACTGAATTACGCGAAGGGATACTGCTAGAAACTATCTAATTTCTGACTGATTTGTAAATTCATTTTTGGCCTCAAAGGAATTCTAATGGCATATTCTCCATTCATAAGCTAAATCCATTCATATATTGTGCCGTATTGGTCGATTTTTTGATAAAGAAGTAATACATTTTTAAAAATGATGTCAAAGTGGGCGTTTTCAAGCGAAGTTCTCAAAGCGATACAGTTGGTAACAAAAATTAACAACAACAACAACAATCATTTCTATTTTGCACTTTCAAAGTACTTTCTCACGGCAATTTATATAAATTTTGGTTTCAAATTTTCGTTTTTTAGAGATGAATATAAAATTTAGTCAAATGTTGTCAATAGTTAAATGTTAGTCAATAGTTAAATTTGTATCAGTTTTAGAACCCGAAAACTCTTAATTTGTATCTAGTGTCAGAAACAATAAAAACAGGCTGATATCATCACGGTCAAAAAACAGCGTATTAAGGTAACATGAATTTTTTTACTGTGATTTATTATTAAATATCTCAGTGTTGATTAATTATTGTATTTTTGTGATCAGTTTAAAGATTTTAATTACAATTAAAAAAAGGTGATCTAAAATTCATTTTTGCCTTTCCATTTCACACAACATACATCATATGTACCAACGGAGAAATGATTACTTAAATAAATTTTGAAAAATTTAAAAATCAAAAGTATTTTTGATTACTATTTTTATCCCAATTTTGAAACATGTATTACAATATATCGGTATTGTTTAGCTAGTTCATTAAAACCTATTTAAAGATTCGTACATAAAAAATCGAGTCAAAATTCGAAATTAATTTTACTTGATGAAGTTTTGAGAAAAACTATTGATAAAAAAAACATTAACATACAGAAGGAATCAGAATAATAAAATAATTATTTTATTTTTCTTAATAAATATATATTTTGAGAATTTAATTGCATTTACACTCCCGCAATGGGGCATATAATAATTAACAATATTTCTTCAATAACTATTAATTTGTGGTAATTGTATTTGCATTTTTTTCATTTTTCGAAAGTGATTTTGTTTTCTTAATTATCATTCCCTTTCCCATAACTTCACATTTAGCGATTATTTCTGAAAGTGCATTTTTAGTTGTGATATAACACCCTAAATTTAATTTTTTTTTTTTTTGCATATTAAATTATGTGTATAAATTATATATAGAGCTACACAAATGAATTCGTAATGGTTACTGAAAATGAACGAAAATAGCTTAAGGGGGAAAGGGGTTAAATGATCTATGCAATTTTATGCTAAACTACATTAAGTGTACTAAGCTATCTTTGCAAAATATAGTAAAGTGATATACAGAAAATGTATGACACACTGCAATGACATAGAGCCACAACAATAATTGGATACCACGCCTATTGGGGATGGAAATCTCTAGATGTGCAAATTCAGTAGTTTTATGCGTGTTTTAGACTTCGTTAAATTTTAGCTAATTAGTATCGTATATCTATGTATAAAGATATTAAGTAAAATAATGAAGCATACTTTTATGCGTTTAAACACTTTGAAAGTTAGTATGAGTTCGATTTGTCAGTACGTCTTTCGGAACTCTTACATGTATAATACAGATGGGTCGCTCTGTAATTAATATATGTTATTGATATTTACTATTCTATGTTCGGTGTTTAAAATAAAATAGGTAGTGTTCATAGTTCATTTATTGTCACACTCAAAAGTATTCCATTACATGATAGTATATGAGGAAATTTCATAATTATATAAATACATAGTACCTATAGCCGCCCTCTGATCCTTCTGTTTGTTTGTCAGTCCGTCTTCTCGCATTTAGAAGCGCAAGAACTGCTCAAAAGAATGGTTTGAAATTTAACATATATACTCGGAGAAGAATTTTTTAATCATTTAAGGGAGACCCGAACCCCATTTTCGGCCAAAATTCATCAAAAGTTCATTTTTTTTTTCTCAGAAAACAATAAAATACATATTTGCTAGATTCCATGAAAAATTTCAGAACTCGAGGACACTTGGAACAGGTAGAAAATGAGCTTTTTAAATTGTACTCGCTATAGAGTTTAAAGGACTAGCGGCCATTTAAAACGTGTTTTCCTGAAAATGACTTTTTTCATATTTTGCCTAAATTCAAAGTACTAAGGCTCAGTTGTAAAATGATTTACACTGTAAAATAAATCTGCAAAGGTACTAAACTTTTTCTTAGAAACTGGGATTCCAAGAGCTTTTCCTGTAACGGTAACAGCAAAAATTCAAGTTTCAGAAACGATTACATGAATTTTTCTTGTTATCGTTACATGAAAAGTTCTTGGAATCCCAGTTTCCTAGAAAATGTTTAGTACCTTCACAGATTTTTTTTTACAGTGTAGAAACAAAGTGTTTATGTTTTTAGAATCTTAAAAAAATTTGCAACAAAAGTAAGGAGAGATATTTTTTTAACTATTTCTGAAAATTTTACATAAATTGGTAAGCATAAAAATTTTAAGGAATTTAAGAAAATTTACCATGCTTTTTTTTTTTTAGCCGATTAAAATAGAAAATTTAAAAATATCTCTCCTTAGTTCTTTTTTGTATACTATAACACTATTTAAGAAATTTTAGTAATACCAAAATATTGAAAATTGAATGAGGAGTAGTAATTTTAAAAAGTGTATTTTTCGACAAAAAAATCATAAAAATCCCCATAAAAATATACTTTTTAATAAAAAGTGAATTTTTTTTCTAATTATTCCTTACAAGAAGATTCTTAAATAGTACACCAAAATTCATTACTTTAAAATCAATAATAACAATTTTGGGTTTTTTCTTACGGGTCTCCCTTAAAAATTTATGCAGATGAAATCAAATGCTAAAAGGTTAATAAAAAAATTTCTACATTCTACACTAAAAAAATCTGTAAAGGTACTAAACATTTTCTTGGAAACTGGGATTCCTAGATCTTTTCATGTAACGGGAATAGCAAAATCTCGAATAACAGAATCGGTTACATGAGTTTTTGCTGTTACCGTTAAATGAAAAGTTCTAGGAATCCCAGTTTCCTAGAAAAAGTTTAGTACCTTTACAGATTTTTTTTCAGTGTATTAAGTCCTATCATGTGTAATTAATCCAATGGTATACCATGATAGGTAATGATCTTAAATTGTCATGGTGATTACGCCACATGTAAAATTGAGTCATATTATTTTCGTATCACTAAACTGAACATACATTATCATAAAATTTTTTGCATAAGTGTACAACAGCTATTGCATAATTTTCTAAATATTTTCACAATTAGTTATAGTAAAAAATAATTTAATTTGTCACGTTTCACGTACAATTTTCGATTTGTGATTTTAGAAAGAAATTTATTGTTTTTAAATAATTCTACATCCGGAAAACGGTTGTTTTGGCAATTCAGATCAGAAGATGGGAAAATCATTATCATCCACTAACTTTTAATACAAAATTCAGTAAATTTGAAGGTAGGGTCAATTTAAATAGCGATTTTAATGAGATCCCAACTTTAATTTTATTTTTGAAATAATTATATACCATTATCGATCCATAATATTAGTGTCAAATCTCTAGAATTTCTCTGGTATAAATTTGACATCCAAATACTATTTTTTTTAAGTATAAATACCATAAGTATCTAAACTCTTGGGCAAAACTTTAAGGGTTGATAGTGTATATCAAGACAAACAATATTAAATAGGAAACTAAGGGTCCCAAACGTTTTCCGAAGGAGATAAGCGCCATTAAAGTTTACGGTCCAAAATTTCAAATAAACATAAAAACGGAAAAATTGGCCGATTGATTTGCGGTTTTCACTAAAACTATAATTCATGTCAGTATTTTCTTAAAAATAAATTATAAAGATAAATTTCAAAAATGCCGATAGAGGGCGCTTTAGACTTTGGAGTAACGAACAACTATTTTTGCCGTTATTTTTTGCATCTCTTTAAAACTTTTCGGAAGCTTAGACTTGAACTTAAATTTTGAGCTCAAAATCTGAATAGGTGGGAGTGGTTAAGTAGCGTAACCTGAATTGTGTTCAGTGATTCAGATTTCAAATAATTATAAACGGAAGAATTGGTCGATTCATTTGCTGTTTTCGCTAAAACTATTCTTTAAATCAGTATTTTCTTGAAAATATTTTTTTTAAAAAATGTAAGATATAAGATAAATTTAAAAAAAATTCTGTTAGAGGGCGCCTTAATCCTTAGAGTAACCAATAACTATTTTTAACCGTTTTTTTTTCTATCTAATTAAATGCTTGTAAAAGCTTAGACTTAAACTTTGAGCTTAAAATCTGAATTGTTGAGAGTAATTAAGTAGCACAAATTTAACTGTATTCGAAGGAGGTAGAAGGGTTAAATTTCAACTCCTGAACACAGTTCAATTTGTCCTTTGTAACCCCTCCCAACGATTCAGAATTTAAGCTCAAAATTTAAGCCTAAGCTTTTGCAATCATTTAACTAGATACAAAAAATAACGGTTAAATAACGGTTGTTGGTTACTTTTAAGTTTAATGTGCCTTTAAAGATTTTTTTAATTACTTTTTAAAATTTATTTTTTAAAAAATACTGACATAAAGAATAGTTTTAGTGAAAACCGCAAACGAATCGAATGATTTTTCCGTTTTTTATAATCATTTGAAATTTGAATTCCTCCCCCCCCCCCTTGAACACACTTCAGTTTGCGCTACTTCACCATTCTCAAAGGTTTAAATTTTGAGTTCAAAATTTAAGTTTATGTCTAAGCTTCTAAAAAAATTAATGAGATGCAAAAAATAACCGTAAAAAATAGTTTTTCGTTTTTCCAAAGTCTAAAGTGCCCTCTATCGGCATTTTGAGAAATTTAACTTTAAAATTTATTTTCAAGAAAATACTGATTTAAAAATTAGTTTTAGCGAAAACCACAAATCAATCGAACAATTTTTCAATTTTTTATAATCATTTGAAATTTGATCCTCTGAACACAGTTCAGTTTGCGCCACTTAACAAAGCAACTATTCAGATTTTGAGCTCAAAATTTCAGTTTAAGCTTCGGAAATTCTTCGACATTTTTTTAAACTTACCTTTATATTTTATTTTCATGAAAATACTGACATTAAGAATAGTTTTAGTGAAAACCGCAAATAAATCGAACAATTTTCCGTTTTTTATGTTTATTTGAAATTTTGGATCCTAAATTTAATTGGCGCATATCTCCTTCAGAAGACGTTTAGGACCCTTAGTTTCCCATTTGATATTGTTTGTCTTCATGTGTACTATCACTCCTTAAAGTTTTGCCCGAGAATTTAGATACACCCTGTATATTGTTAGATTTTAACCAAAATCTCACGGAAAAAACATATATACCCACACTGTAAAAAAAAATTCAAGAGGTTACTAAAAATTTCTTAGTAAATTTGTATTCCACAGAATTTTTTAGTAACCATTACAAACTTTTTTTTTTTTTTTTTTTTGCAAGTGAAACAAGCATTTCTTTTGTAAACTGAACAAAAGAATTTTTTGTATAACTAACTTAAAAATTTTTAGTATGAGCCACAAAGCAAATTTTAGTAATAGCTCCAAAATTACTTTTAATAACCATTACGTGCAACAGAAGCGGAGGAGCTTCCTTCGAGCTGCATCCAAACTTCTGAAGCGGAAGATTTCCGGCAAAACCGCAATAGATGGCAGCACTAAACATTCCTTACTGCTCCGACCGGATTTTCATAATTCTTTTATTAAAGAGACACTACAGACATTCGGGGTGTATTTGGCGGCGGCAAGTTTCGAACCCGGGACCTTTTAGCCTGAAGTCCGTTACTATAACCACTATGCTATCAAGGCCACACCAACTGAGTTTTAGTAAGAGCTATTAAAAATATAAAACTATTAACTCTATTCGTTGCTAACTTTTTTCTAGTGATTCTTACAGATTTTCTAGTAACCGTCTAAGATTACTAAAAATTTTTTAGTAATTACAAGGATCACTAAAGTTTTTTTTGTAGATCGACCTTTTTTTTTTACAGTGCATCACATGACTATAATGAAACCAGAAATAAATATAATACACTGAAAATAATACGAAAATGCATACACATAAAAAAGAATGATGCTTGGGTAATATCCAAAACGCCGTCTTAGTGAAGAGTAATGGAAATATATAATTTTCAATCTGATACTAAATGGTCTTAAGCAATTTCTTTGTTTTTAATGTCTTCTTGGTTTTACATTAATACTACAATCTGATAAGAAGTTTGAACTGATTTTGTTTACCAATTATATAATAAAAAGAAGTGATTGATATCTAATAGACTGTCTTATAGTTAAAAAGAGTTATTTGGTCTTGTTACTTAAAGACATTATGTCTGTGTCTATAAAATATTTGGCAACATATCAAAAAATCTACAAATCATAGTAGAGACTGAGATAATAAAAGCAAGTCTTAGAAGCTTTTATTATCTCATTGGAAATGGAAATGGACAATATTGGACAATATTGGTATCGGAAATGGACAATATGTATTTTATGTATTATATAAATAAATCGCGACGTACCTGCTTTATACTAAAATAAGTTTTATTTTAAAAGTAGGCATATATATATGTATATACAGTGTGTTTCTAAATTCATGGTCCAAACTTTAAGGGGTGATAGTACACATCAAGACAAACAATATTTAAATAGGAAACCAAGGGTCCCAAAATCTTCCGAAGGAGATAGGTGCCATTAAAGTTTAGGGTCCAAAAATTCAAATGATTATGAAAAACAGAAAAATTGGTCGATTCGTTTGCGGTTTTCACTAAAATTATTCTTTATGTCAGTATTGTCTTGAAAATAAATTATAAAGATAAATTTCAAAAAATGACGATAGAGGGATCTTTAGACTTTAGAGTAACGAACAACTATTTTTTACCGTTATTTTTTGCATCTCATTAAAGGTTTCGTAAGCTTAGACTTAAACTTAAATTTTGAACTCAAAATCTGAATAGTTGGAAGCAGTTAAGTAGCACAAACTTAACTGTGTTCAGAGGGTTTTAAATTCAAATGATTATAAAAAACGGAAAAATTGGTCGATTGATTTGCGGTTTTCACTAAAACTATTCTTTATGTCGGTATTTTATTGAAAATGAATTATAAAGATAAATTTCAAAAATGCCAATAGAGGGCGCTTTAGACTTTGGGGTAACGTACAACTATATTTTACCATTATTTTTCGCATCTCATAAAATTTTTTTAGAAGCTTAGACATAAACTTAAATTTCGAGATGAAAATCTGAATCGTTGATAGTGGTTAAGTAGCGCAAACTGAACTGTGTTCAGTGGGGGTGGGGAGGTTCAAATTTCAAATGATTATAAAAAACGGAAAAATAGTTCGATTCGTTTGCCGTTTTCGCTAAAACTATTCTTTATGTCAATATTTCCTTGAAAATAAATTTTAAAGATTAATTTTTAAAAATACCGTTATAGGGCGCCTTAAACTTTGGAGTAACCAACAACTATTTTTAACCGCTATTTTTTGTATCTAATTAAATGCTTGTAAAAGTTCAAACTTAAATTTTGAGTTCAAAATCTGCATCGTTTTGAGTAATTAAGTGCGGAAATTGGAAATGTGTTCGAGGGGTGGGGAGGGTAACATTTTAACTCCTGAACACAGTTCAGTTTGCGCTTCTTAACCCCTCCATCGATTTAGAATTTGAGCTCAAAATTTAAATCTAAGCATTTGCAAGCATTTAATTAGATACAAAAAATAACGCTTAAAAATTAGTTGTTGGTTTCTCTAAAGTTTAAGGCGCCCTCTATCGGTATTTTTTGAAATTAATCTTTAAAATTTATTTTCAAGGAAATATTGACAAAAAGAATAGTTTTAGCGAAAACGGCAGACGAATCGACCAATTTTTCCGTTTTTTTAAATAATTTGAAATTTGAACCTACCCACCCCCATTGAACACAGTTCAGTTTGCTCTACTTAATCACTCCCAACGATTCAGATTTTCATCTCAAAATTTAAGTTTATGTCTAAGCTTCTAAGAAAATTTTATGAGATGCGAAAAATAACGGTAAAATATAGTTGTACGTTACTCCAAAGTCTAAAGCGCCCTCTATCGGCATTTTTTGAAATTTATCTTTATAATTCATTTTCAATAAAATACCGACATAGAGAATAGTTTTAGTGAAAACCGCAAATCAATCGACCAATTTTTCCGTTTTTTAAAATCATTTGAATTTAAAACCCTCTGAACACAGTTAAGTTTGTGCTACTTAACTGCTTCCAACTATTCAGATTTTGAGCTCAAAATTTAAGTCTAAGCTTACGAAACCTTTAATGAGATGCAAAAAATAACGGTAAAAAATAGTTGTTCGTTACTCTAAAGTCTAAAGCGCCCTCTATCGTCATTTTTTGAAATTTATCTTTATTATTTATTTTCAAGACAATACTGACATAAAGAATAATTTTAGTGAAAACCGTAAACGAATCGACCAATTTTTCTGTTTTTCATAATCATTTGAATTCTTGGACCCTAAACTTTAATGGCGCCTATCTCCTTCGGAAGACTTTGGGACCCTTGGTTTCCTATTTAAATATTGTTTGTCTTGATGTGTACTATCACCCCTTAAAGTTTGGACCTTGAATTTAGAAACACCCTGTATATATATATATATATATGTGTGTGTGTGTGTGTTCTCATTGTCATAGTTTTTTTCTTTGTGAGAAAGATTTTATTTGCACATAGTTTCTTTTTAGAAATCTGTTATCAAACAACATTTCCGTTGCTAATATAAAGTCTAGTTGTTTAATTACATAAAATATCGTCTAGAAACAATAGATGATGTTTTTAGTCATTTTTCTTTCATACTACATGATATAAGCAAGTTTTCTTAATTGTACATATAATTGTAAAATCTGAATTTGAAATTCATATTTATGTGTATATCTACAAAAATTCTATAAATTTTATTCTTATGTATTTGATTATGTATTTCATTATCAAATACACGTTCTTAATTTTGTTTAGAATTTTTTTTTCTTCATTTCAATCAGTAATTCTATATATATCTAATGCAGGGCTGTCCAACGCAGCGCCCGCGAGCGCCATGGCGCCCTTTTGAAGGTTTCCAGTTACTGGTCTTTTTATTAAATTAACATTCCCTTGTGAAGGATATTTTATTTAAAATCCTTGATACTTGCTTGAGAGATGTTTTAAAAATCTCTACAGGTGTATTTCACGCCTCAACAATTATAACGTACGCAACGTATTAAAAGAAAGTCAATAGCACATGATTAATTTTTTTAAGAAACAAATTATGTGCTGTTGTGTTTTCTCACTAATTTCTAGTTATTCTTTTTGTGTGTTTTTATGGAAATTATGGCAATAGAAATTAATAAATGTCAGGAATATTTTTTTTTATATGTTAAAGAGTAAAATGTAAAAAAAGCAATTCTTCTCCTTTTTTATGCATGAAAATTCAGCATGTTTGTTATCGTTATTGACGTTGTTTCATTGGACATTTGGCTGTTTTATGAGACAGATAAAGGCTGTCTTTTTCTTTTTCAGGCCTTTGATACTTTAGGTAATTTTGATGATTTGGTTTTTAAAAAAATCTATAAAATCGTGCGAAAGGATTTCCATTAATGAAAACTCCTTCAGGCTCTCTCTTTGGATCAACCATGACTTTGTTTCTGTACTTTTTATAATGGAAAATTTCTATCTCAAAAACAGTTATTACAGAGTATTTAATTATTAAAGAGAAACAATATATCTGATTAATATTTTGTTTTAATAATAGGTGATATTTCATTTTCTGGCTTTTTCCAATTCAAAAATGTTAACCTCTCAAAAATGAGAAATAATTCCCTCGCAAAAAAAGTTTTATTACAATTTACAGGTTTTTTTTTCACTTTTTTCCCTTTTTTTCTTGCATTTTAGGTCTATATGTGCATTATGTCTCTACAGCGTTTCCTATATGCATTCATGCTAATATTAAAAGATGATGATCTTGCATATTTTGAACCATTTTAATAAGGGCGCCCCTTCATTGCTTACCAAGAGCTGAGATGCACCCCTGCTTAGTAAAAGGTTGGGCAGCCCTGATCTAATGCATCTAATTTTTAAAAACTGTTCAAAATTTGTTACACATTTTATGAATGAATGATATAGGTCTGATATATTTAAACTGTACTTATTTCTCTGGTTTTATGTTATGTTCTACAAATAAAACTTAACATTTTATCGAGCTCCTTTGAAAAAAAATGTAGACGTTATACGGCAAGAAAATATATTTTCTTTTTCTGAAGATAGAAAAGCAGAATAAAAAAATTAATGTTACATAAACAGGATATGAATATTTTCTGAGTCAATTCAAATTCTATATGTTATCCATACTAGTCAAAGGCATAGAGTATAATTACTGAATTGAAAATCTTTGAAATTTGATGTATTCATTGCATTCAATTAAGAATGTTTGGCAAAATAACGTTTATTATATGGGTGAGTATTGAGTTTTCCTTTAAAGCAATAATAATTAAGAAGTATTCTTAGTAATTTGCGTTAAAAATATGTTGAAGATGATTTCATAAAATTTTTATTAAATATTATGACAAGTATTTTATTAGATATAAAAATAACTTCCTTAAAATATAGAAATAGAGTGTAACATCATAAATTCTAAATTAAATGGTTAAAAATTATGTAGGTCATTTCTTTGAAGTTCTGAGTTACTTTAGACCATGTCCACATTAGGAAAATTAATCTTATTGCAGTAATTATGAACATAAAATTAATTAGTGTTTCTTATGAACAGAGAATTCTATTTAATGATCTTAATTTGGAGTCACGGCAAAATGGCAGTAAAAAAAGTGTTAAAAATCCTTTGTTTTTAACAAAGTTTGTTTAAACTTTTAATGTCCAGTTTTATACATTATCATACACTACATGGCCAAAGGTGAACGGCCACTTGCAATTTTAGCCATTTTTTTAAAATATTTGGAAAAATACACAAGGAATTATCTTGAAATTTGAAGTATGTAAACATGATAGTACAGGTCACATATTCCCATGAAGATTTTTTTCCCGAAACCCCAAGGGAACCGTAAATAAATTGATAAATAAAGAATATCTTTTGGATAACTTTGTTAAAACTAATGTATCAAACTCTTTCAAACTGTAGATTATGATTAAGTGGCTTATTTTAATAAAATCTGTTCATTTTTATGAGGACAACTAGTATACTCGTAGAGAAATTAACGTTTTCATAAAAACAGTCCCAACTTTTGCCAATTTTTTTTCTTATAATTTGCAGGATTCTTAATATTATAAAATGTTCTTATTAGAAAATATGACAAATAACATTGTACATAACATCATGTAATCAGAATTAAAAAAATGTATAAAACATGAGCAGGTTTACTAAATAGATTATTACTGCGCATGCGTGAAAGCTATCAAATTGTCATTTCCCTGTTATACTAGATAAATATCTAAAGCAAGCTATGTAAAAAAATTTTTAAAAAGCTTTAAAATTCTGAAAAATATCATCGATAGAATAAGCACAAAATCTATTGTTTCAAAAATTAAAGTAAAAGAAAAGGGACTGTGTTTAAATATATTAGTACGTGCAATACTCTTGGTATTCTATATTGACACTAACAAATGGCTACAGCCTGTCATCATTTTGTTTATTTTTTGAAACAACGGACTTTCAGCTTATTCTATCGACGAACATTCTCAAAATCTTCAATCTATGTTTTTGAAACTTTCACAAAAGTTGTTGGATATATTTATCTAATATAATTAATTAAAATTTGACAGCTTTCACGCATGCACATTCAGAAATTATTTGGTAAACCTGCTCATTTTTCATACAATTTTTGGTTATAAATTTTAAATTGCCAATGAAAATGGTATTTAAAAAGAATAATAAATAAAAATTCTTTCATTATTTCTTTCATTATGTACTGATAAATTTTATGAAAACTTATTCTGGGAAAGAAAAACCATTTTTAGGGAAAGACAAACCATCAGCTACTGAAAATCGCTTGATTGTAAACAAAAATAAATCACCCCCGGTGACATTTTAAAATTCTACTAAAGCTCTTGGTAGGTTTATCTGATTTAAAATACGAAAGAGCGTAATGTAAAAACTCAATATCATATGAAATGACCTCAAGATTTGTTTTACACCAAATAAGATGTATAGAACTCAACCAGTTCTTAGCCTGAGTCGAATATAATGTCGTCAGTCTTCCGTATTCTTGCATGGACCATAAATGTTAAATTCTTCCATTATGAAATCATACTTTTTGCCTTTTAATAAATATTTAATTTGTCAAATAATTTATATTTTGAAATGTTTTTGTTTTCAGAACTAATTAATGCCTTTATTTTACAGTCACGGCAAAATGTACACAAAAATGATGCATTTTTTTTCAGCGCCATTTTTTAGATTTTTAATGCCTTATTTTATTAGTTGTAATATATAATATCAAAATCTAACTGTGGGAAATAAAAAGAATCGTATGCGTGCAATCCCGATAGTTTTATTGATGAAAACAAAAATTAACCATAGACAAATACATTCAAAGACTATACTACTGAAAGACTCTGGATATTTTTATCGTCAGTGAGTCAATTTCGAAAATTTAGTATTTTGTGAAGCATTTAATCTAGTATACAACAAAATATTTTTACACTGTATGATAAATAAAGAACCCTGTAATAGTTTTGAGATTCATAAAATGTAGATATGTTTTATCATTGTTGCATTATTTTACAATATTTATTTGGAACTTAGGTCCGGTTTATTTTTAGGATATCATTCATTTGATATAACCCTATTCATCTCTTTCCAATATCTGTCCATCACAGAATCCGTACACAAAACCTATATAAGTCAGAGACTTTAAATTTTGTGTAAGACAGCTGAACACCCAATGTCACACGACAAATCACAAAGTTTTGAAAAAAGTCTATTAATTTAATTAAATCTTTTTTTTAAATATCATCCGTTCATTTTTGTGTTAATTTTCTTTATTTCTTTATTTTCAACAATTTGTGTGCAAACATCATAGCTTGGAAAAAAAGCATCTCACCAGTAAACAGCCAAATTTTAGTTCGATCACCGATGCTGGAACTTATAATTTTCTAAGATGGATTTAATAAGAGGGAATTTCGTATTTTTGGTCAATTTAAGGGTTTACAGATATAAGTTTTGTTCATCTGACATTCATAATATTTTTTGAAACTCAATCCTCTTTCTATTTAAAAACCTTTAGCGATTTATTAATGATCGGACTGGTTTAAAGAATAGACTTTTAAATTTTATTTTAGAACATGTTTTCGCTTTTAGAAATAAAAAAATATATATTAATATCTGCACTATTTTTTTTTCGGATTTTCAAAAAAATTAGAATTTAGGATTTTATTTAAATAATTTCATTTGAACATTTTTAATTTGATTAAAATAAATAATTTCCTTTCATAGTAATTTTAAAATTAAATTTATTGGTGCTACCATCTATGCAAGAAACTAACAAGTATAAATTAACAATTTGGATTGATTATTTAAAGGATAAGTTGTTTTGAAAGAAATATTAAATGAAACTCTCTGTGCGATCTGTAATCACACTTATCCACTTATTTGAATGCATTGGGTGAAAAGTATTTTAGGATAATTGCTCAACACATTTATTTGGCATATAGTGAATTGAAAAAAGAAAAACAAAGCAGGCTTTTCATAGAAAGGATAATTTTCGAAAACGTGAATCTCATTGAAAAAGTTGTTTAAGGTTGTATTAATTAATTGTGGTTCATTTCTATGTTCCTAATATTTACACAAAATAGTTTTATTGATAATTTAACAATTTTAACAACAGTTAAATTATATTTTTCACATCAGTTAAAAATTAAATATATATGATAATAAATGTATATAATATTAAAAATAATATTAATAATATTGATAATAAATATAAATAACATTGAATATAATTCGTTATCTACAGTAAATTTGTCATTCAGTATAACACAAAGTTGTATAACTGAAAATACATAAATGAAACTTTCCAGTGTACTACATTTTCTCTCATACAAAAATTTTAGAATCAAAACTTAAAATAAAATAAAGTTTTGCATGACTTATTTTGCAAAATTCCTTTGCTTGCATTGTGTTGCGGTACTTTCGCTTCATCTTCTTCTTTTTTTCACTTTGAACATTTTAAGGAAAAAAATAGCGGGGATAACAAACATAAAACTTGTATAAGAACTTAACTTTATTCATTATTTAAAAAAGCATTCCTTTGAGAACTTTGTGAATAAATTAGAATTTTGTAAAATTTAACATTTTTAATAAAGAAATACAGACTAAAAAATATTATTGTAAAAATATTATTCTAAAAATAAAATTGTAAAAAAATATTATGCAGCTAAAATGATCTCTTTTGCATTAGATGCAAATGTTTATTTTTATGCTAAGAACGAAAATCCAATTTTAATTTAGCGTACATTGTTTTTTTTCTACTTAGATGCTTGGAGCAATTGTTGTATTTTTGTGTTTTCTAATTATTCTTATTGAAAAGGCGTTTTTTAATAACCCAGCTTGCCATAAAAGACCGTTAATTTGAATGATAATCTATATTTTGAAAATCTATATTCCTGCACATATGGAAGTGGTAGTCCAAATTTTTAATATCTTCGATGCAATTTATTTTTAAGTTGTGTTTATAGATACATATCTTCAATTCATTATATCAATTTATCTCTTTCTAATCTGTGTGCACAAATGCGTACGCATGCGTACGCATGCGTACGCATTCGCATATATAAATTGGTGCACATATTTTGTAAAAATAAACAAATAAATTAATTAATTAATTAAAATAAGATTACATAAAGGTATAAAAAATGCAAATAATGTAAAAATTCTTAACCCTTCGCTGCACCGTGTGCACATTTAGTACACATCTAAAAATACAACTATAATTCTCATTGTGTGCCATAAATTTTGATAATATGATCGCCGTTACATATCAAGAAAAAATTCAAAGAATGGAGTAACCCTTATTTTGCCCCGCTTAGATAACTGAATTTGACAAAAAAATAGAATTTTTTCTTTGGGAAAAAATCCATTAAGCTATTAAGGCAAAATTGACTTTTATTATTTTTATTGAATACTTTAAAATATTGATATTAAGCTTTAAAAATATAATTCATTTACTTAAGAGCATGTCAAGTATATAGTTTATTTTATTCAGTTATTTAGAAAGAAAAAATAAAACATCGATTTAAATTAAATAAGACTAGACAATTTTATGCATTTTTTGATAACATTTTCCATAGCAAATGCTCTTTTTGTTTACCGCTAAGTAAATTTCGCAACATTTTATATAGACCACATGGCTATTTTGTTTACGCAATATTCGATTTATTAAAAAATGGGCTTTCCATATATTTATTAAATTGTGTTTATAGGGAATTAATTTTAGAAATTTAAGCTGTTTTGGCATTTTAGATCAGTTAAAATAAATATATAATCGCACATGAAAGGGGGGGATACGAATTATAATGATTTTATTTTATAAGGAACTTGTCTATTTTTACTGCTGGTTTGAGTCAAGAATGATAAAATGTGCTTTCTGAAAAAAGCAAAAAATACAGTAGTTGATCACATGATTTTTTAATTTATAGTGTACAAAATAACACTTAAACACTTGCCAACAACTAATAGTGAGAAATTCCAGGCTGCGTGTCGTTCCATGTGGTTTAGTCGGTAGGACGTCAGTGCGTTATACTGATGGCCCGTGTTCGATTCCCGGCATGGAATCTTTTTCACTAGGTTGGCGCCTATAAGCAATAAAAAAAATAATTTGAAATTTGATTTTCATTTTAAATAATGAAAGATCTGATTCATCAATTTGCTAACGTTTAATTTTTACTCACAAAAAGTGGTGTAACAATGGACACCTAAAATCACAAACTATGTCCCCAAAAATCGTGTGTGACTTTTGAGGACATTTGTATTATTTTTTTTTTCTAAGTCAAAGTAAATTCGTAAGTAAATAATTTTATTTGGATTATCAGTGTGTAATAAAAATTTATGATTAAGGAGGAATAATCAAAGCTAATGTATCAAACAATTTTCTGATTAGTATTTTTTACCTTAGTTTGTCATTAAATAAAGAAAATATTGCTATTCAATAATAGTCAATTAAAATATTGAAGAAATGGTAACTCTAGGAAAGGATTTGCATCCCAATCTAAGAATTAGCGTTTTAAGCATGATTATATGTCTAGAGAATCAGATAATTTGTCGTATATTAAAGTTATAACCGATCGAATATTTATCAGGATATTTTTGAATTTGCTTTATGGCCAATGTTGAAGAAACCAGAAAAAAATCGTGTATTAAGAGAGGTTGTTTTTTAACCGTTCTTTCTATAATACAGTGAAACCCCGATCTACCTTTCTCGCATCCATCGTTTTCCCGCATCCATCGTTTTATTTCTATGGTCCCTGCACAAATTATACTTAAATATTGTTAACGAAACCCGCAAGCATCGTTCTTCAAAAATCATTTTCCCGCATTCATCGTTATATATATTTTTTTTCTCTTCACCGAAATGAAATTGAAAAACATGCGAATCCATACGACATACAAACTGGAATTATTTCTTTTATCCTAAGCTAGCTTATTTATGCTGTTTGTGTTAATGATGGCGACAATAATGCAGATGAAAAGTAGTTGTATATAGCAGAGGTTGTGATTACGTTTCCATTGATCAAGATGTTGCAACATGCGGTATTCTACACATAGAGGAAATGTGTGTTAATGCAAAAAAATGAAAATAATGGCTAAAGAAGCATAGGATAATGCTTATGCCAATGAAGCTGAGCCTCCATTGCCAAATCTGTCTAATGAAGTTACTGCTTTGAATCTATATGAACTCTTACATATGCGTATGAAATTATAGAAAATGACCAGAAAAATGTATACCTTGAAAAGTTATTTTTTCCTTAAAAACAAGGAACGAAAAACCAAACAAAATTATTGTTTTTTAAAAATAAATATCAATTTAACTTCGATTTATTTCTTTTACAATTTAGTAAGCAACAAATTAGAATTTATTAGTATATTGTATGTATTGCATGCATTAGTAATGCATAAATAGTGTGTTTTTTCGTGTTTGAAGTTTTCGTGTTTGAAGTTAATTCGCATTCATCGTTTTACCCCGTACCCCTTGAAAAACGATGGATCGAGGTTCTACTGTATCTGTACATTGAAATAAATTTTTTAATCGCGCGCAGATGCATCAATGTGAACAAAAGATTAATAAATAGCAAATGAAAATAACAGGAGATTTTAAGAAAAAATCTACGGCATCTTCAGCCAACCAACCTAAAGGCTGTGCAAACATACAATTGGACAAATTTAACGCACTTCATATATATTTACGTTAGTTTTATTATGTTTTAAATGATATAACACCATTAGAATGCATTCGACGTGATATTATAATATTAAAGAAAATATAATGCAATAAGTTTGACTGTTTCTGAAAAAAACTGTAAGTGTTACTCGCTTGATTTTTAATAGAGATTGTACTACATTAAACGTGAGTAACATATCCAAATTACAGGACATCTGAGTACTTTTACAAGGCTTAAAGCCCGGAAAGTCGTACAACGGAAAAACGGCCCAAAAGCATTTTTCAACTATGTTCAAAAGTGCTAAAAAACAACCAGTATAAATAAAAGACGCCAAGAATTGTTGTATCATTTTTACCATTTAACTTTAATTGATATGAATTCGTACTATGATCTTTCTGATGGCCGTCATAAATCATGTCTTAAGTGGAAAGTCTTAAAAATAAATAACGGAACTCAGTGATTGTATTGTACAAATGACTTAGTATTTATGATGCTGAATAAAATGCTAAGAGACCATTATTTGTGAATCCAAATATCTCTGGACAAATTTAATGGACATGATTTACTTTGATTGGTAACGTGAGTACATAGCCAAATTTTCAAACTAAATAGACAGAAAAAAACTTACACGACAAAGCGTGTGTATTCGTCACATAAGGAAGGCAGACATTAAATATATATAAATTAGAAAAATAAGAAAACAAAAATCTTGGAAATGCGCCTAAAAAGACCTCTCTTTATTCAATTAATATTAAAATGCCTTCCAATTTCAACAATTATTTTAATAGTTCTACATTGAAAAAACAATCTAGAAAATCCTACATTTGATCTATCTTATTGTTTACCATGTGTATCATTAAAAGAATTAATCAATAATTAATGAACTGTATTATCTTTTTGAAAGAAATCCCGAGATAGATTTATTTTATTACTTAAAAGCTAGTATGTTTATTAAATATTTGGCTCGTGGTGAAAAAAAGGGGGGAAAAGTTTATACGAAATTTATTATAAAGATTCATATAATAAAATAGATATATGAAATATCGAGAATTTATAATAAATGTTATCTACGTTAAATAAAGTTATCATTTCTTTTTTATTTATAAAAAATGATCTTTCAACATCGAAATATGTGTCCATATTTCCCAGAAATATGGACTCATATTTTTATATGCTTTCAAAAGTTAATAAGATGACTAAAACTCTAAGTAAATTTTGCGCAAAAATTGGCACAGCCTTTTTCGTTAAAATGATATTGAGCATTAATTTTACTTTATTCAAAATTTTTGTCTTTATTAAAACAATAAGTCAATATAATTGCTTATAACACTATACAATTTTTTTTCAATTCAGAAACTAACCTTTTATTTAGTTTTTAAAAGAATAGAAAAAATGAATTGCACAATACTTCATTTATACTGGATACTTAAATTTTAGTATAATAACAATCATTCTTAAAATTTAATATATTTCTAGTTAAATAATATTTAATTCTGGACTACAATTTCAAAATGCATGTTTTTTTTTTTTTTTTTTTTTTTTTTTTTTTTTTTTTTTTTTTAACGTTTTTCAATATAGTGGCAAAATGCTTAATAACTATGGTTTGATTACCGCATATCTGTCATATGTCAGCCAGCTATTTGGAGATTTGTCCATTCTCTCACAAATATCAACGAATTGTCGAATAATTTTAACACGTTCTCTGCCGCTTACGTAAAGATGTGATGCTAGATATTGCCGCACTGTAGAAGTGGGTTTTTCCCAAAAGCCGATTTACATTTTTTAACAAAGAATCAGTGAAAGATTTTTCCGCGCCAGTGCGTGACTGGCAATTGGACATCACCCCACATACTGCGCTGGCACGTGAGTAGTCCCTTAACGTTGGCGCCATATCACGCGCTTTCTCATGAGCGGCAGCGAACGTGTTAATATGTGATTGAGATTTACAGTAGAATTTTTGTATTAGAAAATGACCTAAAACTAAATACTTCCGTTGCTCGCTTCTACTTGGCGAACAAGGGTTGCCATATTAATTTTGAGGAAGCCAAAATCATAGTTCCATGCAAAAACCCAGTTCAAGGTAAAATAATAGAATCCATCGAAATCATAGCACGAGAAAATAAACCATGTACTGATAATTTATCCTACAATATACCAAAAATATGGCATAACATCATAAAACCTTAAAATTTTTATTTTCTTGCAGTATTTTAAATTTTACTCACGTGTAATTGGCAACATTTTTAAAATTTTAATTCATTTAGTTTTTAATTTAGTAGAAATATTATCTCTCGAACAAGATGCAAACGTAGTCCTTCCATTTCATATTTTTCTGAAGACGCCCGCAGAAGACGGTGCGAAACGTTGAAAGTTTTATTTTATTTTAATATGTACTAATGTATATTAAAATTCCTGTTTTGTGCACCACTGAACAATGTGTTATTATTAGTATTATTAGAAAATGACCTGTTTATCATTTATATTACATCATTTATATACACAAATAAAATCTGATACAACATGTTTTATGGATAAAATCCGTTTTAGATGCAATTATTGGTTCTACCAGAGCCATGCAAAGTGGAAGACCGAAGTGGGGAGGTCGCCCCAGGCGCGTAAATTTAGGGGGCTCCAAATGTATGTTACCATCGTCGTTTGTTTCTCAATTTTTGTAAAAAATAGTTTACATTGCATTTTAATAATGGGTGAAAAAGCAATCAGTATAAAAATGACTCGCAGGATAAGGGTATATCTAGTCCATTTTTCCATTCAGCTTTATTTGATATAAAATCTCACTATAGCAATAATTTGTTTATGGTTATTATAAATCATGTCCTAAGTAGAAAATCGGATAAACAAACAACGAAAGTCAATGATTGTGAATAACTGTGCAAGTCGTTTAGTATTTGTGATGCTGAATAAAATAAAAGTGCGACTATTAATTGTATAACCAAATATCTCTTAATAAAATTAGTGGATATGATCTACTTTTTTGTGAATGTCTGAATATAGCCCAATTTTCAAACTCAATAGATAGAGAAAAATACATGGAAATGTGTTTACTCATCATGTAAGGAAAGTAGGAACAAATACATATGAAATACATATATATGTATATATATATATACATGTGTGTGTTAAAAGTACTCCTAAACATCCGTTTCTTGTTCTGTCATTCTTAAAATGGTTCCCAATAAACATTTATTAGTTCTGCATTAAAACAACTATCTAGAAAATCTTACATTTGATCTATTTCGTTATTTTACCATAGATAGCAATAAAAGAGTGATTAATATTTAATGAACGATATCTTTTTTGAAGGAAATTGAGATAGATGTAGTTTGTCATTTAAAAGTTAGTATGTCTATAAAATATTTGGCTCATCGTCAAAGAAGGGGATAAAAGTTTACAAGAGATTTATTGTAAAGATTCATATTAATAAAATAGAAATATGAGATATTTATCCAGAATCGATAATAAATTTTCTCTATGTTAAATAAAGTTATCACTTCATTGTTATTTACTTATTTATTTTCTTAATATAGAAATATGTGTCGATATTTCCCAGAAATATGGGCTTATATTTTTATGCACTTTCAAATCGGAATATATTCACTAAAACTTCATGTATCTTTTATAGAAATACACTGGTGTCCAAAAGTTAAGCATAATTGGTAATTAAGTAAGTAATGAAAGAAATATAAATCGAAATGTGGTGAAACTCCAGGTGTGTAAACAAAATAGTACGCGTCACATATTTTCACGAAAAGTTTTCCCCGAAATCGAACAGTGGACCGTCAACAAATTGAAAAAAACAAAGATCTTTTGGATAACCCTGTCAAAACTAATGTAGCAAAAGCGTTCAAACTTCACATTATGATTAATTGGCTTATTGTAATGTACTGTGTTTATTTTTATGAGGATAGGATGTATACTCGTAGAGAAATTAAGGTTTTTATAAAAACAGTGCTAAGTTTTTGGCTTATAATTTGTAGAGTTTTTAATATAAAATAATTTTCTTTTCTGAAAATATGACAAACATATTATACACAATGCCCTGTCATCAAAATTTAAAAATAATAAAAATTGTATGAAAAATGAGTAGATTTAGTAAATAATTTTTCATTGCGCATGCGTCAACGATATCAAAATTTCATTTACATATTGTGTTAGCCAAATGTATAGAGCAACTTCTGTAAAAGTTTCAAAAACACAGCTTGAAAATTCTGAAAATGATCGTCTATAGAATCAACTCAAAATCCGTTATTCCTAAAGGAAGCAAAAAAATCAGGGGTTTTACCTAAATATAGTTGTACGTGCAATATTGTGTAGGCACTAAACAATGGAATATGGATACAGCCCCTCATCTTTTTGCTTCATTTAGGGAATAAAGGATTTTGATCTCATTCAACGATAATTTTCAGAATTTTTAAGCTATGTTTTTGAGACTTTCACAAAGGTTGCTCTATACATTTAACTAACATAATATGCAAATGAAATTTTAATAGCGTTCACGCATGCGCAGTAAAAACTTATTTAGTAAACCTGCTCATTTGTCATACAATCTTTATTATTTTTTAATTCTGATGACAGGGTATTATGTACAATGATGTTTGTCATATTTTCAGAAAAGAACATTATTTTATATTAAGAACTCTGCAAATTATAAGCAAAAAAATTAGGACTGTTTTTATAAAAACCTTAATTTCTCTACGAGTATACAAGCTATCCTTGTAAAAACAAACACAGTACATTACAATAAACCAATTAATCATAATGTGCAGTTTGAACGCTTTTGCTACATTAGTTTTGACAGGATAATCCAAAAGATCTTCGTTCTTTTCAATTTGTTGACGGTCCCCTGTTCGATTTCGGGGAAAACTCTTCGCGAAAATATAGTACGCGTACTATTTTGTTTACACACCTGGAGTTTCACCACATTTCGATTCATATTTCTTTCATTACTTACTTAATTACCATTTATGCTTAACATTTGGACACCGGTGTATATGGTACGACAAATTTCACATTCATGGTATCAACAACATATATAATATGATACTAAGTATAATTTTATTTTATTCAAAATTAATGCCTTCATTTAAACAAGAAGTTTACGTAATTGCTTACAACATTACAAAACGTTTTTCTTCAATTCAAAAACTGGACATTTTATTTAGTTTTTAAAATGTTATAAACGAAATGCAGCTTTTATAGCGGATTAAAAATTTTAGTTTAATAATAAACAATAGTAAAAATTAAACTATTTGTTATAAGATAATATTTAAATATGTGTTACATTTTAAAATGTATCTTTCTAGACGCTTTCCAAAATAGTCGGAAAATGTCTATTACTGTGGTTTTGTCACCGCTAACGTGTTGAATGTCAGGTTTCTGTTTGGATATTTATTTTTCCATCCTCTCTCAAATATACTTGAATCGTCAAATAATTTTAATATGTGATTGAGAACTAGAATTTCTTTATTAGAAAATTAACTGTTTGCCACATATAGTACAAAGACACGTAAAAGAAATCTGATAAGTTATAGTTTATTGATAAAATCCGTTTCAGATGCACTTATTTTATTTATAATACTTCAAACATAAAAAAATGGTATACAAATGTGAGGGGGATTGAACATGCTTTCCGTGGTGCATAGAATATGTGGAAATTGTATTCCGTTTATAAATTCGTACATAAGAATTGCGTTAAAATTCAAATTTTAGCGTAAGTAACGAAGAAATATATTAAAATTAGAATTGTGTGAAAATAGTTTACATAGCATTTGCAATGATGTGTTGGATAATAATTAGTATAAAACCAAGACGCCCAGAATTAGGGTTGATCAATACGATTTTTCCATTCAATTTTCTGTAACACAAATTCTCACGATGAGAATAATTGAATTATGGATAACAGATGTAAATTTCAATTTTGAGTGAAAAAAGTCCGGGGCAGGATTCGAACCAGGGATGTATTGGCTGAAGCCGCCAATGCTGCACTAACTGATCCGTCCCGGACACGAACACTGGAGGACTATTTCACCCAATTAACCTCAACGATCACTTAATCTTGTCTGATACCCTGGATCAGCTTAACAGAATAACAATTATTCTGTTGAGCTGATCCAGAGTATCGGACCAGATTAAGTGATCGTTGAGGTTAATTGGGTGAAATAATCCTCCAGTGTTCGTGTCCGGGATGGCTCAGTTGGGAGAGCAGTTGCGGATTAAGCCAATACATCCCTGGTTCGAATCCCGGCCGAATGTTTCCACCAAAAAGGGAAATTTACATCTATTATAAATAATTTACCGATTGAATAATCGTGTTTGAAATTAATCTAATGTGATTTATGGATGCTATAAATAAAGTTTTAAATGGAAATCGGATACATAAAATACGGAATTCAATGATTGTTAATAATTTTACAAACCATTTAGTACTTTCGATGCTGAATAAAATGCAAATGAGTCCATCCAAATATCTCTTGATAAATTTAATGGATATGATCTGCTTTTATTGTGAACGTCTGAGTACAGCTCAATTTTCAAACTAAATATACAGAGAAACATACAGGAAAAACGTGATTACTCGTCACATAAATAAATTAGAAACAATTACGGATAAAATACAAATAATAATAATAACAACAACAACAACAACAACAACAACAACAATAATAATAATAATAATAATAATAATAACAAAGAACGAAATCTTGTAAATTCCCCCAAACGTCCTCTTTTTATTCTATCATTCTGAAAATGCCTTTCAAAAACCCTTTTATTGGTTCTACTTTAAAACAACAATCTAAAAATCTACATTAGATCTATTTCGTTGTTTACCATAGATATCATTAAAAGGAGTGATTAATATTTAATGAACTGTATCATTTTTTTTAAAGAAAAGGAGATAGATTTATTTTGTTATTTAAAATCTAGTATGTCTATAAAATATTTGGCACATGATCAAGCAAGGAATAAAAGTTTACACGAGATTTATCGTAAAGATTTATATAATAAAATACGAATATGAGATATTTGTTGAGAAACCGATAATAAATTTTTTCTACATTAAATAATGTTATCTCTTCTTATTATTATCTTAATTTAGATATATGTGTCCATATTTTCCAGAAATATGGACTTACATTTTTAAGCGCTTTTAACTGTTATTATGATGACATAACCCCATGTATATTTTACGGAAAAAATGGCTAAACATTTTTCGTTATATTGATACTAAGCATGTATTTTATTTCATTCAACATTGATGTCTTAAAAAAATAAGTTAACGTAATTGCATATAACATTATGGAACATATTATTTTCCATCCAGAAGCTGGACATTTTATTTAGTTCCTTAAAATATTATAAACAAAATTCACACTACTGCTTTTATACCGGATTAAAAATTTTTGTTTAATAATAATCAATGTTAAAATTTAAACTTTTGTAATAGCATAATATTTAATTTTGGATTGCATTTAAAATGTATCTGTTTCTTAAAGTTATCCAATAGAGTGGAGAAATGTTTATAACTGTGGATTGATTACTGATATCTGTCGTATGTCAGCTCTCTGGACATTTGTCCATATTTCGCAAATGTGCTAGAATTGTCAAATATTTTAATGTACTATTGAGATTTACTGTAGAATTTTTGTAATAGAAAATAAACTCTTTGGCTTTTATATTACAAGGGCATCCAAAAGAAAACTAATAAATTGTGCTTTATGAATAAAATCCGTTTCAGAAGAATTTATATAGATCTACTCTACTTCATACCTAATATAATTGATACACAGCTGTGAGGTGGATAAAACATCTCCCATGGAACGTAGATTCTGTTTAATGAATAGTCCCTTTATAGGCTCACTCAAAAAATAGCATTAAAATCAAAAATGTATGGAAAAATAATTTGTGGGTCATTTTACTGATGATACACTATTTCAAACATAATTAAAAATAATTTCGATCACTGAAGTACATTGTAACATGTTTTGTATAGACAATGAAATACACGTAAATAAAAATAATCGTTCTTTCACAGTGATACACAAAATATTCGATTAAAAGACTGAAAATGATCAATATTACTAAAAGGGAGTTTTCATCTGCGATACACATTTTTATTTTTTGTTCGTTACGTGGTGTGCATCAATTAGAGAGATCATATACGAAGCAACACGAAATAATTTGAACGCATTACCGGATACGGAGAGTTGGGCTGGACGATGTCAAAAGTTTAATATCGCAATATGTCAACGATCTAATATTGATGTTGACTATGTATTGCAATAACTACCGTAAAGTGCATGGGGACAGAAGTATGAGTAATTTCGAAACATAAATGTTACAGTCATAGTAATTAAAATACGAAACAGTTTACTATAGCTTCATTTAGAATTTCGCATACATTCTATTATTAATCAGTAAATGTTACATGAATATATCAGTATATCTATATCTATAAATGTATACACATACACAAACACACACATATACAGTGCGTGTCAAAAATTTAAGCACAACAGAAAATTTCAAAATTAAATTTTATTAATGGATGAAAGTTACTTCCCTTTTCACATAGCCTACAAATTGTAGTTTTAAAAAGATATTTAACAGATTCATGCTATAAAATTCATCTTAAATAATAAAATTTATCAAAACAACAAAAATGAGTTTGTCAAAAGTTTAAGCACAGTAGTTTTTTAGTCTTTAGTAGAACAAGAAAAAAAAATAATACTTGATTATTGCTCCTTCCTGCTGAATTATTTTATATATACGGTCTTCCATTGTTAAAAAGAGGTTCTGTATTGTTTCTGGTTCATGTTTAAACCAAGCGTTCTCAATGGAATCTTTCAAATCTTTAACTGAAGAATACTGCTTTCCATTTGGATAAACTGCATGAGTGAGAATACCCCACATATTTTTTATAAAGTTTAAATCAGGACTAATTACCGGCCATTTCAAAACAGACACTGTTTTGGACTTAAGCCACGATGAAATTCAGTTTGAGGTATGGATGGAAGCATTATCATGTTAAAATAACCATGTTTCTCCCCCTAAAACCTCGGCAACAGGTAGCAAAGGATTTGCAAGTGTCTCTTAGTAGTTTTCAAAGTTTTCACGACCATTGATGAATGCTAGAGATGTCTGACCATTGAAAGAAATAGCCCCATACCATTACAGAACTACCATTATGTCATTGGCTAAATACACTCCTAGGTTCTTTACGGAGATCATGTCAATAGTACTTAAACCCATCAGGGTCATCAAGGATCCATTTTTTTTCATCACTGAATATGACATTCAGCCTCTTTTCACCAAATGACATATGTTCTTTGGTCCATTGTAATCTAGCTTCTTTATGGTGTCGTTTGAGACACGGTAATCAAGCCATTTTACGTATTTGATGTATTTGAATTCCAAAACTCTTCTATAAATAGTTTTTTTCGATATTTGTTCTCCAACTGCATATTTTTTTTTTCGAAAGGGAGTAATTACCAGTTGAAGCCAAATTTCTGATGCGGCTATCTTCGCTCAAACTAGTCACTCGCGGCCTTCCTGAACGAAATTTTCGTTTTAAATCATTATCACGAGCCAAAATGTTATGAATACCCTGTTTTGACCTTTTTAATGCACATGCAATTTCAGAAACAGAATTACATTTTGCTCTCATACTTGAAATTTTTATCATCTCCTCCTCTGAAAATTCTTTCGACTTGGGCATTTTGTACTACCTCAAAAACATCAGCGGACTGATTCTTATACACCCAGAAATTGTTTGCTTGCGCAACCGTTTACGTCAGACTGTAAAATTTGCATAAAAACGATTTTGTGCTTAAACTTTTGACACGGTCATTTTTCTTCTATTCTTAAACTCCATTGTTTTAAATAAAATTTAAAAGTTAATTTAAATGAATATGATGTAAAAATAGATGTTATTAACATATACAAGACAGATATTGAAATTAAAGGTAATTGTGCGCTCCCGAAGATTGATTAAGAGATCAGCGCCACCTAGCCGATAAATGATGTAACGCTCAGTTGAGCTTCGTTGTCCCTCGAACAACACGTCTGTATCGAGCGCCCTCGCTCTCAAATCAAAAGCTCATTTAAATGTTTGCCCCCTGGCAATAATCAATAAAAACCTATGGTGAAATAAAAACAGTCCACTTTTCTCTAACGCTCCCGACATATGGTCCTAGCCGACCGGAGAACAGCTAAAAAAATGACCACTTTAACTACTTTAAATCGCCAACGCGGCGTATTGAAAACTAAAGTAAATAAAATCACGAAATTCATTAACGAATATGAATGCATTCATCTAAAAGGATAGCAAGAAGAGCAGCAAGAAGAACGACTCCGCTTAGAAAGCAAAAGGGCTTCTATTTTGGAAATTAAAACGTCATTACATAATTTGATAGTGTCGTATACAACTCTTTCGGAAGATGTCGACATTACTGATTCTTTGGAACTAGCAACTGAGCTAGAGGATGAACTGGAAGATTCAGAGGTAAAACTTAACATTATTCTTTCTAAATATGAATGTGTTAATATCAAAGAAAATCCTACTGTTAGTAATAGCATTAAAATTCCAGACTTAACTCTACCCAATTTTTATAGAAAATATGATGAATTTCAAAATTTTAAGTCTCAATTTATGTCTATTATCGGAACTAATAAGAATTTAAATTCAACTCAGCAGTTATGCTACTTAAAGGGCTGTTTAAAGGGTGAAGCCAAAAGGCTTGAGTCAGCTCAAGATACTTACGAATCTCTTTGGCAATCTTTAGAAGAAAGATATGAAAATAAAAGAGCTGTCATTCATTGCCATATTATTAAACTACTTAATTTTTCAAAAGTACCCGATTCTCCTAACCATTTAATGCAATTAATTGATCAACAAAATGTAATTTGCGTGCATTAAAATTACTTGAATTTGAATCTAATGAGCTGTCAGATGCTTTAATAATGCACATCTTGTTTCAAAGATTGGATTCTGAAATAAAAAAATCGTTCGAAATGAAATTAAATAAAAACGAAATTCCTAAATTAGCTAGATTTTAAAGCTTATTGGAAGAAAGAAGTCGTATTCTTCAAAATACTGTTATTTCAAAGGAACAAAAAAGGTCTCCTTATAATAATTGGAAATCTGGCACTAAGCCAAACATGGAAAAATCCTTTTTAACAAAATCAAAACAGCGAAAAGGGTGTATTTTAGGATGTACAGATTCACATTCTTTATATAGATGTGAGAAATTTAAACAAATGAACGTGATAAAAAGATCAGAGGTTGTTAAAAGTAACAATTTATGTCAATCTTGCTTAAATAACCATTTACCTAACCCTTGTTTATCTAAAAATAAATGCCTTTCTTGTGACAGCAAAGAGCATAATTCATTACTTCATTCATTAAATGAAAATAATAATATCAGAAGGCAATTCATAGTAGAAGACCAGACAATAGATAGGCGCCGAATGGATTCCCCTCCCTCCCTTTCTCCTGATAATAAAACATTTTTCACGAAGGAAAATGAAATAAATAAATCTTGCGTAATTTTAAACACAGCTGTGATATATTTGAAGGACGGTTCTGTGGAATTTCAACCTTTAATTGCTGCATTAGACAGTTGTTCCAGCTCGCATTTATTGACCTCTCATGCAGCAAATCTGTTAGGCTTGCGTAAACAAAAAACTCATATTTCCATTTCCGGACTTAATGATTTATGTTTAAACGCTAAATCATTTGTTAGTACGGAATTAACGAATGAATACAAAACTAAATCTTATCAATTAGATATGTTAGTTGTTCCTAAAATCGCTAGTCTACCACCCAAATATATAAATACGTCAAAATTAAAATTGCCATCGAACATAGAATTAGCGGACAATAATTGGAATAAGCCGAAACGCGTACATGCACTGATTGGAGCGCAGTTATTCTATGAATTAATAGGGTCTAATAAAATTAAAATTGATGATTCCCAATTAATGTTAGTAGAAACGTTTTACGGGCACGTTATATCGGGAACTGTATGCAATTCTATCTCAAATTTAAGGGAATATTCTGATTCTTGTTTTTTAGTAACAGATTATAAAAATCTGGAAAAAGAAATAAGTTCTTTTTGGGAAATGGAGCAAGTAAGTGAATTAAAACCCTTAGTTAGTGAGGAGTTAAATTACTGTAATGAACATTTTTTAAAGACTCACTATCGGAAACCGGACGGCAGATATGTAGTTGAATTACCCTTTAAGATTCAAATGTTAGATAATTCTCTGGGAGATTCAAAACAAATTGCCGCTAAAAGATTAAATCAGTTATGGAACCGTTTAGAGCGGGATACCAAATTAAAGGAATTATTCTCAGAATTTCTAAAGGAATACACTACTTTAGGACACATGGAAGAAAACTCCGATGACATAAATCCTGATAAAGGATATTTTTTCCCTCATCACGGTGTTTTGCGACCATCAAGTACTACAACTAAATTGAGGGTTGTTTTTGAAAGGGAGTTGTAAAACTACTAATGGGAAGTCTTTATACGACTTATTGTTTAAAGGAGAGATAATACAGGATGATCTTTTTTCATTTATGATTCGTTTTAGAAAACATATTTTCGCATTTACAGTTGATGTAAATAAAATGTTTCGACAAATAGAAGTAAATCCGTCGCATACTAGATACCAAAAAATATTGTGGAGAGAAGGGAGGGAGGAACCTGATAAAATCTACACCCTGAAAACGGTCACCTACGGTTGTGCAAGTAGTCCATACCTTGCCACTAGAATGCTCCAACAGTTAGCGGTAGATGAAGCAAACAATTTCACATTAGCTGCCGAAGTTGTAAAGAACGATATGTACATGGACGATTGCCTGTCAGGTGCATCAGACATTTCTGATTTTTTTGAAATTAAAAAACAATTAACAGACATCTTCAGAAAAGGTCAGATGGCCTTGCATGAATGGCGTTCTAATGTTATTGAAGAAATAAATCCTGATTATCAAACATTTCCCTTTAAAGAAAATGCCGAAGAAACTTCAACAAAAACTCTCGGAATACTGTGGGACTGTACTAGTGATACATTTAACTTTAAAGTTATCGTCAACAGAAGTTCTCACTATACAAAACGCGAAATTCTAAGTCAAATTGCAAGACTCTTTGACCCCCTTGGCTTGCTCGGTCCTGTAATTTGCCGTGCAAAAATCTTCATGCAACAACTATGGTTGCTAAAGTGCGACTGGAATGATGAAATTCCACTTCATGTTGCTCAAGAGTGGGACAATTTCCTCAATTCACTAGTTCTTAAAGAAACATTCAAAATACCCAGATGTATTCTTATTAAAGATGCGTCAACTATCCTCTTACATGGGTTTGCTGACGCATTGAGAAGACATTCGGAGCTTCCCTTTATCTTCAAACGAACTCTGACTCAAATTCGCCTGTTTGCCACCTCATTTGCAGCAAAAGAAAGTTGCCCCTATTAAAACTGTCAGCATACCGAGGCTTGAACTTTCAGCCTGTCTATTGTTGTGCCAACTTGCTCAAAATGTAATTAGAGCCATGAAACTTCAAATCGACAAGGTCATACTTTGGTCGGACTCTACGATTCCCCTAGCATGGATAAACATGTCCCCACATCTTCTAAAAACTTTCGTTGCGAACTGAGTGTCTAAGATTCAAGAAATTACCAAAAACTACGAGTGGAGATATGTGCCGTCAAAACTAAATCCAGCGGATGTGTTATTCCGAGGTCAAGATGCAAAATCGCTTGCTACAAAAAAACTGTGGTTTGAAGGACCCGATTTCCTGAAACAAGACATTGTAAATTTTTGTCCACAAAAGGACTCTCATACCAAAGACGAACAATATTTAAAGGAACTAAAGTCAGTTCCGGTTCTCACTTCAGTTATAATTTATGACTTTATGAACTCGTTTCTTACCATTTCAAATAGTTATATTAAATTAATGAGAGCGTTAGCATTTATTTCCAGGTTTGTCCACAACTGTAAAAATCAGACAAAACTTAAGGGTTCCTTAACTCTAGACGAACTGAGGGTTTCTAGAAATTTCTTAATTAAGAGAGCTCAAGGTGAGTATTTTTCATCAGAAATTTCGGCATTGAAAAAGGGCATGTCTATCCCTGTAAAAAGTAAGTTGAGATTTTTAGATTCCTACTTAGATAAAAATCGTCTATTAAGAGTGGGTGGTCGTTTGACCAACTCAAATTTAAGCTATGGCCGATCTCACCAAATCATTTTACCCCCAAGTAGTAAATTTACTAAAATTATCTTTCTTTACTATCATAACCGAGACTTGCATGTTGGTCCTCAAGGGCTATTAAATAGTGTAAGACAATTATTTTGGCCCATTACTGGAAGAAACATTGCTCCTCAAGTTGTACACGAGTGTGTTCAATGTTTCAAAATAAAGCCTTCAATTGTAAGTCAAATAATGGGTAATTTACCCCCTGAGTAATTCAAGGGCCACCATTTTCTAATGCAGGTCTTGACCTATGCGGTCCATTTTTTATTAAATATCGCAACCAGAGAAAAGGGATATTTAATAAAGTTTATGTGGCCATTTTCATATGCATGGTTACTAAAGCTGTGCATTTCGAACTACTTTCTGACTTAACTTCTGCTGCATTAATTGCAACACTTAAAAGATTTTTTGCTCGCAGAGGCAAAAGTAATACTATCTTTTGTGACAATGCATCCAACTTTGTAGGAGCATGTGCGGAACTAAAGAGATTATTAAATTCTATAAATAAAAACAAGGATGATGTATCAAAATTTCTGTCATCCGAGCAAGTTCTCTGGAAATTTCTTTCCCCTCGTTCCCCAAATTTTGGAGGACTCTGGGAGAGAGGCGTCGGACAGTTCAAATACCACTTAAAAAGAACTATTGGTGTTACGAAATTAACCATTGAAGAATTTTTAACTTTTACTACTCAAATCGAAGGTATTCTAAATTCGCGCTCTTTTTCCCCATTATCTTCTGAAATAGAAGACTATGAAGTTTTGACCCCAGGACATTTCTTGATTGGTAGACCAATTAATGCTCTTCCTGAGCCAAATTTGATTAATGTAAGAGAAAACTTGCTCGACCGATGGCAGAAAACTCAAAAAATCGTGCAACTAATTTGGAAAAATTGGTCCAATTCTTATTTAAGCCATTTGCAGCAGAGATCCAAATGGCTCTTTAAAAAATAAAATGTTGCACCAGGTATGATGGTTCTGGAAAAGGATGGAGACCTACCAGTTTGTAAATGGATAGTAGGTCGTATTTCAGAAATCATCAAGGGAAATGATGACAATGTTAGGGTTGTAATAATCCGGACTTCATCCGGAATTTACAAAAGAAGTATCTCTAATATTTGTGTTCTACCAATTGTAAATAACGAAAATATTAATTAAGCTTAACCTATTTCTATTGAATTTATTATTTCTTATTATTGTATTTATATTAAGTGTAACCATTAATTTGTAATAGTATCTGTATGTTATTGTATATTTAATGGTTGAGTATCATTGAACTATCAGAATACTTCAATGGGGGCCGGTATGTGCGCTCCCGAAGTTTGATTAAGAGATCAGCGCCACCTAGCTGATAAATGATGTAACGCTCAGTTGAGCTTCGTTGTCCCTCGAACAACACGTCTGTATCGAGCGCCCTCGCTCTCAAATCAAAAGCTCATTTAAATGTTTGCCCCCTGGCAATAATCAATAAAAACCTATGGTGAAATAAAAACAGTCCACTTTTCTCTAACGCTCCCGACAGTAATATATAAAGTTTTATTTTAAAATTGATATTGTGCTTAAACTTTTGACAAGCACTGTATAGATACAGGGTGAGTCATAAATATCGAATCAATAGGCTATCTCCTTAAATATTGCCCCTAGTCCCATACTTCCAATTGCAAAAGTTCATAAAAAGGTGAAATTTCTGATAAGATAAGTTGCAACTCCACGCGGGGTCTATTTGAAAAAATAAGAAAATTAAATTTTTATACGGCCCCGTAGGGCAAAATCTCCAGTTAGGAAATTATTCCTTATGCATTCCTAAATAGAACAAAAAAAAATTTCATCTCCATTTCTAAAAACCTGACAGAGATATTAAAATCCAAAATTCGTGACTTATACCACTTAACCATGACTGTAAAAGAAGAGTTTTATCTCATTTTGAAAGCAAATGGGGGATCGTCCGAAAATTGTGCCTTATTAAATATCGATTGAAGACAGAGCCTCTTATTTGGACATAACAAAGCAGTGTATTAAATTAAATCTAAACTTGTTTTCAAAGTATGTTGGTAGTCTGCACTGGAGGTCTGCATGGATCGAAATGTCTAGGTCCGTCCCAAATCGACCCATAGGGAAAAATGTTTGACCCGGCCTGGAAAAATGTTAAAATCATAACCCAGACCGGCCTGGAAAAAAGTTTAAATCATAGTCCTTCTCTGCCATGAATTTCTACGTAGTTTTTTTCTTCTATGTGGTTAAAAATTGTTTCGTATGGAAGAGTTTTGACCAAAAATACTTATTATATCGTTTTGTGTATTATATATTTATACTTTTTATTATTAAAGATTAGTCAAAGGCTGTGATGTATTTATTTTATCAATGAATCTATATGTATATGTAAATGTTTCACCTATATTTTAGTACCGTTAATCCATATTCCATGCATTGGAAACTTAGAAAAATGTTATACAGTAAAAACTTTTAAGACAGAATCACATAGGAAAGAAAAAAAATGTGTTATAGACAAATGGCATTCCCAGGAAGTGTAAATGGAGTTTTTTTTTTTTCTCAGGCATTATTGTATTTATTTTGCAGTATTAACACAGTTTCCGTTTAAAACAGAATTCTGTCATAATCAGATTTTTTTCACTGGTTTTATAGTATTTAAAATTTTCCCCTTTAAATATGGTATTCCTTAAAAAAATAAATTTGTTTATTATTATTTTTTAATAAAAGCAATTTTAAAATCTATGTGGTCTTCGTAAAAATTTTGATTGAACCAAATTTTACTTATTTTATTTTATGCGCGTATAAGGTCATTCAGAGACATATATTTTAATATGGATTGTTGGAGACTGGGATTGACAATTTCGTCCAGTGCAGACCTAGGAAGAAGGAAGCAGTCCCCTCGGTATGAAAAATACGTTAGGCCCGGCCAAGCGAGTCGCCAGAAAAAAGTAACGTCTCGGTCCTGACTAGGCCTGGTCATAGAATACTAATTTTTTAAAAGCCTCTCCAGGACAATAAAAAGTCTGAAGTTGTGAGCGCTAAATTTTAGAAAAAGACTTAATCTGCGTCTTAGAAAACGCATTCTTTTAAATAAGACGAACATTTAAAGAGTACACTTCGTTTTTCTGCATAACAAATTTTAAATATGTCATTTTTGATTATTTTTTATTAGTTTTGTTTCGTCAAATTTGAAAAAATATTTACTTTTGAAAATATGATTTTTTTAAGTTACATTATTTTTTTAATAAATGTTTTTGATATAAAGAATTTTTAAATTAATATAGAAAAAGAAAAACCCTGGAACAAAACTAAAATCAAATTTTCATCTTTAATTAAACGGAAAGAAATTGAAATTCGATAAATAATGTTTCGAGTTATAACGATTTTTAATTATCTCATTTAAACCAGTACTAAACATACGAAGTTTTTATTAATTGTATGAGAAATTTTAGGATGTGTTTTTCTTAGCAAATTACATGGCTAACCATCACAAAAAAGAAAAAAAAATCAAAATTCTGACTCAAAAGATATATTTTTTACACGTTTCCTAGAATTGTTAAAGCAAGATTGTTTTTTCAATTGTGCAAATTTCAATTTGTGTCTAGTCCATTAAAACCTGATGAATTATTTAAACGGGTGTAACTCTGCACGTTTTGAAGATATGAAGATGCAACTTTTTGTGTCTTATTCAGGACTGGATAAGGAAAGTTTTCTTAATTGGAATTTTTATCCTACGAGAGGCCGTATAAAAATTTAATTTTCGTATTTTTTCAAAAAGACCCACCATGGAATTGCAACTTATCTTATCAAAAATTTCACGTTTTTAAATTAATTTTTGCAATAGGAAGTATGGGTCTAGGGGCAATATTTAAGGAGTTAGAATATTTTTTCGATATTTGTGACTCACTCTGTGTATATACTCATATAAAAATAAAACAATTAAACTTTCAAAAGCTACCTGAGAGACATAATATACAATTAAAACTAGAAAATATAACTCAAAAAGAGAATGAAAAAAAGGTACAAACTCTAACAACAACAAGCAGGAATTCCGGAGGGAGGCTACTTGATAATGATGTGCAAGCTGCTTTTTACCGGTTTTACACATGTAAGGTCCGCCATACCTGCGAAGCGCAGACTAAAACTATGAATTACAAAAATATAGTATTGTACCAGCCGACATTTAATTTGTAAACCACCAGTTAATTGACACTTATATCGAAACGCAAATATATCACTTTCTAGTATTTCTTATTTTTTATAAAGTTCAAAGTCAACTGCGTTAAAAAACTCAAAGGATAACCATGATCTATAGCAGTATTATAGAGTTTAATTATTTCTTGATAATATTTTCAAAGCTGGAATTTAATCTCCCTATACGAGTTAAACCATTGATATAAATATTTTTTAAAATAAAAAAAAATGCACATTTGAACGGAAATGTAAAACTTTAATTGTGTTAAAACCAAAATCCTCCCTGTCATAATATCATAAATACAATCGTGTGGAGTAGTTTAAGACCAGCAGCGGAAGTTTGGTATTTTAACTCAAAGTATCATTAATGCAGAATATTATGCCATCTTGTCTGTCGATTGTATCAGACTCGTTCGCCTGCTATAAATAACTTTTCCCGTCTTATATTTTGTAAGTTATTTGTAGATTTAACCATGCGTGTAGTTTTAAATCTTAGTAATGAGTAAAATAATCGTCACTTTCAATTGCAAAAAGGAAATAAATAGTCACTCTACATGAAGTTGGCTTTTTCTGAACGTGAAATAGTTAAAAAGGTATCGTTCATCAAATTGAAAATAATTTTTTTAAAGAAAATTCACGGATCTGAAGAAAATTGGTTGGTCAAGAAAAACTAGTGCTTGTGATTATCATGTTATCCGAAGGATGGTAATGCGATTTCCTGCAGTATCCTGCAAGAAGATGAATCATTATCTCGTTGCAAATGACACAGACGGCAGTTTGAGCACTATTTCAAAAGAATTAACCAAAGGTTCTAATTTTTTATACCACAAACCTGCTAGGAAATTTTGACTTACTCGGAATATAACAAAAAGACTGACATTCGTTGGGAAAACATAAAAACTGTACAGTATAATTGTATGGAGCGTTACTATTTTCCGATAAGTCAAGTATTCAGCCATTCCGTGCTAGAAGCCTTCATCGCCCCACGGGAAAGAAATATGAGGATATAAATACATATTTCACGGTGATACATCTTCCAAGCCACATAATACGGGGTGCAATTTCTGTTCCTTGTTCTTCTCCTCTGTATTTTCTGCTGCTAAAACCATTGTAAATGAAAGTTGTTCCCTTAATTTTCTGCGTGATAAGTTGAAACTTCACACACAAATTCATCAATGTTCCATTTCATAGATGATGGTGTTCCGTATCACAGACTGTTAGAGACTTTCTGATTGCAGAGCAAATTCATATGCTTCAAGGGCCAGGTAACAATCCAGATCGAAACCCAGTTGGCAATCTATGGTATAATTTTAAAAAGAGAAGGTGGAAATACAATCATCTAATGCTATGGAAATTATTCAAGTCATAAACTATCTCTAGTGTACAGCGATTTGTCAACCCCACCGCTAGTCTCTGATCTATATTACGCCGAACAGGAATGCAGTAGTGCTTAAAAACAACAGAGGTGATACAGAATACTGAGATTAATTTCGATTTTTCAATAAAAGTACTTGAAAGTCGATTTTGATAGCTTTTAAATAGCTTTTATTCGTGAATTCCATTAAATCTAAAATTTTTATGAATTGTCATAATGTTTTGCAAACGACTGTATATGTGATCGCTTTATTGCCTTTAATTGCAATAAATATGTCTAGAGGGTTAACTCAATTATGATCATCTGAAGCTTTCTTCGGGTTTTAACTGCCAAGGTAAAATTAAAATGTATGAATCGGGGTGCCTTTCCTTTTAATTATCAAAATGAGATTGATGTTTTTGAAAGTTATAAAATTATTATTTATATTGGCATCTTTTTCATACACGTATAGATAGATATCCGCAGGGATGGAGCTACAGATCCTCCCCATTGGATTGCCTTTAATTTGTTTATAAACCAGTGATCTATGATATAATTAGTGTTCTTTTACAACGAAATTTAAAAAGATTCCCAAACTGTTCGGGTTTTTAATTTGTATTATTATATTTTATAAGAAAATCAATAATTTTCACCTTTAAATCACTCAAATTTATACTGATATACAAATATTTGAAATATACAAGTTTCCACCATATTGTTTTTATTATTCAGCTTACTTATTAACTCAAAACTTTTTCAAATAATACCTTCAGGATTGTCACTGAAAATTTTATCAAAGATTTTATTTACAGAATCCCCTCTAAAATTGAATCGAACAACAACTTAGAATTGCATTCGTGATCGCATCTTTAACTAACCAACAAAAAATCTCGTCTATTATCATCCGTCTAACCGACTGTGAGAAAGTTTTAAACTTCTTTGGCTTAAAATCGCAAATACAGTCAACTGACTCCTAATCTCCAATCAACAATTCTTAAAAGGTATTAATTTACTGCTCTCGGATCCTCACTTAAATCAATTACCGTGATGCTAGAATTGTTTTCTAGAATTTTTCGAATTCTAAACCCGGGTACATAGCGTGTAAATAAAAAACTAGTTGGATGTGCCAATCCCAAAACTTTCTTCTATCTCATACGTACATTTTAATATTTAAAAAAATAATTACTCATTTTAATGCTTTAATAATTTTAATTCAATACCATACAAACTTTGATTTTCATCTTAAATTTCTGCGTTAATCAATTAATCGGTGTAAAAACAAATTTCCGTCTCTGTACGAGCCGATGGTCAATACAATGATAGGCAGATTTTCTTTTTTAATTCAGGGAAGACTTACTTGCCTTACCAAAAAAAATCATATACATAAAATTTAGTTCAGTTCTAGAACTAACTTCATACACTTTTAAGTGATGCAGTATTGAGAATGGCATAAAATTTGCTATTGCAGTGCCCCCTTCCGGCGGATTTTTTTCAGATTCCGGGCGATCCAACTAGTCATAGCCATACAATTACACAAAAAATTTCGTTGAATTCGATGCATAATTTCATGTACTTTTGGTCGGTACAGTATTGAAAATGGCACAAAATTTGCTATTGCAGTGCCCCCTTCCGGCGGATTTTTTTCAGATTCCGGGCGATCCAACTAGCCATAGCCATACAATTACACAAAAATTTCGTTGAATTCGATGCATAACTTCATGTACTTTTGGTCGGTACAGTATTGAAAATGGCATAAAAATCGCAATTGCAGCGCCCCCTTCCAACTGATGTTTTTCAAATTCAGGCAGGACCAACTAGCCATAGTCATACACTTACACAAAAAATTTGGTTCATTTCGATGCTTAACTTCATATACTTTTGGTCGGTACAATATTGAAAATGGCACAAAAATCACGATTGCAGCGCCCCCTTCAGGCGGAATATTTCAAAACTGAAAGGGGACCTGCTTGCCACAGCCAAAAATATTCACAAAAAATTTGGTTTAGTTCTATGCATATCTGCATACACTTTTTGATGGTAGAATGGCGACATACATACAAACACACAGACAGACAGACACACAGACAGACAGACACACGGACAGACAGACAGACATTTTATAAAAACATGTTTTTTGGAATTTCTGACCCCTAAAACCTTTAAATCCATCGAAAACCGGAAGTCGAAAAAATTTCGATTACAATACTTTCTTCTATTGAAGATAGAAGAAAGTAATAATCTCTGGCGTCGATATGGCATCTAAAACTAGAAATTACTTCTCGAACGATAATGTTATTGAAAGAAAAATTGAATTTATCGATATGTAACAAATCTAAAACGCTGTATATTACGTTAATTAAAACGTTTATACTAGAGCTTTTAACTAAATAATGATTTTGAAAAAGTAGGATTTTTAGAACGTCATAAAGTAGAAAGAAGTAAAATTTTGTACAAATTTAAAAATAAGTAATTGGTTTCATAAACACAGGAAAATTAATGTGAATTTTACTATGGATTTAAATAATAAAAGTTTAAAAACTATATATTTTAATTAGTGTAATTTTTTTAGATTTAAGTTAGTTTGATAAACAATTTTAGGATCATGATTTAATACCTTTCATATAAAGATTCATACATTAGTTTAAAAATAGTGCTTTAATTTAAACAGCCAGAATAATGAATGGAATATTATCAAAAAGATATTAATATAGTACAATGTTAACTTTGACAAAGAAATGAAATTTGGAAATATATCTATATATATATATGTATAGTATCTACAAGTATCTTAAATCTGTTGGAAAATATAATGTTTAACCGCATTTATTAAATTAGGTTTTCTGTTTAGCCAAAATTCGTATGGCGTGGTATTAATGCATTTTTAAGGTAAGCGATTCTGTAAATGATTTGCAGTACAAATTGTTTCTCACAACAATTTGTGTGGAAGGTTCACTTCATTTAACATACTTCGGATCATATCTAATAATGTATTTTTTTTTTCTCTCAGCAACACCATTTTGGCTTGGACAATGTGGTACAGTGAGCTGGTGTTCGATTCCTTATGTTTAAGATACTCTTCTAATTCATCACTAACATATTCCCCACCGTTGTCGGATCTGATGGCGCACAGAGGTCCCAAATCGCGATTTAGTGGCCAAAAATCAGTTCTATCTTTCATAGTGGTTATGATTCTTTTTTCATTTTATAGCATTCTATATGATATTACATCGTGAATTTAAACCAAATGTTGTAGGGGTTCCGGGGGTGGGGATTGGGGATAAAAAAAGGGGGAAAGTTTTTTTTCGATTTAAATTTTTTTTTCTTCACGAGTTTAATTTCACCAGAATGAAAATTTTCGATTTTTGAATTTTGGTGAATATTTAATCTTTTTCGAGGGAAATCATCTGATTCAATATCCCTGGAAATTTGTACCTCTTCTCCCCCCTCATTGAAAATATATAGTTTAAAATCTTTTTTTTCTTTTTAATGTTATTGCAAAATAAAAACAAAAGATTGCAAGTAATCAACGAAATACATAAAAAACCAATTTGGAAGTTTTCCGAAATTATTTTTGACGGTCGAGATGTATTCCCTTAATTTTTCGTATACTTCACCCTTTTTCGACATTAGATAGATTACACAAAATCTAGAATCGTAAATGAAATTAATGAAATAACACTTTCCCCGTATGGTGTGTGTATTTATCGGACCACATACTTTACTGTGTTTAACTTTTTTAAATAATAAATTACAATAATTAAATGAGCCACGAAAAATTCTGACTTTTTCGTGCAGTAACTTTCACATGATATAGAGAACAAATGCGGAACTTAGTTCGAAAATCATTAATGTGAATTTTAACTTAATGATAATTTGCATTCTTATCGTAGCATATGGGAGAGGTTCTTTAATATCTTGATTCGGGAATTATTAAATTGGAAAATGTCTTTCAACAAAGTCGATGATAATCATGATATTATTCGGCCCAATAAAATCACCCCCTAGAGTTCACTCCTAATTACTATTTACAAACAATCACCTTGAAATGGACAACAACTCAAGTAAGGAAAAAAAACAACTTATTCGAAATTCTTTTATGAATTATTCTGTTATTTAATTCACTACTTAAAAGTTGTATTTTTCTAATTTTATTTCTTTACTGGCTACATAGAGTATGCTTTTTATTCATCACGCAATGTTGTGTACATATTACCTAAAAATAATTTTAAGTCGAAATAAATCAAGCTGCTCCTCTATCAAAAAGGCTCACACTACAAAATTATTTTCAAGTGGCTTTCACAAGCAATTAATTTCAAATAGGCAATACATCATTTAAGAAAAAAAATTACTTTAAAACTCCGTTACAAACTATCAAGATTAATCAAGAACTCTCATCTTTTCAGATTACATTTTTCAACCAAGATGTTTGTTAGAAAGTTTCCTTTTGTAAGCAATATTGTCTAATATTTTTGTGTACAATAATATATATTCCTTTATTCACGTGGTCAATAACATGTATTCCTTTATTCAAAGTACAAACTTTTTTTCAAGTGGCTTTCACAAGCAATTAATTTCAAATAGGCTATACATCAATTAAGGGAAAAAATGATTTTAAAACTCCGTAACAAACTGTCAAGATAAATCAAGTAACTCTCATCTTTTCAGTTCAGATTTTTCAATCAAGATATTTGGTAGAAAGATTTCTTTATCAGCAATATTGTCTAATATTTTTGTGTAGTAAAAAAATCGAATTATTTATTTATTTCAACATGTAAAAATATTTGGGAAAACAAAATTGTATGGTAATTTGATATTGGAAATTCTTTATTTTTCTCAGTACGTGTAGTTGTAAGGTTATATCAATTCAAAATTGTTACTTCTGGTTTATTGCACTATATGTGTATTTTTTAAGACATGCGATGTTTTTTTTCTTTTTGTAGCATTAAAGGGAATTATTTTAGTTTAGAGCTTATATTATTATTTAATTATGAATGTTTATAATTTGAGAAGTAATTTCAACTTAAGTAATGCAGTTATTATAGATAAAGTTTTCGATTCCCTTTATTTGTATATAAAAAGGTTGATATCAATTTTTCAAAATTTACCATAATTAAAAAAACTAATAATGCAAATAATGTTTTAGAGATAATAAAACAGCAATTTATTAATATGGGTATCAATTACAACTGATTATTTTAGATGCAATCAAGTTGGAAGAATATTTACACTACGCCAAATTTAAATGTTTAATATTCTCTATTAATAAATCAATAATATATATTCCTTTCTTTAAAAAAAATATCGTAAAGCACTTAAAAATAGCCCTTTTCGAACACTACCTTCCTCCTTACCATTATTATCCTTAAAACTTTGGAAAAATGTAACCCCTGCTAGGGGATTCTTTGGTTCATTCACTACACTGTAAAAAATGTGTACAGTTACTAAGATTTTTCTAATAGATTTGTATTCCAAGAATTTTTGATGCATCTGTAACAGACAAACTCATGTAACCTTCCTCGGTTACATGAAATTTTGCTTTTATCTTTATATGAAAAGTTCTTGAAATACAAATTTACTAGAAAATTTTAATATCCTTACAGTTTTTTTTTTTTTTTTTTTTTTTTTTTACAATGTACGTTTTATATAATTTGAAAACACTTCATATGTTTCACTATTGAAACCACTTGCAATAGGATCAGCTAATGATATGATACAGCAAACTTGATAAACAAATATTGTTTTAACATGGCATTTCTAAGAAACCGGGGCTATTGAGTACCAAACTAGATCTAGCACAAAGCAGTTCGAAAATTAGTTTTCATGTTAGCTTTATTAAAAAGCTTTATAAAAAAGGAAAAGGAAAAACTAAAATTACAGATGAGTTGCAAGTCACTAAATGTAATATTTTGAAATTTACTTTATTTGTAGAAGAATACACATTTTTTTAGTAAAGGAGCAAAATAACACCAAAAGGACAAACATGGCCCTGGTTGGCAGTACCAATTTTATATTTGTGTTAACATTAATCTAGAATAACATTTTGTTTCTTTAAAATTATAAATTTTAAGAAGTTTTCAAGTAATTTACATTCAAGTTATTGATACACAAAATGAAACTTATTAACATATTAGTTAGGCATGCAATTCTTTAACTTAATTCTATATTATTTAATGTGCTTGCATGCGTGTTTCAATTAATTTTGCGAGTAGCAAAGATATATAGTTGATATGTTTCTATAACTTGTTTAAATAACCCCTATATATATTTTTTCTCTGATTACTCATTGATTATAGTCTGGATATCAAAATCATAAGAGTTTTCATAATACTCAATAATTGCTAGCAAGTGATGAAATAAATTTTAAAAAATAAAAAATATCTTTTATCTATTCCTATTTTGACATGATTCATTGCTTTCTACAGCAACAGTATCAAGAAAACAAAATAATGAACATATTTTTGCAAAATATGCAAATTGAAAACTAGTAAATTTAAGAAAAAAAACTCGAACAAAAGCATATTGAAATAAACTGTAATATAAATGATGGAAAAATAGTGAATGTCATATATTTTGTTTCATTATCCTGTAAAACCGTTTTTTCCAAATCCTAAGGAGTTCCATGGTAGCTGACTCAGTGTAAAAATTATCACAGCGCAAGAAGATCTCTATTGATTCGCTGGTTATGGATGGAAATAAGATTTTGGTGGATTAATTATTCTACTTTTTTAAATCAATTAGTAAAGGTTCTTTGTTATATAATCTGTTCAAAGCTGCAGTATTATACTACTAATTGATACCTGCTGTATGTTCTTTCATTCTAGATATAAGCTTTCTATGTGTCATTCCTATATAAAATTGCACTGTTTCATCTTCTTTGGGGGAAAAGTAGTATTTCATGTACCCTTGATAGTTTATTTGGCTCTATTGGGTATATTTTCCTTCATACTATTTTATTTTTAATTTCGCCGATGGTTTTGCAACGATGGAGATGTTGTATATAATGAATTTAATGAAAATCTAGTAAAGATGAGAATTAAGAATTTTGCAATTTGATATTACATTTCTATTTATTTCTCCTGTTCTTAAATATTTAATAAAGTTAAAAATTGAAATTTCAGAATTAGTTAAAGTACGATTTGTATAATAGAACGCAATTTGTCTGCCAAGTCAAATCTTTGTGGAAAGCATCTAAAATGCCAATTTTAGCGGTCGATTTGATATTATGTTTTGTTGCAGCCAGTCCTCCATGTTTTCATACGTTTTGTTGCAGGATAAAACAATTTAAAAATAACGAGTCAACCGGTAATATCGGGTTTTCGGGTGTTTTCCACCAAGATATAATAAACAAACACATAATAGATCTTAACAGACCAATTGCATTTAAATATGCAAATAAAGTTCGAACTTATTCTGGAAATTCAGTCTCTAATTCCATGGAATTATTGTATGTAATGCCGTTTCGTGGTCTAATAGTATCTAAAATTTTAGTTAAACGTAAAAGCTCATACAGCAAATTAAAAACTTTTCCAGAATTTATCACTCACAAACAGTACCGAAACTAAAGAATTTTTTGTATCCCTCTAAATAAATGACCATTGTTATAAGCGTCATGTTCTACAGGAAGAAACTTGTAGTTCTTCTCAGTAATGTTTCATTATGATTGACATAAATTCTTTGCACTTCATATTATTCAAAAAGCATGTGCCAATGCACCTCAGAAAGCCATATCAGTTGCCTTATGTTTCAAATAGTGCAATGAAAATACACCCAAAAGATTTTTCCATGGGTCATAATATAGGACAATTTTTTGCGATTTCTTTTAATAGATCTGTAAATACTGCATACTCCAAATTTTAAAGGGAAATATGCCACAGCAAAACTCCATTATTTAAAGTAAATCGATTACATGAAAATCCTGATGTATTTACGAGAGTTAGAACGAGGACATGTCATAGAAATATTTAAATATGAGACAGATGCAAACAGACAAATCGAAGCCAAAAACTCTTTTTAACACTGTAAAAATGTTATAAAAATCGATTATCATATCAATATTCCAAGTAAAGATACTTCATGGACGACATGTGAAGCAATCTATGTTGTCATATATTTGAATGTTACAGAAAGGAATGATATGTACCGTGTACATTGGAACAATTACCGTACTATGATCTTAATAACAAAATGGTAATAATAATTTGTTCATATTGTAGAGGCTTTTTTTTAATGTTTGTAATGTTTTACATACAGGGTGTTTCAAAAATTAACGGTATATTTGAAAAATCAATAAATATTAAACGGGCAGCAATAGAAATACACCGTTTGTTGCAATATGCTTAGGACAACAGTAAATTTTCAGGCAGACAAACTTATTAAATTAGTTAAAATTTTCAACAACAAATGGCACTACAGCCTGAAAAATCTAAAATACGATATTTTCCACATATTCACCATGCGCAGCAATAATATAACAGCAATAAAATCGCCTGCAGCACCATATGTTGTTGAAAATTGTAACTAATTTCGAAAGTTTATCTGCCTCAAATTTACTGTTGTCCCAAGCATATTGCAACAAACGTTGCATTTCTATCGCCGCCCGTTTAATTTTTATTGATTTTTCAAATATACCGCTCATTTTTGAAACACCCTGTACATATGAGCAAATGGATCATTTATCATACATAATATTTGATAAATATACCATATATCATATATTGTTTTCGCGATACTAAATTTGACCCAATAAAAATAATTGTATATCAATCTTCTGTAAAAAACATCTGAAATATGATCCATATAGTCACGTATCAATAATATATTTTTCTTTTTTTTTCAAATAGAACCATTTATTATTTATTCCATGTATTTTCTTAATATATCTATTGATTTTAATTAGAAAGAAAATTCCATCCGACATGCATTTTAAAATTTATATCTCTTTATATGTCTTCCTATCTCAGACAACTCCAAAAACGCAATTTTCAATATTTAAATTTATGTGACACTTTCAGAGTGGCGGAAAGCCGGAATGTATTTGCATATATATAAGGGGAGTTTTCGTTTCTTAAATGTAATATCACGATACGCTAGTTATTTATATACATGAAATATGAGCTAATTAATCAAACCTGATAGAAATAGACATATACGAAAAACGTGTTCCAATTTTAATCAAGTTATCAAGTTATAATCAGCATTTTTTATTAAGTGTGATAGATTTTTGCATTTAAATTGCATTTTCCGATAAGAGAATATTTTTATATTTAATAAACCTCTTTAAAGTGTGACATTTGCCGTTTTTACTTTTCAATAGTCAATTTCAGGACATATTTCTCAATGAAATATTATTAATCATGTAATGTGAATAAAATATGGATTAAAAATTAATGGTAAGACAAACAGGAAATAAAGAAAATTACAGGTAATACAGATTTTGAAAGACACAATAGAAATGTTTGGCACAAGACATTAGTATGATCTGATTGTAATACAAAAATGCAAAGAGTGCCCATTTATTTCAAGGTGTCTTTTTTGTACAAGGTGTCTTTAGTAGTTCCCCAAGTTTAGGTCCATTTAATTTCCTTATAAGTACGACTCATGACTTAGAAAAGAAAATTAACAGGCACAGACTGTTTCTGATTAAATGCAATGAAAACTTGAAAATTAATGTCACAGAAAATGCGAAACAAATTTATATATAATGGGATTTGTATTAAGTCAGATGTAGTGTCTAAATCAATAATATTTTTAGTTTTTGTTTCTACTGCTTCTGGTGTCATCTTTTAAATCTTACACTGAAAAAATTCTCTGAATTGAATAAAAATTTCTTTATTTTAAATGTGTCCCATACTCAAAATAGCTCCGATAAAAATGTACTTAAAACTTAGAAACGCACATATTCCTTTTTGTTACCATGATTGCGTTTAAATATGAATCGTTATAAACCGCCCCTTACTTCCTTTAAATAAAAATAAAAATATACTCATATTTATTTCACGCTTAAGAGTGTTAACAAAACAAAATCTGTTGAACATTTACTAAAAAAATGGCAAAATTATTATCTAGATACCTCAATCGAATATTTTCATGACAAGAGCTTTATTTCCAAGGACTTTTAAATTTTTTATACAGTTTAATATTTACATTAATAAACATCTTTTATGCCATCGTGCATGAAATAAACTATTACAGATTCAAAATTATCGTTTTATTTGGGTTTTATAACTTGTGACGTTTTAAAATTGAGAAAGCATATGTTTCATCTTTGATCCAAACATGCTCAATCCGGTATTACTACATCGATTTACTCTTACTACACTGGATTCAAATACATACATTGCTTATTCCAGTGTACTTTACAATTCCTTAATATTTGCAAAAGTTTGAGTCATCATATACGCGTATTTAGTTTAATTGAGACGCGGAAAAATATGTTATATTTAAAAATTTTTAGAAATATCTAAAATGCGATGAATTTGAATTCGAACAACTTTTTACAAATTCTCATCAGGAAAAATATAAATGGAGCGATAATCCTGATTCCCAACATTAGGATATTCGTGCCACACAAAAATTTGCATTAATTTCTCAAAAAAAAAAAAAAAATCGCTTTTTTCTGAAAAGGGCATTAAGAATCTATTTTTATCATAATCTTATTACTACTTTTTCATTAAATTCATACATTCTAGTATCGATCAAAAAGGTACCAATAAAAATTTAATCTTTTTTAAAATTTTACAAATATAAGCTTTTTCCTCAGAGATAATGCCTATATTGCTCCCATGATTCAATCACAACTTACATAATATGAACTTTAAAAAGTAATCCGTTTAATTAAAAGGTGACAAATAATAATAATAGCGAAAAAACTTATTTAATAAATAAAACGCTAATTAATGAAAATAATCAATAAAAGGTAACCGCTGGATTGTAGACAAAAAATAGACTGAATCTGCAGACCGAATTTCAATAAAATACATGTTTAACACGTTCGCTGCCAACTATGAGCCAACTACTACTTTTCTTAAGCCACCATTATCCATAAGTGTCCTTCTATTCTAGATCTTAATTTTTGGGAAGCTTACCTCATCATTAAAATTTCTCACTCCTTAGTCAATGACTTATCAGAAATATAAAGATTGTTGAGCGTATATTTTACAAGTTTGATCACGAGTAAAATTTGGGGACCGACAACAAATTGAAGAAAAACAAATTTTGTTGGCAAATTTTGTTGTTCCTTATTTTCCAAGAATTTGGAAATCTTTAATCTAAAGCTGTTTTTTCCCTCGCTTTTTAGTTTTAGTTTTGTTCATTCCCCGGTACATGTCTCTACTTATCCATCCAGTTGTTAAGGCTGCTTTCTTCTCAATTGATGCTTTTTTTTGGCGGGATCGGTCCCGTAACGAGTATATAAGTCTGCGTTTCTCTGTCTGTTTGCTCAGTTTTGTTTTTTCTAGCTCGCCGAGTTTTACACTGATGAAGAATCTCGATAGTAAATTCGAAACAGCTGCTTGTTACCTTTTCATACATCATTTATGCATTTATAATCGTTGGTTTTCTATTTTTAAACATATTAGTAACTTTAGAATTTTTTTTACAGTGTATGTGCTATTTTTATCAAAATAAGCACAATATACACTTAGTCATGTGCAATAGCAACAGATCGTTGTGAGTCAGGAATGTTAAAAATTGCCAACAAAATTTGTTTTCCTTCAATTTGTTGTCGGTCCCTAAATTTTACTCGTGATCAAACATGTAAAATATGCGCCCAACGATCTTTATATTTCTGAACTTCCTATAGAATTCGTCATTTATTCATCTAGATATTCGAGTTTAAAATTGAAAATATTCGATAATATGTCATCATGTAAAATATTTAATCATAAGTTCTATATTTAGAGATTCACTGTAAAAATCCACTTTCTTATTCATTTAAAGGGATACGATTTGTGAAAATATATATAATGTTCATTTAAGAATTAATCTATAAGTTTATTGATTAATTTCAATTACTTATATATAATAAGAAAAAATTTATATATATATAAAATTTAATATAAATATTTTATATATCTAAATATGTTTAAAGATTTTTGAAAAATTATAGCATATTCTATTATTAAAAATTATATTTTAGAAAGCAATCTAACTGAAGGATTTTGCAATAATAACTTAATAATATAATTCAGTACATAAATTTTAAGTCAACTGTACACCAGTCTACATTATATTATTTTATTGAAAAAAAAAAGTTACGACATGGTAGAATATTTTATTGATAAGCGTCTGAAGGCACATGAAATCAGCAAACTTTGTAACATAACAGATATTTAAAATGATATTTTAAATCTATAATTCAAAAATATTCAAAAGTTTATGTAAATTATTAAACTTTTAACAATCAAATAAGCGTAAAATACTTTTCTTATAATGTAAAAATTTTAAATTCTACGAAAAGAAATTCTAAAGTCAAAGAAAAACAAAATGCTTTTCTCTAGCATGAAAACAACAGCAAGCAAAACAAAATCTTATAACTTGTTTAGGATTTTAGAATAAAAGTCGGAATAAAAAAAAGGGGAATATTTTTTGAGAAATTAATTCTAAAAAATTATAAGTTTATCAAACAAATTTCTTTCTTAAATTTTACAGTTTTTCAGTACAGCAAATAATTTTTGCATTTTTAATTTTCAAAAATAAATAAATAAATAAATAAATAAATAAAAAATAAAAAATAAAGAGAAGAAAAATTCAATTTATATGAATAAAAAAATTAAAAAAAGAGTGAAAATGTAATTGATTCACTTTTTTATTTCTTATGCTTTTCTTGGGTAAGTTAAGAGATTTTCTGTAAGTTATTGGAGAGAAATGGCAAGAATTTTATTTCAAATGCATCTGTAATACATTATAAAAACATTAAACAAGAATTCCATAAAATTAAAAGTAATTTAATCATCTAGAAACTCAAAGAAAATAATTTTAAATGTTTCTAACTGGTGATTACTACTGCTATTAAAGTGTTGTTTTAAATATAATTAATAGAAATTCGAAATTTAAAAACTATATGTAAAAACATGTCTCAGAATTAGTTTTTACAAAAAAAATATTATTATGAGATTAAAAAAAAATTATGCAAAATAGTTTCCTGGTAGCCTTGTTCTTATACCGAAAGATCATTAAAATTTTTCTAAGTATGAACAGAAATTCAATGATTCACCAGATAAAAACATGCCTTTTTTAGATTAACTACACATTTGAAGCCGAGAGCCAAATTTTTAACTTTGCTACTATACCCACCAGTTGAAAGAAACATTGCATTTTCGGAATTATTTTCGTTGTATTTTTTATAGAGAGAGAGAGAAGTGTCTTTTTTATAGTTAAAAAATTATTATTATTACTATTATTAATAAAATTAATGTTTTTTTTCTTTCTTTCACAGTCAACTACACATTTAAGCCATATTATCATTATGTATTGGGCCATTTATTATGTATGAGGGCCTCATATAGTAAGTGTTCCTTGTTATAAAGTTCATTCTACGCAGCAGTTTTTATTCTGTGTCCTATCAAATAAGAAAAGTCGAAAACAGCAGTTTCAGCATATTGTACTTTTTTACTATCAAAAACTAAAAATGTTGCTTAAGCAAGAAAAACAAATTCTCAATTTGTAGAAAGAAGATCTATTGAAGGAACGTCTGCGTCAAATGTCTTTCCGGCATTTTTCACTTTGAAGATGCATCACGTTTTGCTATTCCAATTGGTGTTGATGGAGGTAAAATAAAGGCATTTATTGATACAAATTTCCGAATAAAATCTCTTAATATTGCTGAGAAGTTAAATGTATCGTATTAGATTGCTTATGAGCAAGTGAAACGCCATGGTTCCAAACTCGACATGTGGGTTTCACATGTTATAAGAGAATTAAATTTGCTCCGTCAAATTGACGTCTGTGATTAGCTTCTCTAACGTGAAGAAAACTATCCAATTTTGAAGTGAATCATAAATGAACCACAGAAATGGGTTGTCTACAGCAATGTTAAATTCAATCGATCATGGACGAAAAAAGATGAATCACCACAAAGTACTTTGAAAAAAAATATATTCATCAAAAATGGTAATGTTGCCTATTCGATAATATTTCAAAATATTTTTTTTAATTCTACCGGACAACAGCATGATCGATTCTGATATGTACTGTCATCAACTGAACAAAATGAAGGGTGGGTTCACTCAAACAGAAAAGGCGAGAATTGATTAATAAATAAAGTATAGAATTCCACCAGGACATTGCGAATTGCGAGTCCTCATTCAAGTTGGGTAACTCGGCAAATGCTTTTGCAGTTTGAGTGTGATGTATTATCACACCCATCATTTTCTCCAATTCTTTACCTTAGGATTATTACTTGTTTTGGTCTCTACAAAACTTTTTTCACTGCAAACCAATGATTAAAAGTGATTTGATTAAATTATTTTGCCAGCAAACGTCTAAAATTTTATGAGCGCCAGAAAGGTCGCAAAAAAAATTCAGCTAAAATGGACAATATATTATTCAGTAAAATACTTATACACTATAATAGGCCAGGAGGTGGCAGCAGATATAATCATCTCATTGAGTTCAAGCTGGAATTTCAGGATTAGTTAAAATACGATTCGCATTTAAACGAGAATCGGTCTGTTAAATTATAACTTTTTGGAAAATTCCTGATAAGCCGATTTTAGCAACTGACTCGCGTGTTTATCATTTTGTCATCTTGCTTCCAGTCGTGCATGTTTTTCTACATTTGGGCGCACACATACACAAAATAGTAATAAAATAAAAATAAAAATAAAAACAAAATAACTTTCAAACAACACAATCGTTTAGACAAAGAATGTAAACTGAATTATGCAAAAAAGTGGTTTTTTTTTTGTAAAGGTTTTAAATCTGTATTGCTCCTCACATTGTATTTATTGTATTGCATTGCATATTCTTGTGATTTTCTTAAGCAAAGTCGGTGCTGATAAAAAAAAGCTGGTTTATTCTTATTTACATTTTTAATCTTTTATATTTAAATTTAAACTATTTAAATTATGTTAAACTTTCTATCTTTTTTAACTTTTATTAAGAATCCGTCAGAGTAATCAATTAAAATAAAAGTTTGAATAATCCTAATTATGTAATATGATTTTATTTTAATCTATGTATGCGATATAAAAAAAAAAATCTTCTCTAAAAAACTAAATAGCAGTTAATTTATTGCTAAAAATTTTCGGGATTCTTTTTAATTTCCTCTTTTTTTTCTTTCCCCATCCTACTAATTATCCATGTTTATAAATAAATTTATTCTACTTAGGGACACTGAATATTCCTGTTTATAAAACTGTCTATAACCTCATCAAAGGAAATGCAAATCAGAAACACGATTTTTGACACAAGATTTTACTACGACGAAAAACATTAAAAATCTCTTAGTTTCGTAAACTGTTTTGTTATATTTTATATTTCAATATTTATTATAGAAAAAAAACAGCTGTTTTTCAATAAAATTTTTTTTAAAACTTTTATAAAAGAAGCAATCTTAAAAAAATAAATCAGAAATTTTCAATGATAAACACTTAGTAATTAACACATTCGCTGCCGATCACGTGCCAGCGCGTAATATGGCGTCAGCCTTAAGAGGCCACTCACGCGCTATTGTGTGATGGCCAATAGCCAGTCACGTGCTGGCGCGGGAAAATTTTCACTGATTCTTTATTATAAAAAGTAAATCGGCTTCTGGGAAAAACGCACTTCTACAGTGCAACATTAACTATCATCACATCTTCACGTAAGCGGCAGTGAACGTGTTAAAGAATATTTAAATAAATATCTAAAAAAATAATTCTTGAAAATAACACTAATAATTTTACATGTTTAACGATACACAAAGAATTTTTTTTAATCGAAAAATTGTATTTATAGTGCAAATTAACAGATAACAGTGCAAATTAACTCTATGATAGTATATGCAACTAGAATTTAATCGAAACATGAATTTTCTCACTTTGTTTAGGGTATATTTTAATTAAATTATTTTAATATTATTTTTGATAAAATATAATATTTTAATATTGAAAATTTGTGTAAATTGCTTTTTTTCTTTTATCTTTCTACCCCTAATTTTTCATTTTTTTCTTTCTTTCTTTCTTTTTTTTTCTTTTTTTTGTATTTTTATTTGTATTTGTGGCATTGCATACTACTGTTTATAAAACTGTCTACAGTTTAATAAAAATTGTAAATCAGGAACTCAATTTTTCTATCAAACAATTTATTTTGAAAGAAAACTTTAAAAAATTTTTAGTGTCCTAAAATGTTCAGCCATGATTTATATTTTAATGCTTAAAAAAATCCAGAACAGGTTTTTAAGCACGAGACATCCTTATAAAAGACGTAGATATTATAAAAATAAATCAAAAGTTTTCACGTATCTTTCATCATAATTTTCTTTCTTTAAGGATCACCATGTGTATAATAATACACAAAGAATTTCTGCATGGAAAAATTGTAAGTGCAATGAGCAGCTTTTCTGTAGTAATATGTTTCACCAAAGATCAGTTATAAACAGTAAATTTCTAACTCAGTATCGTGTGGATGTTTGTTAATTTTGGTGACATATTTTAACTGCGCAAAATGTTTACAAGGCTAGCTTGTAAATGATATTTTCCGTTTTCAAATGCAATATATGAATTTAGAAGTTTACAAATGTAACATGAAAAATGCAAACTTCATAAAGAACATTTCATTTTTAAAAAGTCATGTCTTTTAGATTTTTAAAATGAAGCAATGCTGAAGGTCTCAATTTTATGAAAAATATGAAGACTAAAGGAATATTCTATGTATTTTTTAAAAAAATCCAGCTAAGGGAAGATAGTGTGTAAAATACGTCACTACAACAATTAGGATAAATTTAAAATGTTTAAGAATTTACATTCACCTGAAAGTGAGCTTTGACCGTCTGAAAAACTTACATAGTGGATCTAATAATACACAACAGTAGACCTAACAAGTTATTTTCTATGCGTGCATTTTAATTTTTAACTACTGTTCATGTTAGAAAAAAATTATACTGTTTCGAAATGAATACCATTTTATCAAATTTTCTTTAATTTTACTAAAATTAAAATCATGTATCCCCAGTTCCCGAATTCAATATGTTTTCAGGACCAATTGATTTTGTTTGTTTCAGGTGTCTTTTACTAGTTGTGAACTATTATGGCACGTGGTGATGTGTGTTGACTGTACTAATATGCAACGCGCAAATCCCCATCAATCCTAACAATTATTTTATAGCCCAAAAATTTTTTTAGTAAAACTATGAATGTAATATAGGTAAATTTATTTTTTATCTTACTTCATTTTCTTATGTATAAAAAATAATTCTAAGTTGACAAACCACTAGCGCCGACTATATATAAAAAGCCTTTAAATGATCAAAACCTTTTCTAAGCAGTTTTATATCTACATTTTTACTATTATACTTGTAAAAATATATTTGGTACTTATATAACACTGTATTACATGATTTACTAAAATATATCTAAAGGCTGCTGAAACAGATATTAAATGATTGATTGAACCGGACTTTTTATCACGCGCGACACAAGTAGCAGACACAAGATAAATTTTGGGTATCAAAAGGTAATGAAATTGCACCAAATTAAATAATTAAGATTTGCCACGTTTGTATGAATTCTATACGTTCAGCTAGTCATATATTGTAAAAAAAATATATATATATATACTGTAATTTTTTGTGAGCTTAAAGTGTCCTTTTTTAAGCACAAAATCTGTAAAACAAATTCAAGCAACACGTGAAGTAAAAATTAATTCTTAAAGTGACATGCACCACGTAACCTTTAGCAAAGCGACATTATTATTATTTACTATTATTTACGCAACTATTACTTCTCATACACTTGAGAAATTGTGCAGGAATCTTAATAACATCAGAATGTAAATTTTACAGCAACTGCATTGCCAGCTGATGTTTCAGTATCTTGTTTTATAAAATACAGAATGAATTTTTATAGTGTAGACATTTAAAAAATTAAATACAACTTAATATAAATTCTAATCTAACTGTGCAGTAATGTTAATAACATCAGAATGTAAATTTTACAGCAACTGCGTTGCCAGCTTGTGTTTCAGTATCTTTTTTTATAAAATACAGAATGAATTTTTATAGTGTATATATTTAAAAAAAATTAAATACAACTTAAAATAAATTATAATCTAATTCATTATTGACTCATATGTTAGATTAAGAGAGCTTAATGAAAAAAAAAGGAAGATTATGAATCATGATAAGAAAAATGCAAAAGGGAAAATTCCAAATTCTGTTTATTATTGTTATTATTATTATTATTATTAATATCATTCTTATTTTAAAATTCTCAGAAAGTCTTAGAAAGAATCTTTTCACAAAATTGACCCAATTCATTTTTGATTTCAGTTTGCAAAATAGAACTATTCACGGAGCTGATATCAATTATTTTTCGTCTAAGATTCTGTAACAGATATCATATTTTTAAAGTAATTTTGAATGTATAAGACTGAATATTACACACATTTTTTATTTTAAACGCAAAAGTTTAACTACAGACTTAGAAGACTTTCAAAAACAATAAAGATATGCTCAGAATTTTTTTTATTTTTATTTTATGAACTAAATCAGTTTGTACAAGGGTTTTATGGAATCTTTACAATTCTACTCAAACCTTTCTGTACAATATTTTTTTTGGTGTTTGATAGATATTAAAAATGGACAACCGTGAAAAAAAATAACAAAAAATTGTAATTTAACTAATTACAACGACTATTTGGAAAATGACATTTTCAAAGACTCAAATTTTAAAGACTTATAAATAAATTCTATATTTAAATTAATGATAATAATAAACATCATTTTTAAAATGATTATAACGAGTCATATATTACGTACGCCGTGCATTAAACATTAATGTTTCTAGACCAATGATAAAAAAACAGTAGATTAAATTTACACAACTTTAACTGTTTAAAATGTGCATTTTTATTGGATGGAGTTAATCAGACTGACTTCTGAACGCCTCATATTTCGTACGACATGGATTAAAAAATAATATTCCTGGACTGATCACAAACAATTTTTTAGTAAAATTCCAGTTTTACAATTTTCGGTACTGTAAATTTTTCCACTTCTTAACATCGCACATTTTAAATTTTTACACCGTCGCTTAGAGAAAAAAAAATGCACTTTTTAATGAATTATTTTTAAAATATCTATCATAATTTGTTTTTAAATTATTAATTTTTTTAATTTATTTTTTACTCTTTTTGTCATTGTGGCTAAAGAAGTATTCAGTTTTTGGACATTAAACTTGGACCAATCAAAAAATGAATAAAATAAAAAACAGAAGAATTCCATTTTTGAACTTTAAACTTAGATTAGTCAGAAAACGAATAAAAATAAATAAATTGCTTAATTCAACTAATAAAAATATTCTGATATATTTTAGATTTCCTAATTCTTTAAAGAGAACAACAACTATTTTTTCCAAATAGTTAAAAAATGAAAGTAAATACCCCTGGAACAAATTTGTCTAAAATGAAGTTACTGGTACCAAATAACTAAAAATAAATAAATAAATAAATAAATAAATAAATAAGATTTTTTTTTAAGGACGGATATAAAATTGTACTAAAGAATTATCTAGAAATCAAAACGAATGCAAAAAAATTTTCCATAACAATATCCAAGATTGAGAACATTCCAATTGTTTAAATGGTGCAGAGTAAAAAACTTATTTCTGTTATACTGTTATTTTTGGCAATACGACCATTTGTCTCCGTTATATGTTTAAACAATTGCTAACCTAAATATGTCAATATATTAGTATTGCATATTTTTCTTCAAATTATGCTTTTCTATACATCATACATGGCCCTTTAAACCAATGTTTTGAAGTTTTAAAGAATAATTTCAAAACTATTTGTAAGACAAAATTAAAATTTTGAATTCGTATAAAGCAGAATATAGTAAATATTAATCAATAAAAAAAATCCAGGTTGAATTTCACCTTTTTTCGAATAATAATTTCATATTTTATAATTCATATTATAAAACATAAGTTTAAGTTCAAAGTATTAGGTTTGTTACTATTATAACCATATTATTATTTAATTTTCTTATTATTATAACGAAACAAAAAAATATCACTTTATGTTTATAATTTCATGTTTTAAAATTAAAAAAAAATTAAATGTTATTTAGCATTATAAACTCATTGATGCGATTAGCATTGATGTTTATAATTCAAAAACTCAGAGTCCAAATGACTTGAAATTTCCTTTCTAGGCATAATTTAAACCGAATATTAAAGATAGTATTTTGGGTATATTTTGGATAAAATTGGATGCTGCATTTTAAAAATAAAATTCTTATTTGCGAAAAGGAATCTTTTGTACTACTAGCATCATCTCAGGTATTGATCGATTGTCAGGAAGACGTTTCGGTGATTTTTATTATTATTATTATTATTATTATGTAACTCTCCCCTTCAATAATTTTATCGTAACTATCTGCCATAATAAAGAACGTTACAACTAAAACTGGAGATTTTTAATAAGCATATTAAACGCTATATTTATTTGCCACTAAAACTGTAATAATAAAAAATATATCAATGGAATATTCACTATAGGGGTTGTTATGTTTTTCTAGAACTGTATATTTGATTAACTATTATTTGATGAAATAAATATTTTGGTTGATGTTCCTTCAAAATCCAGTAAAAAATGTATATGAATTCGTACGATTGAAAAATGGTTTGCCCTTATGGGATATTTTCTTTCTTTTTTTTAATATATTTTGATTGCTTTATGTTTACGGTTTGGATGGTTATTTATAGCTTTGTGATATTTTTTTCACAAATATTTTATGTAAAAGGGACTGTGGAAAACTTCAGTGTTTTTCTATGACCATTACCGCTAATGAAATGCTTAAATAATATACTTTGTTTCATGAAGATAACTATAATAAGTGTAAGAAAATCTATTTTGAGGAGTTTTAAGCTGAAAGATTAAATTATTAAGAAAGATTTTGTAACCCAGAATTTCTGGGTTTGTATGTCTGAAAAAACGCTGTTTAAATCGGAATTTTTTTCCTTTGCCTTTAATTTCGCCTAAAGAAGTTTGTTTACAAAATAATCTTAAATGATTAATAAACCAAATGCACACAAATTAGCAAAATATTTCTGACTTTTTAAAACTGATTTAATTTTCTTTAATAAAAATTTTAATTAAAAAAAGTGGATGAAACTTTCCATATAAAAGAAGCTTTGACCCATTATTTAATCATGTTTAAAATAAATTACTTTTTAACTTTCTTATATAGTACACTTATGCGAAATTTTATTTTGATAAATCGTCGTATAACAAATAAAGATGATATATCATACTTTATTCATGATTGAACACTTAAAAAATAATAAAAATTTTTGAAAAATGGGCAAAGGTTCCCCAATTCCTTATATTTCATAGAAAATCAGAAACATAAGTTTATTTAGCTAGCTTTAACTCCTTTCACTTGTATAATTGTGTATATTCTTTTAAATATTTCCATTTATGAAAAAATATCAATTCTTATGTAAATCGTTGTTATCGGTAATTACGAAATTGCATGCAACGTAAAATAAAGTAACATGAATGACTCAATAGACGTTGGCCTTATATATTCTTCTAGTGTTGTAATCAGTAACCATTTATATGTACATTACATTACTACACTTCATTTTTACTACGTAACGTTCCCATTTCTGGTTTCTCCATCTTGTTCAACATGCAGTAATCTCAAAACTTCCAACCATATTTTATTTAATGATCTTCTATCACGTCACAAAACAATCAGTTAAATTTAAAAACTTGCGTATTACAGGATGCACGATGGATACGTTTCGCATGTTACGAACTATTAACAATGAATTTTAAAGCAACACTAGTAACTAGATTATCTCTTGCATGTTAAAATGTAAACACAAAATACATTCTCTTGTTAGCAGAATATTTTAGTAGCTTACATTTATTCATATAGCTATAATTACGGAAATTTTATAACTTTTTTTTTCCTGTAAAAACATTTTAAATGAGTTATGGAATATTTAGTTTATATAGTAAACTTTTTGTCTTAGAAAACTGTAACTTGAGAGAAACAAATCTGTCAATTAGTATATTAAAAACATACTTTTTTGTAATTTTATATATGTATATGTATACATGTATATGGATGAGTTTTTGTACTAATATTATAAGTTAAAATCCTGCGATTTTCATAGTAGGTTATCAATGGGATTGGCATTAGGAATTATGAAATACAACCTGAAGATTATTACATAAACAAATAAGTAAAAGTAATAAAATAAATGAATATTAGAATATTATTGCATGGTAATTTTCAGATATTGTTTCATAGTTTGTGAGTCCATTTTAAAAATTAGGAAACACAAGACATATAGTTTTTTAAAAGAACCCGGAGTTTTGTAAATAAGAAAAAGTAAATTTTCTATTATTAAAATGGAAATATCCATTATAGTCTTTAAAAAATATGTAAAGTTACTAGAGTTTACTACAAAACTAAGATTGCTATAACGTTTTATTTTACGTCATCAACAAAATTTCATGCAACAGATGCATATTTGCACTGTAAACCATAATGTGTAACGATATAAAGAAATTTTTAGAAAACTGCGATGGCTAGAACTTTTTATGCAACTGCAACCTGAGTTATAGGTAAAAGTTTAGTGCGATTACTATAATATTTATAAATTGTTTAGATACAAATTTCTGTAGGCGACAAAAACTAGTTTTGCAGATTTAGATCTTTTTTGAAAAACACAAATAAGATTTTAGTAAGCATACAAGTTTCTGTAATATTACTTATTTAAAGATTTCGCCTTTTATTTTAATTTCATAATTATTATTTTTTAATTTAGCGTACGGAGATATTGCAAGAGACGAGAAAATTCATTTTAAACTTGAATTCTTTCGATGGAGGAATTTATCCAAAAATCATAGGAAAATTCTGGCAACTGTCCTGCTTATTTGTGAAAGAGTATCCCTTCAAGGAAAAATGAGAAAACTACAAATAAACTCTGCCGAAAAAAACAGCGTGTAAAATTATGGCTGGTTCCAATGTATTGGTATTTGAATATAGAACAGAGCTGTATTTAAATTTTGTCAGTTGTATATATAAAGAAATTTTACAAAACCCCGAAAATTTTAAATAGTAACACCTTTTCAAAATTTTCCAGTATACTTTATGTTAGGATTCAAAACAATAAGTCATAATGCAAGTAGCGTATAATTTAAGAAATTTTAATATATGAAATTCTAATGTTAAATTAATTTTTAATCATTCCAAAGCACATCAAAATGCGGTTAGCTTTGGGAAGATTTTAAAAGAAATTCTATCTATGACATTCTTCCCTGTTGCCGGAATTTCTGAAAAAAAAATAACATATCAACTTTAATCGCGATACCTACAACGTAAACCTACCCCCATTTTAAAACTGTATTTATTTATCCTTCTATAGTAAAAAAAAAAAAACTAGCCTTAAACAAATTTCCAGGAATGACTCCTGGAATGATGCTGACGTGTAAGGTTTCCGGAAATAACGCGTCCGGATGGACCACACCTTCCATGAGTCAAATAGACCAATAAGGAAAGGGCTCCGTCTATGCTTCGACCAATGAGGAGAGGGATGAATTCCAAAATTCAGTGTACACTGTTAAAAATTCGCTGCATTTTGTTGCAACGCACTCCACCGCTTGTATATAATATCTCTATTCCAACCAATGAGAAAGCTCCATTTCACGGCCAAGTAACCGCTTTCGATACAAGCAGGAGAGTTCGTTGCAACAAAATGCAGCAGATTTTTAACAGTGTACGGAAAATAAGATATCGCGAAGCGATTCCATGGGGTATTGGCGAGCGCAGCAAGCAGGAGTAGCCTACAACTTGGAATCGAGAAGCGATTACGCGGGGGATTGGCGAGCGTAGCGAACAGGGGAGCCCCCCTAGTCTATCTATATATATACACTTTATAAAACATACAAATTATTAATAACACACACACACACACACACACACACATATATATATATATATATATATATATATATATATATATAGTAATTTTCTTAAAAATGAAAAATGATGAAAAATTACATACTATGTATGGCTCAAAGAATGAATAAATTTGAATTTTAGCGAGAAAATTTTATAAATTCGTCGATTCTCAAAGTATCGAATTCAGTTAAACAGAGTATAAATTTTGTTAATATTGTCTACAGCTTTTATATTAGCAAGTTTTTAATAGCAATGCTCTACAAATACTTATCACAAAAAATTAATAATTAAAAACAAAAAGAAAAGTGAAGATTGAAGGAGGAAAAAAAATCATAAATTCTCCAATTCACAAGAAATCAAGTCCACTTACATTTAGTATAGTTCTCCTTAATGTTATCTGGAACTTTTATACTGACTAGCTTCTAAAGGATAAACTCTTAAAGCAATGACAAATTTAATAAAAAAGAGATATTTCTTTAAAAAAAATATCGCATTTGCATTATTCATATAAAATCATTTTTTTTTTCAGAAGAACGAAAATAAAATCTTAAAAAAGTGCCCACATAAAATGTTAAACTGGGTTTATCGCTAATCTTGATTTAGTTGTTGTTGGTGACATTAATGTTTAGTTTCGAAATGTACTTCCACCTATAGAATGAATTGGACGGCTTCTCTTTCTTTCTTTCTTTTCTTTTCTTTTCTTTTTTTTAATTAACATATTGTAAAAATTATTAATTTATGCGCAAAAGGGGCGGAATCATAATATTTGTAGAAAATTTACATGTGTACTGAAAAAATATAATGTTTTGATGTGCCTGTTTATCTCAGCGCACGATGGCTGAGAAAATCTATCGCATTGTGAGATCTGGGAATTTAACAAAACTATACATCGCAACAAGTTAAAATACATCTTATAATAAGTTTTTGATTTATTGACGATAAGTCTAGATATTAATTGAGAAACTCTTCGAACGGTATAAAGAACTATCTCTTATTGTCTCGACTGTCATTTTCCCTCATCATGCGCAGACAAAACTTGTTTTTTTTTTTTTTTTTTTTTAAACAGGAAGCGCGCAGATAAAAAGAAAATTATATTATTTTTAATTTTTAATTGCAACCACTCAGGACTCGAAGAAAAGTTAAAATATTTACGGACACAAGCGATTAACTGTTAAATTCGTTATGCCGTGTCATGTTTCATTGAAAATATATTATTATTTGCAATTGAAATCACAAAAACTTAATATCCTTATTATATTTTTCGCTATTGTGCAAACCTGAATCGCGAACATTTATGTCCGGATGCAGCTAGTGTGACAACAAAACTTAACTCACAGAAAACAAGTACCCATTTATTTTGCACAGTAACAATTTTTTTTTTAAATGTTACAATACATACAATATTTAAAAGACAAAGCTTCTTTAATCCAGTCTGAGCTTTATATTGAACCGATTTTGATAGAATTTTATTAAATAAAAGTATTTTATTAGTAGATGTGCCCGAACGCAGTACATATATATTTTTTAAGTTTGTATTTTAATTTTAATTTAAAAAGTTGTTCATTTCCACACATTGGTGGCAATTAGACAATGAACTGTCCCAATTGCCACCAATTTGGATAGTTGTGTTGTTGAAGAGAGAAGGGAATTACCATATCATTACGTATGGCGTTTTCATATTACAAAAGTCCTTCTGGCAATGCCGGGAGGAAGAGGTAGCTTTCATATACTTATATATTTATTTATTTATTTTAAGGTAAGTTACATTGTTCAAAAATACTAAGCTCAAATTAGTGTAAATAATCTTATAAAATTAGTGATTTTATAAGATTGAAACTAGTTTTTGTCAAGACTGAATATTAATAGGAATTTTTAGAAATTAGTCATCTTTTATTCAACCTGGTTTTATTTTAAGCGATTTAGAGAGTCACCAAATTCCACGATATCACAAAGTGTATGCCATTTGAAAGCAACATTGTGGATCGTTCAGATCAGACCGTTTCAAAATGTCAGCCATAAGCAAAATTCAAAGTGCTATAACTCAGTCATTTTTTAAGATATAGACAAAATAAAAGTGTTCTGGAATCATTGTTTTAAGTTCTAACATGTAAAAGAAAAATATATTTCCATTTTTAATTTTTTCGCATTTAATTTTTAATTTTTAATTTTTTAAAAAACTTAAAATGGCCACCATTTTGAAACAAAATGGTGGATGATGCTGGCCAACGGACTCGGTCGAGACATTTGTATGTACTATGTACATCCAAAGTTTCATTGAAATCGGCTCATAAATACGCGTGTTATCACGTGACAAAAATCAGACCGTTTTAAAATGTCAGACATAAGAAAAATTCAAGCTATAACTCAATCATTTTGTAAGATATAGACAAAATAAAAAGTGTTCTGGAATTGTTGTTTTAAGTTCTAACACGTAAAAGAAAAATATTTTTCAAATTTTGATTTTTTTCGCATTTAATTTTAAATTTTTAAATTTTTAAAAAAATTAAAATGGCCACCATTTTGAAACAAAATGGTGGATGATGCTGGCCAACGGACTCGGTCGAGACATTTGTATGTACTATGTACATCCAAAGTTTCATTGAAATCGGCTCATAAATACGCGTGTTATCACGTGACAAAAATCAGATCGTTTTAAAATGTCAGACATAAGAAAAATTCAAAGTGCTATAACTCAATCATTTTGTAAGATATAGACAAAATAAAAAGTGTTCTGGAATCTTTGTTTTAAGTTCTAACACGTAAAAGGAAACTATTTTGCAACTTTTAATTTTTTCGTATTTAATTTTAAATTTTAAATTTTTTTAAAAATTTAAAATGGCCGCCATTTTGAAACAAAATGGCGGATGATGCTGACCAACGAACTCCGTCGAGACATTTGTATGTACTATGTACATACCAAGTTTTATTCAAATCGGTTCATAAATACGTTAGTTATCGCATGACAAAAATCATATATATATATATACATATATATATATATATATATATATATATATATATATATATATATATATATATATATATATATGGTTATATATATATATATATATATGTCAACATTTGAACGAAGGGTAGTTTTGGAGTCTGGGGGTCATGATCGGTGAAAATATACGAAAATTTTCCGGAAGTGCTTTCCTCCGGACCGCTGCAATAGGTAGCTTTTTACTTTTTGTAATGAAAGCTACCTAACAAAAAATATTTTTAAGAACTTATAAACAGAAAATGATGTTAGTATATATATATATATAGATAGATAGATAGATACTACAATTTTTGCATACTACGTCAGTGTATCTGTAACTCATTTTTACGCCTAACGATTTTATATTTCAATTTTTTGTTTCTTTTTTCCTTTTTGCTAACACTGCAGTTTAAACGCCCATCTGACATGCTTCAGTGAATGAAAATGATGTCATAGAAAATGAAATGAATATTTTTTTTGGTAAAAACTAAATATTTTACTTCGAGTGCGTTTAAAAGTAAATTTTTGGATTTTGCCGGCTTTCCGATCAGAACTTCTGGTAAACAATGCGATTGTTTATATGCAAAATCATAACTGAGAAACTTAACATCAACTTTGGAAATATATTTATTAAATATTGATTCATTATCGTAATTATTATTATTATTATTATTTTGTAAATTTAGTCATATGGTTATTTTAAAGGTTTTCATTCGTCTAATTCGACGTGTTTTGACTCGTATTTATTATAAAATCGATAAATATGTGCTTTTATTAAAGGTGATTTTCATATTTTTTTTCGTATTTTTTCTCAATTGTCACGGATGGAATTAAACGCAAATTGACTTTTATAAATTACTTATTTACGAATACTACTTTTAAGTTTGTTAAATAATAAGTAGTTACGATTTTAAATAATATATTTTCTGGAGTTTGTTTTTGTACTTTTCTTCCTTCTCCTTCTTCTCCTACATTTAATAATCAATAAAGATCAAATAAAATAATTTTGAATTTTATCAATTCAAACGCTTTAAATGTTTGTAAAAAGTAAAGATAAGTCTTAGATAAAATAGCCTGGGCAAAATTTTTAGTTCCAGCTAAGTCTTGATAATGTCCTATATAAAATTATAAAAATGGGATTTTTACTTTTATACATTTAAACATTCTTGAAAGTGGAACTAATTTTCTATGACTAATGGTTTTGGAATTGGCCATTGCCAACAGTTGATATTGGATATCCGACATAGTATGTGTAACGATGATTTATCTTTACTCACATGACCCCCAAGATCACCGGATCTTACAAGATGAAATTTCATTTTTGGAGTTACATCAGAGGTCTTCTTCTTGCAAAACTATTGCCTCAAACACAAAAACAACTTTAGAAACCATCAATACTACAGTACGAACTTGATAACAGATTAGTTGTTTATCATATTACGAAAGTTTCAGACTTCCAATATTTGTAATTGAAAAGAAATTTGTAACTTCATTCTTTATTTTTTATATAATTATTATATGCAAAATACCTTTGAAAATTAAAACTCGTAAAGTTTGATTGTTCATTTATGATAAATAAATGTATAACAATATTTCCGCAAATAAGAAATTATATAATAAAATCTTTAAGCTGTAACAAACATTTTTTATGATTTAATTTAAATCGTAATAAAGTTAATAAAAATCCTTTAATAATGTATTTATAAAAACACATAAGAGACACAATCATTTTCAGGTGACTGCCAAAGTTAGAAACTGGTGTTAATAATATGAAAGAAAAGATTTCTAATATTAGTCTGTTGCTATAAGTTAAAGCATACTTTTGTATGAATAATAAATACATTAAAATCATTTATAAATAAAATACTTGGAAAAATACTTTTCTTATATTTATTATTAATTTAATTAAATCTAATTCTAATTTACTGAAATATGCGTAATATCTTTAAAAATTAAAATTTTAAAAATTGGTTGTTCATTAATGATTTATAAAAAGATAGTAATATTTTTGAAAATAAGAAATTATTATACAAATGTTTAAGCTATAACAAATATTTTTCTTATGGTTTGGTTTAAATTTTTATAAAAATCTTTTAATACTTTATTTATAAAAACACTTGTGACACAAATACTTCCGACTGACTGCCAAAAACAGAAACCTATGATAATAATATGAAACAAAAAAAAGCTATTATTAGTCTGTTATTATAAGTCAGAACATATTTTTATTAACTTTTGTATGATTAATAATTTAAACATATTTTTAAATAAAGCACTTGAATTTTTTTCTTATATTCATTATATATGAGAAAAAAATTACTTTTCTTATATTCTCATGTTTATTATCTGCAATCATATATATATATATATATTATTAATTTCTTCAATAAATCTTGCATAAATATATTGTCTTAAGCTAACAAGTCTTTTAAATCAAAATAAATCAAGTTTTTCTTGCCTCAGTAATTACATTGCATCCAGGAAATCCACTTAAGATAATCAGCAAATCAATCAAATGTGAAAGTAAAAGAAGTCTTTTGAATCTACATTACGAATAATCAAGATAGATCAAGTAACTAACATTTACTCATGTATGTTATAAACAGAAAAAGTACTGTAGAAGGTTTTTTTTTCTTTTATTTAAGATTGTGGGATGAATTTATTTTATATAATGAAAGGTGAGATTTGATTATTTGTTTATTTCAGTTAATGTGTAAGAATCAAGTACGAAAAAAACACGTTTTCATAATCATAATTAGTGGCAGTTTTCTCGTGTTTTTCTTATTTACAAAGAAAAACATTCTATGTGGGTTTTATTTATGAAAACAGGTAAATAAATAAATAAAAAATAAATACATTAAATCTAATTTACTGAAATATGTGTAATATGCTTAATAGCTTTAATAATTCATTTATGATATATAAATATATAATAAAACATTTCTACAAATAAGAAATTATGTTACAAAATGTTTAAGATGTCACAAATATTTTTATTGTAATGTAATTTTAATCTTAATATTGTTAATACAAATATATTAATAACGTATTTATAAAAACGCTTCAGGGACACAATTACTTCCAACTGACTGTTAAAAACAGAAACTGTTGATAATTTCCGAAACAGAAGGTTTTTATTACTATTCTGTCACTATAACTTAAAACTTACTTTTGTTTTCTTTTATATGAATAATAATTTAAACATTTTTATAAGTATAACATTTGAATTTTTTTTCTTATTATTCACCAGAAAAAATTTTACTTTTCTTATACTTACATATTTATTTTCTATTTTCATATGTATATTTTATTAATTCCATCATAGATAATGCATAAATATAATCTGTAAAGCTAATAAATCTTTTAAATCAAAATAAATAAAATTTTTTCTTCCCTAAGTAATTACATTGCAGGTATTTCCATTAAATTGACTCAGGGAATAATCAGGGAATCAATCAAAGGTGAAAATAAAAGTAGTTCTTTGAAACTACATTAGGAATAATCAAGATAGATCAGGTAACTAACATTTACTCATTTATGTTATAAACGGAAAAAAAATCAGTAGCAAGTTTCTTTCTTAGCAGGTATTTTTCTTTTATTTAAGATATTGGGAGGGAAATATTTTACACAAAGAAAGATTATAAAGTGAGGTTTTATTATTTGTTTATTTCGGTCAATTCGTAAGATTCAAATAGGAAGAAAACACGTTTTCACAATGATATTTAGTGGCATTTTTTTGAGTTTATATATGTATATACCGTATATCCTGGCGTATAACACGCACTTTTAACTCTGAAAAATCACTTCATTTTTCCGTGTGCGTGTTATACACGGAATATAAAATGGTTCAAGTAAAATCATAAGAAACAAACGCTTCAAATTTTTAGAATTATATAAATGCATTTATATATTTACCTAAACAAAGAAACTTACATAAGGTACCCTGGGGTAATAACGCCACGTTAAGGTTCTACCAATTTTCACGGCTTAGTTTTAGATTGTACTTTTCAAACAAATATATGATTTGATACAGCAACTCATTGACTATCTATGTAAAAAAAATAATTTAATAGATATGTATTAATAAAATGTAATGGCGTGATTTCTTGACCAATGCTATTTGGCGTTATTACCCACCTATATGGGTAATAACGCCATGCAATCAAAACTATGAAATAAGATGGAATAATTGCATGTAGATTGTCCAATTCTAAAAATACAAACTCTACAAACTTAGAAATTGACAAATTACATTCTAAGCTATTGAAAATGTTCAATTTTTTGTGAAAGTGTAAGAAAAATAAAGGTATGGTTTGTGTGTGTGTGGGGGGGGGGGGGTAGGATGAGACAAAAGAATACAGACCGTGAGCTTCTTTTTGCTTAAAAAGGACCGCTTAAGTAGAATTATTAGAAACATTGCACAGTTTTAACTGTGTTTATTTGAATCAGTATTTAGGATGAAGCTCGGCCACTGTAGGGAATCAACCCGGGTATTAATGCCAAGGATTGGCGTTATTACCCCGTTATAGTTATTGCGCTGTACATTTTAAATTACAAATTATCTCGAGAAGATATCCAAAATCTTCAACAACATTCTGAAAGTCCATGAAATGTACTACAAATTTAAGTAATTAACAAAGTATTTCCGGATAAAAAAAATAGTCTTCACATTACAAAACGTATCTCGCAAATTTTAGATCAAGCGTTAATTTTAGTTGCTTTGAAAAACAATAAGACCTAAAATGAAACAAATTAACTTCAAGCTGTTTTTTGCGATTTATATGACTCAAAACCCTTCTGCGCAGAGCACATGGGTGTCATTTACTTGATTATTCCATAATTATGCAAAATATAAGCACTTGGCGTTTTTACCCCGCCTGGCGTTATTACCCCAGGGTACCTTATTTTCTAAAAAACTTAATCTTACTTATCAGATCACATGAAAAGTTCATTGTACTCGTCATCCTTTATACTTGCTGTCCGTCTATTCCTAACCAGTTACTGGTATATAAATCCTTTATCAGATCCACTATGACCTACGGGTAAGATGTTTGGGGGATCGATTTGTGAAATTCGGATGTAAAAATTTCAAATTGCCCAAAATAAAATTTTACGTCAGGTTGTAAATGCAACCACGTTCGTCCGGAATGACATCATTCACTTTGATCTTGACATTCGGCCTGTGTCTCAAATTATCAAAAAACTTGGACAAAATTTCCACGAGATCGTGTTTCAATACCCAACGAAGCGTTGCGTTCCATTAGACTGTACAATACAGGGTGTCCCCTCTCAACGGTGGCCAATGGCTAATTTCTAAACCGTTGGTCATAGACACATAGTTCCAATTGCAAAAATGCTTTAAAAAAGGCAAAGAATTGTTTTTTAAGCGATTTTCGTCAAAAATATGTTTTACTAAAAAATTACGAAAATTAAATTTTTATACGGTCCCCCGGTCCTATAAGTGATATTTAGTAAAAATTTTTCAACACTCTAGCAAGTAATACAGAAAAGGTCCCATTCATGTAACATTAAAATTGACTGAGTTATGAAACTTTAAATTTCATGACTTAAACCACTTTTATATAGCTGAAAACGGATGAGTTCCATTGAGCTTTAAGGGAACGTACACTAAGTGCTTAAAGTATTATAAAGGGAGTCGATTTCCAACGCTGTTCAAAGGCTACTTCCTAAACTATTTGTCACAGACATATAGTTTCAATTACAAAATGTTTTAAATGAGCGATCTAACTGAAGGCGCTGTCACCGTATAAGTTTTACGGTAGTGTTAATTATAATTAATTATCTTCTAGATTGGTTATTAAAATAACTGAAGACATGATTTTCAAAATTCTCTTTATCGAAAAAATCAAATTTAGGGAAATAGCGAAAAAACTTTAAATGCATCTATTGGTTTTCATTATAAATTTTGAGATTGCATTGTTACAATACTGGAAGTTTGTATAGACTGATAGAGAAATCAAAAGCGATAAGTCGAGTTTTGAAATTCGTATCCTCAATTGTATTTTTACGTATGTTTTATTTTGTAAGCAAATGAAGCTGATTCTTTTCGTGATTTTATTTTAAAAAGCTATGTTATTTTGATAAGCTTTTATTTTATTCATAGATTTCGTATGTAAATTTTCCTAGTTCAAAACTTATATTCAAATTTTAACTCACTTCCAAATATCTGATTGAGGTTCAATTCCCATACTTATTTAAACCCGATGACACTGTAATATTAATACGATTTTAGGTGCGTTCCATTTATTTACTTTATAGGACTACATCAAATTCTATTAGGTTAAGTAATCTAATAGAGCTTTAAATATGTATCATTCTGTAACGATTTGTGACTGTTGCTTTTCATAGTTTAATTTAACAAAATTTCTGTTATTTTTTTTACTTATATTTTTAGCACAAATTGCATATTTTACTTTAACATGTAAATGTCAACATAAATTCAGAAACAACATTGTAATTTTTTTTTTTTTTACTCTCAATGTTTAAAGTTAAATTTTCTATCTGATGTTTATTTTTATTTCCAGTAAATTTGTGACTGACCCCTATTTTGCAGCAAAAAATATGCTTCAACTTTGAACAGCTATAACTCGGTCAATTTTGATTGCAGAGGAATGGGACTTTTTTTGTCTTACTTGTTAGAGTAGTGGTAAAAATTTTCTAAATATCACTTATAGGACCGGGGGACCGTATAAAAATTTAATTTTCGTAATTTTTTAGTAAAACATTTTTTTGACCTAAATCGCTTAAAAAATAATTCTTTACCTTTTTTAAAGCATTTTTGCAATTGGAACTATATGTCTATGACCAACGGTTTAGAAATTAGCCATTGGCCACCGTTGAGAGGGGACACCCTGTATAAACAGCCCTAGCTGTCGTAAAATACCGCTTGAGTGGAGATGACGGCTTCGCACCCCTTTCCAAAAGAAGGAGGCGTGAGCCACATTAATGCGCATCATTGCGGGATTTATAAATTCAAAATTGCTTTTTTTTTCCCTTTTGGCAATTTTATTATTTATTTATTGCTTTTTCTGATAATGTCTTCAAGCCCTTGCATTTGGTACCGGTACTAATTCACCTTCTTTTTTATTTATCATAATGTATAAGCTTATTTTAAACGTTGATTTGTATTTTGTTTTTAATATATATTTTTCTATTTCTATTAATCGTATTGACATGTCGACCTTTCCCCTTTCCCCGAATGTTTGCTTGATATGTAAACCATTTCCTTTGCAAGAACTTTGTAAAACAAAGTTCACTCTTGCTAATCTATCTATGCATTCCTGAATCTACTCATTGAATCCGAGTAGAAGCAAACGAACTCATTGTGACTTGCGTAGGAATTCAAGAACTCTGCGTTGGTCATTGGTCATTTATATTTTCGGGAATGTCATCTTCTTCCCCACTCTCACTTTCATGTATTTTATCACCAGTATCATTTTCATCTAGCCATAAATAATATTCCTGTGTACCTTCAGGTGCATTGGAAATTCCACATTTTTAAGTTGATTTGACAATTATTTACGGTTTGATTTCGTCTCACAATGTTATAAACCATTAACATATTTGCGAAAAAGTAGCATGCTTGCACTGTAAAAACAAAATACCCAAATTGGGTTGAAAGATTTTTGGGTACAGCATTGTTCCAATTTAGAAAGTTCAGTTTGTAGCACAAAATCGTTTTAAATAAGTCTGATTTTTAATGACATTAAAACAATTAAAATGTCTTAGATAGTATATACATTATACCTCAGAAATTTTGATTAATTTAATGTTAATAAAGATCTGCTCTGTTTTGAACCATTTTGGGTTATCTGTTTTGGGAACAATACTCTACCATTTTGGAATCCTTACTGTACCATTTCAGGAAAATTACTATACCCAGAAATCTTTCAACACAATTTGGGTCTTCAATTTTTACTGTGTGCATATTACCTCCTTTTGTAAATGATTTTTCTTCTTCTAGCATCCATGTGTTCCATTACCGCCGTAAATTTACTTTGAAAGGTTTGTTTATAGAAACATCTAGTGGCTGAATCAACGAAGTCAATCCACTTGGAATTACTGCCAAATCTGTAATGGATTCTTTTATTCATTTTTAATTCCGGGTGTTCGATGGGGTCTAAACGACTGGTTTTTATATCGCAAAGAAAAGATGCTTTTATCTGAAGGGGGGGGGGCGAAAATTTTTACTTTTAGTTTCTTTTCGTCGGAAAAAATTGATGCTGGTTATGCACCAGTAAGGGAGAGGGGGGACACCTTTGAACATTTTTCAGAAAATCAAAATATTTCTTTCTTGAATTATATTTATTGAGTTTTAAATATTACAGAATAAAAACAACACATTTCTTCATCATATGTCATCATTATTATGAACCATAAATTAAACATTTTCCAAAGAAATTAAATAAGTTGTGAGGATTTAAAAAGTTGAAAGATTTTTGTTCAAAACCGCCCCATATAGGGTTTCCTTTGAACAAGCAAAGGGCACCTTTGAACAAATGAATAAAATATGAAAATACTGTGAGTTATTAAAAGTTTAATATATTACAGAAATACAAAGTAATATGAATAAAATTAAATAACTACATTTTGTTGAAATTAGTAATTTTTTTGTTATTTAACCAAACTTAAATCCATCAAAGTTGATGTCAAAACCCATTGTTGATAAAACACAAGTGTCCCTCCAGTTGTGTTTGGTTGTGAAAACTTCTTTACAATATCCTTGAAATACACCAATGTGATATCTGATGCTTCTGGAAAATTAAAATTTTTCATTCGCTATTTTTGTAGAAACCTGATATAAAATTTCGTTTTATTCGTTACGGAAACCACAAATAATGTTTGTTAACCTGTTAAATCAGGAAACATTATTTTGTATCCAGGATTTGCAATTATCCAATAAATACATTTAGATTTGAAACTTCCCATCATGATAAATACAGAAGTTGGAACCTGTGTGAAAAGGGCAGTTGTTAGTCCATGTTCTTTGACATTATTAATTAACCTCTTTTCCCATAAAAAAAATCACAAATAATAATATTTAGATACATTAATAAATCTTTACTTCATAGTTTTAAGTGTTCTCTTTAAATTATTTCAATTATTATTTATCACCAGTTTATTTGGTGTTTTTTCGCTGTTCAATGGTGCCCCATCTTTTTAGTTCAATGTTGCCCCACCACATGGAGTTTAACATTACAACGGTTTACTCTTTTCGGCTGAAGAATTTGAATAAAACAAAGCTTATAAACTAAAGCTTATAACATCTTTCTTTAAGCATTAAATAACAAATTAAAATTTTAGGTGTAGAAGTTTGTAAACAAAAATCTTACAACTTTATTTTCTTAAGTTTAGATTCAAGAAGGAGAAAACTCCATATCTTGTTTAGACAGTACTGTTCATACAAAATGGTACAGCTTTGTATATTTATTCCCTTGAAGCAGCAGTAATGTATTACCATATACATTTTTTTTAAATAATTTATTTGAAGGAAAATATTTAGTGTGTTCAAAGGTGCCCCTCTCTCCCCTATATGCTTGAAATAAAATTATGTACTCTCAATTTAGTGGTGCGTGTTATACGCCGGGATATACGGTATATGGACCTTTTAGCAGCCATCCAAATAGATGAAGAAATTAATAAAGAAATGCATTAAATCTAATTGTAATTTACTGAAATTCCAATATTAGATGCTACAATTTTATTAATTAAGTTTCCAGAAATCCAGTAATTAGTAATCTTTGGTTTTCATTTTTCTTAATTATTCATCTTTAGTCATTTTTATTTCAGTTTCGTTCATTTTCATAACTATTTTCTTCATATATATTTAAAAGTGTCTCCAATAGATCTTGCATAAATAAATTGTCTTAAACTAACAAGTTTTTTTAAATCAAAATAAATCAAGTTTTTCTTACCTAAGTAATTACATTGCAGGTATTTCCAGGAAATCCACTTAAGATAATCAGCAAATCAATCAAATGTGAAAGTAAAAGAAGTCCTTTGAAACTACATTACAAACAGTTAAGAGAGATCAGATGTTATAAACTGAAAAAAAAATGCTGTAGCAGGTTTCTTTCTTTTATTTAAGGTATTGGGGCAGATTTTTTTTATAGAATGAAAGGTCATAAAACGAGATTATATTATTTATTTATTTTGGTTCAAATAGGAAAAAAATATATGTTTTCATAATTATAGTTATTGACATTTTTTTCGGCTTTTATAATATACAAAGAAAACATTCTAGATGCGGATTTTATTCGCAATCAAAATAATTAAGTTAAACGTTGCATCAAATCTAAATATAATTTCCTACAATTTGAATTCTCGTTGTCATGATTCCAATATTTAAATTCCAGTAATTAATACTTTTTAACTTTGATTATTCAGACAATGATATCAAATTATTAATAAATGCTATAAGTGATGTATAAAATAAAATAATATGGCAAATAATAATTTTAATTTTATTTTATTTTAATAAATCACTTATAGCATTTATAAAATAATTTGATACTTTAAAGGGATGTTTTGTAATCTATGCAAACAATGATATTTTAATCAAATTCGTTTGAATAAATTTAAAAATCTCAGACAGTCAGCATTTAGTATTATGATGATTATTGGAAGTATTAAATTTTCATGAAGGACTAATAATCATCCGTTTCTACGTAGAAAGAAATTTTTCTAATTTCCTTACATTAATTTAATAAAATATTTTACATCCAATGACAAGAGCACAATGCTAACTTAGTGCCATATAATAAATTTACAAAATTTTGAAAAGCAATTTTTTGTGTTTATTGAAAATGATAAAAAATTGCCGGGATTTTATTAATAGTTGGAGAAAGTATTCATTACTCACCAGAAAAAAGTATTTTTTTGTATTCTTATACTTATTTTCTACATTCAAAATAGTTCCTTAATTTTATCAATAAATATTGAATAAATATATTCTATTAAGTGAACGAATGTTTTAGATCAAAATAAATCATGTTTTTCTTGCCTAAGTATTTACATTGCAGATATTTCCAGGAAATCCACTTAAGATAATCAGCAAATCAATCAAATGTGAAAGTAAAAGAAGTCCTTCGAAACTACATTACGAATAATCAAGATAGATCAAGTAACTAACATTTACTCATTTATGTTATAATCAGAAAAAAATGCTGTAACAGGTTTCTTTCTTTTATTTAAGATATTGGGACGGATTTATTTTATATAATGAAAGATCATAAAGTTAAATCTTATTATTTGTTTATTTGGGTTAATGTGTAAGATTCAAATATGGAAAAAATACATTTTCATTATAATAGTTAGTGCCTTTTTTTATTGTTTATTTAATATACAAGGGAAAACATTCTACGTTGTTTTTTTACTAGCAATCTAAATAAATAAATATATATAGTTGCATCAAATCAAAATCTAAATTACAAACATTTTAATTTTCATTTTTTATTACACTAATTAAATTTCTAGTGATTAGTAACCTTTGATTTTCATTTTACTAGCAATGATATTTTAATAAATAGTTTTCGCATGAGTTTATAAATCTGAGACAGTCAGCATTTAATTTTATGATGATTATTAAAATTATTAAGCTATTATGAAAGATTAATATTCATCAATTTCTAAGAGATAAATAATGATTCAAATTTTCGTACGTTAATAAAATATTATGTATCCATTAATTAGGGGACAATTCTAATATAGCTTGTGTCATGTAATAAATTTACAGTTTCTTGAAAAGCAATTTTTTATTACTTATTGAAAATAATAATAAAATAATCGGTATTTTATTAAAAGTTGAAGACACGTAACACTATAGACAGAAAGGAATACAATTTTTGAAAACTTTTCGGGTACATTTTTTTTTTATTATTATTTTGAGAACAAATTCCTTTTAGTTTAATAAGGTTAATAGTGGAGATCCAAAAGACTTACTGAAGTTTACAAATAACTCATTGTCTAAAATCTAATGAATGTACTTATTTTGTGGGCTATTCAATTCCTATTCTTGTGGACAATAGGCTGAGGAACAGTTTCTAGAGGCGTTTGGAAAATATCGCATTACAACACGGTTTAACAGATATTGCAATTTTGAAATATTTTTTGTATTTTATCACATATGATTTATTCAGAAAAAAACGCATTTTAAATTTAAAGTGTAAAAATTATGTATAAAATAAAGGGATCGCCAAAGGTACAAAAAGAATTAAGCTAACTTTTATTATTATTGTTATTACTAAATATCAAAACATAAATGAAGCTAAAATAAAAAAAAGCATAGCCATATGGTTTTAATTCTATATGTAGAATGTAACTATGTAATTAATATTAAAAATGATGACGAATGTAAGGAGAAATTATGCAAAATTAATATCTATTTAAACACACGGGTTTTGGTAAATGCCCGTAATATAAATAATTTTACTTATTAAACGCAACGCATTGTGGCGGAAATGTATTTTACTTCATTTGTTAAATGCAGATCGTTCCATAGTTTATATTTGCTTCTTTACCTATATTTTTTATCTCACAAGAGTGGGTTAAGTGTTAAAATTAAAATTGGCCTCGGTTCTGTTTTTATTAGAAAAGTAAAAATATCATTTTTGGTATGTTTATATTTTGAATAGTCAAAATAGATGAAAGTATTTTATTACAAATTTTCTGTCAAATTTTAGCATAAATTAGAGAAAAATGTAAACTACTTGGAATCATCTTTCATGACATTAGCATAATGATTCATCTGTAAGGTAAAATTTTATGTACATGTTGTAATTTTTTTTTTTTTTTTGTAAACAGCATACCTGATTTGAATGATTTCATATTGTATAACACACAGTGTTTCACATGCAAATACATCTGGCACCCGAACAGGGACATTAAATAACGATGTTGTGAGATTGATTTGTTTATTTTTAATAAATATAGAATTTTCATACTGTCAATTACTTCTTACACTCACTACTATGATTAAGTTAAAGAAAAGGCATATATTTGGTTTTAGTAAATTAGAAAAAAATATTCTTGAAATTAAAACGATGGATGAAGCTATAGTAGAAATCATGTTAGATGATGATCAATGCGATAAAGAGACTTCTAATGAGAACGTAGAATAAAATGAAATTTATTCATATCAGTTTATTAAGCGTAAAGTTAGTTAAGCATTGGGTACAAATGAGCGCAACCAAGATGATAGTGGGCGAAGCATCTATTATGGTTCTTCTGAATCAAAATATTATAAATTACCTCAGTTAAATATTGAGCTGTTCAATTTGCAGTAAATAAATTATCTTTCGTTTTGGTTACAATATCTGAAAATTCCTAAAGGCGTAGATTTGGATAATAGTAACAAATTTCAGTATCTAATTCAATAGGTAGAAGCTGGAACAAGTGTCAGACGTTTGTTATAAAGTTATCCAATGACTGCAGCTAATTAACCGAAAACTGTAGAGGCATTTCAAGGGCGTTTAGGGGAATAAAGATTTACTAATAGAAGAGTATGTCAGTACGGTCTTAAAATTTGTTTTAGCTACTATACAGGCAAACGGTAAAGATATACTCCCATTTTTGGATCATTTCACTAAAGTAGAGATATACTTTAAATTTTTGGAGTAACCGGTTTTAAGTTTAAAAGGTAATTCGGCATGGCTCTATCACGTGATAAAATCAAGTTCATCGAAAGCATGGCAACGATGTAATATTTCGAAACATTAAGCGTTATTAGTAATAATAATGCATTGTCAACAAAATCACATCTAGAAAGCATTAAACAAGAAGTTGTAGATGAGGAAAAATTCAAATCAACCAAATCAAGTTTAGAGCTAAATTTTAAAGATAATCCTAAAGAAATGCTCAGAAAAATAGGAAATAAAATACTTACATCGGCAAGGCTACTTTTGGAGAAAAGGAAAGCTCTTGTTTATTTTGCGATAAGCCTATTAAAAGCCAGGACTGTATTAGGACTAGATCTCATTCGCATTATGAACAGAATGATAAAATTACGGATAAAAAATGCCTTCGTATTTGTGACCAAAAAGAAAACATTTTGAACAGCATCACCGCGCTAAAGTTTACATAGGTTTAATTCTTTGTCACGTTTACTCTAAATCCCATGCCACACTCATTAAAAGATGAAGAACTTGGTGACGAACTCGTTCATGATAATTTTTTAAAAGAAGTTGATTGAAATATAAAAGGTCGCTATAGAGTAGTTATTACTAGAAAAAGCGGAAAACGCGAGATTCTTTCAAATAGACACATGGCTGGACAAAGATTGGTAAATTAAACAAAGAGATTAAAATCGATGAAAAAATTTTAATAATATACTAAGATTTTCTTAAAGTTTCAAGTGAAATGTTAAAAGTTACAGGACATTTTTTACCTCATTCTCTCGTCACCAAACCTGACAGCCTTACTATCGGTGCTAGACCAATTTTTAATGCAGCGTGTAAAGTAAGGAGCTCGAATTCTTTAAATAATTGTCTCTTTAAAGTACCAAAATGGTTAAAGACTTCGGAATAAAATTAACCACAATAAGAAATAAACCCCACGAAGAATTACTAATAAAAAAATAATAAAATAAAATAACACTATAATATCTACTCTTTTATGTTCTAATTCATATGAATTTATGATACATGATATAGTTTCAGATTTTGGTAGATTTATTTGTATCATATGTTTGAAGAAAATATAAATAATGACGTTTAGAAATAGAAATATATCTGTTCAATCAGACTTATCCACTAAAGAGAAAGAAGATGCGGAGAAGTTACTCTGGTCTGAAATATAATCTGAAAGTTTTGGAGATACTACTGATGCTATAAAAGAATTGGAGGTTATGAAAAACCAAGTAGAATTGTTTAGAATGAAAACAAATATATTAGAGTGGGATAACGACATTTCATTCAGATATCTAATTTTATTACTATCTATTTTTATTTATTTTTTTATTTTTATTTTTTTTACCATAGTCAAGTACTTAGTCATTACATAGTCATCTGTCTGATTCAAAACGTCATTTACAGAATTTTCAATGCTGGACTTCTGACGGTTGGATCCATTTTAAGAGAATAATATTTATTAATTTCTACTCTACGCAACATTAGAAATTGGCTGTCTAAGTGATACATATGTAAAAGTTACTCTGCAAAAACGCACATTACATCCCGAATACATCTACCTCTAGATTGTGTCAGCGATTCCAAACTTTTTGAAGTTGGTAAACGGCCCTCTTTTCAAAATCCAAATTGTCCGAAGTTTTTATTGTTCTTTGTGGATGTGCAGTATGTAGGGCAGTACATTTGGAACTTGTATCCAGTAATTCAACAGATTTATTAATTCAGTTGCTTTGAAAAGTTATATCCAGAATAGTAAAGTCGAATACTATATACTGTGATAATGGTACCAACTTTAGGGGCACAAATAACCTCTTAAAATCATTGGATTAGAAGCTAATGTTTCTTCAAAAGTACTCTCTGCTATTAAATGGAAGTTTATTCTTCCAACAGCAGCTGAGTTTTTGATGGGGGCGTCTGATTAAATGTGTTATAATTCCTTTCATCTGAACACTGGACACTTCAACTTTAAATTTTGAAGAACTTATGACTGTATTTATGTGATGTCAAAGAAATGTATACAAAAGCTTTTTAACCTATGTTTTTCAAGAGATACATTAATATGTACCTTTGAATTCATCCGCATTTTTACAAGGTATTGAAGAAATAGTTGTTCTTGATCTAGATACAATAGATTTAAATAAACTCCACTCCATATACAATCATTATCTAACAACTCTGAAATGAATTCAAAAACGAATATTTGGCAGAATTGGTCAAGAAAGGACAACTTGTTACTGAAGTTGAAGTTGTCTTAATGGAATTCAACCAGAAAACCCTTCATTATTCTCTAGAAATATTAATAGAGTGGCTGAGGTTAAAACAAGTTCAGAAACATTTGTGCATCCACTTTTCAAACTGTTTAGAGCTATCAAGTCCCGAGGACTCTATAACCCAAATTATGAAAAATAGTACAGTTAAAAGTGGAAAAGTAATACAAAGACCCTGTGAAATGATCAAATTAAAAATACTCTGAAGTGATTTTTTCTAGAACTCTAAAGGATTTATTATTTAGTTTCGTTTAGTTTTTGATCTAATTTATTTTATATATTTTTAATATTGAGTTAGTATTTAGATTTATCATATGTGATTATATGTTTAACCTAACTTCCACTTAAATTAAATGTTGGAGTATGTTAAGAGATGCTAATTTAATATTTTATTTAAACACATGGCTTTTCAAAAATGTCGCGATGATATATTTTTAAAACTCGACTCATTGCTACGGTAATAATATATTGTATTTGTTAAACGCAGATCGTTGTTATGGTTTTTTTTCCTTTTGATTTATACTTTTTATATCATGAGAATGAGTTTAGATTTAGAAAATTAAATTGGCATCGGCTTTGTACTTTTAACTAGGTAAAAAGAATTTTTTTGGTGTGTCTTTATTCTAAATCGCCAAAATAATAAAAGAGTTTCATTAGAAATTTTCTGCCTGGTTTTAGTGTAGCTTAGTAAAGAGTGAAATATTCTTGGAATTATCTTTCATTGGATTATTATGATGATTAATCTGTAAGGTAATTTTTAATGTATGTATAGTAAATAAAGTTTCTGTAAACAGCATACAAGTTTTGAACTATTTTCCATTTAATACCCAATACACTGTGATTGACATGCAAATTCAAGTACTACTATTAATTAGACTATTTCGTAACCAGATCGAAAAAGTTAAGAATAAACATATAAAAAGGATTTTTTTAATATATATTTTTAACTGGATAAAATACATTAGTAAACACATGGAAATGGTTTACATTATTTTTCACGTATTATCATTTTATTGTAACAGATTTTATATTCTAAACGTCTTTTAGAGATTCATTTAAATTTTTATGTTTATTTAGAAGATGTTACATGAATAATAATTATTTCAAGAGCTGGGTCGCTTGATCGATCTAAATTCTATTCACAGGATACAGAAAGTAAATCGGATTAATTACGTTATAACTCAAATGTTACCCAAACAAAGGTGTTATGAATTTTTCTACATAAAATAAATTTTGATTATTTTAATGTCTAGAGATTTTGCTTATAATATTACCCTAGGATAATGCATAAGAAAAAAACAATATGGGGGGAAAAAGTTTCTCATTTGAAGATATATTTATGTAAGAAGTTTATTTGTGTAAACGTTTTATTTATTTATTTATGTTAATTGAAATGACTTAAGTTGACCGTGCAATGTTTATAATAATTTATTAAAATGTTTTTGAACATAGACAGACATGCACATTCTATGACTTTGTTTTAACGTTTATGAGCAAGGTTGAAATATGGCAGATTTTGAGTTAAATATATATATTTGAAAAAGCATAACAGCTAAAAAAGAGTAGATCTTTCAAAAGATATAACGAAATTTAATACATGTTCACACTATTCTGAAAAGCACACACGTTTATTTTCCATAAGAGCTAAAGCGAATAGTTTTCGAATTTTAGTTCCAATTCTGGAGAAAATGTATCCTTTGTTCCGTTTTCGCAGTTTTACGCTGCGCTTACGTGTAGTTTTCAGGGTGATTTTTTTAGTCTCAGAGCCTTAGTACTTTTAAAAATGAATTCGGTTTTCAGAAAGATAGATTTAGCTCAAATGATACAGGGTGTCCACTCTCAACGGTGGTCAATGGCTAATTTCTATACCGATAGTCACAGACACATAGTTCTAAATGCAAAAATGCTTAAAAAATGGTAAAGAATTTTTTTTAAGCGATTTAGGCCAAAAAACTACGAAAATTAAATTTTTATACGGTCCCCCGGTCCTATAAGAGATATTTAGTAAAAATTTCCCAACACTCTAACAAGCAATACAGAAAAGGTCCCATCCATCTAACATTACAATTGACCGAGTTATGAAACTTAAAACACTTTATGACTTAAACCACTTTTCTATAACTGAAAACGGATGAGTTCGACTAAGCTTTAAGGGAACGTACACTAAGTGCTAAAAGTATTATAAAGGGCGTCGATTCCCAACGCTGTCCAAAGGCTACTTCCTAAACTATTTGTCACAGACATATAGTTTCAATTACAAAATGTTTTAAATGAGCGATTTAACTGAAGGCGCTGTCACCGTATAAGTTTTACGGCTTATTCTTAAACCATTTGTCACAGACCTATAGTTCCAATAACAAAAATGTTTTTAATGAGTAAAAAAATATTTTTAAAGCGATTTAACTGAAGGTGCTGTCACCGCATAAGTTTTACGGTAGTGTTAGTTTTATTTAATTAACTTCTAGATTGATAATTAAAATAATTGAAGAGATGAATTTCAAAATTCTCTTTATCGACAAAATCAATTTTGGGGAAATAGCGAAAAACATTTAAATGCGTCCTTTGTTTTCATTATAAACTCGGAGATTGCAGTGTTACGATAGTGCAGATTTGTATAGACTGATAAAGTAAGCAAAAGCGATAAGGCGCGTTTTGAAATTCATATCCTCAATTGCATTTTTACATATGTTTTATTTATTTAAGAAAATGAAGCTGATTCTTTTCGTGATTTTATTTTAAAAAGGTAAATTATTTTGATAAACTTTTATTTTACTTATAGTTTTCGTATGTAAGTTTTCCTTGTTCAAACTTATATTAACATTTTAGATCACTTCTAAATATCCGATCGAGTTTCAGTTCGCATACTTATTCATATCCAATGACAATGCAATATTAATACGATTTTAAGTGAGTATCATTTATTTATTTTATAAGACAATATCAAATTCTATTGGGTTAAGTAATCTAATAGAATTTTAAATGTGTATCATTTTGTAACGATTTGTGACTGTTGCTTTTCATAATTTATTTTAACAAAATTCCTCTTATATTTTTTTGCTTATATTTTTAGCACAAATTGTATATTTTGCTTTAATATGTAAATTTCAACATAAATTCAGAAACAATATTGTAAAAATTATTTTACTCTCAATGTTTAAAGTTAAATTTTCTATCTGACACTTATTTTTATTTCCAGTAAATTTGTGACTGACCCCTATTTTTCAGCAAAAAAGATGCTTCAACTTTAAACAGCTATAACTCAGTCAGTTTTAATCGCAGAAGAATGGGACTTTTTTGTCTTTCTTGTTAGAGTAGTGGTAAAAATTTTCTAAATATCACTTATAGGACCAGGAGACCGTATAAAAATTTAATTTTCGTAATTTTTAGTGCAAAATTTTTGTTGACCTAAATCGCTTAAAAAACAATTCTTTACCTTTTTTATAGCATTTTTGTAGTTGGAACTATATGTCTATGACTAACGGTTTAGAAATTAGCCATTGGCCACCGTTGAGAGTGGACACCCTGTATATTAACAGTAATCGTAACAAACATGGGGAACTTTCATGTTTGTTCATTTCAGTACATATATATTGATATTCTTTCTGAAGCTTAAACCCACTAAACTTTTTTTTAAACTTTTGATATAATTCTACATATTTCTACAAATTCTTATTAATTTATAAGTACAAATTTCGTCTGTTTCTATTTGTTTCGCATGTTCTGTTAAATGGATTATTTATCGTTAAAAAATATTATAAATATTGAGAAAATAGTTTGTGTATGAAACACTAAACAGGTTGCTAGAAAATGTGGCAAAAAATTTATTTCTTCCTCCAAACTCATTTTCTCTACTTCGCCATCGTCGTTATACTTAAAGTATCAAAAGTTTTAGAGTATTTTAATTAGCCTTAATACTAAACATCAGTCTTTTGGATGTTATCAACTTTCAAATATTCCTGTAGTTTTTTAGAAAACAAGTTCAACAGAAAAAAAATCTAAATTAACTGTGTTATCTTTAACGTTAAAATAAAATTGTTACTTTATGCATTTAAAAGATTTTACAGTGTAACAAAGTTAAATACACTTTTAAACACAATTACAAAAGTTTTATTTACGGGTTTTATTAAATTAATAAATTTTGTATAGTAAGATGTAAATAATACTACATTTTAGGTAAAATTTTACATTTTTAATTTTAAGTAATTTATAATATTGAAAAATATATTTCTGCATCATATAAAGCATAATAAACTGTTATTTTCATTGTAAAATAATTAATGGCAATATTTAAGCTTTAAATAAAAAAAATGAATTCTTACCCTTTAATTAGTTGTACTCTTGCTACGAAAATAATTTTGCATCTTTTATGAAAAATATCCCTGTTTAACAATATTTATATTTTTAATTAAAACTAATCTCATTCGATTGAAATTGATATTGTAAAATAATCGAAGTTGACACTGCGATCCAGCTGAAAAAATGCTATCATTTAAAGTTTCTCATTATACTCTGTTTACCTATGATCTGGTTACCTAACCTCCAAGATTTTTTTGGAATAATTTTTCTCCAAAATTATTTTGTGAATTAAAAGCTTATAATTAACAAATTATAAAATATATTAATAAATAAATAAATTGTTGTCGCAGTAAATTAAATTTCAGATATTATACTAGTATAATCTATATTTTAGATGTTATAGTTTTTAATTATTCATCTAAATCAACAAAACAGAAAATATCTGTATCCAATTATTTAATAAACATTGGAATCATTTGCTACTCTTAAGTAATCAAAGTATATTTTAAGTAGAAATGTCTATACCCATTATTTTTTGATTTTTTAAAGACTTTTTTTTAATCTGTGATATTTATTTCACTATACTACATCTAAACTTGTAAGATATTTACTTTTATTTATTGTCAACTAACTTAATTATTTTTACCAAATACAATCCTTTGAAAGTATTTTTTCTATCTGTATTTCTTCGAATGTTTGTTAAAAAATATTTCCTTGTAAAAAATAAAATAAATAAATAAATAAAAAATGAACGACAATGACATAAAAATGTGAAAGGTTCTGGTCAATTTTAATAACGGGGTAATAACGCCAATCCTTAGCATTAATACTCCGGTTGATAGTGACCGAGCTACATCCTACATACTGATTCAAATAAACACAGTTAAAACTGTGCAATGTTTCTAATAATTCTATTCAAGCGGTCCTTTTTAAGCAAAAAGAAGCTCACGGTCTGATATTCTTTTGCCTCATCCTCCCACACCACACCTTTATTTTTTTTACACTTTCACAAAAAATTGAACATTTTCAATAGCCTAGAATGCAATCTGTCAATTTCTAAGTTTGTAGAGTTTGTATTTTTAAAATTGGGCAATCTACATGCAATTATTCCATTTTATTTCATAGTTTTGTTTGCATGGCGTTATTACCCATATAGGTAGGTAATAACGCCAAATAGCATTGGTCAAGAAATCACGCCATTACAATTATGAATACATATCTGTTAAATTATTTTTTTATGTAGATAGTCAATGAGTTGCTGTATCAAACCCTATATTTGTTTGAAAAATACAATCTAAAACTAAGCCATGAAAATTGGTAGAACCTTAACGTGGCGTTATTACCCCAGGGTACCTCATGTTAAATTGGTCATAATAGTCCGGAATCTTCTGCGTACATTTTTTAGCTGGTAGATCAATATTCGATTTAGTTCCATCTTACCCAGCAAAAAATAGCGCTTTATTATTCATTTCTTCTTTCTCAGTTTTTGAATTATCTTCTTTATTTCAGCTTGTACAAATGTCCATTTCATGGAATACGATCATTTTCCTTTCCCACAAAATCATATATTCTCCTATCAGGTTGAAAAGAAATCAGTCGATATGCAATCTCAACTGTTCGAGTTTGGAAGTAGACGTCATTTCTATTATAATTGTATTATCAAAATAATATGAGGACCCCAGAAGCCAAAGGATATAAGTAACAAAATTGAAAAAATGTAACTAAGTGCACAGATGATCTGGAAACATGCTTTTTTATTTTCAGTTAAAGAAATATAAGTAATTTACAAATTATATACTACGTTCTAGAAATAAACCACTTTTGCTGAATAACAATCAACATTGATTAATTATAAATTTAAAGAATGTTGTACTCTACTCTTTTCACGGTTATTGAAATAAGTTTTCAAAACCAAAATGAAGTAAGCGGCAGTTTCCTATTTCTATTCAATCAATTATCATTAATGTTTAAATTTAAAATTAATTAACTTTTAATTCAGTTCATTCGGTCTCGAATTTTTGTCACTTGTATATCTTAGCTTCTGAGGTCCTCATATATTCCTACACGCGAAGTAGCATTTATTCCATAAACGTTACTTTCTTTCTCTACTAGTTAACAAAAAACGCTTTTAATGTCTTTTTTTCAACGACTTCTTGTCTTTTCACTTGAAAAGTACATCACAAGTAAGAATTGTCATATAAATTATTCCTTTCTTTAAGAAAAAATGTGATCATGGTGCGATCTGGCTGCGGGTTCAGCACAAACTTTACGACCACATCAATTTAAAATGTATATTTGACACTTTCCCAAAACTTTTTTGGGTACGTTAGCGCTGAATGGGGATAAAAATAATAATTTTAAATACTAAGTACTTTTGAGTAGAATCATGTGACATTTTATCAAGGTTAACCCATTAAAGCCTAGCGCCCTAAAGCCTAATTTTTAACCCATTAAAGCCTAGCGGTACTATATGGTACCCGAAAGTTTCAACCATTTTTTTCCTATGTACACCATTATTTTTTAATGAAAACATTATCTTTATTTGATGGCTTAAATTTCGTGGTAAAGTCAATCAAAAATTGGTAATTTTAAAAGACTGGTGCGAAATGTAAGTTTTGCATTTTAAAGATGGAAATAATTCCGGCTTTAATTAGTTAATTAGAGATTGGCAACAGAATATGAAAAATTAATCGGTTCAGATATATGACAATGTTTATTCAATCTTAAATCTCTTTGGTGCCAATAAGATGAGTTGCAAGTTTGTTCTGAAGCTAATACCAAAGTCAGGCTTTGCTAAGTACTGGGAATCTCACGTTATCCTAAGCACCTGGGCAGTACATATTCTGCTTAGTTTCTCTAGACACACGATAAATAAAACACTTTAGGCATTTATCCTTAGATTATAGTGCCACAGGTTTATTTTATTTTTCTTATTCAGTACGGAAATATTATTAAGAAAAATCGTTTTTAATATTTATAAATTAAACTTTCAGTATGTTTAAAAGAGTTTAACAAGTATTTTGAAAAAGTGTAATTTAATTTCATCTCTACTTTAACTCATCGTATTGTATACCATTTATGAAATACCATATCATTTATCAAACTTTCAAAAGTTCTTTTGGTAAATTAAGTAACATTGACTATTTCTTTCAATGCTACCTTTTGGAAAGAATAAACTTATTCACTAGCTGTGTTCCCAGCTTCCTCTGATTAAAATATAAAAGAAATAAAGGAGTGCTGCGAAATACTCATAAATCTCTCGGACGTATTTAATAAACTTGGATATTCACACTTCTGAAAAGAATTATAGAGCCATGAATTATTCCCATTCCCAGAATAACTTACGTTTATGTTAAAAGGGCTGAAAATTGAAAAAGATATTACAGCTGTATAAATTTATTTTTATAATGTGATTTGCTTAAGTTTTCTTCAATTTTTAGTATTTTATGTTATTACAAATTAAAAAAATTAGCTAATATACAGTTCGTTAAGTTATAAATTATATTTTTTAATGTTCTTTAACAATTTTGGGGGTGTAAGTAGTTTCATTACTAAAATTTTTAAATAAATGAACGGCACCAGAATTTACGAACAAATTTATTTAGAAATAAGAAAAAAATCTATATTTTATATACAAAATATGAGGAAATATAACTAAATTCTGGTGTCATTGTGTAGCTTTTGGGAATTATAATCAATTTTTTCTATAAACGCCCTTGAAGTGATTAGATGATTTGTGCATCATATATTCAATGAGATCATATTGTAGATCATATATTCAATTTTCAAATTATTAACCTATTTAATAAAAGAAAAAAATAGCTAAATTTATTTTAAAGCTATATTCTTTACAATATTGGTCTGTACATTATATATATATATATATATGTATACAAGGTAAATTATTAAATTGTCTATTAAATAACGAAGCAAATGCTGTAAGTTATTTAAAATTTTTACATTATTTAGTTACTATCCCCTTCAATACACCTTCTTCTTTTATCCGTACTCCATGAGAATGCTGCATGAGAATTTTCCATGATTTGAAAAAGTGCTGGAAGTTTTTTGTGAGCTTTTTTTATGATAGATAGAGAGGCGGCACCCCAAACAATTGCCTCACCGAAACCACAGATGAAAATCTAGGATTACTTAAATATCGATTCGTATATTAAAATGCAATTGTTCTGCTAAGTCACATCATGGTGAAAAACTCCTAAAAACTCTATTTTTGCAGTTGATTCATAGATTTTCCTTTGTGCTTTTCTGCATTGTAAAAAAATCTGTAAAGTTACAAAATGTTTTCTAGGAAGCTGGGATTCATAGAAATTTTTATTTAACGGAAATAGCAAAAATTTATGTAATATATACAGATTTGCACACAAAAATAAAAAATTCTGTAAGGTTAATAAAAATTTTTTATGTAACTGCAAGACAGATCACACATAAAAGTTTAGTAAGACAACTGTAATTTTAATAGATTCGTATGTAAAGTTACAGATTTTTGTAGCTTTACAAAAATTAGTTTTGTCGATTTAGATCTCTTCTTGTACAGGGTATAGGTGAAATGTTAATAAGAATACATATTTTGACAATTTTACATCTGTAAAATTTCACTTTTTTTTCACAGTATGCACTTTTATTTTTTTATTTTATTTTTTTTTTTTTTACAGTATGCACTTTTATGTATAAAGACATGAATGATTGGATATAAAAACATAAAGGTAAACCTATGAGTCAATTGCTAAAATCTGGTTTTTATCTATTTTTCATCAAGATACGACTCGGCAGATAGATTTCGTTTTAATATACGAATTGAAATTTAACTAATCCTAAATTTTAACCCATAAATTCGATGAGGTGATTGTCAGTGCTGTCACCTTCCAGTCTATGACGCGCATCGCCTTTCCTTTCACGTCTGAATACTGGTTTCTTTTAATGCAAATTTGACGTTGGTGAACACATACAAGTCACATTGTTTCAGGCCAGGCAACTAAGGCAGATTGTCCAATACTGGTAAGTTTTATTTGGGTAGAAACATCTTGACAAAAAACGCAGCGTAATCCATTGCATCAGCTTAATGAAACATCGTGACTTGTTTTTCCCCAATTCGGGTCTTTTATTTTTACGGATTTGAGTAAGGACTTCAAGGCAGCAATTTTGATTAAAGGATTAACGGTCCTGTCCCTGTCCGTGAAGACACTCGCGAGCTAATGCTATTCCTATGGGGAGGCATTTTCCTAATAACTCTTTCGCATTGACATTTATAATTTTTTTTTTTTTTTTTTTTTTTTTTTTTTTTTTTTTTGCATTGAATAGCTGAGGTCCCTCTTAAGATCGCTCCTTGACTACTTTTTTGATTTTGGTCGCAGGTATTTTCTATAAAGTTACTTACACTTTCTGAACTGGATTTGGAAGTGAAAGTAACTTTATATAAAATATCTGCAACCAAAATTAAAAAGTAATCTAAGAGCGATCTTGACAAGAACCTCATCTATCTAATGCAAAAAAGAAAAAAAATTAAAAATGCCAAAATTCGAAAAAGTTAACCCTCTCTTCAGGAATAACATTAGCTCGGGAGTATCTTCGCGGTCAGGGACAAGATGCCTAATAGTTTGTCCTCCAGTAACACACTGAAGTTACACACGCTCATAAATATCGACGATTTTCTCTGTTGTTGACGTAGTAGAGCAACCCGGGTAGACATCATATTCAGTGTCTTCTCGGGCTTCTTGGAAACGCCTAATTTATTCAAAAATCCACACACATGATAAACACTCTCTGTAGCATAATTCTGTTAACAATTGATGAGTTTCAATAGCGGAGGTTAAAAAAAAAATATGCACATTAATTCTTTGCTCTTTTAAAACATTCAAAATTTTTCCGGCGAAATACTTAAACACAGTCTAGAACAATTGAAGATCATTGTCAAAGTTATTAGTATACGGCCAATTTAGAATCAGTATCGATACAGGAGGCTTTGCACTACACAATTATTGGTCATATAAATTTGGTGCATGCGCAGTTTTTCTGCATAATCGCATAATCTGTATAATCTTCTGCAGTCTCATTATTAAATAGCCACACCTCATATACATATATCTATATATCAATAAACCATTACGGTAATTAATATTTTTCGATGTAGAATGTTCGTACACTGTAAAAAAAATTGTAAAGCTTCTAAATGTTTTGCTAGGAAACTGAGACTAGAACTCTTTATGTAACAATAACAGCAAATATTCATGTAATCGATTCATTTACGTGATTTTTTGTTGTTACCTCTACATAAAAAGCCCTGGGAATCCCAGTTTCCTAGAAAAAGTTTAATAAATTAACATATTTTTTTGCAGTGTATTTGTAATTGTAAAAAAGTCGAGACATTTCGTTTAGAAAACTAATTTATTAATACTTTATTGATATATGATATCTTTTTAAAAATCCGAACAAGCCAATCAGAAAGGATGTTGTTGTTAGATAGTCACTATATGCGAGGAACATCTGAGTGACCGTGGTTTGTTTTGGCACTATAATTTTGGTAAGCAAATCTGCTTTACGCCTCTGTAATTCGTTTTTGTTGATAAATTTCAAACTTCATCCAACAAAGTGTTTGATTGTCTAAATGGGCAGTTACTTAAACACTGATTGATTGGAGATATTTATAACTGTGCGTTGACTTGGTCTTGACTTGCAATGGTCTTGACTGCACTGTAAAAAAAACTGTAATCCTGCAGATGTAACGTTTCCGAAATCTGTATGGTTACTAACATTTTATCTGTACAATGTGCAAGAAAAAATGTAAATCTACAAAACTAATTTTTGTATATCTACAGAAATCAGTAACTTTACAAACAAGTCTACTAAAATTGCAGTTATCTCTCTAAAAATTTATCTGTAAACTGGGCTAAAGTTACATAAAACATTCTTAGAATCCCAGTTTCCTAAAAAATTCTTAGTAAACTTTTTTTTCATTTTCAGTGTTAAAATGTATCTGATACATAAATTTTTGCTGTTGTTTTTACATAAAAAGTTCTAGGAATTCCAGTTTTCGAGAAAACTTTTAGTAACTTTACAGATTTTTTTATTTATTTTTTTTATTTTATTTTATTTTATTTTTTTTACAGTGCGTTTGTGCAGTTCGTTTTTGTTGATACATTTCAAACTTCGTCCAACAGAGTGCTTGACTGTCGAAATGGGCAGTTTTTTAAACACTGATAGATTGCAGATATTTATAATGGTGCGTTGACTCGCAATAGTCTTGACTGGGCCGAGATCGTATGGCTTAAGGTAGTTTGTAACTCTGATATTAATAGATATTTATGATTTAAAAACAAACGTCAGCTAGAGAAAAGTTATTTGAGACCTATGACTTAAATATAATCATGAAATATTTATTTTAACATTAACTTCAATTTATCTTTTGAATATAATTATTTAATTTAATTATAATTGTTTAATTTTATAGAAAAATTTGGCGTCATATGGGAATTGCAGGCAGCCTAGCATCTTAACAAGTTGAAAATCGCGCAAATTCTCTCTTTTCTCCGAATGTTACTGCTTTTTGATCAAATTCGTAAGGATAAAAAACATGAAGTGGAATAAGTGTGAGTAGTAAGGAACAAGAACGTCAAGTCTACTGAGAATAATTCTGCAAAATGTCCAGCCAGAAACGCGCAATGAGATAAGATGAGAAGTAAACAAAAATTTCCAGGACGCAAAAAATCTTGTAGTGAAAATAAGCAAAAATAAAACAAAAAAAGTAGATATAGCACTTTAAAAAACATTCATCGAATTCACTCTATACAGGGTGATTAAAAAAAACGTTGACAAAATGACATGACAAATCAAGCATACAACAAGGGTAAAAAATCCAATAGGAACATAGGGTCGTAAACTACTTGTTGAGTCATAAATACAGCGTGTTTTATTCTAGATACACTCGGTTTGACTATAATAATTTCGAGGAAAATAAAAACATTATAATGAAAATGCGCCGATATGTACCTCATTTTGTGTGATATGTGATAATGTTACGAAAAGATCTGGAAAAAACATATTATACAAGCAATCGATGATACCGTACACTATAAAAAAAAATTCTGTAAAGTTACTAAACTTTTTCTATTAAACTCCAAAAACTTTTCATGTTACGGCAACAGAAAAAAGTCCTGTAACCTCTTCTTTTACATGCGTTTTTGCTGTTACCGTTACATGAAAAGTTCTTGGAATCCAAGTTTCCTAGACAAAATTTAGTAGCTTTACAGAATTTTTTTTACAGTGTATAAACTGATTATCACACTCCAAAATATGAGGTGTCAAGTGCATATTGCTGGCGCTCATAATGCAAACTTCTACCAATTTTTTTTCGTGTTATCATATTTAAAGCAAAGGTGGGAATGTCTATTAAATGTTTTATTATAATATATTTCAGTTTACTGAAACTTATTATCGTCAACCCAAAGTCAGTTAGGATGAAATACCTGTATTTCTGGCGCAATAAGTGGGTTGTGGCCTTATGTTTCTGTGTGATTTTTTATCCTTGTCGCACGCCTGATTTCTCATGTCATTTTGTCAACGGTTTTTTTTCTGAATCACCCTGTATATTAGAAATTGTTCAAAAATAATGAGCCAATTTAAAAATAAACTAAAAGCTTTATAGCTAAGTAAATTGAGTAAAATGGTAATTCATTTTAGGAGAATTTAATAGAATTAATGATAAATATTATTAAAGAATAGGAATTTAGTGAACATACCAGAAATTTAGCTTAAGAAGAAGAAAATAAAAGGAGACACCGTGAAAGAAAAACTTATATATATAAGCAATGTTACAGAAGTCCTGTGTTAAAAATTGGAAATAAATAACGCTGTATACCTAGATAATGATAAATTTTCCCAACTCATTTCATGAACATGAATATTCACACGTTTGCCGACAAATTTTTGTCATAAATTATTTCCATTTTAATAAAAGTATGTTTATGTCAAAGTCTTTTGAAAAATGGAAAAAGTTATTACAGCTATATAAATATAACAGAATGGAATTTATCAAAGTTGTCCTTCAAATTTTAGTGCTGAAATTACTCAAATTATCACGAAAATAAATTTTATGCTAGTCGACAAAAACAAAGATATTTGTTTAAAATATTTTTTTTTAAATTTTTGCTCATGGTTAAAAATAAAATTATATGTTCTGTTTAAAATAACTTAACAAAAAAGTTTTTCACGAATTTTTTTTCTAAACTTCAGATTATTTTTTGCGATAATAAACCTGTATTTTAAATATTGATTACTTTTTAATTTTTTCGTTTTGAAATCAAAATACTTTCCTACAAATATGTAAGCGAGAGTTGATCCTTTAGGCGGTAATTCACTTTGTAAAACTGAAAAAAGTGAAATATTATTAAGAAATAATCAAACATATTTAATAAACATATAAATTCTGATTCATCTCTAAAGTTTTGCGGTCATAAACTACTTCCATTTTCAAAGAACTAACATTTACTTAAAAAGATTTGAAATATAGAAATAGATGGAGAGCTATACAAGGTTCATATAATCTAATTTATTACAGCTATTCCTCATTTTTAGTTCTCTCGAAAGAGAATGATACACGTTTTTATTATCCTAAATTATATAAAACATAGTAAAATGCAGCTCGTAAGATATAAATATTTTTTAAATATCCTTTCATATTTCCAGTTTTAATGAAATATGCATCCAATAATTGAAAACAATAAACCAGCCAAATAAATTTCTTAACCAATACTATTTTATTCAATTTTATGAAATATTAAACCTGTATTAAACGTAGATTATTTTAGTTATCTTTTCGTTTTATTTCAAAACTATTCACTATGAAAGTGTAAGCATGGAATCTTGCCATACAGAATTTTATCCGTTTTCAGTGTTTAAATTGAACTGAAATAATTAAATATAATAAAAATAAAACAAAATCTCTTTAAACAAATAATCAATATATTAAACAAGATCAAACATTTGAACTTCCACCAAACAATTGCGGTCATAAAATATTTATGATCACAAAGATAAGTTTAAAATAAAGGAAAAAGCTACTGAGGCACTATAAATTTTATATGATGTACCTTGTTAAAGTTATTTATCATGTAACAGTGATTTATAATACCAGGAATAACACTGGTAAACAAGAATTCTGTTTCTAACTAAGTATGTGGTGACTTTTATGTTTTAGGTAGTGCTGCTAAAGAATATGCCATTAAAAAGTTTCCATCACCCACAGATTTTTTAAAAAATCAAAATCTCGAAAATCTGAATTTTGTAGTATTTATTTAAAACATATACCTTATGAAATTTATCATTTGGTATTTTAGTAATGACAAACTTTTAAATAAACGCATATAAAGCTAAAAATTAATATTTAAAGCATTGAAAATATGCTTTAATAAGTTTTATTTATGTGTGTAAGTAATATTTTAAAAATTGTTTCTAAAGTCACGAGCAAAAATAAAATAGATTAATAAACTAATTAAGAATTAATATAAATTTTTTGAATGATATCTGGCGGTTTGAAAATGTAAAAAATTACCTGAAACAAATTTAAAACCACCAACAAAATATATTGAAAATTTTGGATATTAGGTAAAATAATGATATTTTTTATTTGATTTTGAGAGATTTCTAAAATTAACGGCAGAAACAAATTTTTTTATGTCAAATACTTATTTAATCTTTATGTTTCTGTATTAAAAAACAATTACTTTATATTCATATATTTAAAAAAATAAAAAAATTACATTTCAGGCCAAAAAGTTTAAAGTTTACCTTCATTCCGGGAGACCTAATTTTTTTTTTTAAATATTTTTGAGGTAAATATATGATCATAGTAACAACTTTTTATCAACTTGAAATTTTGAATTAAAAAAAAAAAGATTTTTATGACACACCCTAGTATACAACAAGAATGAGGTGCCCATTTCCTATCTTGTTCACCTACTTTAAATCCAAAGTGAATGTGAAAGGCTGGCTTTATTAGCGGCATCGAAAGCTCATCGATGCTTTTTCAAATTAGCTCCCCACACACATAGAAAAAGAATCGGGTTCATTAACTGATCCTCTAGACATATTTCACATATTTTAGAAGAAAATAGGATAATTATATTCAAAATTTAAGTAAAAAGTCTTACAAAACAAAGAAATAGCAATACATTCGCCCAGAAAGAAAAGTTTCAACTGTCACAGATTTGCGTTAAAGCCAAATATTGTGGGAGCGGCTAGCGCTGTTCAAGGTCGCTAACATAAATTTATTTGGGGGACATTTGTTTCTACTCTCTTGCTGTATCTTCTATCGTTGTAATAAGAAAAATGAATGTTTGTGTAAATCAAACTCATGGAAGAGAATAGTGTAATATAATTATAATGCCTATACGATGCCTACATACTCCGAAACGTATAAATAAAATTTCTAAAATCATTAAACACCCAATATATAGAGAGAAATAGAAAATTCGTTAAAATTTGTTTATTAGTGTAATCTAAAATCAGCTAATATAGAACGCATAAGAAATAAATAATGTTTTATTGTTTTGTGAATAAATCCAATGTACAGTTACGCCCAACCATTCAAACTAATATAAGGGTCAGCCTAATTTTTTTTTAACTCGGCTAAATAATATAAGTTAAACATAGCAACAATTATGAGTGGATAAAGTAGCTCACTCGAAAATGAATGCGATTTTGTTCGCGACCTTTACAAACATAAATGCCATAATCGATCCTTTTCTTGAAATAAATGATAAATAACATTTTCTAGACTATCAATCTTAATTTTGGAAAGAATATGAGTGCCATTATCTTTTTGATAAAGAAAAAAAAATACGCATAATAATATCAGAATAGGATAATACTCTATTTGTACCTTGATACTTTTTTGTTATTGTCATTTAAAAATATCGATTGTAGTTTTTCTGTATGAGAAGGTGTATAGTCATGTTGAGGAATGAATCCATTAAATTGTTTTTGGAGAACTGGAATTTACTTGCAAGGAAACAACTTCAAAGTCTAGCCATAGATTTTAATAAAAGAAGTATCGATGAAAAGGACTTTAGAAACAGAAAATAAAATTCTATAAAATATAGTAACATAGACAATGTGTTGCTGTAAAATAAAATGCAGTTTGACGCTGGAAGTTATGAATGTGGATTTATTAACACAGAAAAGACAGCTATGCCAAAAAAAGATTGCAATTAGTAAACACGTTATAGACCATACGACAAGGGGTCCCATTATAACCTTGGTAATCACTTAGTTATTTTCGGATGTGGCTGTCAGAATAAAAGTGCTTAATTTGTAGGGATCCTTCACATACATCACATTTGAAAAAAGGCTGGATATTACATCTGTCAGAAGTTCTGGTTATCAATGTAACAACAAGCTTGAATCATACATCTCAAACTTGTTATTTAGATTTCTAATAAGTAAAGATTTTGTGGTGAACCAAATGATGCAATTTTACGATAGCTTCCCTCGTAATCAAATTGGCTCGATCATCTAAACTGGGTAGTTTCGGAATAGGTCGCAAGTTTGACTAAATGTTTCTAGTCATGAAACGTTTCAACATAGATAGGCTGATTACTTCGATATTTTCCCTAGGATTGCACTTATGCTATAAAGCGAAAGCTGGGTTTCTGGATTGGTCATCCCTGTCATTCTTATCTCCAGGTTTAATCATGTTTTCGACGTGTTCCGCTAATTTTCTGTGAAGATCAGGACCTGCATGGTCGCCTATCTAGTAATCCAAAATGAGGAGGGTTTTCTCATCATTTATAGTTCTTTTAACGTTTCGAAATAATATTCAACCAATTTCTTTTATGTTTTGCACTGAAATTGAACTGCTTAGTAGACGTTGGGATACTGCATCTAGTTATTCCAATTTTGGCTAAAACCTGTCTTGCAATTTCTACAGTTTTACTTTCTGATGAATAGATCCATTGAATTTTTTGTTTATCAAGACAAGACCTTTCAAAGAATATCACTCATATAAAAATGACTAGCGCTTCAGGTAATTAATTTTTTATTCGTGTACTAGATATTTCTAACTGTCTTCTTTAACTCTAGCTTTATAACTGAAGACGGTAAACATTATCTTTTATTGCTCGTTGCATTATTATCATTGTTAATCTAAAGTCGTATTTAAAGAAACGTAATTTTATTTCTTAATTTGTTGGAACATTAAAATACACATAATGATTTTATAAATAACGCGGTACCTATCTGATTATTTAAATTCAGGTTTGCTTTGCTAATTCTGACACACTCCGTCCTTTTAATGTTCCGTTAAATACTAACTATTTTTTAAACATGCATTTCATAATGAATATTTTTATTTATATCTACGGATCAATGTTATATTACTTCTATATAATTCATTTTTCGCGTTTATCGTTGATTAATGTTTTACCTACGGCCAGCACATGATAGATGACAAAATTCCTCCTTCGACTTTTTCATCCAGAAGAAAGTTTAGACCTCTTCGAGATAATCTACATCATCTGTATAAAATGGCATCAGAAGAAGTTGAATTTCCAGATAATATTAATAGACGTTCAAAATAATCTTGATGAATTAGCCTCACTTTAAAATTATAAAAATTCATTACTGAACAATGGTCTCTAGTCAAGTAGATTTTTTCTACTTTCAAAATGTATTATACCATACCTAAATTGTAATCGGTACCATAAATTATTATCTGCGGATATAATAAGGTACCCTGGGGTAAAAACGCCACGTTAAGGTTCTACCAATTTTCACGTCTCAGTTTTAGATTGTATTTTTCAAACAAATATAGGATTTGATACAGCAACTCATTGACTATCTATATAAAAAAAATAATTTAACAGATATGTATTCATAAAATGTAATGGCGTGATTTTTTGACCAATGCTATTTGGCGTTAATACCCACCTATATGGGTAATAGCGCCATGCATGAAAACAAAACTATGAAATAAGATTGAATAATTGCATGTAGATTGCCCAACTCTAAAAATACAAACTCTAAAACTTAGAAATTGACAAATTGCATTCTAAGCTATTGAAAATGTTCAATTTTTTGTGAAAGTGTAAGAAAAATAAAGGTGTGATGTGGGGGAGGGATGATGAGGCAAAATAATATCAGACCGTGAACTTCTTTTCGCTTAAAAAGGACCGCTTAAATAGAATTATTAGAAACATTGCACAGTTTTAACTGTGTTTATTTGAATCAGTATTTAGGCTGTAGCTCGGCCACTGTAGGGAATCAACCGGGGTATTAATGCCAAGGGCTGCGTTATAACCCCGTTATAGTTATTGCTCTGTACATTTTAAATTACAAATTATCTCTAGAAGCTATCCAAAATCTTCAACAATGTTTTGAAAGTCCATGAAATGTACTACACAGTTATGTAATTAACAAAGTATTTCCGGATAAAAAAAAATGGTCTTCACATCACAAAACGTATCTCGCAAATTTTAGATCAAGCGTTAATTTCAGTTGCTTGTAAAAACAATAAGACCTAAAAATGAAACAAATTAACTTGAAGCTGTTTTTTGCGATTTATATGACTCTAAACCCTTCTGCGCAGAGCACATGGGTGTCATTTACCAGATTATTTCATAATTATGCATAATATTAGCACTTGGCGTTAGTCCCCGCCTGGCGTTATTACACTAGACCACCTTAGAATTCAAAATTGAAATATCCGACTAATAACGTTCTGGTATGTATCGTATACATGTGTCTTAAATATGTCAGCATTATCGTCGTACGCTGTTACGTCATTTTCTACTCTATCAGCATGTAGTTAAGAATTGTAATAAAGAGTCGGACAAGCTGATTCTTTCAGATCCAAGCTGTAAACAATGTAACCACATAACTACAATCAATAGATAACCTAATGAGATGTATTATTCATACATAAAAATATCGTCGATAATGTCAATGATTTCGTCTCATCATCTGTCCAGATTGAAATTGGAGACTTTGTAGCGTGCTAAAAATAAAATAAAATAAAATAAAATAACTGAGTTGTGTTCGAGAAAGGATCATCGTTCGAAAAACATATACCATAAACTTAGGTAAATTTTTCACGTTAATTGTTTTTTAATTCTTTAAATTTAAGTCTGGTAAATATAGGCATATTGAACTAAGGATTATCTTCAACATCAGAAAGAATTATAATATATATAAAATGTTTTATAAGAAATAAGAAATAAAAAATGGGGTAAGAAAGTTACCCCGAGATTGGAGTCACTTTGTCATTCAATTACAAAAATGCTTGAAATTTTTGCAATTTGGCGATTTTTAACAATGTTGTCTGAGATAGCGATGTAAAATAAAAATGTACACATTTAGACGAGCAGGGAGTATTTGAACGATTCTATTTTATGATTCATTGCGAAAAATTTGGTTTTTCAACCTCTTTTATTGTAAGCAATAATTATTAATACAAAAATAATTGAATAAACCTTAAAGTTGTCAGTCAATATATTATGTTAACGAACTTCCGATCAAGGTGTTTTTTCAGTTATCATCTTCACATCGTGCATAGAGAATCCTCACAAACTTTTGGCAATAAAGTGCACTTCTTTTTTAGCAAGGATTTCGGGCGTACCACAGTGTTGCTGTGTCTACTAAAGCACTTATTTACAAGAGTACTAGATGTGATTGGAATGTCGCGGCAGCTATATTTAACGCATGCTATTTTTGACATCTGATACGGCGATTGCTATATACAGTATAATTGCGATAATACCGAATCCCTAGTGTTATTTCGTAAGTCCTCATTTTCCACTTACTATCTAAGACCTGTAAGAAAAGTGCTAATTAGTTACATGGATAAATATATAAATCACAATAATAAATCTATCTGCCCATGAGGTGACATAGTTACCTAGGGATGTAAGACTAGCCACAGTTTACGGTTTTTACAGTACACAGTTTTTAACCGTGACAAAATTATAACTTGTTACAAAATAAAAAGAAAAAACTTTTAACAATACAAAAATATATAAAAACTATTTAAATATATTTACATGAATTAGATCAAAAAATATATATACAATGTCTCATTTACTATTCAGGTCTCTGATAGTCGTCACACGTCAGATGTTCGAAATCAAAATGATCAAAATTCTCCTGGGTACTGAATTGAGTTTGCATTATAGATTTGAAATTAGAAATAGAAGTTCAGGACATTGCAGCAGTGTATACGATTACCTTTTTTCTTCAGTTGTTTAATGTGTGTGATACGCAATTTATTTAAACTTAAGTTTTACTGAATATTGTTTGAAATGCAAAAGAACCTCGACAAAATCATGGACAGAACCGGAGGATGATAAATAGTTCCCAGATCAGAGTTTGAGAATTAATTTCCTAGACAGCTTAAACAATATGTTGATCTGAAACAACTTAAATAAATTTAAATTGTCATATTTATCATGCTCACTGTAAAAAAATATGTAATTCGACAGATGTAAATTTGTAAATAACTGAATTAAATAACTGAATGCTAACTGGAATTTTGTGTAAATCTTCTGAAATATGTAGCTTTACAAAAGAATCTAATAAAAGTGCAGTAATCTTATTAAAACTTTACCTGTAACCAGTTTTGCAGTTACATAAAAAGACATAGGCATCTCAGTTTCCTAAAAAAATCTTTAAAGTTTTTTTACCATGCATGAATTATAAATCATGTACTTTCATAATCTCAATAGTATTTTCAGTCTTATACTAGAGAATATTTTGCAGAATATTTAAATTTTTTAGAACATATATTTTAAATTATATTTATTAGGGCGCAAAATAAAATTATTTAATTATAGATATAAATCATAAAATTTATTAAGAAAAATATCCTAGCATAGCAAAAAGAGAAACATGCCAAACAATCTTTCCGTATTTGTTTCTTTTGGGGTAATGAAATATTTGTGCTTATAATTTTCATGCAAAAAAATTTTTTTTTACATGTTATAATAATAGCGTAATTTAAGATTGCATAGACTGTATATATAAGAATTTAATAGACTGTATTAATTTTAACTAATATTTAATTTCTTTTCTGTGTATAGTTTACGACATTCATACAATCAGATTCTATTTTCTATTTTGTTGATCCAGCAATAATTAGGATTACGCATTTTTTTTTTTTTTTTGAAGAATAAATAAATGAATGTAAATAGTATTGCATTCGTATTTTCATTTGTTTACCTTGAAATTTATGCTATTCTTTATAATCGAATATTTATGCAACAGCTTAAATGAATGCTGCAAAATTCTTACTTTATTAAAAGAATAGATAGATAAATTTAAAGAATTGCATTAATCCCTTAGTTTGCTTTATGACATCTGTTGTAAATATTTGTAAACACATATTTTGACAATTGTGTAAATAAAACACTTTGATGCATTTTATATAAATTTGAGTTTTTCATTTTACTTTGAATTTAAATTGAATAAACAAGAGATACAAAGCTTTATTTTAAAGAAAATTTATTTTCTATATTTTTTAAATGTAAAAGTTTAATATTTTGTAATCTATTTAAATAGAGGGGGATATTTACTTTGATTATTTTTTTATCTGGTTTTAATCTGGTGCGGTAAAATACTACTACTACTACTACTACTACAATTACTACTACTAATAATAATAATAGAAATAAAAATAGTAATAATAATAATGTCTTATCCAAAACATGCCGTGCTGTACCAAAAGCTTCTAAAAGATTTTTCATTTGAATGTTAAATTAAATAATAAATTACAGTGAAGCCGCCTAAAGTACTATTGTACATTATGAACAAAAATGTATGATATGGTTGATAAAGTTTAGATTAAAGAAACAATTTTTAGAATAACTTTAATATTTCAATAAATAGCAAATTCAGAAGTTTTGACTCGCCATTACAAAGAAAGACACTCCTTTAATGCGCCATGAGACGAAGTTCAATAAACGTAATTTGAAATACATAATCTGCTTTTCAGACGTAAAAGAACAATAAAAAGAACAAAGCAAAAATAAATCATCTATCTTACTATTATTTTAACACATCAAAGTGATTGGCAAATTCTTCATACGAATTGACTATTTTCAACTGAGCGAAAAATTGCCAAGACCGAGAATCGAACCCAGATACTTGGCTTACGTTTCCATCGTTATATGGTGTGCCATTACCTGCGGTTTATTCTGCCGAACTGTCTAAATGACAGACCAGACGTTATGACCAATAAGTTATCTGGGCGAAAAATCCTGGCCGGCTATAGCCAATTATCTTAACAGATAAAGCATTGACCTTGTAAGTCAAGTATCTGGGTTCGATTCCCGTCCTGGGCATTTTATCGCCCGGTTGGAAATATTCAATTCGTATGAAACATCTGTCTTAAATTCAAATGAGTAGTCATATGCCAATGTACCGTTACATATTATATCTCTATTGGAAATTATTTCATGGGATATTCTTACAACTTCTTGCTGGTAATTACTTGTACGAAAAATGCCTTAAAGTACCGAAATTAAGAACTCTTTTAGGAGTCAGGAAATTCTATTAATTTTACGGGATGCTTAAAGGTAGAACTTTATGAAATAGTTCGCGAAACTGAGCTAGTGAGAAAATAAGTATGGAATTTATGATAATATCAATATAAAATTCAATTTTTTATAGTATCAATTTTATATTATTGTACATAAAATTTACCAAAATCTATGCTTGTACTATTTAATTAATTTACAGTACATAAACATATAAATAATATTGTACATGAATAATTAAAAAACTGAATTTTCATTTTACTGCAATTGAAATATTTATTTATGGCAGATTATTTTACAATATTCGTATGATAGTATTAATACATGATATTTTACTCTCATGTGATTCATAAAAGCATCATAACTGTAATAATGCATTTTATAATTTTTATTTTCATTATTATTAAGATCGTCTTGTGAGGAATGTTTTGCTCCAAACTTATTTAAAAAATAATCAACTAATTTTTATAATTATTCAAAAACTACGACACGGATCATAATTAATAGAGAAACTAAGCATGTGCTCCATCATGCTTCTATTCAGCTGGTACTTAAAATAAATTTGATTAATTATGATATTACTCATATGTCCACCAAACAAAGGGGTCATAAATTTTCCGGCATGTAATAGATGCCTAGACTTTTCAAAAGTTTGGCACTTGGATATGAAATATTTAAATCTTTCCAGTGTGTACTGCATTATAATTTATTAAGAGTGGATAAAATTTTAAATGTTTAAATTTATTAAGGAATATTTATGTAAGAGTGCAGTTTATAGAAATGATGTTAATTTCTTATTCAGAATGCTTTAAATCTGTTTATTATAATGTGCAAACATCCTTCTTTGTTTATGAATTAAAAATATTCTTGTATCATTATGAAATGTTGGATTCTGAGAAAAATCTAAAATAATGCATGTGATAAAAGTTTCTTATCTATTATCATTCTTCATCTTGTTGTCAATGGTGGCCATTTATTTATTTTTTATCTATTTCCACTTTAAAGTGCTACAAGATTTTTTTAATTACAATTTTTTTTTTTTTTTTTTTTTTTTAAGCATTTGACTTTTGTATAAGAATTTTGAACCATTTTTTCGTCTATAATTTAAAAATTAGCGGAGGTAAAGTAGTTTCACATTCTAAGATGGCTGACATTGTGAAACAACCGATTTTCATCATATATGTACTAATTAGGACTTAGAACCTGCACAGCACATACTAAGATCTGGATCGATTTCGTTAGCCAGCTTCAACTACCATTTCTTGTTTCAAAATGACGAACATTTTTAAAAAAGTAAAAAAGGTTGTACAAAAAGTTGAAAATGATTTTTTTTTCTTTAAGTGTTTGTAGTTCAAGCGAGAATTCCAGTGTATTTTAGTTTCATCTTTATCATAAGAAATTGCGGAGATAGAGCAGTTTAAATTTCTATGATGGCTGACGCATTAAAACAAATGATTTTTTTTTTCAGATTTGGAAATGATTAAGTATAGTACAGAACATATCATGCTCTCGACCAGTTCATTAAATTGCGTCACCCTCTTGGTGGTTTAGAAAGGCTCGCATAACAGGATATTGCTCCACCTGGTGACGAAGCTTAAATCACTCTAAATGAATGGAGCTTGGACTTAGCTGACTAATTTAGCGTAATTTTTATTCCTAATCATTACTGAAGAAAGTTTTCAATCTGTCATAATCGAAATTCATTCGTTTTAGCTTTGTTTTTATATTAAATGTTGTTTTTACAATGGAGACATTTTCTTTAAATCACCTAAAATATTGGATTTCTGATATAAACGATGCAAATGAAATTGTGAAATATTTATTTCCAACATTCTAAGGAAATATTGGAAAAATAATATTTCTCATTGTTGAATTAATTTTACATAACACTACAATCTATATTCTACAAATATAGTGAACACGATCAATATAAGAGGTGAATAGTTTTTATGTGGATTTATAAACACACACACACACAGACATATATATATATATATGTGTGTGTGTTACAGGCCAAACCCGATTTTTGGCCAAACTGGTTTATCCTAACGCCCATAGGATAAACTAGTTTTTCCTAGGCCAAACCGGTCTATCGTAAAGCCCATCGGATAAACTAGTTTTTTCTAGGCCAAACTAGTCTATCTTAAGGCCCACAGGACTAACTAGTTTTTCCTACGCCAAACTAGTTTCGTCTAACTCTTATAGGATAGACTTGTTTAACCTGCTGTTTATTGGTCTGAACTAGTTTATACTAGGCCAATTCAATTTGGCGTGATTTTATTGAAATCAATGCCCGCCTCAGCGCCAACATTCTAGTTTGTCCTAGGCTGATCTAGTTTATCCTAGGCCAATATAATGTTACGTGTTTTTAGCTCAATAGCGTCAAAGCCTGTCAAATAATAGCTCGCAGGTTTTGTATGTATGTATGTACGCATGTATGTACGTATGTATGTACGTATGTACGTAACGCGATAGAAATATCTGATTTGCTTCAAATTTTGGATATAGGTTCATTTTGATAAGATACTTTTCTGATTAGTTTTGGGAATTCATTGGATAAGAAAAAGGGGGGAAGAGAGGCTAATCCCCCACCATTAATTTAGAGAAATGGATTTTTTTATGCAGAATTATCAGTTTTCATTTAAAATTTTAGATATAGGATCATTCTGACAAGGCGCCTCCGTGATTAGTTGCGGATCTTTATTATTTAAGTGTAAAAGAAAGGACAATGTGGGTAACCTTCCATAATTTAGATAAATGTTTTTTTACGCAGAATTTTCGGATTTGCTCCAAATTTTTGATATAGGTTCTTTCTCATAAAGTTATTCTTTGAATAGTTTTGGGTGTTTAATGGCTAAGTATGCAGGTAAAAAATGAAGGATTGTCATCTTACCTAGGAAAAACTAATTTAACTTGCAGGTATTTAGATAAGCAAGTTTGATGTAGGAAAAACTAGTTTATCCAATTGCCATTAGGATAAAATAGTTTGGTGTAAGCCAATCTAATTTAGCTCAGAATCGCGTTTGGCCGTTAAAAAACATATTTTCCCTAGAATAAGTACAAATGTGTGTCAAGAGTCATTGCTTATAACATCAATACAGAAATTTAACATGCCCACCGTTGAGACATGATGCATTGGACATGGTGTTTGCTTATTTTATTTATTATTCTGCAGATTCTTGCCGTGCTTAGATCAGACTTGCATTTATTATTATTATTATTATTATTATTATTATTATTATTATTATTATTATTATTATTATTATTATTATTATTATTATTATTGTTTGGATATTCGAGCCAGATAGGAGGTGAACATAATTTGGAATAGAACAGCGTTTTATATTTTTGAGAAATTTATTACCTGTCGACATATACGCTATTCTTGTCACGGCGTCAAGTTTTTCTTTTCCGGGAAGTCGTAAGCGGTTATTCGATTCAATTCGTAGTTTTAATAGTATTTTCTCAAAAAAAAAAATCTTTTTTATGAAAAAATGGTTAACGCCATTCGATTACATATTTTCTGAGTAAAAATAGCTTTTAATCTTATGCATTTCCAAAAAGCAATTAGTTCATAAATGTGTTAGGATGTAGCTCTTTTGGATTTCAGAAAGCCTTAAGGAATGACAGATAAATATATTCACAAATCTACATTTTGCTAAACAGATTCTAAAGTTACGATATTTATAACTCTCCTTTTTTTTTCTTTTGCTCTAAACTACATTAATTATTTAATAAATCCCTATTTGAATATTGAAAGGTCTAAGAGTCTAAATAATCAATAATACATTGTGCATTTTTCCTTCTGCGAACACATTGTTATTTAAAAATACATTGTAAATTTATCCAATTAATATGTATGGAGTATATTTTTAAAGGAATTTTAATTGTATGTGAAGTAAAATCTGATTTTTGTGCAGAAATTGAGTAGGGCCAGATCGAGCCGGACTGGGTCTCTTTTCACTGATTATTGTACAGGCAGAGCTCGGGGTTAACTTTTAATTTTTACACCGGCTCAAGGCAAAATGACTTTCCTTCGGGAAGAGCGGGCCCGGGCCTCAAAATTCCGGCCCGTGCAAACCTCTAACAGTATTCTACTACCCTTCGAATAAAATACATTATACAGGGGTGGTGGCAAAACCACTTTGCACAAGGTTAGCAATGGAGCAGTAGTCGGGATCAATAATGAAAATAATATTGCCCAGTTAAACTGATGGCTTTGCATTCACAAACTGTTTGCACTAATTGTGTATAACAGCCTTATTTCTTTAAAGAATAACACCCTCGAAAAATAAGTAAGGGGGATTACCTTTTCCCATTTCCCCCAATTATATTTAAACATTGAACATCCACCATAAACATCCAAAAAACCAATAAGCATCTACAACTAATCACGGAGACGCCTTGTCAAAATGATCCTATAGCTAAAATTTTAAATGAAAACTGATAATTCTACTTGAAGAATCCATTTCTCTAAATTAACGGTGGAGGATTAGCCTCCTTATCCTTATCCAATGAATTCCCAAAATTAATCGGAAAAGTACCTATCAGAATAAACCTATATTCAAAATTTGAAACAAATCGGATATTTCTATCAAGCCTTATCGCGTTACGTACATACGGACGTACATAGTTCATACAAGCGTACATACATACATACAGAACCTGCGAGCCCATTATTTGTCAGGCTTTGATGCCTGTGAGCTAAAAACACGTAAAATTACATTGGCCTAGGATAAACTAGGTCAGCCTAGGACAAACTAGAATGTTGGTGCTGAGGCGGTCATTGAATTCAATAAAATCACGCCAAATTGAATTTTCCTAAGATAAACTAGTTCAGACCAATAAATAGCAAGCTAAACTAGTCTATCCTAAAAGAGTTAGGCCAAACTAGTTTGGCCTAGGAAAAACTAGTTTGTCCTATGGGCCTTAGGACAGACTAGTTTGGTCTAGGAAAAACTAGTTTATCCTATAGGCGTTAGGATAAATCGGTTTGGCCTAGGAAAACTAGTTTATCCGATGGGCGTTAGGATAGACTGGTTTGGCCTAGGCCAATCTAGTTTGGTTTAAAATCGGGTTTGGCCTGTAACACACATATATATATATATATATATATATATTGAAAGAAAAATAAAATTAGGTTCTCGAAAATAACGTAAACAGAAGGGAAATTTAATATTACATGAAAACAATAAATTTTAACAACCATTTCGAAAAACTCTTTGGAATAATTTAATTACTTCTTTCTGTTTAAAGTACCATTATGTCTTTTAATATGTTAAAATAATTCCATGCATTATTTCAATATGCTTTTATCCGAAAAATAAATAGAAATTTAGAAGAAAAGAATAACAATTTACTGAGTAAATGTTTGAAATTTCGCTTTTCAAATTTTCTGCATTTATAATTTTGTTGATTCAGAAATAATTTAAATTATGCTTTTCTGTGCTTGATAAGAGACTGCATAAATTTAAACGGCATACTTTGATATTTTTCTTCCAGAATCATAATTTATTATGAACATATATTTAAACAAGAGCATCAGCAAATATGTTTTAGTATACCATTTCTTTTAATTTTCAATTTCGAATTCTTCTAACATGAAAATTATTTATATTTACAATAACATAAATTAAACAAGGAATTGTTATGCTTTGTATATTTGAAAACAAAATAATTTATGAACAAAGCATTATCGAAACAAATTAAATCATTATTTTGAAAGCTTTCTGAGCATTTTTACAATAAAACACTATTTTAATTGTTTTAAAATCAAAAATTAAAGAAATTAATGTTTTGATTGCATTTATAATTCATTTCCGTTTTCCAGAGATTTTTAAACTGAAAAGTTAAGCGCGTTAAACAAATATGCATTAGTAAAACATGCATGTAATATATAAAATGCATAATTTGTATTGATGAGTAAAATATTAAACATACAAAATAATAAAGTTTCAAATTTAGAGTAATTGATATAAACTGATATCATTCATTTTGCACATTTTTAAAATTCATATCTTTATTTGTGAAGAGTATTATGTAATTTTTTGTAATAGACACTTATAATTAAATTTGTAGAATTTAAAAATTTTATAATAGTACTATTAGAAGGGCAAACGTGCGAATCACATTTCTTGCACGCCAAATATACAGAAACTAAAATCTGCAGCAATTGGTTTTGCCACTTTTTTAACCCTTTATCTACCGAGCTATGAATTTATGAAAATTTTACATTCTGAATCATTTTACGTAAATTGTTTAAATTAAATTAAAAGACTTACATTAAATTTTTAAAGGTAATTTTATTGGTCCTGGTAACCCTTTAAGTAGAGAAAGGGTTTTAAAGTAGTTTTTTAAAATTTTCTTTCAGCATTGCCAAGGAAACTGTACGTTTTTCTATTACTATGCAAAAAAAAAAAAAAAAAAAAAAACTCAGTTCAAATTCGTTAAACTTTTTAAAAGACTAACTGAATATAACAATTACCACTTCTAATTATAATCGCTTTTGATTGTCTTGTGAATGTGTTGCGGATGTGTTGTGCCAGGAAAAAGATTGTGTGAAAAATGTTGTAAAAAAATACAATTTTTTTTTTTCAGAAATGCAGTTATTGATATATATTGGGAAAATTAGTCAACTCACTCAGTAATCTCAGCCTTTTTTTATAAAGAAAACTGTCTCTTATTTTTTTTAATTGTGTAATTCTAAAGAATCAATGTAGAAAGTGTTTTTAGAGTGTTTTACGTCTAATGTTTTATAGTGTTCAAAATTATGTAGCTTTTATTATGTGTTGTTAATTTGGTGATAAACTAATGTGCAGCACAACACTATTGTAAGACAATATTTTTATCAACGCTAAATACAACACTATTTCAACACGATTAACACTATTTTTAGAGCACATTTGTAGATAGAAACACTTTTGCAATATATTAAGAACACAATTATAGACAGAAACAATTTTGGAACATATTAGGAAGAATCACAACACAAAAAAACGTTTTGCATATGAAATTTTCTAAATCACAACACATAATTGTGTTGTAAATTTGGTAACAAAAAGTGTTTTAAAGTTTGTTTATTTATTTATTTATTTATTTATTATTGAGAACATACAGTGTTGCATTAAATTTATAAAGCTGAGAAGTTTTAATACTTTTAAGGGAAGACAAGACTTTATGCGATCATATTGGAAATATGCGAGCTTTTACCTTTTCGAGTCCGATTTTTTTTTTCTATTTTGATAACACATTTACTTTTACTTTAATATTCTTAATCGTGTGTGTCAAAATAGACATTTTGAAATTGAAAGATTATCTCTTGACTGAAATTTGACGAATGTAGTTGTTTTGTGCTCTATCTAGTTTATATTTATATGGTAATAGACAAAGAAAGAGTTTTGTGGAGACGTTAGGAAAATATTATATTAAAACATAGGTTTGACACTTTCTAATGTTTTATTTTATTTTATTTTGGCATTTTATCTATCAAGATTTGTTTAGAAAAGTAATCTGTATTTTAAATTTAAAGGGGAAATTTTTCTATAAAATAAATATGTCGACAACGGTGCAAATTGAATTAAGTAGATTTTTATTATTACTGTTACTGCTAAATGTTAAAACATAAATGAAGTCATAATGTGGAAGATATAGCAGTATACTATTACTGCTACGTGTTGAAAAAGTAATTAAATAATTTTTAGGACGCAATAATACTCGATGAAAAGACATGTACTATTAATAATACACAAGACTCGAAAGTATTAACACGTTCGCTGCCGCTCACGCGATAGTGCGTGCGTTTGGCCAACGTTAAGGGACCACTCACGCGCCAGCGCGTGATGTGGGGTGATGTCCAATAGCCAGTCATGCGATGGCGCGGGAAAATATCTCACTGATTCTTTGATATAAAAAGTAAATCGGCTTCTGGGAAAAACCCACTTCTACAGTGCGGCATTAACTATCATCACATCTTCATGTAAGCGCAGCGAACGTGTTAAGATCCTTTTCCTCGGAAAGTACTCGGCCAATTTTACTAGAATTTCAAATACCTTTTTATTAGATTATGCTCTATACTTAAAATAAAAATAAAATTGGGCGATAAGTGAATTAATGCCATAGAATGAGTTACAATTTATATTGCCATTTTATACTGCATATATTTTTTTAAACATGGCATTCCTTTTACTTTCGTAACTAAAATTGGTTTTCTGTTATATAGAGACAAAGAACTCTGGCTAATTATAACTCAAACAAAGTCATTTCCTATTTTACGGGATAATAGCAATTCTATCTACTGAAAGAAGATCATTTAGGAAATGGCATCACGTATTCGAAAATATGCGCTAATGACGCTATAAACAGGAAAAATATTATTTACGATCTGTTAGGATTAAGCATGAAGTAAAAGCGCGGGGTATAAGAAATTCTGACAAATTTTGATATAACCACTTACATTGTATTAAATATAGTGTGTATATTTCTATTTGTTATAAATACACAAATTGATAGAGGTAAAATTCGAAACAAACATTCATTTATGAGCGTAGTATGGGATGATAGACTCATTATTTCCATAGAATTAGTTTCATTTTATATTGCATAGTTCTTTTTTAAACATGTCATTTCTTTTACTTCCGTCACTAAAATGCTTTCTTTTTATGTAAAGTGATACAAAGAACTCTGGATAATTATAACCAGGGGCACGATTTGAGGGCGGCACCATTTGAGGACTTTGAAATTTTTAAAAGTTTATCTGTCATCACATGTCGAATTTAACAAAATTTCAAAAATTATTCAAAAGCTAAAAAAAAAAAAACGCGTCAAATTTGAGTACAATAAAAACACATTCGGTAGTGCTTAAGTAAATTTCTTATGAGACACATTTTGATAGGAAAAACGCTATAACTATTTACTTCGTAATAAATGTTTTGTTTATTTTTTGAATTGGTATAAATACAATAATTCATAGAAGTGAAATCGGAAACTAACATTCGTTTATTTGCATAGAATTGAATGAAAAGTGAATCATTTCCATAGAATGAATTTCATTTTATATTTCTAATTTATACTGCATATTTTTCTTTTAAACGTGTCATTCCTTTTATTTCCATCACTAAAAATGGTTATCTTTTGCATGGAGAGAGAACTCTCTATAATTATAGCACAAACAAAGTTATTCCCTATCTCTATTCCGGATAATAGAAAATCTATCTACTGGAAGAAGATCATTTAGGAAATGACATGACGTATTCGGAAATATGTGTTAATCTCACAATAAGCAGACATAACATCATTTAATAAGCAGCATTTAATATCATTTAAGATCTGTTAGGCTTACTAACGCATGAAGTAAAAGCGCATGATATGCGAAGTTTCGTATGAAACACATATTGAGGAAAAACACGCTATAACCATTTATATTGTAATAAATATTGTATGTATTTTTTTAATTGGTATAAATACAGTAATTCATAGAAGTGAAATCGGAAACTAGCATTCTTTTATTTGCATAGAATGGGATGATACGTGTATTATTTGCATAGAATTATTTTCATTTTATATTGCTATTTCATATTGTGCCGCTCTTTTTTAATCATATCGTTCCTTTTACTTCTGTCACTAAAATTAATTTTCTTTTATATAGAAACAAAAATTTCTGGATAATTATAACACAAACAAAGTCATTTCATATGTTACCGGATAGTAGAGAATCTATCTACTGAAAGAAGGTCATTTAGGAAATAACATGGCGTATTCGGAAATAGGTGTTAATGTCGCAATTTACAGACATAATATTATTTATGAGCTTAGGTTTACTAACGCATGAAGTAAAATCGCAGAATATGATAATTTTCTAATGAGACACATTTTGATAGAGAAAACGCTATAACTATTAACATTGCAATAAATATTGTGTGTATTTTTTGAATTAGTATAAATATACTAAATCATAGAAACTAACATTCATTTTTTTCGCATAGAATGGGAGGATAAGTGAATTATTTGCATAGAATGAGATTCATTTTGTATTGCAATTTTTTATTGTATGGTTCTTTTTTTTAAATGTCGTCCCTTTTACTTTCGTCACTAAAAATTGATTGCTTTTATATAGGACACAGAACTGTGGATAATAATAACACTAACAAAGTCATTTCCTTTCTTACCGGATAATTTGAATCTATCTACTGAAAGAAGATCATTTTGGAAATGATATGACTTATTCGGAAACATGTTTTAATGTCGCAATAAACAAACATAATATAATTTAAGATCTGTTAGGCTTACTAACGCATGGAGTAAAAGCGCAGAATATGATAAGTTTCTTATGCAATACACTAACTCACAGATGTGAAATCGGGAACCAACATTCAATTATTCGCATAGAATTGGGCGATAAGAGAATCATTTGCATAGAATGCGTTTCATTTTATATTGCCATTTTATATTGTATAGTTCTCTTTTAAGCATGTCGTTTCCTTTACTTCCGGCACTAAAAATGGTTTTCTTTTGTATGGAGACAAAGAATTCTGGATAATTATAACACAAATAAAGTCATTTCCTCTTTTGCCGGATAATAGCGAATCTATCTACTGAAAAAAGATCATTTAGGAAATGACATGACTTATTCGGAAATATGCGTTAATGTCCCAATAAGCAGACATAATAATATTTACGATCTGTTAGGATTACTAACACATGAATTAAAAGCGCAGGGTATGGGAAGTTTCTTATGAGACACATTTTGATAGTAAAATCACTATAAGTATTTACATTGTAATATATATATTGTATGTATTTTTTTTTATTTTTTTTAACAGCACAAATTGATAGAGGTGATTTTTCAGTCTTTAAAAAAGTAAAAATGCTGATATTAATGGTTTCTAACATTTGTTTTCTGGTAAAAGTTTCAACTGATCGGATATAATTAAAGTTTTATAAATGATGTAAATAATGTATAGAGTATTTCTGTTATTTATTTAGTTTAAAAAAAATAAATATTAAAAAACAAGAATATGTAATTTTTTAAGCATCTAAAATTTCGTTTTGCATTATATTTTTTATTAAAAGATTTATTATTATTATTATTATTAAAAAAATATTTTTTTTATGTTCATTATCAAATGCAATGCATATTAAGTTACACAGAGGTCACAGCGTCCCTAAAATTTTCACACTTTCCTACCACAATTTTAAAACGATAATATGTATTGCAGAATTTCATTGTAGATGTTAAAGGAATCTGACTCGAAGATTTTTTATTTAAAATACTGGTAGAAAAGTGCGAAAATTTTAGAGAGGCTGCGACCCTTGGTTACATTGTTTTGATTAAGAGGATTGCCATAGATGTAATGTCCATTTTTACATTTATGACTTGCGTTAATTTAAAACAAAATTTATAAAAATTTTGAAAGGTAAATTTCAAATAAGAAACTTCTCATGTTTGAAAATTATGCATTGAATATGTAAAACTGCATACAAGATTAAAGCAATTTATCATTCTCAATTACTTTTTCTTTTACAAGGTTCATTGTTATATAGCCTTCTAACGAATTTTCTTGCATATTCACATACATGAAGAAAATCGTACATAATCAAATATATTTTTGTGTGTTAATTTATCATTAATTTAAAGTACTGTTTTTATAAAAAAATGTCTATCAACAGTGATTTTTCTTCTATGAATAAATAGAACCAATTTTTTCTTTGTTTTATATTATTGAATCTTATATTTTTTTCTTTACATAAAAGTGTTAAACTAATTGCTTTTAAATTATTTGCTGTATGCACAAAGAAAATGATTCTTTTGGATATATGCCGTTCTTCATGTATGATTGCTCATTTTCATAAGGCTTTTTCAAAATATTAGTATTTTGATTAGTTTTAAATTTGAAGATTTTAAAAAATAGCTTCTCAAAGAAAAAAAATATCATTATATTCTGTTTAAAAAAAACTGCACAGGCAAGCGAATTCAAACGTACATTATTGAAATAGATTGAGAATTTCTTTTTTTAATAAATTAAAATTTATACATATTTCTTGTTACTTGCTATGCAAATTCTAATTTAAAAAATCTGTTTTTCGTTTCGTTTATTTTATTTTAAATGATCATACCTAAAGTGATTTATTAAAACTGGATATATTTTTAATATACCGACAACATTACATATTTCACCTAAAAAATATTTAAATGTAGTTTTTGAAAATTAGTATCTCAGATATAGCACAATGCTTTAAATTCAGGGCTTAATTTAGAAATCTACCTCGGCCTGTAGACTCCGAGCCAATAAATATTTGAATTTTTTGTACTGACTATTGTATTACACAAATACATAAGTAAAAGTTGATATCTAGGCTTTAAAAGACGATGGATCACAGAGTACGCTCCCCTGTCATCATTTATGTCCAAATTGTCCGAGTCTCCGAGAATTGCCCGAGAGAATAACTCGGCTAATTACGGACGATTTTTTTAAATCATTGTAATTATTGTTTTTGTCATAGATCATTCCCCTTGAACATGAAAAATGTTGTTTTTAAAAAACTTTAGCGTGCTTAAAATTGTGTCCAGAGAAACTTTTTTAGAATAAATTCATAGAGAATTTGATGTTTTTTTTTCTTTTTGGAAATATGATACACAACAATTTTGTAATAATCGAGTTACTTCCAAAAAATTGAAAAATGTTTGAAACTTCTGTGATTGTTTGGCTCTACAAAGTTTTTCCTCGAGATATTTTGTTGTGAAAAAGTAATTTCTGTTATTAGCATAACAATAAACACTTTAAAAACATAAAATCTTCTATGGTCATTTAACAGGCTTAACTTCTAGTCTAACTAGTCAGAATCCCATTATAAATTTTTCTCACAAAATATTTTACGAATAAAGCAAGTCACAATTACTCCTGTACGAATTGTCAACAACCTTTATCACGTGGAGTGTTATAAAAAATAAAACCTTTCAATTGAAAAAAAGGTATAAACAATGCATAAATATCTATATAATACCATGAAATTTTTAACCTTTTGCGGCGCAGAGCACTTTCATTACTTAAGTGTTAAACTTAATGACCGAAATTTGAAAACAAATTTATTTGTAAATTTGAAAAAAAAACTATATTTCACGTATCTAATAAACCGATATTTTTTTACCAAATTTCGGGTGCCAATGTGGCCTTTAAGCATTAAAATGAAATGGTTTCATAGGCACGCCAACCGCTTCAAAGGGTTAATTGGCGTACACTGTAAAAAAACTAGAAACTTACTAAATTTCTTCTAGAAAACTGGGATTTCAAAAACATTTTTATGCAACGGCAACAACAAAAATTCACGAAAAAAATACATGTTTTCACTGAGAATAAAGTTAAAAATACCCCGTCAGTAGTCGCGTGTCGATTTTTTCGCCGCCCGTATAACTTATCTTCTCCTAACTTATATTACATTACAAATACAACGGAGATCTACCACGTAGCTGACTTTGAAGCTTTCTCGAACACCTTAGTGAAGTAACAGGACACCTCTGTTTTTATTTCAGGTACATTTTTAGAAACAAAGTTCAAATTGGCGAAAAAGTCTACGTAAAAATCACTAATGTGAGTTTATTTTTACTTTTTCCAATGACTCAAGATCTCATGAATAAAATGCATAATTTAAGAAAACTGCGTATTTATATCTTCTTTGTAATGCTATTTTCGTATATTAGGTGAAAAATATTTCTTATTTTACATATTTGGTATGCGGGGGGCAAGCGGCGAAAAGACCGAGCGCGACTAATGACGTTGTGAAAAAAGTCGAGACTACTCGCGGGATACCTGTAAGTTTACAAAGAATATTTTGGAAACTGGGATGCCTAGAACTGTATGTAACTGCAACCCGGATTAAGATAAAATCTTACTATGATTACAGTAATTTTCTTAGATATTTTCGTAAAGCTACAGATTTCTGTAACATTGCAAAACAATATTTATAGATTTGTATTTTTTTTTTTTTTTTTTTTTTTTTTTTTTTTTTTTTTTTTTTTTTTTTTTTTTATATAGTGAACGTATAAGTTTTTATTAAGATTACAGATCTCTACAGCTTTACATCAGTAGAATTACCGATTGTTATTATTATTATTATTATTTTACAGTGCATTAAAATATACAAAGTATATCAGAAATTATGTTAATTTCATATCAGAATCCCATTATCAATTTTTCTTACAAAACGTAATTTATTTCAATTTCATTCCGAAGAATCGTTTGAAACATGCATAAGTTATAACTAAAAACGTGGCTATCCTATTAACGCACAAAACAATTTGAAATATGTATTTCAACTACGTATCAGAATACGTTTTCTACTATGCGTACAAAGTAACTATAATTCAAACAAAGACATTTCTTGTCGGCCAAATGGATACTAAATCTACTTATTGATAGATTATCAGTAAATATCTATATAAAATCATGAAATTTCTTTTAAATGCTCCAAGAGCACCCTATAAAAAATAACCGATAAAGTTATTAAATTTTTCTAAGTAACTGCGATTCTTAAAACTTTTTCTGTAGCGCCAACAACAAAAATTCAGGAAACGTACAAGTTTGCATTGAAAGAAAACTGTAATGTTACTATTATATTTTTAGGATAAAGGGATGCCTACAACATTTTATATAACTGCAAGCGCGGTTGCTGATAAAATCTTTGCCACATTACTATATTTTTCATAGATTTTTTTGTTGAGCTGCAGATTTCTGTACCTTTGCAAAAACTACTTTTGTAGATTTACAACATTTTTTGTGTGCACACATGTTCTTAGTAGCCTTTTACAGATTTTTTATTTATTTTTATTTATTTATTTATTTATTTGTTATTTACTGTGCACTACAGCATGCAAAGCGGTTTAGAAATTACGTCAACTTCATAACTGATTTCATTATCAATTTTTCTTACAAAAATTAATTTATTTCCGTTCCATTCCGATGTATCGTTTGAAATGTGCATATACTATTATTGAAAACGTGTATATCCTATTAATATACAAGACCATTTGAAATATGCATTTCAAATATGTATCTGAATAAGTTTTCTATAATGCATACAAAGCCTCTCAGATAATTATAACTCAAACAAAGACATTACTTGTTGGCCATATTAATACTAAATTTATTTATTGATTGAATATCATTTAGGAAAGGATATGTACCTAGAATCTATTGAGAACGCAATACTATTGCGAAAAGAGAATTTATGTAGAAATACGTTAACATAACTTTGTTTTCGAACATTAAAATTTTGAATTTAGACATAAATTTTTACTAATAACAGACATATAGCATCTATAAAGGAAAGGAAAATGTCAAATGCTAATTTTATTTTGGACAAAATACAACATTAGAATAATTGTTTATAAAATGTAGCCTTTCATTAAAAGTTCACTTTTGTTAATGTTTAAGTTTTTAAAGCTCAGTATTTATGTATGGAAGTGTGTTACGTAATGTGTTATCGTAATAGATATAAACCATATGTATGAAAACTTTATTTTAATACTTTAAAATTTTCAATTTATGTAGAAAGATTACAAATATTACAACTAAAGAGGAAAGAAATGTGTCAAATACTAATTTAATTGTAGAGTAAACACACCAATAAGTTAATTACTTATTAAAATTTAGCTTTTCTTACATAATGAGTGTTTTACAAATTTTTTATAGAATAGTAATTATACAGGAATTACTGTTCAATATATTTTCGTTACATAAAATGTTCTAGGAATCACTATTTCCTAGATGATTTTCAGTAATTTTACAGATTTTGTCTAACTGTAGTTTTGTAGATTTACATTTTTTTGTACAGAGTATAGATAAATTTTAGCAAATTTATCGATATCTACAACTTCACATCTGTAAAATTACAATTTTTTTCCTACAGTGCACTAAAATATACAAAGAGTATTAAAAATTACGTTAATATCATCACTGATAACATTATAAGTTTTTCTTTTAAAATGTAATTTATTTCAGTTTCATTCAGAAGAATCATGCATATATTATTATTGAAAACTTCTATATCCTATTAATGTGCAAGACAATTGTAAATATGCATTTGAAATAAGTATCAGAAGAAGTTTTTTGTTGTGTATACAAATTCTCTCAGTTAGATATAACTCAAACAAAGACATTTCTTGTAGGCCATATTAATACTAAATCAATTTATTGACAGAAAATTCATTTAAGAAAGGATATGACCTAGAATTTATTCAGAAAGCAATATTATTGCGAAAACAGAATTTATGTAGAAATGAATTAATGTAACTTTGTTTTCATGCATTAAAATTTTGAATTTAAACGGAAAGTTTACAAATAATAGAAATATTGCAACTATAGGGGTAAAATATATTTAAAATGCGAATTTAATTGTGGAAAAATACACCTATAAAGTAATTATTTCATAAAATATTATATAAATAATCAATAGTATTTCTCCCACAGTGATTATTGTGCATTTGTTTTATAATTTTCAAGTTTTTAAATCTCAGTATATAAGTATGGAATTATTTTTTCTAACATAATAGTCCGGGAGCCGACCGTCGATTTACCTATGTATCGAGTAAAAGGACCGGACATACATCAAAATGTAGGTCTCAATGTGCAGATTAAGAATATCACTGTCTGCTAGGTCTTATCCTGCCGGAACGCAAGACAGCCGCACTTTTATGACGTCAATTTTCAGTGTTTACCTATGTATCGAGTACAAGGACCAGACATACATCAAAACGTAGGTCCCAATGTGCACATTAAGAATATAACTGGCTGCCACATACATCAAAATGTAGGTTTCAATGTGCACATTAAGAATATCACTCGCTTCCAGTTCCTATCCTGCCGGAACCCGGTGGCAGCCGCACTTTTATGACGTCAAGTTTGAGTGTTTACCTATGTATCGAGTAAAAGGACCAGACATACATCAAAATGTAGGTTTCAATGTGCACATTAAGAATATCACTGGCTGCCACAAACATCAAAATGTAGGTTTCAATGTGCACATTAAGAATATCACTAACTGCCAGATCCTATCCTGCCGGAATCCGGTGGCAGCCACACATTTATGATGTCAATTTTGAGTGTTTGCCTATGTATCGAGTACAACGACCGGACATACATCAAAATGTAGGTCTCAATATGCACATTAAGAATATCACTGGCTGCCAGGTCCTATCCTGCCGGAACCCGGAGGCAGCCGCGCATTTATGACGTCAACTTTGAGTGTTTGCCTATGTATTGAGTAAAGGACCGGACGTACATCAAAATGTAGGTCTCAATGTGCACATTAAGAATATCACTGGCTGCCAGGTCCTATCCTGCCGGAACCCGGTCGCAGCCGCGCATTTATGACGTCAACTTTGAGTGTCTGCCTATGTATCGAGTACAAGGACCGGACATACATCAAAATGTAGGTCTCAATCTGCACATTAAAAATATCACTGGCTGCCAGGTCCTATCCTGCCGGAACCCGGTGGCAGCCGCACATTCATGACGTCAATTTTGAGTGTTTGCCAATGTATTGAGCAAAAGACCGGGCATACATCAAAATGTAGGTCTCAATGTGCACATTAAGAATATCACTGCCTGCCTTGTGTTTCGGCAGGATAGGACCTGACAGCCAGTGATATTCATAATGTGCACATTAAGACCTACATTTTGATGTATGTCCGGTCCTTGTACTCGATACATAGGCAAACACTCAATGTTGACGTCATAAATGCGCGGCTGCCACCGGGTTCCGGCAGGATAGAACCTGGCTGCCAGTGATATTCTTAATGTGCACATTGAGACCTACATTTTGATGTATGTCGGGTCCTTGTACTCGATACATAGGCAGACACTCAAAATTGACGTCATAAAAGTGTGGCTGACACCGGGTTCCGGCAGGATAGGACCTGGCAGCCAGTGATATTCTTAATGTGCACATTGAAACCTACATTTTGATGTATTTGGCGGCCAGTGATATTCTTAATGTGCACATTGATACCTACATTTTGATGTATGTCTTGTCCTTGTACTTGATACATAGGCAAACACTCAAAATTGGCGTCATAAATGTGCGGCTGGCACCGGGTTCCGGCGGGATATGACCTGGCAGCGAATGATATTCTTAATGTGCACATTGAAACCTACATTTTGATGTATGTGGCAGCCAGTTATATTCTTAATGTGCACATTGAGACCTACGTTTTGATGCATGTCTGGTCCTTGTACTCGATACATAGGTAAACACTCAAAATTGACGTCATAAAAGTGCGGCTGCCTTGCGTTCCGGCAGGATAGGACCTGGCAGACAGTGATATTCTTAATGTGCACATTGTAACCTACATTTTGATGTATGTCCGGTCCTTTTACTCGATACATAGGTAAATCGACGGTCGGCTCCCGGACTATAATATAAATTTAGCAAATTATTTGAGACTAGAATATAGCCCGTCAAAATGACGTGTTTGCATTATTAAAGGATGATAAAAAATTACAACAACTGTGGTCAGTCATAGCCATTTTAGGCTGGAACAATTTTGATAAATACAGCGATTAAACTTAGAAAGGGAAAAATCTAACAAAAAAAAAAAAAAAAAGAAAGAAACAAAGAAAGAAAATTTCAACAGAAATCTGCATTTAAAACTATAGCAAAACTATCTGGTAGATGGGGGTGGGGATTATAATGAAATTTAAAACGCACCCGCGGTTTGCTTAAATAAAAAGATTTAATTAAATAGTGTTTTTGAAATCGTGAAAAGATTTCAAAGCGGAGTAAAATATAGTGACGTCATTTTCAGCTCTCACTGTAAATTTGACCATTGAGAACGCTGAAGTTGCGACTATGGAACGGTTTCATTGGTCAGAAAATAGATTGCCTTTAAAATCGGAGGTAAGTTTTCACAATGTTCTTTATAGATTTGAAATTCGCAAGAGTCATTCACGGCTGTAAAGAAAAAAAAATTAAAGCAACCCGAATATAAAAATTTTAACAATATTACATTTAAAACGCAACTTCGCTTTCTTTTAATAAAAAGTTTTAATTAAATATACACTGTAAAAATTTGACTCATTTGCTACAGCGTCACTCCACCGCTTTTATAGAAAACGGTTACTTTACTGTGTTATGGAGCATTCTCATTGGTCATAAAAGAGATATTCTATAAAAGCTATGGAGTGCCGCTGCAGAAAATGGATTAAATTTTTAACAGTGTACTTTTTGAAATCATGGGAAGATTTCAAAGTGAAATAAAAAGTAGTGACGTCATTTACAGCTCCGATTGTAAATCTGACCAATGAGAACGCTCCATTACGACTATGAAACGTTTTCATTGGTGAATGAGTTTCTTTTTCTCGTGGATAGGTTAACCCCGGAATGGTTATACACGGAGGGGTTTTATATATATAATAATTTCTGACAATATAAAATACTTTTAAATATATTTTCATAACAGAAATAAGTTGACGAAAATTTCTTTTCATACATTAAAATAATTGTGAATTTTGAAATTTTGAATTAAGAAAGAGAGTTTACAAATATTATATCTAAAGAGGAAAGAAAGGTATCAAATACAAGTTTAATTGTGCAAATAATAATAATAATATTATTTAATTATTTGATATAATTTAGCTTTTCTTCCTTGATAAAGATTTTGGAATTTTTCTTATTCAAGTTTTAAAGAGCAATAATTACACATGAATTGTGCTACGTAATGTGCTATGCTAATGCTTATGAAGCGCATTACTCTTTTAAGTATGTTTTCATAATCGAAATAAGTTGGCGAATTTTTTTTTCTTGCACTGTAAAACAAATTATGCAATCCTACTAATATAAAGTGGCCGAAGTCTGTATGTTTATAACATTTTATTTGTTCACTGTATAAGAAAAGATGTAAAAGTACAAAGCTAATATTTGTAATGCTACAGAAATGAGCAACTTTACAAACAAAATCTGTTAAAATTAGAGTTATCTTACTAAGTTTTTTTCTGTAACCTGCATAATATATTCTAGGTATCCGAAGCTTCTTAAAAAATTCTTAATAACCTTAAAAATTTTTATCATTACGGACATAATATTGCTTTCATTCATTAATCCCATTATAAATTTTTCTCACAAAACGTCATTTATTTCCGTTTCATTTCGAAGCATTGTTTGAAAAATGCATATAGTATTAATGAAAACGTGGGTATCCTATTAACGCACAAAACCATTTGAAATATACATTTCATGTATGTATCTGAATAACATTTCTATTATGCATAGAAATCTTATCAGATAATTATAACTCAAACAAAGACATTTCACGCCGGCCATATTAATACTAAATCTATTTATTTGCAGAATATCATTAAGGAAAGGATATGACCTAGAATTTATTCAGAATATTAATTTAAAATATTTTTGTGAAAAGAGAATTTATGGAGAAATAAGTTAACATAACTTTATTTTCATTCATTAAAATTTTGAATTTGGACGGAAAGTTTACAAATAATAGGAATTTATTCAGAACGCAATATTATTGCGAAAAGAGATTTTAAGTATAAATAAGTTTCATTCATTAAATTTTTTAATTTTGACGGAAAGATGACAACTAATAGAAATTTTGCAACTAAAGAGGAAAGAAAAGCGTCAAAAGCGAATTTAATTGTGAACATAATAAAACTATAAAATAATTATTTATAATAGCCTTTCGTCCATACGGTACGTTAATAATTTTCAAATTTTTAAAGCTTGGTATTTATGCATGGAAGTATGTTAAGTAATGTGTTATGGTAATAGATATAAAGCACAACATTGCTATTTTTTCTAACATAATTAAAGTGTAGTATATTGTATGAATTAATTCTCTAAGTTAAAAATGTATTTAAGATTATTTTCATAATAGAAATATGTTGACGACTTTGTTTTCAGCCATTAAAATTTAGAATTTAGATAGAAAGTTTACAATTATTGCATCTAAAAAAGAAAGAAAGGTATCAAATACAAATTTGATTGCAGGTTATACACACCATGAAATAAATATTTCATATAACTTAGTTTTTCACCCATAATAAGTATTTTGCAATCTTTTCTTTTTCAAGTTTTCAAAGAGCGATAATTATGCATGAATCTTTGTACGTACTGTGCTATGCCAATATTTATAAAGCGTTTTACGCTTTTAAATGTATTTTCATAATAGTAATAAGTTGTTGAAGTTTTGTTTTCATACATTAAATTTAGAATTTAGATAGAAAGATTACAAACATTACATCTAAAGAAAAAAGAAAGGTATCAAGAACAAATTTAATTGTAGAATGTATACACCAATAAAATATATACTTGGTATAATTTAACTTTTCTTCCATAATAAGTATTTTTGAATTTTTTCTTTTTCAGGTTTTTAAAGAGCAGAAATTACACATGAATTGTACTATGCTAATGTTTGTTAAGCCCAACTCTGGTTTTTTCTAACATAATTAAAATATCGGAAATTATATGGGTTAGAGCTTGAAGATCGAAATAATTCCATTATTTCATTATTATGTGTTTTATTTTTTTTATGTTTGGGTACTGAAATATGTCTTTGAGTTGCATTAACAACATTGTACAGTGAAATTATAGTTATTTATTTTCTATTCTCTTATCATGTGAAGTTTTCAACAATAATTTAAAAAATATATATATACTTGAGTGGTTTAATAATCAATTTTTTTGCAAGGATAATGTTACATGTTCTATCACTGATGGAATTTTATATAAAGTAGACATAGTACACTACATATAATTATATTAATTATGTATAGTATATTATTATTCTGTGTGTCTGTTTCTGTAAAAAGATATTACGAGGAGGAATCCGAAAATAAGTCCCCCTGTCGACTGTGGTTAGAGTTGTGTACGAAAGTCACAAATAGAATGATACATTAAATATAAGACATATCTTTATTTGTCAACATAAGTACCAAGTATGTTGAGATAATTGTCATATCGTTTGAAAAGCTGCAAAAAAGCCCTCCAGGAAAATATCAGGGCTTTGCATATGAACAAGTCTTCAAATGTTTCTTTTGTATGCAAAGTCCTGAGATTTTCTAGCGGGCTTTTTGAAGTTTATCAAGCATTATGGCAAATGTCTCAATGTACTTGTCAATCATGTGGTAAAATAAAGATATGTCTTATCTTTAATGTCTTATTCTATTTTGTTGATTTTCATACACAGCTCTGACCAGAATCGACGGGGGGAAATTTATTTTCGGATTCCCCCTTGTATCATTTTAAAAATTTATCACAGATTTCTCCAAAATACGAACTTCTGATATATGCCTCAAAAACACTAAAAAAATGGTTGAGGCAATGAATAAAAAAAATGTATATATTAAAGACAGATTTATAATGAGATTGACTTGAAAGGAATTAATACTATAACACAGCACGAATTAAAAACTAGCCAGGGCCAGGATTCGAACCTGGCTCCACAGTGAACCGGACTGTTACTTTGCCATTAAGGTATCTTGGCCTATGTCCTAACTCTGCAATTTTTGACAAATAAACCATCTTTAGGATGCAAAATGTGCGTTTTAAAACCAATTATTAAATAAATAAATATGTATTTTTAACGATAAATTTTAAATAGTATCTGTTATTTCAAGCTTCAGCTTGTTCTAAAAGTTGAGTTTAAACAATATATTAAAACGATTTTTCACACCCTGACAATCTTGAAAATAAATTAAATAATGAATATGAATGTAACTCTCCAGTGTGAATGATTGTTTAATGTATTAAAATGCATTAAATCAATATATTTATATTGCTTTAAATAATACTTATAATCAGGATTTTCGCTGGCGCCCGATAATGTGCCAAATTATGACAAAATGCTGCGTTTGGAGAGTAAAAAATTAATCAAGCTCATCAAATTTGCGAATTCTCAGATTCTGCGCTTCGTGTGTTCTTGCAAATACAGTCAAGATTCCTAACAGCATTGCTGAGTGATTGATGTATCTTTACATGTTCAATTGAACCATACTACTTACAATGTTCTATTTATAGATACAAGACTCAACACAAATTCAGTCTAGCAACAACCAAAGGCATAGAATTAATGACTATCTATGTGCTGGCCGGCGTCTCGCTGGTAAAAACTCAAACTAAATTATTCCTAATAGAAACAGCCAAATAGAGAAAATTTTTGCTAGAATGTTATATTAAAATTAGACTTTTACCAAATCATTTATCAGTTGTATGCAAATTATCACCTGGCGCGGCGGTCAAATTTTTTATATCGGTTAAGAGTCGAAATCGCATATGAATTTTTACTGCATATTTTCACAACGGTAAATCGATTCTAGTTGTTTTTAATTGTTGACAACAAAAACAATGTTTGAAACATATACATATTTACAAGATATTTATAATTTACTTATTTTTGCTAGTTTCTGTAGCAGATACTCAAATTTCTATTTATAAGCAATTATAAAAAAATAGATTATTTTAGAGCATTTCAAGAAAAAATGGATACAATAATATGATAACCATAAGGGGAACTGGGGCACATTGATACAGCTTTTTTCTAAGAATTTTTTTGGTGTCCAGAAAGCAGAAATTTCAAGTTATTTTTCCTTGTGGTGTAGCAAAATTTGTGTAGTGTGTTATAAAATGTACAATCGTTGTTTTATATATTATTTTTGCATGTAATTAAAAAAAATGAAAAAAAGTCATTTGTATCAATGTGCCCCATCCCCGGCACAGATTGATACACCTAATGGGACACTATGATACGTCTGGGAAAATGGCGACAAAATAACACCAATGCATATTTTTCATAGAAAAATAGTTAGCAAACCATTTTATATTCATTTATAGAAATTCAAATCGCCCACAATTTATTTGTAAGCAATAATAAATCAATCAAAATGAAATGCATAATGACAAGATGTTCTGGCTGTTCCTTGTCTGATTGTTGGCTGTGATAACTTTGTCATATCTGACACTTCAGCCCCAGCATTATCTTGTTTCTTGGGAAAGGTGAAAAAATTATCAGGTTTTCTGTTTATAAATCGGTTTATAAAACGAAAAAAAAAGATAATTATATTAAAAATTCTGTTTATAATATAATTATCCTGTGCTGATCTGCAGCTTGTTTCCCTTATTTAACATTTCTCATATCGAAAATACTTTTTCTCAGGAGATTCGATATAAATTTGAGATTTTCCAGTCTGCCGTCCTTTTCTTTTGTTGATTCTACTAGCACTAGATGTTGGATACGTTCGTACGTCTTCATAAATACCAAAATCATACCAAAAAAAGCTCAAAATGTTTTTTTTTTTACTTAACTTCTCTTCTAATTTGAATTTAATTTTCGTATGAGATTTGTTTTAAAAAGTTTCTAAAGAATCATATTTTATCATAATCTATTTTTAAACAATAAATTTTTGGACGCTTTAAAGGGTACCTGACCCCCTTAACCCTCTGCTTAATCTGTTGCAATTCCTTCTACTTCACAAGTTTTATTAAATTAAAATGATTTCTTGCATAATAAAAATATATAATAAATATAGATATAATAGAAAATAAATTTTATCCAAACAAAATTTAATAATAAAATCGTATTTCGTAAATAAAAAATATAGTTTTCTACTCTCGTATAATTGAAGTCGAATTTCTTTCCTTATACATTTAAATGAAGCTTTCCTTATCTCATTAACAGTGTTTTCTGAAAAGAATTTCTACAGAATATGAATGAACTCCTATTTATATTTAGGTTGCAATGATTTCGGCACGTCTTACAAATTTCTTAAAAGACTTATGGCCCCTAAATGAAAGAAAGAAATATACTCCTTTGCAAGTAAAAGCACAGAATACGTATCGTATTTAGATTAAATTTGTACGTCAAAAGTTTGAAAAGTTTGGAATGAAGAAAAGGGAAAGTTTCTTTAGAGAAATGAGTTTTTGTTGCCTTTTCAGACATTACAAATAGATACAAGCTATGTGATTTTTCATGAAAAGAAATATTATTTATTAAATAAAAATATTACAATTATCATTAATATCACTGTAGTATATAAGAGTTAAAAGTTGTTTAATGTGATATCTTAATATGTTTATTACGAATGTTATGTATAATGAGTAGATTTGTTCTTGCTCCGTGATCAGTTCGAAAAATTATAAGATAATAAGATAACTTAAGATATAAGATTATAAGATAACTTAAAAACAAAAACAATGAGAATTCATTTTTTAATTTTTTTGAAAATCTTATGCCCTAAAATATGGAATAGATTAATATTAAATAATATATTTTAAACGTAAAGAATTTTTCTAAAATTATCTATTTGCAAATGGTATAATATTAATCTGAAAAATGGTATAACATTAAACAGCAAAATAATATAACATTAAACTCATTTTACATAATTAACTAATAAACAGAAAATTACAGGCCACATTCAGAATAAACCTGATGAATGTCCTCAATGTCAAAAGCTACCATTTTTGGCAACATTAATTTTTGCAGATAGCTTTTTGTTTAATATTCTGACTAATACATTACAAATCTAAATTGAAGCTTTATTTATTCATTTTCTTTCAGTGTTACATTTTCAGTAAAAATTTCAATTTAAAAAGCAAAGCAACATATATGAGATGTTTTAGCATTCAGTGTTTTATATGGATCCTATATGCATGTTTTTATATTCTATCTGTGATGAAACGCGTGCACTAGCATTTTATTAAAACGATATGCATAAAAAATATAATTCTTTTAATAATTTATATTTCTCCGAAATCCGAGCTTCTGCATTCCATGGAAACTGCAAAGACAAAGTTAATAGTGGCAATAAAGCAAGTAAATCTCGATATTGAATAAATGCTGCAATAGGGTATTTTTTAAAATATAAATTTGCATGATAAACTAGCATTAGAAATGATAGCTGGTTTTTAAAAATTTAATTAAATACTGTCAGGTGCTCATGAACAGTTACTGTTTAAAATTAGGGTTTATCTTTGTATTTATATATTGTATTTAGGCTACCTTCTGTGTAACATGGTGTTACCAGGTAACATTTTTTCTTATCCGGAAATTAATCCGAGCTATTATTAGTTAGATAGTACAGTATGGAAATAATGTGTGCTATTAATAAATTTAACTTCCTCTTTTCATTCAAAACGCATGTCTCAGATAGGGCAAACAATGAAATCCAGGTGGGGGTGGGGAGATTTTTGAGATGATAGCCCCTTCTGATGATAGTTCTTCGGGGTTCTCCGGTGGTGATCACAGAGTGAGGGCCAGTCTGTTTTGGAACTTTTTGTGAAGAATTTGGTTTTCCTGAGGAGAGTCTTCAGACTGAAAAAGTAATATGTGGTATGAGGCTTTTGGAGGATAGAGCCCGCATAAATGAGTGATCTCAGATATCCTTATTCTAACGAACCTAGTGTGAAAAGGGTTTATATATTTTTATAAGTAACCAAATACTTATAAATTATTTGCTGCACTGTAAAAAAATGTAAATTTACGGTACTTTACCGTGAATTCAACAGTAAATTAACGGAAAATGTCCCTTTTTTCAAATTAATGGTCAACGTCTGTATTTTTTTGCATTTTACGGGTAAAATCCGTTAATGTAATGGCAAAGTCTGTTGATATAAGGATAAAGTCCGTTTTTTTACGGATATTGTCTGGAATCTCTGATGCAGCTTTTTTCCAGTGTATGTTTAACTTGATGTTGGACTGGATCATGTATATCCGAGTTCTTAATTGTGAATTGTATTCTTTTTGGAACTCCTCCTCATAAAGTGATTGATATTACTTAATTATGTCTGTAGTTGCAGCATACTAAACAAAGGAATATTCTTCAAAGCTTTGTGGATTAAGGAAGGAAGAGTGCAACAAATATTGAAATAGAAGGATCTTTAAATATGATTAAAGATTGATTAATCTTCTGCTTAACACGTTGGGGATCCTTTTATCATACAACTTTTGTTAAATCAACATTTACTTAAATAAATATTTGCAATATATCATCATTCATAACAAAGATGCATTATAAATATACATTTAATGGGAAATAAATTATACCCAAATAAGATTTTATAATAAAGTCGTATTTCGTAAAGAATTTTTAATATAGTTTTCTACTCTCTCACACATGAAGACTAATTTCATTCCTTATACATTTAAAATAAAGAAAAAGTTTTCGTTCTCACATTTACAAAATTTTACGATAAGAATTTTTACAGAATATGAATGAACTCTTATTGATATTTAGGTTGCAATGAATTCGGTGCTTCTTAGAAATTTTTTGAAAGACGTATTGGAGTTCTAAAAAAGATATTCCTTTCAAAGTATAACCACGTATCATATTTAGACTGAAATGTGAATATCAAAAGTTTGAAAAGTTTTCAGCAAAGAAACGGGTGAACTTCCTTAAGGATATGAACTCTCCTAGTATTTTGAGACTAGAAATGTAGCTCGTAAAATTCCGAGCTATGTAGCTCTAATAAAAATAAATATTATTTAAGTAAAGAAAGATATAAATATCAGTGTTGTTGTATAGAACTTATATGTTCTTTGGTAAATCTTTCATGCAAATAGGAGCAATATTAACAATCAATTGATACTCACAAATTAATGGCGAAGGTCCCAGTTTATTTATGTATACTTTATACCGGTGCCACTACCTCAGGTGAATGCAGAAGTGAAAAAGTTCTGAAATTGCAATGTTATTATATTCATGGGGAAGGAAACTTGATTTGCATGATGGTAGTTAATTAAAATTTTTGTGTTGTGTAAGAACAATTTCTAAAAAATTCGAAAATTAAAAGGATGAAATCAGCAAAAAATTTCCTAAAAAGTCTTAAACTACAATTTCTATGGAATTGTTAAGGATAGAAACTTTAAATTTGGCGTGAATGTTACTTTTAAGACTATCTCACATAACAGTTAAAAAGTTTAGATGTTTAAAATGTTCAAATAAATGACTAAAAGCAATGTCAACAATTTTTATGGAATTGTTGTGGTCACAAACTTGAAATTATACACTGTTGCTACTTTTTAGAGAGAAAAATATGCACACATTACATTTTTTAAAACTTAAACATAAAATGCTGTTGGGGAAAAACCGTCTTTCAATAGGATATGCATGAAAATTTCATGAAATCGTATTTTTATATTTTCTTGAATTACAGCATTTTTCAATTTGAAAATATTTAATTTTTTTTACAAATATATGACTCATTTTTATATATCTCTAATGTAGTAACTTCTATAAAAAAGAAAGATTTTTAACCATTATTAATGTATTACTAAAAATAAAATCTTAAGATTTGTGTATTAAGTATATTTCACTTAACTGCAACAAAAGTAGAATTTGCATAAAAAAGATATATATCTTATTTTGTTGGAATTTTATTTTAATTAAATATAAAGAAGTGATCTATAAATACTATTTATTAAACTTATAAATATTTTTACAATGATATTTACATATGTTTAGAAATTTGTTTAACAATAAATATATTTTAAGAGAAAAAGATTTTGCATCAGATAACTGATCTGCATCCGTAAATAGCGATTAATAAACATACTAAATTACAAAAACATACTATTTTTTTTACATCATAAAAAATTTGCAACAAACAGGAGAGGAAAGTCTACTGCAAAAGCAAAATGTAACAGTCTGATGTTAGCTGCACATCATAAAAGTATAAGATCAAATCATAAGGGTTACTTTGTAAGCCTTCCCTCTCGTCAAAGGAAAATGTTCAGTATTTTCTAAGCAATTAATTTCAAAATTTAATTAAAATAATTATACCTTTTTAGGAACATTTTCACTGCATATTTACGTATTTTAAGACATTTTTTAAGAATTTTTAGGAATTAAAGTAAAAAAAATCTGCATGTGATAGCTAATTTGTTGGAGCAAATTTTGTGTAAATAATCATGATAACATGTTACATATCATACAAAAATTATAACAAACTGAAGAAAAAGGTGATTGCGTAAGCAAAATTCAAAAGTTCGATGTCCGCTTAAATGTAAGAAAATAAATTATTAGATTTGTTCTCTATCCTCCTCTTTTTACCAAAACAAATCTTTCATAGTATACTGACAAACTACTTAATTTATTAATGTAGTCATAAAATATTTGGATATTTCATTTATGTGCTAAAAAATCGAACGACGTTTTAATTGTTCTTTAAGCTAAATATTTGTTTTTAATGGTGTATTACTAAAACAATTAATTATACTATTAATGTTACTAATTACAAAATGCCTTTTTATGACGTCCACACTTTAAAAATATTTTCGAAACATGCACTTTGATCTTTTTTAAAGGTTCTTTATATTTTAGTAAAATTCAGAATTCTATTTGGAATCTTGGAATCTTTTAAAAAAAACAACTGAGCGTTGTGTCCATTAAACAGATTTAAGTGGTTTCAAGAATTGGCAAAATAGTAGCAAATTTCGATTTCAATACAATTTTACTTTTTTTCTAGTTAAATATAAATTTAAAAATTTTATTTCTTCTGTTATTAACAGTATTAAAATAGTCACTACATCATATTCTTATACATAAACTAAAATATCTAATTATAAATTTTCATATGTAAATTCATAATTATGAAATAACAAAAAAGTTGAATAGAAGAATTGGGGAATATGTTTTTTAAAATTTCCCAACTTTGCCAAAAATGTCAAAATGAGAGTTTATACTAACTATTGGGAGGCATAAATGCCTATTCAGTCTGAATATTCAAACAGATATATAGTTTTTGTATAATTCGAAAAATATTCAGATTTTTTTTTATTCGCATCATACCGAGCTATTCGAAACTATATATATACTGAAAACCTATTCGAAATTCAACAAAATACAATTTTTTTTTTAAATATAACCCGGTCTAAGACAAGACCCAACGAAGGATACAAAAAGATGGTTAAATTGGAAGAAGCTTTAAAAATAAATAAATAAATAAAATAAAGGTCTGAAGCTGGAAAAATAATAAAGTTTTTTTAACTATTAATCTTTAAACAGATTGACTAATTAGATTGATAATTAACACTTTAAGCGTCCTGCGAAATTTTCCGTTCATGTTTAACTTTTCATAAAATAGTAACTGTGAAAAGTATTATAATTTTTATTTGGGAACCTTACATATTTCTTTATTTATGTCACTTCAAAAAATTAGCTTTAATATCGATTTTGTGTTAAATCAGCTTTTGATTTAAAAAGTTACGTGACAGAAAAACCCGGTTAGGACGCTTAAATTGTTAAATCATTATCAGTGCATTGATTACATTATAATATTCACGGATTATTAGTCTATGAATTGGGTTGGAACTAAGCTTAATCGATCAATCTGTAGTCATGAATAAAAAATTAATCGTTAGTTTTCAATTGTTAATTTAAAATTTTGCACAACTCTGCTTCAAACGTTATTCGAACTACAATAAAGTGAGACTAGCTCTCACTTTTTATATCGGATCCTTATAGATAATGCAAAATTTAGAGCCGAGATTTGCACAGCAGTCTATTATTCGAGAAAATGCTGTTCTGTTAAATCGTAAAAATGTTCCAATTACATGAAATAATATTTTCTGTAACAAAATACTGGCATGCAAAAACGCGGAAATCTCATTCCTAAAAATTTGATGCTGCGTAACAACAGGAATAATGCAACTGCTCCATTAAAGGGAATCAAAGTAAAACAAATACAAATACAAATTCCATCCACCGAAGGTATCGATTTCTGTGTGGTGCACTGCCACGATGAGTGCATCATGATACATTACCGCATATGCAAACCATCAAATATGATAGTTTCCTCCACCAGCTCGACGCGTTTAACAATCAATATTTGTAAATCACCAGGGTGAGATATTGCTGAAAGATGGTAATTGACCATCGTAAAAAAAATTATTGCTTTGTGTAAAAAGTTCTCTCTTATCCTGTATATTTGCCATACTAATCCCCCGCTCTGAATTTCCATATCTTTTGTATTTTTGAACAATTTTTGGGAGACAAACGGTGTGCTAATCAGTGTGCTTTAATTCCTGCCGTTATTCTGAACCATGGCGATAACCCTATATGTAATACAGTTGAGGTTTATTGATATTATATAGATCAATAAATGTATAACAAAACAATAGCATTTCCATTCTTTCAATAATATTCTGAATAAAGCGGCGTTTTTTATAATTTAATTTATATGAAAAGATGGTAATAAAAATTTGTTATTTACGTTATCTACATAAAACTGAAAAATTAAAAATATACCAGATATATTTATTTGCACTTTTCCAAAATCTTACTATTCTAACTTCTAAGTAACTTTACTCGAATATACTTTTTAACTTAAGATATTGACTTCAATCTAAATGGTATTTATTTTCTTATCTTATTTCAAACAATACATATTGCGCAATTGCGAAAATAGATCTTTTAGAAAATACAAGACCGTTTATCAGCCGTTAAAAATTCTAAATTTCAAGTGTTGTAAAAAAGTCAGTGTCATTCGTATCTGTATTATCCCGAAGGAAGTTCTCAGTATTTTTTCTGAGAATTTGTTAAAGATATTCATTATTTAAAACTTTGAAAAGGAGAAATTTCTGAAACTTTTCCTAAGACTATCTCAAATTGGTTTTCATAATCCGCAAATTAAAAAAGCTCTTAAATTACAAATTACTTTACTCTCTGGAAAAGTAATTAAGCTTATTAATTTATTTTGTAAAAATATTTGGTGATTTATAACGGAATTTGTATCAATTAGATTAATATAAATAAAACTCCATACAGAAAGTTATATTTAATGCTTAACATTGCTAAAAATACTGAAATTTTTTTTTTAAATAATTAAAATATTTTTATTAACAAAGAAATTAAAAAAATAAACAAATTTAACTGCCTCAGAAATTATTTCAATAAATGCTTCAACAATATTGTAAGAACAAGCTTCCAATCACTTTTCATTAAAATACGTTTCTTTATGTATATAAAAAAAGAAATGAATTGAAAATTAAATCAGCTTTGTTATAATAAATGAAATGATCGGCTTATCTCAAATCAATATTACCACAAAAATAAAATGCTGCTTTATATCGTAATCAGCTAAACTATAAAAAAGTAAATAGTACAAAACAGATAAGTCGTGGATGTCTCCGGGTACGAATTCATTTCATATTTATCTTTAAAAAGCAAATCTAAATTTAAGTTATTCAAATGTTTTTTGCCCATTGACAACTAATCCGCATATAGAAGGAAAAGACACCTTCGGTCAATCTAATAATGGGATTTAAAGTGTAACTTCAAAGAAATGCTTTGTCACATTAGATTAAATTATATGTATTCAATATATTTTTCTATGTCCCATTTTTATAAAGTATGGAGTCACCCTCTAATGCAGTTGGAATACAATTGTTATTTTTTTCCAGGCACATGCTTTTTGTGTTCTTTAATCATTTTTTACTGTAATTTTAATTAAACAAATAAAGTTATATTCTGGCTTGACTAATATTTCCTTTTCAGTTTTAACTTTTCTTTGTGATTTTAGATCTACATCCAAAACGTTTTAGATATTACTAAAACTAAGCATCGATCGAATCTGTTACCGAAACCGGAACCAAATTTCGGGAATCTTTTTATTTTCAGTGAAAAACGAAAACTTTTTTGTTTTTGTTATCAATACGTGCATAAATATACAATATACAAAATTATATACATGTAAATTATTAATTAATAATACGCGTGGTCCAAATTAGTTCTCTATGACTGTCTGACTAAATGATCTGTTATAGATAGAAATTTTTTTTTCCAAAAATTGCCAATTTTAAGGAAATGAAAAGAAAAACAGAAACTAAAAATTGTTGTACTTGGGAAATTTTAATATTTCAAATCCTTTATTTCTTTCATTAATAACAGCATATTACTTTTATTTACATGCAAACACGACACATAAAAATAAAATGAAGTAATTCCGTTTCTTTACTTCTGACCAAACTCCTTCATCAAGACTTCAAAATACATAACATTGTTATCTGAAACTGAAACTACACTGAAATTAACAGGAATTAGTGTTTGTACAAAGGTAAATTAAATAAAAATAAAATTTTTAATGTTAAGAAATTTTTTTTATACATTTTCTCGTGGTAATTATAAGTTATATGTGGTCAAAAATTTGTTTTGTGTAATTTTTAAACATTTATTTCTTTAGTCGCTATTATTCTGAAAAAAAAAACATTATTTAGAGTGGTTGCATAAAATATATATAAAATTTTCAGCAAATGAAAATGTCAAGCTTGTTTAACATCACGTACATTGGATGTAGAATTCAATAAGGACACACTACAGATGTGTCAATGTATGCAAATGGCACATGTTTCTTAAAAATAGCCATGAATAGGTGAAACAATGCGACGAAAGATGTTCATACGAATTTAAATTTAAAATAAATGAAATTTTTAATGTCAAGAAATAATTTTTAAACTTTTTCTCGTAGTAATTATAATAAATTATTTACGGTCAATAATTATTTTGTGTCGTTATATTTGTTAAACATTTATTTGTTTAGTCGCTATCATTATAAAAAAACACAAATTATCTAGAATGGTTGCGCAAAATATATATTAAAAAATTTTTAGCAAATGAAAATATCAAACTCCTTTAATATCTTCATACACTGAATGTATACTTCAGAAAGGACACACTATTGATATGCCAAGGTATACAAATGGCATATGATTCTTAAAAATAGAAATGAATAGGTAAAACAAGACGGCATCGTATCGAATATTGCTCAAAAAATTGAAGCTGCAATACTAAAGAAAAACAGACGAAGTTCTTACGTTTTATGTTATAAATTCACGGCTCATTTTGTAGGATAATTTTCTTCATAATCGACGAACATATATCGCAGTATAGAAAGGTTAACAAAATTTTCATGACAAGCGTTCGAATTCATTCCTTACGTAGCTTGAAGCGACAGAAGTGTCCATTAGAAGTTTTACTACGAGCAAATCTTATCTCAGGTAGTAACTCAGAGTTTTTTTCAATACTGTTCATAGATGTTATATTATTTTATTCCTAAAAAAATCCCATTACGTTGAAGAAAGTGCTTTCATGTTTTTAAAAAAAGCTAGAAAAGAATATTGATATAATTTTGTTGAATAATAATTTTAAATTAATCTATTAAACAAGTCTATTTTATGTTTGATCCACCCATTCTTGTAAATTTACCTAAGCATCTGCGTCTTGGCCGAAATATATTACATATATATATAAATATAATAACTTGCGAAACCTGTAACATTACATACATTTTTAATACATGTTTACCTTCTCCACCTACATCCTTTCCATACAGTAAAAAAACTGTAATTTTACACATTTTAAGTTATAGAAATCTGTGTGCTGACCAAAATTTTATCTGCACACTACACAAACTAGTGGGATATGGCAATCCCAAAACTTTCATATATGGGACCATCTATAAATGATGTCACACGTTTTTTCAATATTTTTGACTCTCCTCCCCCATTTTGCACAAAGTGTCACACTTCACTTTAACCCCCTCCCCACTTTTTGTCACATGTCACTCTATATTAAAAAAACATATACTTGCAGTTTAGAAACAAAGCACTATGTTTTAGATTACATCTCAAACTTCATTTTTCAACATTAACTATGTGTTTTAATGAAATTTGTGAGCTAAACAATATAAATAATTCGTATTTTGTATGAAATAAGGTTTACAACAAAATGTTTACAATATATAGATATATGTATAATATAGAATAGAAACAAAATATTAATATGAAAGAGAAATTAAAAACAGTAATATTTTAGAATTTGAAATATAATTTAACATATTCGGCTTTAAATCTTGAACAAAAAATATTTTAATTTTAAAATAACTTCTACTTCATAATTTAATCTACTGAATTTTAATGCTTTTTTTAAACCAAAATGTGTGATGCCACACTTCTTCTTACCCCCTCTCACCGCCTTGTCGCAAACTGTCACAATTTCTTGATCCCCCTCCCCTCCCTTCAAGCGTGACATCATTTATGGATGTCCCCTATGTTAATATTAAAAAAAATTGCAAAAAAATACAGCATAGCAGCGCCACCTGCTGAGCGATTTACACCAAAAGTTAATCCGCATCAGTTTATATATATTTGTCCTTGAAGTATGACTATTATAGCCATCGTGAAAAATGCAGCATAAAAGCGCCACTTGCTGGGTGACTGACACCAAAACATAAATGAAATCACTTCATGTCAAGATGTACCTGAATCTGAATTTTGGTGAAAATCCGTTATTAGTTCTGATTCAGAACTGTTGCAGAAATCGTAAAAAAATACAGCATAGCAGCGTTACCTACTGAGTGATTTATACCAAAAATTAATCAACATCAGTTTATATATATTTGTCCTTGAAGTAGGACTGTTGCGGATATCATGAAGACTCTGTTGGGTGATTGACATTAAAACGTAAACCGAATCACTTCACATCGGAAAATACCTGAATATATTTTTTTATTATTTTCATGCATTACTACTTGAGATAGAGCGCCCATAAAATGCATGACACATATAGAATCACAGACTTTCAGACTCCCAGACTGAGAGACAAACATTTTGTAAAAACTTTTTAAAACATCTGACCAAAAAAACGTGTACATCCGTCAAAAACCGCACTTCGAAAATTTTCACCAGCCCCAATACTTTCCTGCAATCCTTGTTACAGTTGCATAAAAAATCTAGGGATCCCAGTTTCCAAAAAAATTCTCAATAACCTAACAGATTTTTTGATTTAGAGTTTAAGCGTCTGTGACATGGATTTTTGTTGTTCCTGTTACGTAAGAAGTTCTAGAAATCCCAATTCCTAGAGAAATGTTAGTGTTTTTGCAAATTTCTTTTGCAGTTCAGATGCTTGTATTTTTTAGTTCTATTTGTAGTTCTTATATCCCATGTTTAATTATTTTTAAATTTAGTTTTTTTTAAACTTTTTGCACCAATTGTGGAGCCGCTTTAAATGTTTTTTAAAAAGAATTTCATATTTTTGGGGCTATATAAAATATACTCACACTTAAAAAGTTTCAGCTGGGCAACCTTTTCCTAATTAATGGGGCAGGGCACACAGATTTAAAATATCATAAAATTCAAAATGAAAGAAATATTAATAAAAGAAAAAAAAGTTTATCAAAGGCAATAATTTGTGAATTATCTAAAAAACCTTAATCTTAGTGAATTTCTTTGAAATATGGAATCTGAAAAAACTCACAAATGAATAGTAGTGGCCCGTGAAATATTAATCATCCAAACTTAATGTTGTGTTTCCATTGTTTAGTAAATAAAAAGGATTCCCTTTATACGTAAAGTCTGGCATGCATTTATGAAATAGATTAAATGAGATACGAAGATCAAATAATATACATAAGTAAAGAAATAAAGATAAAATTTAATTTTTCAATTCAAATTAAGATTTTGTAAAATTTCTGATTAAAAACAATCAATAGCATTTTAGCTTACGAAAATATTTTCATTCAGAGTAATATTTAAAAAAATCAAATAATATAAAGAACTATGAAATCAACAAAGTTATCAAAAGTAAAAATGTGAATAACCATCAAATGCATTTGTTCTATTTAATTGCACCGAATCAGTAAAATGTACACGGGTTCTAATTAATATTGATGGTATGCAAAAAAATTATGATCCGAACTATTTTTTTAATACGAACTGAAAGCTTTTTTAATTGTGAATATTTGACACCTCCTTTTCATCTATACGATAATCATTTCATGAGATAATGTAATTTTTGTTTATAGATCTAGCGCAATTACCCATACAAATAAAGACTTTAAACCGATATTCTCCCTGTTTATGCTTTTATAACTTGCTTCTTTGAAAAATACTAAGGCTTTTTTCTAATAACAAGAAGTTTGAATTTTTTTTACCCATTCACGTTCCGCGTATTTAATATTTTTGTGAATGGATTTAACATTCAAGTTTATAGTTATTGAAAAAAAATTAAATTGATAGTTTCTGGAATTCCCTCCATTTTTTTATATACACGAGAAAAAAATCATATGTAATGTAAAATCCTATACATCTAAAAATCCATACACAGTTTTATTCTATAACTAGCTGACCCGCCCGGCGTTGCCCGGGGTTTGTATTAACAATATTAAACGAACTTGAAATTTGTATGATTTTATCATTAACTCGAAACATGCAGAAATGCATTGTCTGAAATACATGGCCACTGACTATGCGAAAAATCGGTTTAAAAAACAACTAATGTTAAGCTCTAAAAATACTAAAAATGAGCGATGGGAAACGCGGGAGGAAATATGTATCCAACGACTGCGTGATTTTCGTGTTAAAGTGTTGATATTTACCAAAAATCACTGTTAAGTCACGTAACTAATTATTATTATTTTTTTTTCACATAGAAATCTCAAGTGAAATATTTTGAATTTCAAACTAATTATATCACTCTTAAATCCGACTATACCATGAATGAAATCGATACTCGCTGGTAGCTAAAAGGTTGGTATATAGTGTTATAATTTCAGTGCCATTTAACAAAAGTAAGTGTTATTTTTAATCAAATCATGCGCAATGTTCACGCTGAAGATAAATTCCTAACCGTAAACTTTTGTACCGTAACCATAACCTGCCTGTAACCTAACTTCGACTTAACAGTACCTTACCGTAAATTAAATATAACATAAATGTAACCTAGCCTTCACTTTATTGTAACATATCCTTATTCTAACCATAACATAAATGCAATTAAATTTTAACCTAACTTTAATTTAACCGTGACCTAACTATAACCTAACAGGAAATTAAATATAATCAAAGACTTACCGTAATGTAATTGCAACCTAAATTTTACCAAACTAAATGTTGGTTTCATGTCCATTAAAATTATTTTGTTTTGTTCGGATCTGGTTATGATTAATTAGAACATTTTCGTCGGGTTCAGATTTCGTTCGGTTCAGATTTTAGGTATTTTTTGATATTGAGTTTTAATGTTCGGGTTGTATTCATGTCCATGGAAATTATTTTGCCTTGCTCGGATACAGTTATGATTCTTTGGAATATTTTTGTCGGGAACAGATTTGGTTCAGTTCAGATATCGGCTTTTTCTTCAAATGGAATTTTTGGGTTCAGGTTTTCTTCCGTGTTCACCGAAATTATGCTGCCTTGTTCGAATAAGAACATTCTTCACTGGAATATTGTTTTCAAGTTCAGATTTGGTTCAGTTCAGATTTCGTGATTTTTTCAAAGAAATTTTTTATGTTCAGATTCGGTTCATGTGAATGGAATTTTTTTGTCTTATTCAGATCCGATTAAGATTCTTTGGAATATTTTTTATCAGATTCCGATTTGGTTCGATTCAAATTTCAGGTATTTTTTTAAATAGAATTTTTAGGTTCGGATCTCGTTCATGTCCACGGAAATTATTTTGTCATACTCGAATCCAGTTATGATTCTTTCGAATATTTTCGTTGAATTCAGATGTGGTTTGGGTCAAATTTCAGGTTTTTTCAAATCGAATTTTTTAGGTTCGAGTCGGGTTTATGTCCACAGAAATTATTTCGTCTTGCTTGGATTGGGTTATAGTTCTTTGAAATATTTTTGTCGGGTCCAGATTTGGTACAATTCAGACTTCGAGTTTTTCTTCAAATATAACTGTTGGTTTCGGGTCTTCTTGCATGTTCACGGAAATTACTCTGTCTTGTTCGAATAAGGACATGCTTCACTGGAATATTTTTGCCAAGTTCAGATTTCATTCAGTTCGCGATTTTTTCAAAAAAATTTTTTGGGTTCGGATTGTGTTCATGTCCATGGAAATAATTTGTCTTGTTTGGATCCGGTTGCGTTTCTTTGAAATAGTTTTGTCAGGTTCCGTTTTGGTTAGATTTAAATTTCAAGTATTTTTCCAAATAAAATTTTTAGGTTCGAATCTCGTTCATGTCCACGGAAATTATTTTGTCATATTCGAATCCAGTTATGATTCTTTCGAATATTTTGGTCGAATTTAGATGTGATTTGGGTCAAATTTCAGGTTTTTTCAAATCGAATTTTTTAGGTTCGAGTCGGGTTTATGTCAATAGCAATTATTTCGCCTTGCTTGGATTGGGTTATAGTTCTTTGGAATATTTTTGTCGGGTCCAGATTTGGTTCAATTCAGATTTCGGGTTTTTCTTCAAATATAACTGTTGGGTTCGGGTCTTCTTGCATGTTCACGGAAATTATTCTGTCTTGTTCGAATAAGGACATGCTTCATTGGAATATTTTTGTCAAGTTCAGATTTCATTCAGTTCGCGATTTTTTCAAAGAAATTTTTTGGGTTCGGATTGTGTTCATGTCCATGGAAATATTTTGTCTTGTTTGGATCCGGTTGCGTTTCTTTGAAATAGTTTTGTCAGATTCAGATTTGGTTCGATTCAAATTTCAGGTATTTTTTGAATGGAAGTTTTAGGTTCGTATCGGGTTCATGTCCACGGAAATCATTTTGTCTTACTCGAATCCGGTTATGGTCCTTTCGAATACTTTGGTCAGATTTAGATGTGGTTTGGGTCAAAGTTCAGGATTTTTCAAACGGAGTTTTTTAGGTTTGATTCGGGTTTATGACCACGGAAAGTATTTTGTCTTGCTGGGATCGGGTTATAGTTCTCTGGAATATTTTTATCGGTTTCATATTTCGTTCGAATCATATTTCGGGTTTTTTTAAAGAAAATATTTAGGTTTGGGTCAGGTTTCATGCCACGAAAATTGTTTTTCCTTGTTTGGATCGGGTTATGCTTCACTTGATTCACTTGACATGTTTGCGGGATTCAGATTTGGTTCGGGTCAGTTATCAAATCCATAGTTTTTTCCAAACAGAATTTTTAGGTTAGGGTCGGGTTTATACTCACGGAAATTTTGTGTATCACGGATCGGAGTGTGGTCTGTTTTTTTTTTTTTTTTTTTTTTTTTTTTTTTTTTTTTTTTCTGGTTGAGATCGGGTTATGTTTAAATTGGTCTAAACTTTAAGGTTATAATCAGTTTTGCTACTATTCTTTTTATGGCTATTTCTGATAGATAATTTACTTTGCTATTTGATAATTTATTATGGTGAATGAATCGTTTGCGGATACAAACAATTGTACGTCAAACAGCTATTTTATTTTTGATTTAAAAACAAATTAAAGCCATATTACAATTTTAAGTTGAATAGAACACATTTAAATTTAATCAATGATTAAAAAAGTAAACTCATAGAAAATTGTTACTGCAACACAGCTAATGACTCATACATTCTAATGTTCGAAATTCCAAAAATATGCGTACAACCATACAGTAAAAAGAAATTAATAGAGTGGCCGTATAATGTCTTGGGGTGACGCAAAAAATGTAACTCTAATATCCGCTACATTAAGTCCAAATAAGCACCAACAAAACCATGTGCTTTGAAACTCCGATCAATTCAAACTGGTTTAAACCAGTATTTCTTTGTTTTTGTTTTATATCTTTTAAACTGTTATTGAATAGATGACTGAAATTTCGTTTAAAAATAGCGTTTTGTGCCATTATTGCCTGTAATACACTATCAGAATGCATGAAAGGTTCAAATAGATCAATCATAGGCAAGAATTATTTGATTATTTTTATCATATGACTTTGAAATATCAATATAGAAGCATCATTTAAGATTTTGCTTGAAAAATCAACAGTCTTTCGTTAATGTCTTAAAATCGTCTGCACTCTGAAATCTAGATTTTAGATTAATATTATTATTTAAGTGTTCATGCATGATTTTAAAAGAATCTTTTCATCACTATATTTTATATATTGACATGGAATTATTAATATGTTGTTAAATCATAAACATTTTTCATCTACGTTATAAAGTATTAAAAATTTCTGAAAAAAAAGAGAAAACTTTTAGTAATACAATTTTTTACTTCAAATCATATGTTTCCAATCTTTTATTTTATTTTATTTTGACATTTAATTATTTTTAATTTTCCAATTTCAATTATTTTAAAAGCAAACATTTATTTTAATAAATAATATAATAGAAAAAACCATTTAAAAAAATTACTATTTCCTCGTAAAATATGCTTCAGCTGTAATTAATTTCTTCCAATCCGTCTTATTAATACAAAGTTCCTTCCTTTTGCTTTTGTTTGAGACATTAAAATTTGAGCGATAAATGGTTTCATATTGCAAACTTTTTTTTTTCGGTTTACTTCGCCACCACCTATCTTTTTCCTCCATGGCGTACAGCAGCTGTGATGAAAAAAAATCCTCATTTAAACTGACAGTTTGCCAGTCTATGAATTTTAAAGGTCAGTCCCAGCTTTTTTAATTATTTCTGCGAAACTTTTATGCAACCAACCAACCATAAGAGAATGATAGTGAAAAGAGCGAGAAAAAAGCGATTTTATTTGAGAGTGAGGTTTGGAATTTAATTAATTACTCAGTAAATAAATAGAATTTTAAAATTCTGAGCATCAGGTGCATCAGGAGAGATATTGGGCTACTCTCAGAAAAATTTTGAGCTTTGTACGTACAGTAGTTTTCGCTAACTATTGCAGACACACACACACACACACACAGAGCGATTTGTTATTTTATTAATATAGATTGAGGAAAAAGTACCGAAACAAAAAAATTCATATTTGTAAATATAGTAACACTTTTAAATAAGTTAATTAAAAAAAATCAATTTTGGTCTACAAGATATATTTTATTTTTTTATATAATTTTTAATATATTGTGCAACCACATGAATTACAATGTTATTAAAATTGAAATTAAGAAATTTAATAACATTAACTAATTATTTTGAAAAGTGTTTGTAAAAATTATCTTTAATTTGTTTGTTGTCAGATATCTGTAACACAACTGAAAGCATGTGTACTTTAATAACATATTTTTGTTTTTAAAAAGTGTTTAAAAAACTCACTAATTATTCCGCTTTAAAATTATTTATACATATCAACATCTTTTGTTGAGTAAAGCAAAAAATTAAAACTGTGATTTTAAGAAAACTTTTGAGTTATTTTCTCCTTGTAATAATCTAACTTTGTTATCAAAAGAATGGAAACACCTACAGTTTTATCAAAAATGCTTTAGTAATATGATGTAGGACCGCATTCTGGCACACAATGCAGCTTCGATTTACTTTGGAATCGGTTTACGCTTGTGCTAAACAGTGTTAATAGCGTAGTTGTCAACTTTTACGTATTTTTCCTACCACAAAAATGTTATAGTAAATATTGTCTTCTTTATTCGTCGAAATCTTATGGTTAAACAAATGGAAAATCTCTGTACAATTTTAGTGGTAGCAAAAATGCATAAAAGTTGGCAGCTATGATTAATAGGAATATTGTACCATTCTTCCTGGATATATTGTAAAAGTTTCGGGAGAGATAACAACAGAGGATATTGATTCAGGGTTGAACGTTTTAAAACAATCCATAACAGTTCGATGATATTACGATCAGAGGAGTATACGGACCTAGATAAGTGTTTTGCCTCTTCTCCATCAAATCCTGATTGGACAGGTACAGCTGCATGAATAGGACTATTACTACAGTGGAAAATTTCATCTTTTGCATGAAACAAAGTCTGTTTCGATGATAGACCTGTTCAGCTAATATTTTTCTATACTTCTCAGCAGTGATTCTTCCTTTCAGGATTATAATTGTGTCAGCGGAAACTACGATAGATAGATCCACCTCCGTGCTTGACAGCTAAAGACACAATCATACGCTTGTTCAGAAATGACTCCAAATTTTCACCCGTCCATGCATGTCACAGATGATTAATCGGGCCATACAACTAAATTCCAGCAATCAATCAGGTTTTGTGGCTGCGACAGCACTGTAGACGACATTTTGCATTAACAGTTGTAACAAGTGACCCTAAAATTGCTGTTCTGCAGTAAATATTATGGTTACGAATCTGACTCTGATCTGTAAATGCTGTCAATTGAGATTCCAGATGCTGTTTCAGCTTTGTGGTCATTTTGGCTGCAGTTTCAATCTTTTTTATATAATATAATATACCTGTTGGACTGTTTCACCCAGCTTCTTTGTCATAAATGTGGCATATTTGAAAGTCTGTAAGGTAACATAAAATAATGTTTGAAAAGAAATCCGAGACGTATGCAACATTACGAAAGCTACCAATTAATACTATGCAGGGCTAGCACCGTTCTTTAAATTTTCACACTTTGCTACCAGTATTTTAACTCAAAAATCCTCTTGAAAGTTTCCGTTAACATCTACACTAGTATTATAAAATAAATATTGCCGTTTTAAAATATTGGTAGGACGGTATGAAAATTTTAGGAACGGTGCAAGCCCTGACTATGATATATAATGTTTATATTTAAAAAAATAATAGCTATATTATAATATAATGATATTTTGATATGTACGAAGTTCATTCTTAAATGTCGCTTTTATTCACAGGTGTCTCTAAGATTTTGTTACACACTTATATATTCGATACAAAGTTTCAATAAACATGAACTTACTGCTAAAATTTTAAAAAACATTATCGAAAAAAAAATGTTATATCGAAGGATATTATTTTAATTAAAACACCCAAAAAAAGGAACCGAAGATATTTTTATTAAAGTAAATTTATTTTTATAAATACTATAGGAATAAGCAGAAAATTTATCTTTTATCTAATTAAACTACTGTATAACAAATGTATTGAAATAATAGAAAACACTAAATCAATTTTATTAAATAAAACTTTAAGCATTCCCTAATTGAAATTAAAACTTTTTTAAGTATAAATATTTAAGTTAAAACAAATTTATCTTCGGTATAATATTGTAAAACTTTTTAATACACCTTATCATTTTGCTTTAATAATGGAACACAATATTGTTTTAATTTTATTTTTGAATTTAGATTAAGAATTTCAAACTTTAAAATGATTCTTTTTATTTTTCCATCGAAAAGTAAAGCTAAAACTTATTCCCATTGTTGTTAGAATTTCATTTTTTGTTTTTGAAAAGTCAAATATTACATAACAAAATAATAAGTTACATTACCATAAAAGGTTTCCTAAACAGCTTTATTTAGACAAGTTGGATTAGGAAATTTTCTCATAGGAATATTTTGAATTCTTTTGGAAATGCGTGGTCGTTAGCTGTTGGCTTTAAAAACGAAAAGAGAAGTTAAAGTTTTGAATTATTTATGAGAAAACTATTTAAATGTGTTTGTAAAACAGTTCAATTTTTTGTGTTTTATTTCTAAAGACTAAAATTTAAATTTGGTTTATTTTTATATTTCAGTTTTTTTCAGTAACTAAATCCAGCATTTCTTACTTTTAAAGCTGAGTTATATCATTGTTTATGAAAGTTCTCATATATATTTAAAACAGTACGTGTCTAATTAAGTTAAAAAGAGCATGTATTGTTTTATACTTGTTTTTTTTTTTTTTTCTAAAGCAAATATTTTAAAAGTTTTGTTTAAAAAAATATTACATACTTATTTTGACTGGAAAAACAAAATAATGTTATGTGTATAATGACAAAGGAACATTAAACATTCTGACTAATATATTTAGTTGTGTAGAAAAGAGTAAAAAAATCAGAAATTAAAGTGGTGGTTGATATATATTTGAGGAATAAAATTTGGTATATTCAATATAAATTTTTAGTTTCTTTTTAAACTAAGATACTAAGATTTCTTCTAAAAATATACCTTCTTAATAAAACAATTCTCTCTCTCTCTTTATTATTATTATTATTATTATTATTATTATTATTATTATTGAAGAACAAAGTGCTTGATCTGAAATGTCATTTATTTTTCTTACATTCAAAAATAATAAATATTAACCTATATTCAAAATCGTAAGGTAAGATATCTTCAAAAAAACATATCTCGGAAATTAAAATTTAACCTAAAATCCAATTAATTCACAATTTCTGTTTGAAACCTTGGACAAAAAGAAACTTATTTAGGATTAATTTAGCATTTATAAGAGAGTCATTTTAATATAAAAGTAATCAATAATCCTTGAGAAAAGTAAATCACCAACCTAATTATCATTAATATTTTTTAATATAAATACGTAAATGTATAAATAATGAAATGAATATTACCCAGTTAAACTCATGGCATTGAGCTCATAGGCTATGCTCGGTAATTGTATGTTAGAGCCATATGTTTTCATAGAAAAATGCCCTTCAAGAAACAAATTAAGGGAGAGCATAGACCCTCCTTATTTCCCCTACTTTGTACTTAATCACTAAGCCCCCGAAACTAATCAAGGATAAGTCTTATCATATAATAAACCTATAACCAAAATTCGAAAGAAGTTGGATAATTCTGCATAAAAATCCATTTATATAAATTAAGAGGAGTTATTCGCTGTTCCCTATCTTAAACTTAATTATTAAACCACCAAATCTATTCAGAGATTCGCCTTATCAAAAAGAACCTTCATTCAAAATGTAAAGTAAATAGAATAATTCTGCAAAAAAATCCATTTGTGTAATTTTAGGAGAGGTGGGAGGGGGTATGCGTCAGTATACCCCTTTATCCGTAACAAAAAAAACTTCAAAACTAATCGGGGAAGCGTTTTGTCACCATGAATTTGTATTCGAAAATTGAAACAAATCAGTTAATTATGCATGAAAAACTGTTTACGTAAATTAAGATGGGAAGTCTCCCTTATCACGCCTTTATACTTTACCAATGTAATTAAAAAAATCATGGTAGTACCTTATTAGAATTAACTTATATCCAAAATTTGAAACAAATCAACAAATTATGCGTGGAAAACAGACTAAATTGTATTAAGGGGGGTAGCCTCCATTACCTCCCTATATAATTATCTAATGATCACCCGATTCTAATTATGAAAGGGCCGCATCAGATTGATTGTATATCTAAAAATTGAATGAAATGTGATAATTCTGCATGAAAACCACATTTATCTAAATAAAATGCTGAGAATTAGCCCCCGTCTCCCGATAGGTATGCTTATTCAATAGACTCTCAAATTTAATCATGGGAACGTCTTATCAGAATGATCCTATACCTAAAATTGGAGTGAAATCTAATAATTCGGCATAAAACACCCATTTATATAAATTAAGAGGAGGGGTATTAGCTCCTCTCCCCCACCATATACTTACTGAATGACTTCCCAAAACTAATCAGAGAAGCGCATTATCAGAATAAACCTATATCCAAAATTTCATGTAAATCGGATATTTTTATCATAAGTTATCACATTACATACATACATACATACGTACAGAAAGGGCAGGCACATAAGCTCTCATGCTTTGATAGCCTATGAGCTAAGAGCTAAATTACAAAACATAACAGCATAAAAAGAAAACCTAAGTATTAATAAAAATAGTACAGAAATGAAATATTTTAGGTTATGTCATTTAGAGTTTACCGCAAACTGAATGTAAATTTGGGGACATGCATATTTGTAATGTAATCAAAATCTAAATATATTTTAAACAAAGAATGGTGCAAAGAAACAATGATTGTTTCTGATATTTAGAAGACAACTATAAAAGTGTTTTCTTTTCTTTTGGCGACTGATAGTTTTCATTCAGCACCTTTTATTTAAAAGTTTCGCTGTGATTTTTAAAATATCTTCCAAAGTTCTTCTACTTTATACCTATATTCACTTTTGTTGTTAAAGGGACAAAGTATTTTGAAATTGGTCAAAATTTGGATTTCCTCTTTTTTTAAATATCAACTGGAAGTTTCTTTAGTTGTGAATATTTTGATACATCATTTTTATCTATACAATTATATAGCGAGATATTGTAAATTTTGATAATAGATTCAACGCAATTACCCATAGAAATGAAACGCTTAAACTGATTTTTCCCCATGTTCATATTGCTATAACTTGATTGGTCGATAAATACTAAGGCCTATTTTGCTAATCTAGATAGAGGTTTCAAAATTTTTGCTTGTTCTCTATGGTGCGTTTAATATTTTTGTCCATGGATTTAAAATTCACGTTCACAGTTATTTGTAAAAAAATATTTAAATTTAGAATTTGCTGGATTTCCACCATTTTTAATATACACGAGAGAAAAAAAAACATGAAATATAAAATATCATACCTATAAAAATCCATGCACATTTTTATGTTGCATATTCTAGTGATTGTGAAAAAAAATCTAAGCAAAAATATTCATATTAACAAAAGTAGTAGGGATTTTTAAAAAGTTATTTTTTAAATTAAATTTTAGTAAAAAAGGCTGTTCTTGAAGATTTTTTCTTTTGTTATTTTGTTTGTTTTTTAAAATTAAGTTAGCACAACATATATTACTATATTATTCAAAATTTTAAAGATCTTTTATACAGGGTGATTAAAAAAAGATGGGAAAAATTTTAAGAGGTGATAGTACACATCAAGACAAATAATATTAAATGGGAAACTAAAGGTTCAAACGTCTTCCGAAGGAGATAGGTGCCATCAAAGTTTAGGGTCCAAAATTTGAAATGATTATAAAAAACGGAAAAATTGGTCGATTCGTTTGCAGTTTTCGCGAAAACTATTCTTTATTTCAGTATTGTCTTGAAAATAAATTATAAAGATGAATTTCAAAAATGCCGATAGAGGGCGCTTTAGACTTTGGAGCAACGAACAACTACTTTTTACCGTTATTTTTTGCATCTCATTAATTTTTTTAAGAAGTTTAGACATAAAATTAAATTTTGAGCTCAAAATCTGTGGTTAAGTAGCGCAAACTGAACTGTGTTCAATGGAAGTCGGTAGGTTCAAATTTCAAACGATTATAAAAAAAAGAAAAATTGGTCAATCGATTTGAAGTTTTCACTAAAATTATTCTTTATGTCGGTATTGTCTTAAAAATAAATTATACAGATAAATTTCAAAAAATGCCGATAGAGGGCGCTTTAGACTTTGGAGTAACGTACAACTATTTTTACCGTTATTTTTTGCATCTCATTAAGTTTTTTTAGAAGCTTTGACATAAACTTAAATTTTGAGCTCAAAATCTGAATCGTTGAGATTGGTTAAGTAGCGCAAACTGAACTGTGTTCAATGGGGGGTGGGGAGGTTCAAATTTCAAATTATTATAAAAAACGGAAAAATTGGTCGATTCGTTTGCGGTTTTCTCTAAAACCATTCTTTATGTCACTATTTCCTTAAAAATAAATTTTAAAAATAAATTTCAAAAAATTCCGTTAGAGGGCGCCTTAAAATTTAGAGTAACCAACAACTATTTTTAACCGTTATTTTTTTTTTATCTAAATAAATGTTTTAAAAGCTTAGACTTAAATTTTGAGCTCAAATTCTGAATCATTAGGAGGGGTTAAGAAGCGCAAACTGAACTGTGTTCATGTTCAGGAGTTGAAATGTTACCCTGCCAACTCTATGAACATGGTTCAATTTTTCGCTATTTAATGACTCACAATGATTCAGAATTTGAGCTCCAAATTAAAAGGTCTAAGCTTTTAAAACATTTATTTAGATTTTTAAAAAAATAACGGAGAAAAATAGTTGTTAGTTACTCTAAATTTTAAAGCGCCCTCTAACGGAATTTTTTGAAATTTATTTTAAAAATTTATTTTTAAGGAAATAGTGACTTAAAGAATTGTTTTAGAGAAAACCGCAAACGAATCGACCAATGTTTCCGTTTTTTATAATAATTTGAAATTTGAACCTCCCCACCCCCATTGAACACAGTTCAGTTTGCGCTACTTAACCACGCTCAACGATTCAGATTTTGAGCTCAAAATTTAAGTTTATGTCAAAGCTTCTAAAAAAAACTTAATAAAATGCAAAAAATAACGGTAAAAAATAGTGTAACGTTACTCCAAAGTCTAAAGCGGCCTGTATCGGCATTTAAAAAAAAATATCTGTATAATTTATTTTCAAGACAATACTGACATAAAGAATAATTTTAGTGAAAACCGCAAGTCAGTTGACCAATTTTTCTGTTTTTTATAATCATTTGAAATTTGAACCTACCCACTCCCATTGAACACAGTTCAGTTTGCGCTACTTAACCACAGATTTTGAGCTCAAAATTTAAGTTTATGTCTAAACTTCTAAAAAAATTTAGTGAGATGCAAAAAATAACTGTAAAAAATAGTTGTTCGTTTCTCCAAAGTATAAAGCGCCCTCTATCGGCATTTTTTGAAATTTATCTTTATAATTTATTTTCAAGACAATACTGACATAAATAATAGTTTTCGTGAAAACCGCAAACAAATCGATCAATTTTTCCGTTTTTTATAATCATTTCAAATTTTGGACCCTAAACTTTGATGGCGCCTATCTCCTTCAGAAGAAGTTTGGGACCCTCAGTTTCTCATTTAATATTATTTGTCTTGATGTATACTATCACCTCTTAAAATTTTTCCCATCTTTTTTGAATCACCCTGTAGATATTGTATGCCCCTTAAAATATGACCTTGATTTTTTTCATGGATTCAAGATTAATTGCCAAGCAATAGTATCTCGCTGACGTTACTCTCATTTTCAATACATTTCAATATAATAACTTTAGAAAATTACTTATAATTTTACTTCTTAGGATAAACAATTTAAATATATTTTAAATGTTATCTTCACTGTAAAAATAAATCAGTTAAATTAAAGGCAAAAACTGCGGGCGGCAATGTTGCCAGCAGTTTTTGCCGTAAAAGTAGCAGTAAAATTAGATGTATTTTTTAATTACATCTACCTTTACTGCAGTTTTTGCCGTAAATACAAGTTTTTTTTCACAGTGTTTGTCCTTTTCACAGTGGTTCGGACAGCATCTATCCGGCTTAGCAAGCATTTCTGTTGCAGATTCTGTCAAAGGCCCCTTGTAAGGTTACGCAAGCATTCGAAATAGATTAATTCTCAGTAATATTACTACTAAAATACATCTTAAATAAAAACAATAATTCTATAAACTACTACATTGCAAGTTTATGTCACTTTCTGCAGACACAATAATTTAAGACTTATAATATCTCTAATCAACTTTATAAAAAATTACTTATTTTCTCCATAAAAAGTTAAAGGAGCTTTTCTAAATCATTTTTCAGACCTCGTAAAACAGTCTTAAGAAAAGTGTTGCCTTTTAATGGATGACTTTTAAAGGAAAACACATTCAGCTATTAGGAGCTATTATTTTGAAAATCAGACAAAGTGCGGTAGTTATATTTTTTGGTTTATTTGATTTTTTTATATGTTGAAGTAGATCATATTTAATGAATAATGTGCAATTTTGAAAACCTGAAAAAATTTCGTCTTTCCTTTAGAAAATATTGAAGTTCAAGGTCGCGAATGCCATTTTTCATGAAAAGTGAAAGGCCGATATGTTTGGAGAACTATATCTCTCGCAAGCAACAACATCACAAAATTATTTTGGCATAGACTGTTAGTATAACACTACCTTCTTATTAAAATTTATTTCTTTCCATGTGACATTGAAACTTTACATTGTTATGTTGCCACAAAGTTTAGTCAAAATGACGTTTTTGTCCATTTTCTGCACTTTTATTTAAGCAATAGTACCCCAAACTTTTTTTATATACAATATGAAAGTGCACAACTAGGACAAGCTAAATAATATACCGCTGGAAAGATATATTGTTGTTTTTAGTAGATATAACCTGTTAAATATTCAAATTTGCAACATTTGCAACTTTTAAGTATTGTTATTAAAAAAAAAAGGCCACACTTGAATCAAACAAAACATACTATGAAGTAGATGTTTTTTCCGTATGTTATTTTTTCCCCGTGCTTTTTTTCACATGTAAAAAAACATGGAAAAGAAGTAGAAGTGAAGTCTTTTGATATTTGTATTTAAAAAAATGACAAAATTTTCAAATAAACAATGTAGATGGTCACATTTCTTCTCTATCAGAAAATGAAAAATCCCATTTCTCTTTCCTCTTCCTAAGCTTTTTCCCTATGAGAAAATGAGATCATGGAAATTGCTTTTTCTTGTAATTTTTGTCGTTTTTTGCCAAAAAAAATATCACGAGAACCCATTTCTTTTTCTTTTCCATGTTTTTGTACATATGTCCAACTACTGCGTGATATATTTTGTTTCATTCAACTGTGGCGCTTTTTAAAAAAAATAACACTTCTTTAAATGTTTCAAATTTTGAAATTTTTGGATATTTAACTGGTTATATCTACTAACAGAAACAATATCTCCCTGCAGTATTACATTATTTAGCTTGTCCTAAAAGTACACTTTCATATTCTATAGGAAAATGTTTGGGGTACTATTCGTTAAATAAAATATTAAGTGCGGAAAACGGACAAAAACGTCATATTGACTATACTTTGTGATAACATAAAAATATAATGTAACAATGCCCCATGGAAACAAAGAAATTTTAATAAGCAGATAGTGTTACACTAATAATTTATGCCAAAAGAATTTTGGTATGTTGTCGCTTTCCAGAGATATAGCCCTCCAAACATACTGGCATTTCATTTTTCATGAAAATGGCATTCACAACTGACATTTTTTATAGAGAAGAGAAAATTTTTTCAGGGCTTATCATTAGGGCTCTTCAGATTAATCATTAAATATGATTCACTTCAACATTAAAAAAAAATATATCAAGGCAATTAAAAAATACAACTATCAAAACGTCACTATTTTGTCTGAATTTCAAAATATGGGCTCTTGAGAAGTAAAGTCAAAATGTAATATATTTATATATATATCAAGCAGCATTTTATAATGAAAGCAGTAGATTTCAGCATATGTAGACACAGGTAACGAAGGATCCCAAGGAGAAGCTGTCAGTTTTCATCTTGAATCTTTTATGTAAAATTTCAAGTACGATTTTTCAAATAGCTTATATCTTTTTTATACTTTATACCTATATTCGCTTTTGTTTTTAAAAGGAGAAATTTTTTCAATTGATTCAAAATCAATTACCAAGTAGCGATTTCAATTTTAAAAAATTTCAAGTCACTATCATTTTTCAAATTCACAGAGTGGACAATTGTATATTTCGTTATTGACCCTTAGATTGTATTTTTTTTTATATTTGTCATAAAATATCATTATGAATTAATTATTCATTTCAATTAAAAAATTATTTTAAAAAATCATTTAACGATGCTGCATTCGATACTTGAAATGACTTTTAAATAAATAACTACGCTGTAACACCTACTTAGCAATGTTACGTATTAAGCAGCTGATTGCTATGAACTATAATAAAATAAATCACTTCAAATTACTTGCACACTCATGAAATATACAAAAGGTTTCGAAAATTACTTTTGGAACTATTTGATTAGTTGGCAACCAACTATTCAAACTATTCTGACAAAATTTCCTGAAACTTCAGTGAAATTATATCCGCTTAATTTTCATTCTCTGTAACATTACCAATTATGTAAATCAGTTGTAAAGTTGAGGTACTTTAAGGGTTCATTTTATTTTTGACAATGGATAGACTATAAAAGTTATTAACATCACTTTAAAAATTATATATCCGAATTCACATAGAAAGTTATTTTATATTTTACTTAACACATTAATCATTTTAAGGGGATCCTTGATATATTTTAAAATAAGTTTTATTTTTTGAGTTTTTTTAATTTGTTGTGATGGTTAACCATATAATTTGTAAACAAAATCACATGATAAATTTTCTCTTTTTTTTATTTTAAATTTTAAATTTATAATTTAAATTTTAAAAAGTGGGGTAATTTAATATTTTATAACTCTAAATATTACTTGTAGAATTTCCTTTTTTCATTTAAATAAAGAAAAAATATACAAGCTCTAATTTTGATTTTTAAAAATAATAATTTGAATAAAAAAATACTTAAAAATAAAAAATAATAAAGTACTTAACAAATTAAGTAATTATTATTTGCTGAATAAAAATTAGCGTAAAACAGTTGAAAAAGTCGTGTTCCAAGTTTAAACCATTTATATGTACTTATAAATATTTAAATACGGAAATGGTAAAATAACTTATCATGAAAAGAAATGCATTTTCACAAGAATTATTTCCACGACAGCCTGAAATAGAATCATGCGAAAACAATGTTTGAAAGTTAGATTTTTTAAACAAAACAAAACGGAACAGATTAGGCTTCCTGTTCTAATTAAGGGAGGCCCCACCAGTGGCCGAGAGGTTCTGACCTCTCAACTGGTAGACGGCAGGTGCTGGGTTCGAACCCAATCGCGGCCGTCGGCCTAACCGTTCAGAGTTTTCGTGGGTTTCTTCTAACCCTGCATAAATGCGGGTTAGGTTCCCTCAGACAGACCGCCACGAAGGGCACTCACCACCAGGGCCTATATCCCTAGACTAGATAATCGGCCGACACGAACCAAACTAATTAAGGGAGAAACATGATTTAAATGTCAAATTATGCTGGAAAAAAAACACAGAAATTTTTTATTTAAAAAAATGAAGAATTTTGTGTTTCGGATTCCTCGGGATTCTTGGACACAAAAATCGTCAAATTTTCTCAAATAATTTTATTGCACTAAAAATTGCTATGTTTTTTTTTCTGCCTAAAATGACATTTAAATTATGTCTCTATCTTAATTGGAACAGGAAATGCTATTTTTTTTGTTTTGGTTTGTTTAAAAAATCTGCATTTCAAGCGATGGTTGTCATGAGAACGACTTCTTGTGAAAATGAGTTTTCCTTCAAGATAGGTTTTTTTTCACCCTTTATTGTATTTAAATTGCTATAACTCAAAAACCATTAATGATATATGGTTGAAACTTGGAACATGTGTTTTTCGATCGTTTTTCTTTAAATTTGATTTAGCAAATTTGAAAAAATATGTATATTTATTTTTTTTAAATATCCTTAAAAATAATGTTACATCACTTTAAAAAAATTTACTTTAACACATTCGCTGCTGATCACGCGCCAGTGCGTGATATGGCGCCAATGTTAAGAGGCTACTCACGCGCCAGCGCATGATGTGGGGTGATGTCCAATACCCAGTCACGCGCTGGCGCGGGAAAATCTTTCCCTGATTCTTTGTTACAAAAAGTTAATTGGTTTCTGGGAAAAACCCACTTCTACAGTGCAGCATTAACTACCATCACATCTTCACGTAAGCGGCACCGAACGTGTTAAATATGTTTAACTTTTATTTAAACTGACATTTTTTGAAATGCTGAATCATAAATAGAACTCATATATTTCTATTTATTTAAATGAAAAAATGAAATTCTGTAACTAATATTTCGAATTTTAACAATTTTAAAGTACCCCACTTTAAAAAAAAAATTAATTTTTAATTAAATATAAATTAAGAAAATTTACCATGTGATTTTGTTTACAAAGAATATGTCTAACCATCACAAAAAATTTCCAAATTTTAACTCAATAAATTCAACAATATTTTAATATGTGTCATTGACCCTCTTAAATTTGTTTTATATGTTATCTTTTTAAAAAATATATGCTCTACATAAATAAATTATCACATAAGGGGTCTCAGGAGACTTTTTACCTGAAGGTGAGATTTAGCAACATGTTTTTGTTTGTTTGTTTTTTGCATTTGTTTTTTTTTCCTTAGCCCCTACGATACAGAAATTCATAAAATATTTAGGATAGATAACCTAATATTTCTTCTATTTAAAATATTTTTTTATAATCTATATTTAAAATTTATTTTATTTTTTTAATGTTTAATTTAGATAACAAATTTAAAATTGTTTTTAATTTGCATCCTTTGCGCGCTAGATTATGGCAAAACTATTAGTTCAAGACTCCCCCAAAATATTGGTAATGATGTAAAACTATTGTATCTTGCACGTATATCTAAATTTTAAACAATTTATTTATTAAATTTCTTAAAAGTTTAATTTAAATTAAAAAATATTGAAAAAAACATCATTTTTATAGGAAAATTGCAAATTTTTTTAATAATTAAATATATAAATTGCTTAAAAATGAAGTATACGTTCAATATACATTAGTTTTGCATCATTACCAATATTATGGGTGTACCAAACTTGGACTTTATGGGAGTACTTGAACCAATAATTTTGCTATAATCTTGCGCGCAGTAGATGCAAGTTAAAAAACAATTTTAAAATTTTGATAAAAAATAGGCACAGATGTCATATACGCACCACATTTGCACGTGTTTTTTTTCCGCAAATTTGAGATTACACATCTGTGCCAAGAAGAAGTTTAATAAGTTTATAACAATTGCTAAGGAAATAAAATGGGAAAAATGAAATTTTTCAGAGAAATGTACTGTTTAAATGATGCAACTTCATGCATTCAATGTAGCTTTAAGTTTTGATATTTACGATTTATTGAGAAAATTATATTTACAGTTTCGTTACTTATTAAAATCATTATTTATAACTGTTTATTTATTGTTTCCTTTTTATTAAATGCATGCTTATTTACTGTCACTTTTAATTCTTTAAATTATTTTTATTATTTACTAATATCAATAATTATTTATATCAAACTATCAATTATTTATTTTTATTTCCTTTTTTAAAATACTAGAATCTCTTTCATTTTATCTCATTATTTTATTTTTATATTGCAAGAAAATTCACAAGAGTTATTGCATGTAATTTGTAATTTGTATTTAAAAACAAAATATTCGCCAAATTGGCGGAGAAAAGAAACACGTGCAAATGTGGTGCGTATATGACATCTGTGCCAAAAATTAAACATTAAAAAATAAAATAAAATTTCAATATAGAATATTAAAAAAAATATTTTAAATATAAGAGATACTGAGCTGCTTATATTAAAAATTTTGGGAATTTATGGACTGAGAAAAAAAAATAAATGTAACATGTTGCAACATTGCACCATCAGGTAAAAAGTAAGACTCCTGAGACCCCTTAAATTATTACCGAAATACGTGTTCTATAAAATCAGAAATTCTACAAATTACGATTTTACGAGGTTACACATCGATTTTTTGTCACAATAATTTAAGATCTGAAATATCACTAAACAACATATATGAATTATATGATAATGATTAATTACGTGATAACACTGCATGATGAATTCAAAACGTTTCAAAAAGTTCTGTTTAAACTTAATAAGGTATTCTGACGAAAAGTTTTTTAAACTTAAGTGAATTTACTTTCCACAAATTTTCATTCTTTTTATGAGAACAAGCACGTAAAATCCTATTGCTGTAAAGATGAGGAGCTTTGAGTGTCAACTTATTTTTTAAAATTATGATAAAAGTTTTTTTTTACTTTTTGACACACATTTTCTTTCATTTATACATACAAAACCTTTTATAAAACTTCTCAAAGTGTTATTTATTAGCTTTAAATGTATTTTTAAAAACATATTTTAGATGCTATATTTTGATAATTAAATTATCAAAATATTATCTCTGAGTAAAGTTATCAATAAAATGCATGTTAAAATAAATTATAAGTTTACAAACTACTACGTTGTCAATTTATGAAACAATCTGCAGACACAATCATTTAAGGACTCGCATTAATGTCATTATAAGATCACTAATCAACTCTATAATAAATTATGTATACACTCTATGGTAAATTCAAATTGTTTCACAAAGTTCATTTATAACTTAATAAAGTGTTCTCAGAAAATGTTCATAAATTTCAGTAAAAATATTTTCCTCTAATTTTCCCTCTCTTTGCGTGAACAGCTCTGTAAATCCGTAAAATTCCTCTAATGATGAGGTGTTTCGTGAATCCATTTATTTTAATACCATCATAAAAATTATGCATTTTTTTCAGGTATATATATGTACAAAGTGAAAAAAACGGATCGCTTTTTTTTAGCTATTATCTTAAACCATATTTATTTAAAAATTTAATAGATGTTATATTTAAAAAATACATTAATTCTGAAATAATATTTAAAAAAATATTAATGTCTAAATATATTAATTCTGAGTAAAACTATAACTGAAATGCATATTAAAAAAATCACAATTTTACAACCTAATAGTTTGCAAATTTATCCAATAATCTGTTGATGTAACACAGTAAAATTATTTTTTGACTGATTTTCCATCTTTAACGTTCACAAGCACGTGAATATGTTTTCTTGTAAAGATGAGAAGTTTCTGTTAAAAGAATTCGATTATTTTTTAAGACCGTCGTAAAAGCTATACATTTTCTTTCAGTTCTATATACTAAAGTTTCTAAAAAAATTGCATATTTTTAAAATTACTAGTTCAAAACATATGCATTAAAATATATTTTAGATATTATCTTTACAAAAAGTATGTTATAGATGCATTAATTCTTAGTAAAATTATTAGTGATATACTTATTAAATAAAATCAGAAGTTTTTTCCAAGTTTTTGTAACAATCTGATGACATAATATCTTAAGACTTTAAACATCTCGAATCAACAATATGGAAAATTTTATTTTATATTCCATGATAAATTCAAAAAGTTTCAAAAGTATTTTTCAAACTTAATAATATATTCCGACGAAAAGTTCCTTGTTTGTAAAGATGGGGATTTTATTTAAAAACCATCATCAAAGATGTACATTTTCTTTCAGTTATGTGTATTTTCTTAGCTTCTCAATATTTTATTTAATATCCCAAACCATATTTATTAAAACATTTTATGGACCTTTAGAAAATGTTATAAATACATTAATTTTGTGTTCATTACATATGTGACTAACTGAACTAAATAAAGTATAAATAAATAAATAAATAAAGTATAACATAACTGAATAAAGTAGTGGAAGAAAAATTCCTAAAACTTCAGTAAAGCTATTTCCCGCTAATTTTCACTCTCGTTACGTTAACATTCATATAAATCAGTCTTTTCTTAAAGTGGTGATGCTTTGAGAATTTTATTTTTTAAGACTATCATAAAAGATATACATTTTCTTTCAGTTATATATACAAAAGATTTTTTTAAAAACTGCTCAATATTTTATTTATTAACTCAAACCATATTTATTAAAATATTTTCTAGATGTTATTGTTTAAAAAAGTGTTCTAAATATAACAGTTCTGAGTAAAACGCGTACTAAAATACATGTCAAAAAATCGAAAGTTCTACAAACAGTACTAATTTTTTGCAATACTTAGCGGATGCAACATATTAAGGCCTATAATTTCACTAATTAGTTTTGTGAAATACATTAATTAGTTATAATTAGTGTACTAATCCGTGTCACTAATTAGTGTCACTAATGTGTAACTAGTGTACTAATTAGTGTCACTAATTAGTTCTTTCACTAATTAATTTTGTGTTACTTATACGCTTCATGACAAATTCAAAAGGTTTCAAAAAATTATTTTCCAACTTAATAAAGTATTCTGACGAAAAGTTCCTGTAACTTCAGTGAAATTATTTTCTGCTAATTTTCTATCCTTAACACGCACGTTAACATGCACGTAAATCCAATTTCTTGCAAAGATGAGGTGCTTAGAGATTCCCTTTATTTTTTAAGACCATCATAAAATGTATACTTTTCCTTCAGCTCTATAAACAAAAGTTTTTGTAAAACTAGATAATTTTTAAATTGTTTTTTCAAAACTAATGTGTTAAATCATTTTTTAGATGCAATCTTAAAAAAATACCTTCTACATATATTAATTCTTAGTAAAATTATAAGTGAAATATGTGTTAAATAAAATCAGAAATTCTAAAATCTGCGATTCTCCAAGTTTCTGAAACAATCTGATGAAACAATAATTTAAGACCTGAAACATGACTGATCAACTTTATGATAAAGTAGTTGCATGATGCATGATAAATTCAAAATGTTTCAAAAAGTACTCTTCAAAATTAATGTATTCTGACGAAAAGTTCCTAAAATTTCAGTGAAATTATTTTCTGCTAATTTTCCCTTTCTTTACGCTGACAATCACAGGCAACTAAACCCTGGCCGTCCACACAACGCAAGTCTCTTCTGATTGGACCGTAAGATAGTGCATTTCTATCAAAAAAGCACTAAGGAAGGCCTTTAATTTAAACAGCCGAACCAAAGCGTCCCCAAATTCAGCGGCACGTTTATTACCCATTTTGTGGTCCAATATAATTAAAAATTAATTAATCTCCGCTATCCATTATTTCATGTAATATCTACTAGAGAAATTTCTAAACACAAAATTGCATTTGCTGTAAAAACTTTTAACTTCGAATTTCAATTTCTATTCAGTAACTGTTTTTGAATACAGAGCACGCAGCATTCTGTAAGCAAATACGTTCCAATGATCCAATGTTGCAAGAGAGCAAAGTTGTTTTGCGACAGCGCATGCTCATTGAGCTAGAATTGCTTAGATTTTGTTTTATAGAGAAGGTCAATTTTAAGGGCCAATCAGAGAAGACTTGCGTAATGTGGACGGCCAGGGTCTAGTCGCCTGTCTGACAATCACATAAATCGATCTTCCTGTAAAGACGAGATGCTTTAAGAGTCCATTTCTTTTAAGACCATCATAAAAGTTATAATTTTTCTTTCAATCATACTTACAAAAGTTTTTTTTTAAGAAACTGCTCAATATTTTAATTATTATCTCAAAAAATATTTATTAAAGTATTTTATAGATATTACTTCAAAAAAATTATAAATACATTAATTCTGCTTAAAATTAGTTTTTATAAAACTGCTTATTTTTTTTTTTCATTATTTGCTCTAAACATACATAATAATGCATTTTTTACGTGTTATCCTTAAAAAAATCCTTTAAATATATTATTTCTAAGTAAATAGTGTACTGAAATCCGTGCTAAAAATTCGAATATCTGTAATGTTCTACTCTTTTAAAACCTCAACCACAAAGTAACTCAAATTGAGCTGAAATCCACTCATCTCATGATTTGAAAGTCAGATCGGATCAACTCGAGTGAACAAGTTGTTTTTAAACAATTTTAAAAAGATGAGCAAAAGAGATTAAAAAAGATTAAAAAAGATTAATTAAAAAATAAATTTAAATCAAGATGAGTGAAACATTTAAAAAACAACTCAATTATGATTCAATAAATTAGAGCTACTTCCTGGGAAGCCAAATCCATACTTTTGTTTTAAAAGTGCAAATACATTAATTATTATAATTACAGAAATGCATATTAAAAGAAACACAAGTTTACAAACTACTATTTTGCAAATTTATGCAATAATCTACAAACGCCATCATTTAAGGTCTATAATATCACTAATCAACTCTATAATAAATTACATATATGCTCCATGACAAATTAAAAAGATTTCAGAAAGATATTTTCCAACTTAATGAAATATTCTGTCGAAAAGTTTTTAAAACTTCAGTCAAATTGTTTTCAGTTTATGTTCTATCTTTAACGTTAACAAACACTTAAATCCGAGATGCTTAGAGACACTGCTTATTTTTTAAGATCAACATAAAAGTTATACATTTTCTTTCAATTCTACATAATAAAGGTTTTATAAAATTATATGGTTTTTAAATAATTAGCTGAAAACATATATATTAATACAAGATGTTATCTTTAAAAAAATGTTCTGCATGTATTAATTCTGAATAAAATTATTAGCGAAGTATATGTTAAATAACATGAGTTTTACAAACTACGACTTTCCAAGTTTATGCAACAATCTGATGACATTATAATATAAAACCTGAAATATCACTAATCAACTAATTGATAAATTACTTAGCTTCTCGATGATAAATTCAAAAGGTTTCAAAAAGTACTTTGCCAACTAAATAAAGTATTCAGATGGAAAGTTCTTAAAACTTCAGTAAAATTATTTTCAGCTAATTTTCACTCTCTTTGCGTTAACATTCATATCGTCATAATCTCCCTGTATATCCGTCTTCCTGTAAAGATGAGGTGCTTTAAGAGTTTATTTAATTTTTTTAAACCGTCGTAAAAGATATTTTTTACACAAACTTTCTTTTATTTCTATATACAAAACCTTTTATAAAACTACTCATAGTTTTACTTATTATCTGTATTAAAACATTTTTTAAATGTTATCTTTAAAGACATTTCTAAATGTATTATTTCTGAGTAAAATATTCACTGACATGCATGTTAAATAATTAACAAGTTTACAAATTACTTCTTTGAAAATTTATGCAACAGTCTGCAGACACAAGCATTTAAGGCCTGTAATATCACTATTTAGTTCTGTAATAAGTTACTTATATGCTCCATGACTAATTCAAAATGTTTCAAAAAAGTTATTTTTCAACCTCATAAAGTATTCAGACGAAAAGTTTCTAAACTTCAGTGAAATTATTTTCACCTAATTTTCTACCTTTATGTCTTTAACGTTAACAAGCGCGTAAATCCGTTTTCTTGTATGGATCAGATGCATGGAAGCTCATTTTAATTTTTAAACCATTATAAATGTTTTACGTTTTCTTTCAGTTCTATATACTAAACATTTAATAAAATTGCATACTTTTTAAATTATTAGTGCAAAACATACGTATTAAAACATATTTTAGATATTATATTTTAACAGTTTAAACGCCAATGTTCCCAAATGGAAATATTGCATTATATGTTATACAAAACATATATTTTCAAACATAATAACGATATCCTTATTTATCCTATAAAATTAAGGTTGATTTGAACTTTTGAAAAAAAAAATTATGTTTAAGCATTTATTACAAGTGTAAGGAAAATGTAAATTCATTAATTTGCTTTAAAAATATATTATTTGCTTTTATCGTTTTCTCTATATTACTTATATTTGACCGGTAGGAATCGAAATGTTTTTAGAATTCGAGAAAATACCCAAGAGCAATATACAATAGCATATAGCGTAAAAAAATTGTTATATTTGCATAGGTTTTCAATCAATAATCATGTTCCAAAATGTGAACACTGAAATGAAAACAGCTAAAAAAACTGCAGAAATATTTTTTTTTTTTTTGTTATTTTCTAAATTTTTATGCATCAATTAAAACATTTGATGCTGTAATATAGAAAAGACAAAATTATAATTACATTGCGATATTGATTCGGCGTATAAACGATTAAAAAATGTTCTACGTATATTAATTCTGAGTAAAATTAATAGTAAAGAACATGTTAAATAAAAGCAGAATTTCTACAAACTTTGACTCTCCAAGTTTTTGCAACAATCTGATGACACAATAATTTAAGACCTGAAACACCACTAATCAGTTCTGTGATAAATTACTTATATACTCCATGATAAATTCAAAAGGTTTCAAAAAGTACTTTCCCAATTTAATAAAGTATTCTAACGAAAAGTTCCTAAAATGTCAGTGAAATTATTTTCCGATAATTTTCACTCTCTTTACATTAACTGTCGTATAAATCATCTTTCTGTAAAGATGAGTTGTTTTGAGAGTTCATTCATTTTTTAAGACTATCATAAAAGTTATAATTTTTCTTAGTTATACTAAAAGTTTTATAAAATTGCTTAGTTTTTTCATTATTAGCACAAAATATACATACTAAATTTTTCATATGTTATCTTTTTAAAAAATGCTCTATATATATTAATTCTGGGTTAAATTATTAGTGAAATACATGCTAAATAAAATCAAAAGTTCTACAAATTATAACTTTCTAAATTTATGAAACAATCTGATGATACAATAATTTAAGAAACGCCACTAATCAACTTTATGCTAAATTAATTATATACTGCATGATAAATTCAAAAAGTTTTGAAAAGTATTTTTTTAACTAAAGTTCCTAAAGATTCAGTAAAATAATTTTCCACTTTTTTAAGTCAATAGTCATGTAAATCCGACTGCTAGTAAAGATGGGAATTTTATGTTAAGACCATCATAAAAGATATATATTTTCTTTCAGTTATGTGTAATGTTTTTTTAACTTCTCAATATTTTATTTATTATCTCAAACCATATTTATTAAAACATGTTAAAGATCTTTAAAAAATGTTATAAATACATTAGCTCTGAGTTACATTACATATGCGACTAACTAAACTAAATAAAGTATAACTAAATAAAAATATAAAGTATAACTAAATAAATAAATAAAGTATAATTAAATAAAGTAGTCAGATGAAAAGTTCGTAAAACTTCAGTAAAGTTATTTTCCGCTAATTTTCACTCTCGTTACGTTAACATTCATATAAATCAGTCTTTTCGTAAAGAGGAGGTGCTTTGAGAGTTAATTTATTTAAGTTCATTTCATAAAAGTTATACTTCTTTTAGTTTTATATACTAAAGTTTTTTTAACTGATTAGTTTTTTTTTTTTTTCATTATTAGCTCAAAACATACGTATTGAACCATTTTTTTAGATATTGTATTTAAAAAAAATTCTAAATATATTAGTTCTGAGTTAAACACTCTTTGAAACGCATTTTAAATAATTAACAAGTTTACATGTTACTACTTTGAAAATTTATGCAACAATCTGCATATACAAGCATTTAAGACCAATAATATTATTAATTAGTTCTTGATTTTTTAACCGTTTCCCCTCAGATTTTTTGAAACGCCCTTAGTATAAAATGGTCTATTTGATGTACGAATCAATAATTCATTTAAAGTTATAATTTCGTGTTATAATTATTGAGCTTTCTTGATGTTCAGATACATGAAGTTGAAATTTTGCGTTCTGGAAAATTGTTAGGTTACTTATATATCTACAAATCAATCTTTATCGAACGTCCAAATACAATTTTATAGAAAATATTTGAGTAGAGTTGCAAAGATTCCACAAAACTCATATGCATACTGATTTAGTTTACAAAATTTAATAGACAGAGTATTTCTGAAATTGTCTTTATTCTTTTCACAAGTCTTCCAACGTCTTTTACAAAAATCCTGAAAATGTTTCGAAAATTGAAATTTTTATTAATTCTGAATTCAGATAGAAACGCTTAAAAGCATTTATTTATCAAACATTTCAATTTACAAAATGTGATTTATTCCTGTAGATTATTAATTAAAACTTATAGTTAATGATTATGATTCCTTATAAAATATTTAAAATTGTTTACGGTAAATAAATGCGGAGTGATCTGAGTTAGTTATAAGTTTTTTTTTCAATAACTTTCTTAATCGCATTTTAAACCATCTCATTCAGTGTCATTCCAATTTTGGATGTCAGGCGAAATTGCAAAATTCGAAATCATTTAAATTATATATATGTCACAGAATTCTGCATGTGTAACTTATTCAATAGACAACGCAGATGAGCTAATTATGATACAAACAAGCTAGTTTATCTTCAGAATATATGTAATTTTTGACTAAAAGTTACTGTGCAAATGTCAAGATTTAGAGTATGAACTCCAGAAATAGATGAATAATAGAGTTATATACGATTACTATCTAAGAAATATATGTACATAAAACAGTTTGTAATGTCAAAATGCAAAGGTGGTGTATAGTTATAAAAAGTAAATTAAATCACTGAGCCCACACACGTACATAAAAAATATTAAACTCTAACAACAAAATAACAAAAGACGTTAAAGAAATGTTTAAATGAAATAGATTTCAACTTAATACATATTTTATAAAATATTTCAATATTAGTATATTCAATATAACACAAATGATTCATATATGAATGTAGTTTCAAGAAAAGGTTTTTCAGGTAATAAAAATATATTTCCACGAGGATAAAAAATAATTTAAATTTTGTTTATTATGAAACAATTCAGGGTTTCGACTGATCGTTTAGAGTAAAAATTTAGATAGAAACTGAACTCAACATATTCGTATAATTTCGCATGTATGATATATATACATACAAAAAACAGTTTGGATAGTGCGTTGTTATTAAAAGTAATTAAAATCACTGCACACAAATAATCCTTTAAAAAAAATAAGAAGAAATTAAAAAAAAAAATGTTACAATCTAGTAACAAATTAAAGAAAAACGTTAATGAAAAGTTTATATCAAATAAAGTTTCAAATACATGTATTAAGTGTTTCAATGCTATAATACCTAATATAACACAAAAAATTATACTTGGTATTCAGTTTCAGGAAAAGGTTTTCCGTGTAATAAAAATATACTTACACATAGAGGAAAGAAAGGTGTTTTTGAAATTTTGCTTATTATGAAACAATTGAGAGTTTGGACTGATCGATTAGAATGAGAATTTAGACAGAAACTGAACTCAATATATTCGCACAATTTTAAGATTTTCACGCACGAAGAACACAAAGGAACTCGGTTAGGTATGTTTTCTTGGCATATTTTGGTTTTCCTTTTGAATTTTCCAGAATGATAATATGAAACTATATAATATTGCGTACAATTACAGTCTTACATGTAAATCTTGTATGAAAAATATTCCCGAAAATATACAAGTACCTTTATGTGAAATGTCTGCCTTTTAACTTAATTTAAACGAGAATTTTCTTTTTTCATTCATACTCGCTGAATTCATACCGCCGCGATGAGCGCCCTATTGTCGTGCACGATCCCTACCTAAGTCCCGAATAGTGCGACTGGCTTGCGCGGTGCGCTGTCGCTGTTAAGCGACCCTCAATAGTGTGAAAAACCTTTATTTACGACCCATATACCTTGGACTCTAAATGGAAAAGGAAAAAAGAGAAAAATTGCAACCGCACAAATTTAAAATAGAAAGTAGACAAATTAAAGATACTGAAAAACGGTAAGTGGGTGAGTGGGGCGATGAAACTAGTGAAAAACCGAGCCTGCATCCCGAATATATCTGTTAAAAGAAACGATTTTCATTGAAGACAGTCAGTAGTTATTGACAAACATCCATATAGACTTATTATACAGAAACAAGCTGGTTTATCTTCAGAATATATGTATTATGGATATTTTGATAAATTCGGTAATTATTAATGATAACCACGTCTTTTGGTTTATTTGACAAATGTTGATTATTAATTAAATTTACCGGTTATTATTAATAATTACGATGTAGTTTAGTCAATATATCTAATTAAGATTAGTAAGGAATATGTCCTAGGCAAAAATATGTACTACTTTGAATATATTAAAAAAAATTATTGTTAAGAGACAATGATACTCAATTAAAAGAAATACTCTATTAATAAGACACAAGAGGCTAGATGGTCTAAAATAATTATTTTTATAATTAATGAATGAATTCGATAATTATTTAACCATTAAAATATTCAAAGAATAAATTATATAGGTTTGAAATGCATACTTTTATCAACGACTATTTAGAAAAAACTTATACGAAATTACAATCCCAAGCAAACCGAGTTGAAATTTATTATATTTTCAACCTTTGTTGGTAATAATTAATAATAACCAATTAATATAATAAATTATCAAACCAGTTTGTATTGTCGAAATGCAAAGTAGGTGTACATTCTTGAAACATAATTTAAGAGGAGAGTTCAATATCAACGGGTCGAAAATGCTAGTAATGTTGTTTAACTTCCATACCTTTTCAGGAACTAACTAATGAAGAAATTAAATGAAATTTTCTGGATTGTTAGGCCTAGTATGGGTTATTATAATACAGAAAATAGATTTAGAATACTTAGATTCATTAAATAATTCCTTAAAATTACTTAAAAATAATTAGATTAATTAGAAAAACTTGATTAAGTAGCCTCCTTTTTTGTTCAAGTAATTAGTATGTATTACTGCGCGCATGATTTCTAAGAAAATCTTAAAGATAATGGCTTGAAATTTTCTGAGTTGATTAATATTACACTTTTGCATAAAGTAATCTAAAATCTTAAAATTATTTTATATAATACAAATTTTATTTACAGAAATACTTGTGGAATTTTCCAAATTTTGTTTTTATAATTATTATTATTCACTATAAATATAGGGTGGCAAATAGTCAGAGAAAAACACAGTGAAAAAAGGGTTAAATACCCGTATTTTGTTAAAGTGAAATACGCCTTCTTTAATCCCTTTATAGTATTGGAAATATTTTCTACAAAAAAATTAAATGCTTGCTCTTTTTTTTTATTATTAAAATTTTCGCGCGAAAAAATGTAAATGAAGTTAATAACCGGATTTTGTACATTATGTTATGCAGTTATAGGTAAATAAAAATATATTAAGTTTAATAAATTAAAATGCATGTGAAATACTATGCGTGCAGAAATATATAGTAATAATGAAAACTAAAGAAGCAGCTAACTGAGGTTTTCCTCATTAATTTAAGTTTTTTTTTTTTATCAACCTATAGTGTTAATTCTAATAAGTAATACTATATTTAAGAATCCAAAAAGTTTCATCGAATTTTTTATTATTATTTTGTAAAAAGCCATGAGAATTAAATCAGTTTTCCAGATTTTTCATTGGTTAAAAGCAAATTGTCCCCTTAAAATACTGCATACAAAAATCTTTTAAAACATTTAAAATAAAAAAAATGTGTATCATATAACATTATTTACATATACTGTGTCATATTCCATGTGAATAATCCACACATACCGGATGGATGGTCATTGTGTATGGATTATAATCCTTTTCATGCATACCATACATTCATGTTTACTCAGTTGAGGTTTTCGCTAAGACGCTAGAACGTTGAATGCGGCCAAGTAATGTAAGACACAGAATATTCATCCTCTATAGCGAGTACAGCGGTTCAAATCCTGAAGTAGGAAAGGCGATTAAAAACGGGTGTGATATTATTCAACAGAAATACCATTCCTTAGAAGTGTGCATAAATTTATATATCATTGTTTTATAGAATTGCTTATTGTGCCATTATTCATATTTCTTTCTTTTGGAATAGCTAAAAATTCCATTGTGAAATGGAGAAATACCAAAACAAAATTTTTATGAGGAAAAAAATGGAAAATACTCGACAACATTGCTGTCAGATATTAATATAATTAATATATAAAATAATTTTCATGTATTAACTTTCCTCATGTAAAATTTGCTTTTCATCTGACATTTTATAGCTAAATGAAATATTTTTTTTTCTTTTTTGAAAAATTTCACACAAATTTCCTCATAGTAAAATACAAATATAGCTTTGCACAATACAAATACGGCCTACACGAAATACTTGCAACACAGCGCTCGCAACTGCAGATGCTGTATATTGATTATGTAGATGACACACAACCAATGCAGCTGAGTATGTTTCCTAAACTCTAAAGATATTTACATTTATGGCAATGTCGAAAATAGTTTAATTTGAATGACAATAAGAAATTTTAGCACATTTACTGATGTGAATTTTACTTCAGACTTTTTAATAGACGGTATTCTATGAATGTGAGAAAGTTTTAATAGTTCTTTAAGTTTAGGCAATTGTTTTATTAATAATAGGGTCATAAACTTCCATGCTCTTTATTACAGATCACTGGTGAAAAATTTTATTTCCTATTTTAAAAACTGAAACAAAATTTTTAAATTCAAGATATTTTTATGGATTACCCTTTAATGGATTACCCCTACATGCTATGAGTTGATAGTTGATGTATGTTTTAAAGATTACCTACAGCAACTTTGATGATTTAAGGTCTTTAAGCGTGGAATTCGGTGACTAGATGCAAAATATGTATTTTATTTACATTATTATTTTATTTATTTATTGATGATGCTTAAATTTCTTTATGGAATATTAGCCTGAAATAAATGGTATTGTTCTACAGTAAATGCCATTAACTATTGTGCTAAAATGCTAAGAGTGTAAACATCAAAATCTTTCGTAACTTGACTATTTGCTTTTTCTATGCCTCTTTTAAAGTTGGTTTTTAGTGTTTGGTATGATTTTTCTTTTTCTAATCAATTTAAATTTCAATTATATTTTAGTCGGAATGCTTTTTTCAAAACATTCTGGGTTTATGTGTGTCGGCAGACCCAAATTCGTTTTTATTTTTACCTTTTCATGGTCAACACCAAGATGAAGCCACACACTTTATTTGTAATTTCAAAGTATTTGGGAGCCTGAAAATTCTAATTTGGTTCTTCAAATTTTGATTGTATTCATTTGATTTAATTTTTTTCATATTTCAATGTAGTGGTTTGTATTACATTGAAGGGTTTGATATATAGACATAGATATATATATGTTTGTTTCTATTTACAGCACTCTGATAAAATTAAACCATAAAAAATCAATTAATAAATAATTGTATAATATAATAAATAACTGTATAATACAATAAATAATAAATAATAATATTAGATAACGACAAAATCATCTTTTTAACACTATTTTTGCACTAATATGTATTTTATTGTAATTCCTCAATGAAGCTGCGGAAAAAAGCTGATAGTTTCCATAAAAAAATTATTTAAAATGTCACCAAAGAAAATTGTTAATAAAGTTCTGCCAGCATGCATTGTTGTATTTACTACATTATGATTCATTTTCTAAAATTTAACAACAGTACTTCATGTGTTTACTTTTTTCTATCTTTACAATAAGAAAGTATTAGATTCGTGAAAATTAATTAATTTCTGTTTTCGACAGATTTATACCTTTTAGGGGTCAGAGATTTCAAAAATCTTGTTTTTACAAAATGTCTGTCTCAAAGTCTTTGAGATTGCAACTCTGTTTGTTTGTCTTCATGTGACATAAATTTTGTGGGCAACCTATATCATCAATTATTGCACGGAATTTAATAAAAATTTACATTCTGGCAATCCGTGATATACATTTTTGCTGATTAGTTTTTGGTGTAAATTGCTCAACTTGTGGAGCTGCTATACTGTCTTTTTTGTGATACACAACAGATCTATCTTAAGAATTATTGAACAGATTTTTACCAAACTTCAGATTCAGTTAGTTACTGACATGAATGACTGTTGTTTACATTTTGGTGTAAATCGCTACACAGGTGGCACTGCTTTAATGCCTTTTTGACGATTTCCAGAAAAGTTCGATCTCAACATCTTATGAAAAAATTTTCACCAAACTTCAGATTCTGTTAGTCCTTAACATGAATTGATTCTGTCAATATTTTGGAGTAAATCACTCATTTTTCTCGATTCCCGTAATAGCTCTATCTCAAGAATTACTGCACGATTTTTTATAAACTTGAGATTCAGGATTAACTTAAATTTTTTGTTGATTATGTTTTAGTGTAAATCGCACAAGAGGTTTCGCTTTTATTCTGCATTTTTTCCGATATTCCCAATAATTCTATTTCAAGAACTAACGCACGGAATTTTACACCATTAGAATCTTCACAATGAATATAAATTGCCATTTCATTTTAACACTGTGATAGCGAATTTAATATATTAACATGTATGAGATTGCCACTTGACTAGTTAATTTTCGATGTCTATAATCCTTAAAAGCAAAGTGGCAGTTTGAATTCTATCTTAATACGATATCTTTTGACAAAAAAGTGTCTTTATTTCTTCTTTCTTCCTTTCTTTCTTTCTTTATGTATTTTTTGCACCGTAAAAATATAAAATAAATTAATTAACTAAATATTGTTTTTTCTTACCTAAAGTCTGCATATTAAATTTCATACTTTCTTTTTTTTGTATATATAACATGTTTTTGAATATGCGTTTATGTCAATAAACAGCTGTTATTACAAAATTTTATCTTCTTGGTGTAAAATTTCAGAATATTTTACTTTAGTATGATACTAAATCGGAAAGATTATAGTAAATTATTAAGAAAAGTAGCGATTAAGAAAAGTAGTAAATGCTGAAATTGTTTTAAAATGTGTTTTTTAGTTGAAATATTTCACAATAGGTATTTATATTTAAATTTTCCTAATTTTTAAACTTTTAAATCATTAAACTTTTTTGGAGTATTGATGCATTTATCAATAAAAAATTTAATGTAAATAATCATTAATAATAAAAAATATAAATTCATAAAAATTATTGTTAGATAAGCTGTGAAAGCTCAGAAAAAAATGCCAATATCTTTCAAAATATTTGTTATTGTATTTAAAAATATTACCAGAGAAATGTTTGTCAACAATCAATTTCAAATGCATTTCCTACATTTTTTTAAATTTACCTTTGATGTTCAGTTTATATTTTTGATGGCAGTACTAATTAATTAAGAAGTGGGAATTGAGCGTTATCTTAATAAGACACCTTTTGATAAAAAAAAGTCTTTTTTTTGCATTAAAAAGAATTACTAAGTGTTTTTAACGCCACCATCTTTAATTAATTCAGATTTCTTGAGCAAAATAAAGTACATTATAACAACTTATTTTTTAATGCCAAAATTTTGTGCATATGTTAAATTAAAAGCCTTCTTTTTTATACATGCAACATATTTATACATATATATTTATGCTAGTAAAAAGATGTTATTAAATTATCTCTGTACTTTGTGGGAAATTTCAGAGTATTATACCTTAATGCCATATTAAATAATTAGACAAAAATAATAAAATAGTATTATAAAAAATATGTGTATTAGTAAATTGAGAAATTGTTATAAAATGTGTTTTGTAGTCTAAAATGTTCACAAACAGTATTCATGTTTAATTTTTGCTAATATTTAAACCTTTAAATCATTAAACTCTTTTGTGTATATTCGTACATTCATCAATAAAATGTTGGATATAAATAATCCTTAATAAATAAAAAGTATAAATTAACATAAAATTAGTATAACGTTAAAGAAAGAAGTTAAAAATAATGTATAAAAAAGAATACTTAAAACATGTAATCGATCTTAAATGTTCAAATTTTTATATATAGGAGCCATAACTAGTTATTATTATCACCAATGGAATAATTTTCGAAGGAGTTTTTAACATTGGAATATCCTAACATTATCTTGCAACATGACATAAGCTGCGTATTTTTATAACATTTCCGATTCAGGGGAAATAAATGGAAAATGCAAATAACTATTATGTTATTTATTAAAAATTCTACCTTGGTAAGAAAAAAATTATTAAACAGATTTGTCTTTTAACATTTCTTACTAGTTTAAAGATTTCCTGCTTAAAACGGATTTTTTCCACTTGCGTGCGTTTTCATGCATTTAAAGCTTTCGAGGCAATTTTTAAAATTTAATAGATTGCAGCTGAAAATGAATGATATGAAAAAGACAAGAAGAGTACGCGAATGCATATTCCGAAGTGTAGTATTATTTCAGCAGTTTAGTGAAGTATATATTTCTCGTTTTATTTTTATTTTTTTAATTTAAAAAATTACACATGTAACATGTGATAAGTGTGGATGATTCACAAGCAGTAAATTTTTTTAAACGAAAAATCTATACATATTAATACGATCAACTTCTTTCTTTATGTAAAATTTGTGTTTTTTTTTATTGCCTTTCACGTCCATAACTTAAAATGTAAATAAAAAAATAAAAATTTTTTATATACTTTTCATCAGAACGAATTTTTCGTGAAAAAAATAGTTCCGGATAATCAAGGTTACGGATATTAAATAGGCTTCGTCCCATTCTTACATACTAACCACATACAAAATTTCAAGTCTCTATCTCAATTTGTTTGGGAGATAGAGCGTTGACAGACAGACGCACAGACGGACGGACTGCAATTTTTTTTTTTTTTTTAAACATGTTTTTCGAGATCTCCAGCATCTGAAACGATTAAATCCGTCAACAACAACAAAAAAATCGATTTCCAAAACAATTGCAAAATTTTCCCTATACTACGTATGATGGGTAAGTAATATTGTTATAATTTGTTATTGTTATAATATATTATTATAATAAATGTTATAATATATTGTTGTAATAAATAATGTATTAAAACGCCAAGCCATAATAAGCAAACTATTTCAAGGAAAAGCGAAGTAGTTTTAGACATTTTTTTTTTTTGAATATTTAAAAATATATTTGTCGGATTCTATTGAAACTTTGAGATTATAAAGATTGTATTTCACCGAATATTTACAATTGTCCATTTCCTTTGGAGAACAATTAGGGAAGCAACAAAAAAATCAAACAAAAATAACAATATTTTGGATCACCATGTTTATTTAAACGAACGAAATGATTTATTGCCACAGAATACAAGTATGTGAATACTATACAATATGTCGGTGATTTTTGAAAGTATACCACGTATATCCATTGAAATATAACAATGTTTCTGAAAAGTTTTCAGTTTAAGTCATGCAGGGTTTTCAACCAAATTTAACATTAGTTTCAGAAAAACTGGTAAAATGTAGTAAAACGATGTAATGCTATTGAAATATAAGTAAATTAAATATTTTATAAAATTTAAGTAGTTGTATAATATAATTATTATTTGCGCATGCGCGAAATATAACAAAGCTTTTTTTACATAATTTAAAATTTAACTCTATGCAGCAACCCATAAAAAATCCAGTCAAATATCGTGAAAATTCAGAATGATATCGATAAAAGGGGTGAGCTGATTTTTAGTTCCCTCTAAAAGTTCCCTACAAAATGATAAGGGATTTTCCACAAATCGTCAGTTTTAATTCTTTTTTTTATTTATTTTTTTTATTTTTTTTCTTTTATTGAAGTTTAGGTTTATCATGGATAAAATTTATTTATGAAAACAAAATTTCTGAACGAACGTTTCCTTAACCAATATTAAATTACGCTAACATCGTCATTTTAAATTAAGGTTTTTTGCAACGCATACATTTTGTTATGCACTTTAATGAAGCTACGATAAATGCTGATAAACTTCACAAAAACAATTGATAAATTAATTAAAAATATCGAAAGAAAACCTCTTCAGCATGGAATTTTATACTTATTTTCTTAATTGGCTATCTTTGGCAAAATATACCCTTGATATTTTTAATTTTTTTAATTTTCGAAAGCTATAAACTTTAAAATTACGGCTATAGTTTAAACGGTATCTTAGTAAGATATAATCAAAGTGTCTATGTTTTTGTATAATTGGGGAAGATGTTTTCATCTTCACCAATTTTAATTAATTCTGAAATTGTCACGAGTAAAATAAAATGCTGCATAACAACTTGTTTTATATACCAAAATATTGCATATGTGTTAAATTAAAATATTTCCTTTTTTATGTATGTAGAATGTTTTTAAATATATGTTTATGTGAAGAAACAGTTGTTATTATTTCATTATTTTGTGTGTGTTTTGTTTGAAATTAAAGAATAATTTACGTTAATTAATTAGTAAGTAATCAGAAATATAATAGATTATTATTATAAAAAATAGCGAGTATAAATAAAGGTAGAAACTGTTAATAAAAGTATTCTGTTGTTAAAAAATTTCACAATCGATTTTCATATTTAATATTTGCTAATTTCTAAATTCCTAAATCATGAAACTTGTATTTCTTGTGCATATTCAGATGTTTATAAATAAAAAAAATATTAAAAAATTGTAAAATTTCTGTTAGATAAAGTAGTTAAAAATTATGTATAATGGAGTTTTATTTTAAATGCAAATAAATATTGTCTAATTTAGTAAAAATGCCAAATTTATAAGAAACAAATTAATTAAATAATTTATTTTTTCATATTTTCGTAACTTTAATGTTGTCAAGACAATTTTTAGCGTAAACACTAGAACCGCGGGACTTTCGGTACACCTAGAACCGTGGAGCGGGTCAATTCGACCCGAGATGGAAAACAATTTATAAATATACCCAAATACTTAATTTGCTTAATTAAACGATTATATTTTCTTATAATAATCAACATTTCTTAACATTTACATTAAATTTTACACATAAAGTCAGCAGAAATTCACTACATTTCAGAAAATTATACAAGATCAGAAAATCTACATTTCACTTTTACCAGAAACGCGTGGGTACATTATATTTTGAACAATTATCTTTAGTTTATTTTCATTTTTTAATTGTGATGAACTCTTTTATGCATTGTTTGTATTTGCCATCGTTTTTAGTGTTTCTTCTTGCCCAAATTACAAGGGTTTTTTTCTTTTTTTTGGGGGGGGGGGGGCGGGGAGCACTGGGGCGTGAAATAACAAACTGTTTTTGTACGTCTTCAACTAAGTCTTGAATAAATTGAAGTATATTTATAGATGTTTAGGTTTTGCATAAAACCCAAGCATTGAAATCAGCAAAATGCAAAATATTATAAATTACATTTACTAGACTCCTATAAGATGCAGGCTTGTCATAAGCAAACTTCCTCTCATCTGGGTAATCAAATAACCACACTGAATTTAGTTGCGTTGTTGTAAACAAGTTTTTATTTATTTATTTTAGAATTATCTAAAATTTTAACAGCTAGACTGCTAAGCAAGAAAACATTTTTACCCTTTTCTCCTATGTAAACAGATATGCTGTTGTCTTTGTGTTTTAGAAGAATAGCCTCATGTAATTCCGATTTTGACATTTTTACAGACACTTGTATTACTCGTCTTAGGCGTTTTAAGCCTCGCTTTTTATTAACATCTACAAGCAACTAGAACGTGATACGATACTGAATTCATCTGGTTTTATTAGGCATGTACTGAGTAAACCTACTCACAGATATTGAAAACAATACGTGCTTATCTACGCTTATGTTAGGCTATTTTATATAATTAGTGTTGAAGTTTTCTTGTCATCTTCTGAATTTCGAGGTGTGAATGCATAAGTATTTGCTTATTTGTTTTTCAGATTTTCATGAGTAGAAAAATCAAATTTTGTCACTTTTTGTTCAAATTCTTAATTCTTCTTTTTATATCCGGTTTTTTTATCTGATAAGTATCACAAACTTTCGTTCAGTACTGATAAATTTCCATCTATATTCTAATGAAAAAATCCAACAATGTTAAGAGTATAGATAGAGTTGTCTTTAATTCCGTTTTCATCATTATAATTAAACTTTCTTCATTTACAGGCATATATTCGTCCTCAATCATTTGCATTCTCAATCATTTTCAGGTAATAGTTGTTAACATTCCAAAACTTTTTTGACGGTAATATTGAGACATCGGAAATCTTAACTATACTTTCAATAAATGCATAATTAAAGCAACTTCAATACTACTTCTAAATATTTGTTGTAATTTTCTACTGCAAACACCCATTCCTCATATCACGAATATAAAATCTTTATTGAAAATTTTCATTATACCCACTTCTGATTCTTTCTATTATAGGAATTAAGAGTGAGGCAGATATACTTTCTCATTAGTTCAGAAAAAATGCATCTCTGTTGTGACATTTAAGCGTAAAAACATATTACGGGTCAAATTGACCCGCTTCGCGGTTCTAGGTATAAGTGTTTATAACTGAAAAACTATTTATGTTATTCATTATTAAATACGAAAAGTTGTCATTTATCTTAAAATATTAAAAGTCAGAAAGGTAAATCTTTTTTCGATAATCTTTTCGCGCGGCGAGAAATTAACCATCGATTTGGGTCAAATTGACCCGCTCAGCGGTTCTAGTGTTAAATAAAAATGAATTATATATATAATATCCCTCCGTGTATAGCAATTCCGGGGTCAACCCATCCACGAGAAAAAGAAACTTATTGCAACTGCGTCCACGTTAGGCTTAACTATTCCGAGCCGTTCACAAATATTCTAACTGTTCAACTTGTGAAAATATACATGTAAAAGATTTATTCATTACTCATTTTCTTTAAAACCTACAAAAACTATTTAATTATAATGTTTAAGTTCTAAATAAACAATTAGCAATTACGGAAAAAACAAACAATGTAAGCAAATTAACACTGTTGCCATTCAAGAATGACAAATTCCGTGAATGAATCTTTAGAATGACTCCATTGTCGGCATCACGACTCAGGAATGATTGGGTGCGTTCGGGAGCTATGCGCGCTCAGGAAACAGGTACATGGAGTGGATCTTACAGCGGATATAGTACTTGGAAGCAAAAATTCCTGAGCTCGCGCGCGCCGCGCGTGTGTCTCCCGAACACGTTCATTGTTTACTCTTTATTGTTGACATTCGTTTTCGATCTTATAGGGTGTTTTCTTTTAAGTAATAGCTAAAAAATGGGCCAAAATAGGAAATTTTTTTATACATTTTAGATATTTTTATTATTTTCTCTGAGTATTTTTATATATTTTTTGGCTGTAGTTTCGCAATATAATCTTTTATAATTGATTTTTTGTTGTTCTTTATTAATTTAAAATTTATGCATTTACGATGTGTTCATTACAACCCCCCCCCCCCCTTCCCATCCACCAGACAGTTTTGTTATAGTTTTAAATGCAAATTTCTGTTAAAATTTTCCTTTTTTTCTTATAGATTTTTTCCCCATGTTTAATCGCCGTATTTTTAAAAATTGCAAAAAAAATTTGAAAAAAAATTTAAAAATTGCTTAAAGTGGCTGATTGACCACATTTGTAATTTTTTATCATCCTTTTAAAAATGCAAACACGTCATTTTGACGGGCTGTCTTCTAGTAATAAAATAATAACAAGAAAAGAAACCAGCATTATATGATAATGGTATGATGGAAAAAGCAAATTGTGTGTCTGTTTATAGCATGTGTATATCGAATATTGTAATTTTAAATTGTCAAAATAAATTACTATAATTAGTTTCTGTGACTATTACTAAATCGCAGAATACAAGAGTATTTTTAACAGTGGCTTTATAATAATGCCAGCCATTATCATCAACATTTTTCAATTCACTGCTGGATCTCTCATAGATTTTTCCATTAATTTCCGTCTAGAGCTTTAGTTATGCAATTAACGTACCTTAGTTTTCTGATTTTGACATTCAGTCTTATTTGAGCTCGTTTTCTTTGCTGTTTTCAATCTATGTAATAGTGTTTGTTCTTCATCTGTTGGCTTTCTTTCTTGGAATGTGCCCCGACCATTTCCATTTTAGCCATTTAATTCTCGCGATGATGTCTAAAACTTTCTTCTGACTTCTTATCCAAATTATTCTCCTTCGATATCTTCTAGTTATGACGTGCATACATCTTTCTACACTGCCCGTGTTTGCAATCTTTGAACAATTCGTTTTATTAGCTTCCATGTTTTCACTCCATAAGTTAGTACTGGTAAAATACATTCTTCAAACACGCTTCATTAAATGAGATTAAATATGTTACTTTTCAGAATAATGTTATTTTTTTCCAAAAGCATTCCTTCTCTTTCTAATACTTATATTAATTTTATTCATAGTATTGTTAACGGACGATATTTCCCGCGTTTGCACTTGCTTAATCTCAGTATCGTTGCAGACAATTTTATTTCTTGATGCAAATGAACTGAACCTCACTTTAGTCTTTTCTACATTTATCTTTAATCCCATATTAATCCTTGGTTCTATGAAATATTTTACCATGTTTTCGATTTTTCAGGGCTAATGATAAATATTAATATGTTGTCAGCGAACTGGAGATGACTTAGGTATTCCCCATTTATTTAATAAAATGTATTAAAATAATGGTGGAAAATAACTTACATTTAGGCATATATTTTTGTTCGCATTTTTAAGATTGATATTGTATGAGAAAAAAGGATAAAAATTGCATGCATAATGTTACATTGCGTTTCCTACAATATTTTCTAGGCTTTGAAGGACATTTATATTAACAACGCCTACTTTTCTATCTTTTGCAAATAACATGCTATATTTGTCAAATTTAATGTCAGGAAGCACATTGGATATGGATGTTATTTTCCTTTGTATTAGTTTATCGAGGATTGCTTTGCAATCGGCTCAAATTTATTTTTCAAATAGGCTATTGCCAGATATTTTCTAATATCTTTGACTTTCACCTACTTTGAACCATAAAACGTTTTATTGATGGCATAGCCAATTTGAACTACATATCTAACCTAATATAAAAGAGAAATATCATTTCTTTCATCGTATGCTTATAGTATTCTTTCAAGAAGACAATCGCGAATGTTTACACCACCCATAAATGAAATATAGGTTTGGTTTATTTGGTTTATTTTTTGTCGTCCGATTATCTACGCTAGGGATATAGGACCAGTGGGGAGTGCCCTTCGTGGGGGTCTTTCTAAGGGAACCTAACCCGTATTTACGCAAGGTACGAAGAAAACCACGAAAACTCCGAACGGTTAGGCCGACAGCCGCGATTGGGTTCGAACCCAGCACCTGCCGTCTACCAGTTGAGAGGTCCGTACCTCTCGGCCACTGGTGGGGCAATGAAATATAGGAATTTATAGCATGAGGCTTATTCACTTTCGTCTTTTCTTCTTTACATTTTTGTACTAAACCTAACAACAGTAATTTTATTTATTTATTACTTACCCATCATACGTAGTATAGGGTAAGTCTTGCAATCGTTTTGAAAATAGAAAAAAAATTTTGGACAGATTTACAAGTTTTAGACACTGGAGATTACGAAAAACGTATTTTTAGAAAAAAAAAATGTCATCCGTCCATCTGTTTGTCTGTGTGTCTGTCTGTAACCGCTCTATATCCAGAACAAATTGAGATATAGACTTGAAATTTTATATGCACTTACTATATAAAAATGGGACGAAGCCAATTGAATATCAGTAACCTTGATTATCCGGAACTATTTTTTCGGACTCTCGAAAAATTCGTTCTGATGAAAGATATATAAAAATTTTCGATTTTTTTTATTTTAAGGAGTGGATATAAAAGACAATAAAATAACACAAAATTTGCATGAAGAACGAAGTTAATCGGTTTATTTTTAGTTGTCGAGATATTTGTAATCTTGTTTTTCACATTTTTCGAATTTTCACGACCCTGTATTTGATTCAAATTTCAATTCACAGATATATTTTAATTGGAAATGAGACGCTTAATCCGGCACATTAAATTGTTAGTTAATATAATTATTATTTTTGGAGTTATAAGGGTGTTTCTTTTACTCAATTCGATAGTGCTTGAGTAATTTGGCGTTTTATATAATTTGTCGAAATTGGTTCATCAGAAATTCATTAATAAAGCATTACTACGTGTTAAAAATATTCAAATATACGTTTACATTTTATTTTGGATTTCCGATGGATTTTGTAAATAGTTTACACATGTTTTGTTTTCATATTTTATATTATGCATATCCATGATGGCTCCCCCAACGATTAGTTTACTTTTGGCGAATTTACTATAGTTAAAACATTTTCTCTTTTTTACTCATCTTATTATCATCGATTACTGGGCATTTTTCAGTGCGATTTTTACGTATTTCTTTACAAGCTCTACTCTGCATTTTCTTTTTCTTTTTTTTCAATGCATGGCTGGTAAAGATGTTATAAAAATAAACACTATGGATGATAGTAAATTCCCCCCTTTTTTGCATCTAAAGAATTGATTTAGATTCTGAAGTATTTGATTACTTTCTACAATACAATGTAAAGTTGTTATATTAACCAGTGTTGCCACGCAAGGCACAGAGTTTTATGTTCATATGAAGCAGGTTTAGATTTTATAAACTGTTCATTGTATGATGACCATAACAACGAACGATCCTTTCACAAAAAGACAAATTTTCGCGGTAAATTATCCATTTTGAAACTTTTTTAGAAATCATTTCTAACAAGAAATGTATTTTTAGTAGCTTGTCATATTTGTTATATATGATGCATTTTATTCTCTTCGAAATGTAAAATTATCATGAACACTACGTAGAAATTCCTAGTTTTGTACTACTGTTACTCCTAATAGAACCCCTAATGTCACTATTATTATTCATAATAGCACTATTACCATTATTGTTATTCCTAAATCATGCGGTTTTGCCAAGTAGCCCCGATCACTGGGTAACGTATGATAGTTTCCAAGTAATAGAAATATTATAAATGTTTTCATTTCATCTTTAGTCACATGATAATTCAGTTTTTTTTTAACTTTGAGAGCAATTTGGTAAGTTTACTCTTCAATCATATAATAAACACTTTCAGTAAAAAAAATACAGCAACTCAACTTAACTTACTATCAGAATATAATACATTAGAATTTCTCCCAGAAGAACTTTCTAAAATCACTCATTGTGTAGGTCTGAGTTTCACTCGTCTGTACAACTCATATTTTTTCTTTTACGTTTACGTATTTTATTTCTTTTTTTATCCAAAGTATAGCGTTGTCATTATAATCCGGTATTTTAATTTTCAATGTAACAGTAATATTTGATACAACTATAGTACCAATTTTGCCATAGCCGAATTGCTTTTTACCTGCTAGATCATCTACATCCAGAAGCATTGATATAGTGCCTGCTTCTAATCCCTCAGAAAAATTATAAGCATGTATTTCTTCTGTGTTTTTAAGGATTTTATTTCTCTTTTGAGTTTTAATTTTTCGTTTATCTGTAAAAAATATAAGAAATCCTCAATAAACAAATATCAATATTAATAGAAAGTATACGCAAACGCCCCGCGTCCTCAATTGGTAATGGATACGTTATCTTGCTTACTACGCATAAATTAGAAGCAATAAATACTAAATAACTTTTCAAAGGCATAAAATGAGCTACCTAAATTATGTTTATACCAAATTGAAAGTATTCACATCATAAATCCATATAGTGGTGTAAAAAAGTACAAAAATGATTGCCAAACAATCGAGATATTATATTGTATATTTCCGGGTATTTTCATTTGGTTTGAAATATACTGAAACCCCACCAGTAGGTGGAAGTTTCTTCTCTCAAATCTGGTAGTCAAAGGGTGCCTCATTTTATTGCGCCCATAGGCCTAATCGTTCGGAGATTTCCGTGGTTTTCTTCAAACCTTGGATTACTTAGCGTAAATACGTATTATATGATCTCGGATAAACCTCCACTGAGGGCATCCATTCTCACGCTTATATACTTCGTGCAAATATTCGGTACTCATAAAATAACAACAACAACAATAGAGTAATCGCGTATTTCACATTGTGTGCTGCTCCCACCTATCAGAGCAATTTGTAAATGAATAAATGCTCTTTAACTTAATGTATCAAAAAGCATTTTTTCCTTTGCATCATCATCAAATGGGGATACTGGATGCTTATGAGCTACATATGCTAAAATTGCTTATATGCATAGACTTAATTCATAACATTTAATAGATAATATTCAGTAAAATTTCTGCTATTTGTTTTATTAAAGTAAAGTTTTTTACAGAATCTATGCCGAGAGCGCGAAAAAAAAGAGACGCAGATCAGGTTGATATTAAGAAACCTATATTCAATACAATATAGATAAGTTTTATCAAGTTTCTTTCTAAACTTAAAATTAAATTTTACAAAAGAGAAAAAAAAAGCATTTTAATTACTTAATTACAAAAGTTTTATAAAACGAAAGAGTTAGGCATGTTAAAAATAGTTTCTATAACTTTTGAAGAAATAAAATACTTTAAATAACTCATGTAGTCATTTATTTTTATAGATGGAATAAGAGCACTTAAGCATGTAAATAAACGATGTTTTATTCTCTTGCAAGAAAAACTATCTTTTTCATAAAATATAGTCTTTTTATTTTATACATTTTATTTTCTATATTTGTTCCTTTAAAAATACAGTTGTTTCGATTTTGTTTCAAAATTTCTTAAAAGATTTCAAGTAAAAAATATTTTGTTTAAATAACTATTCACCCGTAAATTTTTTTTTGACTTTTGCAAACTATTTTTACTTATTAATTTTATATTTAACGTTTAAATTACTGTGTTACTTTACAACATATGTTCAATGCAATACTGATAAGTTTTATCAAGTCTCTTTCTGAACTTAAGAATTGTAATTAAAATTTATAAAAGAGAACAAAAGAACTTTTATTTTTTAATTACAAAACTTTTATACAGCGAAAGAGTTACGCATTTAAAAAAGCCCTATAATTTTTTAAGCAATAAAATATTTTAAATAACTCATGCAGTCATTTATTTTAAAAAATCAAATAAGAGCACTTAGGCATGTAAATAAAACGAATGTTTCATTCGCTAGCAAGAAAAATTATCTTTTTCAAAAATTATTGTCCTTTTTCCTCTAAAATTTTTTCTACATTTATTCGTTATAAAAAATGTTCTTTCTATTTTGTTTCAAAGTTTTTTAAAAGATTTCGAATAAAAAAATATGTTGTTTAAATAACCATTCACCTGTAAATGTTTTTGATTTTGTGCAAACTAGTTTTACTTATTAGTTTTTATGTTCAACATTTAAATTACTATTTTACTTTATGAAAAATTAGAATGTAAAAATGTTTTTTGTAAGTTTTATCATTTAAGTATTTTTTTCTTTTCATGTGAATGTTTCAAAATATTGTCTTTTTAATAAATATCCCTTTATTTAGCACAAAAATTTACATATTATAAATTTTAAAAAGGTTTTACAGAACATATATAGATAGAGTGGAATAAAAGAGAGGTAGATCAGCTCGATGTTAAGAAACCCATGTTTAATACAATACAGATAAGTTTTGATAGGGTTCTTTCTGAACTTAAGAAATACAATTAAAGGAGAAGAAAAGTATTTTTAATTCTTAATTACAAAACTTTTATACAATGCAAGAGTAAGTTATTTCAAAAATATTTTCTCTAACTTTTGAAGCAATAAAACACTCATGCAGAATAACTCATGCAATTATATATTTTTATAAAATGAATAAGAGCACTTAAGTATATAAATAAAACGAATATTTTATTCACTTAAAACAAAAAAAAAATTATTTTTTCATAAAATATACTCTTTTTATTTCTAATATTTTATTTTCTACATTTGTTCCTTCAAAAATACTGTTGTTTCTATTTTGTTTCAAAGTTTCTTAAAAGATTTCAAGCAAAAAATATGTTTTTTTAAATAATCATTCACCTGTATTTTTTACTTATTTATTTATTTATTTTATTTATTTATTTATTTATTTATTTATTTTATTTTATTTTATTTTATTTATTTATTTATTTATTTATTTATTTATTTATTTATTTTTTGCAAATTAGTTTTACTTTTTAATTTTTATGTTTCACGTTTAAATTTCTGTGTTACTTTATGAAAGATTAGAATGTAAAATGTTTTTATAAAACAGTTTTTTACAGAAAAAAAAAATATAGAGAGAGAGAGAGAAAAAAGAGAGGTATGTCAGCTTAACATTAAGAAACACATGTTCAATGCAATACTGATAAGTTTTAATAAGTCTCTTTCTAAACTTAAGAATTATATTTAAAATTTTTAAAAGAGAAAAAAAGAACTTTTATGACTTAATTACAAAACTTTTTTACGACGAAAGAGTTGGGCATTAAAAATACGTGTAATTTTCGAAGCAATAAAATATTTTAAATAACTCATGCAGTCATTTATTTTTATAAATCAGATGAGAGCACTTAAGCATAGAAAGAAAACGAACGTTTTATTTACTCACTAGAAAAATCTTTTTCATAAAATATAGTCTCTCCTCCCCCTAACATTTTATTTTCTACATTTGTTCTTTTAAAAATACTGTTGTTTCTATTTTGTTTTAAAGTTTCTTAAAAGAATTTTAGTGAAAAAATAAGTTGTTCAAATAACCATTCACCTGTAAATGTTTTCGATTTTTTGCAAGTTAGTTTTGCTTATTCATTTTTATGTTTAATGTTTAAATTATCTGTTTTAAATTATGAAGGTTTAGAATGAAAAATATTTTGTAAATTTAATCTTTTTGGCGTTTGTTTATTTTTATGTGAATAGTTCAAAAAATTGGCTTCTTAAGAAATATAGCTTTATTTAGTACAGAATTTTACATTTTATAAATTTTAAAATGTATTTACAGAATATATAGCGATATAGAGAGAGAAATAAAAGATATCTAGATCAGATTAATATTAAGAAACCCATGTTTAAAACAATACTGATAAGTTTTGACTAGGTTTTTTCTGAACTTAAGAAATATAATTAAAGGAGAAAAAATTATTTTTATTTCTTAATCACGAAACTTTTATGAAACGAAAGAATTGGGCATTTAAAAAAATATTTTTTGCAATTTTTGAAGCAATGAAATATTTTAAATAACTCATGCAGTCATTTATTTTTACAAGTAGAGTAAGAGCACTCAAGCATGTAAATAAATCTTTTTCATAAAATGTAGCCTTTTTTCTTGTAACATTTTATTTTCTATATTTGCTCCTTTAAAATACCGCTATTTCTGTTTTGTTTGAAACTTTCTTAAAAGATTTCTAGGAAAAAAACTATGTTCTTTAACCATTCAGCTGTAAACATTTTTGACTTTTTGCAAACTAGTTTTGGTTATTAATTTTTTATGTTTAACTTTTAAATTACTGTGTTACTTTATAAAAGATTAAGAATGTAAATTTTATAACATATTACATTTTTATACATTTCTTTTTTTATATGAATATTTCAAATTATTGTTTTCTTAATAAATATATTCTCTTCAATATACAGACATTTTAATCTTGTCTTCTTTATATTATCTTTTTTATACAGTCAACCTCGTTAACATGAACACGCTTAAAGTGAATTACTTTTAACATGAACTACTTTCACAGCCCCCTATAAAGACGAATACAAAGATTTGATACTGATAACATATGAACAAAATTTTGATTCCCTTTGAGGTTCAGATTAATGAGGTTCGACCGTATTGTCTTCTTGCTTTATTTAGCAAAGAAGTTTAATTTTTTTGACTAAATAAGAATATCCTCAATGTCTTAAGAAAATAAACTTTATGAGGAAAATTTGGAATGTGTAATTGAAAAATGATCCCACCAGTATCCGTGAAGTTCTCCTTTCAAAACTGGTTGGTGTGAGGTGCTGGGTTCGAACACAATCATGCCTATCGCCCTAATTGTTCGGAGTATTCGTGGTTTTCTTTGAACCTTGGTTATCCTTGCATAAATACGGATTAGAATTCGTTAGAAAAACCCCACGGAGGGTACAACCCTCTAAGACTTATGTCCCTCGATATAGTCATTGATAATTGGCCGTCATAAACACAACCAACTAATTAAAAATTCAGACATGTATTTGTATGCACGCTAGGTACGTTATTGTCAAAAATAATCTTAATAGCATGATGTACTCTGTGTAGTGCGTACGTCATAGAGCTCGAGAAATTGAAAATTTAATAAATCACCGATTTTTAGTAATGTAAAAAGTAATGTGTCAATCGATTTTCACATACTTCTGTGACATACATTAGAGCAGTTTAAATATACATTTCCAATTCATTGCTTAAAACACAAATGATTTTTTTTATCTACTGTAAGAGGTTGAAAATCGACAAATGAAAATATACAATAGAACATTCCGAGTTATTTAAAAACTACATAAATATTTTTTTCAGATTTAAAGAAGCCTTTATAAAAACAAATTTTATTTTTACTAACATTTTCGATAACACGTTTTCTTTTTGATATCTAGTCGGAAAAGAACCACATTTTTACACATGCTTATGTGACATACTTTACAGAGGTTTAAATTTCCAGTTTAAATACACTGATTTATGTATATATCTTTATATATATAAATCTTCTGTGCATGTGTTTGTCACTTTGATTAACCGACTTTAGAAAATCGTTAACTTTTAACTAAAAAGAGAAAAATAAACTTTTTTATCAAAAATTGAACCGACTTCAAAAACTACTGCAAAGTGAAAAATAATTTCCTTATACAATTGTAATAAGAAATTAAATTAAGAGTATAGTATTTATCGTGTGTATTATTATATTTATGTACATTCATTTGATTTTTTGGAGTCAGTGTCAGGACAACATTTGTAAGTCCACTAGTATATATATATATATATATATATATATATATATATATATATATACAACAAAGCGTTGAAAAGCTACAAAATAAAATATACAATGCAATAGCATTTCCGATTTGTCTAGAAACCACATAAACAAATATGTTTTTGAGATTTAAAGAAGCATTTATAAAAACAAATTTTATTTTACTGACTTTTTTCCCGATAACACTTGTTCTTTACGATATCTAGTCGGAAAGGAAGCACATTTTCTTCTCGTTTTTTAGAGTTTCGTTCATTTAACAAAACAATATTTGTCTCTGTCCTTTGTATGCCTGTCTGTCACTGGATCCGTACAGAAAAACTGTGTAAGTCAAAGACTTCAAAATTTTTGTACTTACAGCTGAAGACCTCGTGTCAGATGACAAATATTAAAATTTTGAAGGAGCCTATTATTTTAATTAAATAATTTTTTTCACTATCATTAGTTCATTTTTATTATTAAAATTAGAGAATCAATAGTAAAAGCGAACTTAATTTCAACGTTTTACATGCAGCCATCATAGCTTGGAATTAAAACATCTTGATAGTAAACAGAAATTTTGATGATTGAAGTTTTGAAATTTTCATGTGGAGATGGATTAAATAATAAGAAATTTCGTATTTTAGGGGATTTTAAGGGTTTATATTATTAGGCTTTTGTTAATATGGCATTTATAATATTTTTTTGGAATTCAATTTTCTTTCTATTTTAAAAACTTTTACAATTTATTAAAGATGCGCATTTTAAATTTAGTTTCAAACAATATTTTTAACTTGTACAAATTTAAAATTTTATTTATACCTCCGCAATTTTTTTAAATTTAAGATTTAGAAAAATAGAATTTGATTTCATTTAAATAATTTGATTTGAACAATTTTAATTTGATTAAAATAAATGACTTACTTTGAATTTTTTTTATGAAATATATCGGCACTACGATCTATGTAAAAGTTTAATAAATATAAATTAACAATTTGGATTTATTAATTAAAGATAAGTTATTTTTAAAGATATATTAAACTAAACTCTCTGTACGATCTATAATCACACATGCCCACATTTTATTTATTTATTTTATTTATTTTTATTTTTATTTTTTTGCGCAGTTTTGCTATCATAACGAACGATAAATATTTTTTAGCATTATCTATTTCTTTAATAGTTTAGTCGACAATAAATGTAACTGGATTAAAGTTTTTTTAATTGCTTTAAAAAATTGGAATATATAGTAATGAAAATATGAGTCAATGTCGAGCGAAATGGCGCTGAAACCTTTCAGTTTCTATGGTTTTCGTCAAAATTTTCTCACATTTTAATTTATGAAAAATACTTTGACTCATACTAATGCTTTGAAATTTATTTAGGTAAAGCAAATGTGGTCTGCAGTAACACTCTGGAAATATTGTCTTAAAGTATAAACTTATACGCATCTTTTCCGTAGATGAAAAAAGTCGTTTCCGTAAGACATAAAATAACTTGTGGAAGCGATTTATTTTATTTTATTTTTAAAAGCTTTGTTTAAAATTTGAAAACATATTTAACCTTTAAAAAATGGCCAAATAAACGATATTTCAAAAAAAATATTCAAAAAAAAAAAAAAAAAAAAAAAAAAAAAAACAATGCCATATGAGATTTTAAAAAAATCCTTGAAAATAACACATTTGGGAATTTTTTTCAGAGAGCTGATTCCTGCATTTATAAGGCATATAAGCGAGTACTTTCAAAACATATCTTCCATTTGAAACTGTAACTAATAGTCTAGTACAGCTGTGTAATCGATTTTTAAAGTATTTTAGAACAATTTCAAAGACCCGAAATGAAACATATTGTTTTTCGATGAAAATGTGCTGCGATTTTTTATTAATTACTGAGCTAATCGTTACAGTTTTACAATTCCCAGTCTCAGGTTTACCATCAGAGCCTTTGGACAGGTCTTATCCAAATTTTCTGACTAGCACGTGCAGTAGATTTCACTAGCCATAGCGTAAAGACACATAGAGAGAAATTTTCTTAACTTTCATACATGTAAGTATCGCTGGCTCATAGCAACATATAACTTCAGCTCTCATCGTAAAGAAAAAAGCATCTGAGCAAATTTAGTGCTGAGAATTAAAATCTAAATGTAAGTGTAAAAGGAAAGTTGTTCATTGGCTTTCGGAGAGAGCAGATCTCCGGGCCATAAGAAACATTCTAACTCGGCTAGAAATTCGCGATGTTTCTGTGAATTAAACTGTATATAGTCAAATATGTAACCATTATAATAACCAAGAGTCTACATTAAACTTTTTAGTTTTTTTCATCAGAAGAACTGCCACCATACTCAGTGGCTCACCCAGGATTAAGCTTTGGAAGGGGTTAGCATATTTTAAAAGTCTATATTTTCGTGATATCGCCCGGAAAGTTAGATAAGTTCGGCCCGATATTTTTTCTATATTTCATTAAACATGGACGAGTTGTATCGTTCCTGGACATGCGTATTTTCTATTTACTTGATACAAAACGAAGACTGGGGGGGTGGAAGTGGGAAGCAATCAGCAAAACCTGGAGGAGTGACTCTGAAAATTTTTGATGGGGCTAATTTTGAAGGCCTAAACCTCTTTGATAAATAAAAAAAGGTGATATTGTTTTAAATGGTGAATATAAAATATGCTGATATTTTAAATTTCATAGGAAAATTTATAAATAAAAATAAACATTTGAAAAAAAAAATACTATTTTTTAAAATTTCTATTTTGCAGAATCTATCAAAAATAATAAAAGTAAACTTTCAGAATTAAAAAATAAATAAATAGTTAGTTTAATCTTGCGATCTGGCAGGGGCTTCAGCCTACTTAGCTCCCCCAGTGGGTGCGCCAGTGACCATACTTCACATGAGGGGATGCCCGAGTGTAAATATCGCTCGTTCATAGCTACAGACAATCTCAGGTTCCCCCCCCCCCCGAAGAACCTAGCCCTGTGACGTGGATAATCTCATCAGAATGAAAGACACACTTTAGCAGATTTAACGCTGAGAATTAAAATCTAAATATAAGTGTAAATGAGTAATTGTTCATCGGCTTTCGAAAGAGCAGACCACCGAGCCGTACGATGAAACATTCTAACTCATTTAGAAAGCCGCGATGTTTCTTTCTATTAAACTGCATACAGTCAAATATGTAACCAATACAATAACCAAGTGTCTACTTTAAACATTATTAATTTTTCAAATATTAAACTCATCTTTTTGTCATCAGAAAAACTGTCACCATATTTCACATGGTTGGGGGGATGCCCGAGTGTAAGTGTCGCTCGGTCATAGCAACAGACCTAGACCTGTGATGTGGTTAACTACATCAAAAAAAAAAAAAAAAAAAAAAAAACACTTTCGCATATTTAACGCTGAGAATTAAAGTCTGAATATAAGTGTAAATGTGTAGTTGTTTATCGGCTTTCGGAGAGAGCAAACATCCAGGCCTGACTATGCAATAAGTAGCCTAGAAAGTAGATTAGAAAGCTAAGTAGACTAGAAGTAGAGAGAAGTAGACTAAGTAGACTAGAAGACTCTAAGTAGACTAGAAAGCTGCCATGTCTTAAATATTAATCTGTAAGCATTTTGCTTACAGCAAAACTAGCACAAAACTAGCAAAACTCACTCACAGCAAGCACTATTAAACATTTTGCTCTACTTTGAACCAAATTTTGGTGCCCAATAGTTGTCACCAAAAGATGGTGAAATTTCGTACCAAAATTTGGTGATTCCTATTTCAACTCGTTTCAAATGTTCGAACTTTGTTTCAACAAAAGCTCCATATGTTTGTTCAATATTTTACCATCTTACAGTGTCAGCAATTTAGCACTAAAATTAAGTTCAAACTAAGACAAGATTTTTAACAGTGTAATGAAATATGTAACCGATATAGTGACCAAGAGTCTGCATTAAAAGGTAATAATATTTCAAGTAAGATTTTTCAGTTCATTTCCGTACTTCACATGTATGTAATGTCAGCTCATTGTAGTAGTCGGGTATCGCGCACTAGTCTCGTCCTCGCATTACATTACGTGATGTTTAGGTCCACGTAAGGTGTCGAATTCTATAGACTGTATAGTTTAACGATTTCTAATATAAAGGCAAAAATAGTCAAATAATACGAAAGTCTAATAAAAACATTCTTTTATATAAATATTTACAAGCTTGAATCAGGACTGACACCATAGTCAGTTTCTAAATATCTTTTCAAAAAAAATGTGGACAAATACCACTCGAATTAGTTGTTCCATGATAAGTACGATTCTTTTACATTAAGAATCGTACATACAAGACAAGTACGTACCCGATTTACTTTTACCTAAGTAACAAACTTTATCAGTAACAAAAATATTTTAGCTAACAAAATAGCTAAATAAAAGAGGTTTTTATCATAAAAACATTCGACGTTCTAATATCAACAAACCAAACGAAAACAAATTGAGTTCGGCTGCTGCCAAGCGATTAAAAAAAAGTTTTAAAGCGAACGCTTATGCTGGCGTGTTGCCATGGTTTCCAAGGTGAGCCATAACATAAGGTGGTTTTGGAATAGTATTAGTGTGTTAGTGACGGACAAAATACACAGTAAGTCTTGATCAGTCCGTTATTTTTTATGTTCAAGACTCACTCAAACCAGGCCCAACGGAAGCAGAACTTGGATTTCTTTGTTTCTATAATGGCATTGGGACATAGTTATTGCAGAAGGCCTAAAGATAAGAATGTCGTGGGTGATTATGTTATAATCACCCACGGTAAATCAAACGCGGAAAACGCGGTTGATTTACCGCGTTTATTAGTTCTACGCGGTAAATCACCGTTGTTGGTGGCTAGTTGTGGTATTTAACTAAAATAATTGGCATTATTTCCACCAGAAGTAATTGCTACAAAATTAGATGCATTTTAAATTTTATTGGACGGTAGCTTCATGACTGATTATTCGAACCAATGGCGTTGGCAAGCGTTAGCCCACGAGCCTTCGATAAATTTTGAAATCATGCTATCGTCATCAAAAATATTCTTAGTTAGTGTCCCAAAATGATTAAAATATCTTTTCAAATATATAAAGGGCTACGCCGAAAAACCACCATACCAGAGACAAATGAAGTTTTAATCATTCAAGATACATTTACCACAGAATATAAAAAAATTAATTTCAATTTTTAAATTTAATTTTTCTATTTTTAAAAAGAGGCTTTTAAGTTTTAAAAAGGGATTCAGCATTAACGATTCATAGACACACACATATATCTATATGTACATAAAATTCACGCAGTGGCTCTCTTTCCGGGATACCTTCGTCGCTATCATTGATAAACAGCTCTTTACTTACTAACATATAAAAAATTCTTTATATCATTAAAAAAATCAAAAATTATTTTACTGTTATCATTATTGTTAGTAGTAGTAGCAATAGTGATAGTAGTGCAGTACTATTAGTACTTGTAGCAGTGGTAGTAGCAGTACTAGTAATAGAAGTAGTAGTTTTAACAGTTGTAGCAGTACTAGTAATAGTTGTAGTAGTTTTAGCAGTAGTAGTAGTTTTAGTAGTAGTAGTAATAATAGTAACAGTTGTAAAATTGCTAACCAATGTTCTCCTGTTGATCAATTATGTTAGTTCCCCTTATAGTTCAGCAAATCAGCGACAACTTCCCTCTTATTTTTTGTAGATAAGCAAATTTTCTTTTATGATTGTGTTTAGTATGGTTATTAAAAATATGATAGTAGTTTGCTAAATAATATTAAAAACAGTTTTCAATTTCATTTACATATTTTTCTGGTTTAAACGTTTTTAACGTGCTTCTTAATTTGTTTGAATACATAAATAATAACAAAAATATACTATTTTATCAGCAAGCCATTCAATTTTATCCATTCAATTAAACTTACCCGCTTACGTTATTTTCCCGTACGTGATACGAGCAATATGTTTTTGCCAACCATGATTTGCCCGTATCACGTACGGGCATCCATGTTACAGTCATTGATTGTTATTCTCTCCTGTAAATTTTCATTGTAAATTTTGCATTATTTAATCCAAACATTTTTCTGAATCATTTAGACGAAAAAAGTTTTTTGAAAAAACAATGATAAATGATTAAAAATTCTGTAAAAGATATGAAAAAAATGTAGGTAATTTTTTTTTCAAAAATATTGATTAGTTTAGTGGTTCAATTATCATTTGCCTTGACATAAGATGTTCTGTAATTCTTCTTCATTAATATAATTTAATTTAAATTAGGGAAACAACATTACAGAAATGAAAACTTCGTAAAACAAAGAAGTTCAAATATTTACTCGTTTTAGAACTTCAACTTGGATAAATATTTAAATACGTAAGGTAAATGTAATCGAATTTTCATATAACGTATTACTTTAATATTTTTTTTTATTTAAATGTTAAAATTTAAAGTAAAATACTTTCTAAATTGTTATTTTCCCCCTTGAAGAATGCATATGAAACTGGAATATTTTCTTTTTCTTTTCAATAAATATTGCATTTTCCTAAAAATTGAAATTATATTATAATAAAACTAGACATTATAATTCTTTTATTTGCAAATGTTCTTTTTATGAAATACTTATCTTCCGTTTTTTAATCTAATTGATTAAAAATTTCCAAGTAATCTAGACCTATTTTCTTTGTGAGTGTAATATTTAATTTACATGTTTTTAAAATGCTATTGAAAATATGCATAAGATTATCATTTTAACATTTTCCTAAGTAGAAATATGCTTTTATAATAAAGTATGTATTTTAAAAGGTTTATTTGTAATTTAATTACGATAACCTTATCTAAATGAGACATCAAGAGACACTGCGAAGTAATTTAGCAATCAGAAAGCCATTCTTAAAATATTTTCCTATAAATAATTAAATTTAATTTTAGGTATTTAATAAAAATTATAACTTTTATTATTTTTTTTAAATTTTCTGAATGACATTTAATAATTTAATTAGAGAAAAAACACTAGAAGATTTATGTTGGATATGTGTTATTATTTATTTATTTTTAATAAAAAGACATTTACAATTCAGATTATGCAGTATATTTTACAATTCTTAATGGTAATCAAGTTCACTATTAACGAAAGTAAGATTTCTTTAAAAATAACCATAAAACACTTAGTAAAATGTCGATAAGCTTGATCTGTAAAATGATACTTTACCCTAAAATGTATTTTTAAAGATTTGTGTAATTGAGCTGGTAAAATTATTAAAGCGTTACACTCTAAAAAAAGTTAAAATTTTCTTAAGTTTCAAAAAATTACTATAATTACAATCGAAAATATCTGATAACTGCATCCAAGTCACCAAATATTTCGAAAATCGTTCCTTTACCTTTTTAAAGACTAAAAAAACACAATTTGCTTTTGAAATGTAAACATATATACAGTCACCGCCAAAAAAATCTTGACACTTTCGATTTTTGATGTTTTGTTAAATATCTAGAAATATACACAAGGAATCATTGTGAAACTACTGGTGTGTAAACCAAATAGTACACGTCATATATTTTGACAAAGATTTTTCCCTCAAATCTAACAGGGGACCGTCAATAAATTGAAAAAGAACGAAGATCTTTTGGATCACCCTATCAAAACTAATGAAGCAAAACAGTTTAAACTGCAGATAATGATTAAGTGGCTTATTGTGATAAATTGTGTCGATTTTTATGAATATAGCTTGAAAACTCGTAGAAAAATTAAATTTTTTATAAAAACGGTCCAAAATTTTCCCCAGTTTTTTGCTTATAATTTTCAGAGCTCTTTATAAAACACAATAATCTTTTCAGAAAATATGACAAACAACATTACACATAACACCCTGTAATCAGAATTAAAAAATAATAAAAAATGTAGGAAAAATGAACGGGTTTACTAAATAATTTTTTACTGCGCATGCGTCAAGGCTATTAAAATTTCATTTGCATATTATGTTAGTAAAATGTATAGAGCAACTTTTGTGAAAGTCTCAAAAACATAGTTTAAAAACTCTAAAAATTATCGTCAATAGAATATGGTCAAAATCCGTTATTTCCAAAATAAAGCAAAAAGATAAGGAGTTGTATCCAAATATAGTAGTACGTGCAATACTGTGTAGGTATTAACCAATGGAATATAGATACAGCCCCTCATCTTTTTGCTTCATTTTGGGAATAACGGATTTTGACAATATTCTATTAACGATAATTTTCTGCTGCACCCCCTTATTCACCCGATCTGGCACCCTGCGACATTTTCTTGTTCCCTAACATGCAGAAATGGCTCGCGGGAAAAAAAAATTAGCTCAAACGAGGAAGTCAGAGGCGTATTTTGCAGAGTTCGACAAATCCTATTTTTTGGAGGGATTAGAAAAATGGCCGGAACGTTGGGAGAAGTGTATCTTTCTAAAAGGGGACTATGTTGAAAAAAAAAAAATTGAAAAAAAACGGTGTCTTCATTTCTAACACGGGTACTTATTGAACCGCCCTCGTATATATATATATATATATATATATATATATATATATATATATATATATATATATAGCTGCCAATAATTTTCGGAAACATTTTCGAGTTCTTACAATGCATTGATTAGATCTCGATATCCAGAAATTTGGTTTTTTGAATGCTATTAGAATTCAGCTAAACATTTCCAACTGCATAAATGAAATTTAACAGAAAAATGTTAATTTCCATGTTAATGTTTCAATTCTACATGTTTTTCTGTTGAATCTGATTTCTGAAATTGAATACATCTACTTGAGTCCTCATAGCATCCGAAACACTGGTTTCCTGTTTAAAAAAAATGATTAAGGAACTGTAAGAAACGTCGCAGAAAAGTGTTAAAAAACTACGAGTACCTAATAAAAATTTATTTTTTAATATTTTTTTTTAAATAACAAAGATAAATTCTTTTGCAAGGTTTCTAAAAAAGGAATGCTCACGAACGTAAATACATTTAAGGCGACAGCGGACCTTTATTTGAGCAAAATGTCTATCGCAAAATCGTCACAAGAAAGGTTTTGCTTATTAAAATATCATTTATGAAGGTTTTAAGAACTAAAATATAAGTGACTATAAAGATAAGTGTATTTATATACTTTAAATCTGTTTCTTCAAAACTAATTTCTCAGCGTTTTTAGATTTTTAAAATGCTTCCTGCGACGTAATTTTTGATGAATATTTATGAAATTGATAAGGAAGTATCCTGACATTGTTTAGAAAGAAATTGTCTAAGGTTTTTAAAATTCGTCTTCAGTAAGATAGTCAAATTTGATTTTTTACTTATTAAAAGGCAAAATTTTGATGAAAATTGATATGGATTTTAGAAAAAAATCTGTAAAATATTAACTATTCAAGAGATTAAAATAATCTTACACAAATTTGTTCATAATAGAGAAAAAATGTGAGTGAAAAAATGCAAAAGCAACAAAATATCTCAAAAATTAAAACACGAGGAGCATTTTAAAATTTCGTTTAAAAATTTAAATTAAAAAAAATTAAAAAATTAATAAAATTGGAAATTTTTTTGAAGGTGTTCTATATGCTTTTGGTAAAATGTATATATGCACAAAATTTCATATTGTTATAATGAAAATTAAAAAAAGAACTTAACGTCACCGTCTCCGAACATGTAAGTGCATTTTCGTAAATTCAAAAACATCTGTCTTTTATAAATCACATCACTTTTACAAAATAATAATCTTCTTCATAAGGTTTAAGGATATTTTTAAAGAAAATATCATATTTATGTATTTTATAGCAAATGACAACAGTACAGATGAACTATTGAATTCGCATTCAAAGGAAACTTTATATTAAAAATCCTAAACTGAGTCTCGTTCAATTTTAAACTTAGCTCAATAAATTCGATTTTACCAAAATAAAATATAAAAAATAAATATTGGGTAACGTATAAAGAAACCTTTAAAAATTGCAATTTTTGTCATTTTGCATAGCTAAAATCTACCATTCTAGTGCATTATTCACTAATATTTTAGGCAAAATGTGTCAAAAAGGTTATATTTGCAGTTTTTCTTCAAAACAGCCTTCAGAAATTTACCTTCCTTTTTAAAAATTTATTTTATTTTATTTTATTTTATTTTATTTTGAAAGATTATGTATTGCACAAGCAAAAAAATTCGTATCCCAAAAGTTTATCCTGGAATATATTAATTATTTTTTATATATGAAACATATTTCAGTGTCCTTGTGACTTGGATTTAAGCAACGAACTCCATTTTTTTTTCAAATATCTTTCAAGAATGCGTTTTTTTAATATTACTATTCAAAAATCAAAAGCTGTTTTATCTGAAATAACATAAAAATAGACTTGGAATAATATAAAAATAACGTAGCGCCAGATTAACTTCTTAGACCTTTCTAGACAAAAAAAAAAGCTCTTTTTTAAAATGTTGTAATATTTTAAAAAACATTTTTTATTTTGATTTTTGGAAATTAAAAAAATGAAAAAAATATTTGTCTTTAAATGTTACTGATGCATTACTGCTGACAATCTTACAGTAATTTTAATAATGTAAAATTGGAATACAGATAGTAATAGAAAAGTTTTCTTATATTAGTAGTTATTCTTCGTACATGATTTTGTAGCATCTGTAAATGACAATAATGAAAAAAACTATTTTGTTTGACTATTTTCTTACAAATTTCTATGCTATTTTTATTGCTATTTTTATTGTTAAATTTTTATTGCAATTTAAAAACAACTTTAAATTGCCAAGTAGATAAATGAGGTGCTATTTAAACGTTGTTTGATAGACACGATAACTCTTTATTTTAATGATTGATGAGGATTAATATTAAATAATGAACTGTTAAAAATAAGGTGAATAATACCCGTTGTTTCTGCAAAAATTAAATACCGCTTTCACAGGGAAGTTCGGTAATCTGAGATAAATACAGTTTTATCAAAAACAAAAATTAAGATTGGTTCAATTTCAAAATAATACCATAAGTTTGTCATTAACAAGAGAATTTCAAAAATAAATATAAAAAAAAAAATTGGGGAAACTAAACGAAATTCAAAACTGTAATGTTTTTCACATCGCATTACTAAAATGTATCCATTATAATGTGTTATTCACTGTTGACTATACATAGCAAACAAATTAAAGAGATTACAGTTTACCTTCCTTGTTAAAAATGCAGCACAATTTATTTATTTATTTACTTATTTTGAAAATATACTGCACAAGATATAAGATTTCTATTTTTTCTTGGAATATTTTTAATTTAATTTTTATTTATATAAAACATATTTCAGTGTTCTTGTGGTTTTGATTTCAGCAACGTATTCTATTTTTTCCCCAAGTTCTTTTAAGAAAAACGTTTCTTTAGCATTACGATTTGGAAATCAAAATCTGTTTTATCTGGAATAACATAAAAATCGACTTGGAATAATATAAAAAGAGCGTGACGCCAGAGTGACTTCATACGTCTCACTGGACGAAAAAAATATTACATATTGTTTTTTCTTTCAATGTTGTGATATTTTCTGAAAACATTTCTTATTCACATATTTGGAAGTGAAAGAAAAAAATATGTGTTTTAAAAAATAAAAATCTATTACCAGCAAACACCGAAATATTTTTCTTTTTATTCGTAATATTATAAGTGATCATTAAGACAATATTAATACTATTTTAAAAATCATGAATCTACAGATTTTCAGAAAGAAACATATTCACACATATAGATCAATATTCATTTAAATCACATTTTTGTAGCATTTTCTTTCATAAATATGCATAACTCTAGAATTATATAAAACCATTTTATAGCGCCAGAGTAAATTAAAAAAAAAAATCTAATGAAAAACATTATTCGCTTAAAAAGTTGGTTATATAATGAGGCAAGTACGATAAATATTCTTGACAGCAAAATGCAAAATTCGTTTTCTTTTCTTTTCTTTTCAAATATCCCATCTAACGTCAAAATATTTCACACCGTATATTTTATGAAATAAATAATTTTTCAATCATTGTTGCATCTACTAAGAAACAATCTGTCATTTTTCTTGTCAGTCTCATGACATTGAATTCTGAACTTAGTGTAACACAATGAGAAATTTTTGAAAAATACATAAACATTACTTCATGCATACATCTGTGATTTCGCTTTTATGACGTACATTGTAGAATAAAATAAATTTATATAAAGCTTTACGACAATTTCCATTTATCTAAAATCATTTGTTATGTGATTTCTTTTCTTAGATAGATTTAAATCTACAGTTATAATTAAATAAGAATGTGAACTTTAATGCAATTCAAACATGCACTAAAAATGATAATGAAATACATTTTTGGACATGCAATAATATTTTTATTTATTTTTTTTAAATTTTCCCATTTAGAAAACGGATAGCTAACAAATCTTAAGTAAATAACTTTTCTAAAATATTATTTAACTCTAACATTCGATGAAAACTTTGAGCACTGGAGAAGGAATTATAAATACTTCCATGAAAAATCAAATCACCACCTCAGATATTGTATAAAATCAGTTTCAAATCATCGGTGTATTAGTTTTAAATCATATCCAGGAAATTAAAACTTTCTCCTAATTGAACGCTCTTTAGCCATGTTAGAAATATAACATAATTTTACAAAACGGTAGATTGGATTAAAAAAACCCTTTCGATAAGCTGCATGGAAGATGCAAACTATTTATGTTATTTTAGCCTGAAATATTTAATTACAGATGACTATCACAATTTTCTTAAACAATGTATAAATAGACACATTCTTTTGAGATTTGTGATGCGATCAAGGTCAGTTTTTCAATGATAAATTGTTCTCTAAATATAATAAAAATAAAAGAAACAACAATTTGCAAAGATCGAATGACCAACTCTTATCCCATATAAGAATATAAACTGTATGCAGCACCAGTGACTTGGCGTCAAAAACTGCATTAACCCATCAGCACACGCACCTACATTTGTAGCATTAGGGTACTCGCCCAAGATAATTCATACCTCATTTTATTGCTCTCTATATTTTTATCTAAATACGTTTTTTAAAAATAAATAGAATATTCTGTATAGTAAAAGATGTGATGGCTTTCATATTTATTTTCAGCTTTTATCGATGTTTCTATTAAAATCATATTTTTTGTTCTTTAAAATATGATTTATTTTACAAATGAATGTTAACTACATTTAATAAACTTCACCACGAAAAAAAAAAAAATCTGCATTTTGAGGACATCATAAAGAAATTCTGCAGATTTTTTTAAGGTAAAACTAATTCTGATTTTTTTTTTTGTGATTTTTGTTTAATTTCATAATAATGTAGAGATAATCTTAAAATTATCTTAATCTTCAGATAATCTTAAGATTATTTTAGTGAGGTTTCATGAATACATATAAATAGATTTTACATCACTCTTTTATTAAAATTATTTTAGCGTGTGCTATCCTGTAGCAAATGAACATATTGAAAAATTACTTCCATACACGAGTTGATTTTTTTATCCCTAGATCCATAATAGTAAGGAGGGATTCCCTTTCAAGAAGGAATGGGTGATCTAAGTCAGCCTTTATTTCATATGAATATTTACGTCTGCGTATGTATATCCGTTTCAAAACACCGTATACTTGTGCGTATACTCGTGTTTGTGTACAATTGCAAACCATGAATAAATCATCAAAATAAAATGTAACTTAATACACAAATGATTGGTAATCGTATAATTTTAGTTTCAAAGCAAAAATCAAAAGTTCAAAGCCAATTAGTAGCTTAGTAATTTCAAAGATAGTTTTGCGTGAGAAAAATCCTGTGTAAATTATTTTTTGACGCAGTACACGGAGCATCAGATGTTAACAAATTGACGAAGCAGACAATGATACACCTATCATCTGTAACAATTGATCAATGTGCGGCCAAGTGACTAGATGAAGCTATACGGTATTTACTTCACGCAAACTGTCTCCAGTGTCTATGAACGCCTGTTGATATTGCCTTTCGGAGACCACTCCTTTATTTCCGAGCAGTCCGATTCTCATCAATTGACTCCTTTCTAACTCGCATCGTTATGCTGCTCTTATGCTCTATACCAGCTGCTATTTCACGATAGCAAAGTTTCCTTCCCAAAGGCCGATTATTCCCTCCGTTAATTCTTGGGCATTTGTTGAGAAGTCACCTTCTGTCGTTGAAGAGGCATGGTTACTTTTCCTCTGACATTTACCCCTCACGTATAACTATAGCCTTTTATTAAAGTAAAACTACAACCAATTCTTTATACTTCTTCAGAAGCAGTCGAGACGGGCTTAGTATACTAAGCCCACGCAAACTTGGTGAATCTGAAAATGGAATTAATTGCATGACACACTATACTTTACATAAGCTGATCATCTCAGGTGAAAAATGCAATTCTTTCTTGATGTTGCATTTTTCAGAAATAGGGGTAGATAATAAATTTGTAGAAAACAACGCTACATATTTGTGTCCATTGGTTTATCAGCCGAGTAGCCTGCAATCCGGGTTTCTCCTGCTCGCCTAGCTTTGGCCTTTATAGGGAATGGAAGCTCGCTTGACCATTTCGGGTCTGGTGTGCTATTAATAGTAGATGGGTTTTAATTGATTATTATTTTGTTTTAATAAATACTTTTGTTACCATTTACTTTAGTAATGTTAGTATGTGTCTGTGCATTTACTATTTAAATTCATTAACACGTTCGCTGCCGCAGACGCGTCAGCGCGTGATTAGGCAATAACTTTAAGGGGCTACTCACGTGCCAGCGCGTGATGTGGGGTGATGTCCAATAGCCAGTCACGCGCTGGCGCGGGAAAATCTTTTACTGATTCTTTGTTATAAAAAGTAAATCAGCCGATCTGGGAAAAATACACTTCTACAGTACGGCATTAACTATCATCACATCTTCACGTAAGCGGCAGCGAATGTGTTAACGTTTAGGCATTAGTATTAATAGTAACAATAAATATTTGCATAATTCTCTTTGAAGCGTATGTATTTCTTTTATTTTAAACATACATTTCATAGTTTAAATTTAAGTTAAAAGTTACTTTTCTGAAACAATCATATGTAAAAAGCGCAAAAAGTATTAGAATGTTATAATATCCGTTAAATCTTGTTCTATTATAATATTTTCTTTTTATCTCCAAAAACTCTCATTTGCCTATTGCCATATGAGTATGAATTGAATATTACGCAAAACAATAACATTCATTATTTTTCAGACAATGAAATTTTCGTTAAACACTAATTAATATATTTGGATAGCAAGGGTTAATGTTATTAATGTAAAAGTAATTTTTTATAAAAAAGGAAACGAAATTCGGACCCTAAATTGTTAATGTCTTGCCTGTGGCAGCTATGTGAAATCTCTGCCTCTAGTTGCAAGTTACTTACCTAATAAAACATTAATTTTTTTTGCATTTTACAATCCAACTGAGCATTCACTATCTCTTTAGAGGCAAAATTACTTTTCCATTTACATTAGATCTCTATGTAAAAATTACTAAATTAATTATAAAATATATTATTAAAAACTTTTAACCGATACAAAAATTGTTCTAGATATCGAAAGTAAACCCTGAAAAACTGCATAAAAATTCATCTTTGAACTAACTTCTGTATTGAGATAATTGATTTACAAGTTAAATACGCGCTTAAATCGTGCTAGCATTCAAAAATATTGTTTAGATAAAGTGCAATACACTTCCCAACATTAATAAAATATGTTTGTGAAGATAATTAAAAACGTAACTAGATTTTTAAGTTTTGTCAACATGCACTTTTATCGACCTTGCATAATATTTTTCTTAAAAAAAATTTTTTTAGTATTTATATAATTATTTTTTCATTATCCTTGTGAGTATTCTTTAAACATAAAGCGACATTTTTAATGCAGTCTTAATAAGATCTCTTTTCGTAAACTATATATTTTTTTGCACCTGATGGAACGAAAATATTATTGCGTGTTTTAAACTTTACCGTTTTTAATTAATTCTGAAATTATCTTTAGCAAGGGTAAAACAAAATGCTGCATAATGATTTCTTAACACCAAAATTTTGCCAATGTCAGATTAAAGCTTTATACATATATATGTGTAATAATAAAAAAAATCGCCATTTTCCCGTTTCGACTTTGTTCCAAATTCTTATAAAAATGTACTTTTACTTATATTTCAGTAATATTCTAAATTTTAATTATCATCTAAATACCCCTTTTTCCTTAATTCGACGTAATTTTCTACTTATTTTTCTAAACAAATGAATAAAGTGAACATTAGATAGCAACATCTATTTTGTTTATTATCAAATAGATCACCGGTTCACAACATTTATTAATACTTGACCCACCTTTAAGTAAAAAAAAAAAAAAAAAAAATGCAACCCAAGTCATATGAAAATGTATTTAATACCAGTATGGAAATTGTTGTAGGATCTCCATAAGGTATCGGAATCCCTATCATACGTATAAGGCAAATTTTCAGAAGAAGAATACAGGTTCAAAAAAAAAGAACACTATATGTGATAGTTATGCAAGAATTATATAATCTATATGCAGGAATCACTATATGTATAAGTGGAACAATAATTAAAACAATTCATGCATTGCAAAGATAATAAAAAACACGTTTTGGCACTGATGTGCACCGATGAGTGCATTATATCCGACAAGAAATGAAAGAAAGTAAAAGCGGATGTTAGTATACCCACGTATCTCTGCTCAATAGCAGATAGCTGCAGGAAACACTATATGACCAAAGGTGACCGGCAACTTGCGATTTTAGACATTTTGTTAAGTGTATAGAAAAATTCACGAGGGGTTATCCTAAAACTACAGGTGTATAAACATAACAGTAAAAGTCCTATATTACCGTGAAAATGTTTTCCCGAAAACCTATCAGGGACAGTCAAAAAATTAAAAAAAAAAAAAAAGAATATATTTTGGGTAACAATATCAAAAGTAATGCAGCAAAAGCGCTCAAAATGTATATTATGATTAAGACATATTGTAATAAATTGTGTTCATATGTGTGTGGATAAAGTGTATACTCGTAGAAAAATTGAGGATTTTTATAAAAACAGTCCCAGATTTTACCAAGTTTTTTGCTTATAATTTAGAGTTCTTAATATTAAAATATAACCTTTTCAGAAAATATGAAAACAAAATTGTACACAATACCCTGTAATCAGAATTATAAAATAATGAAAAGTGTATGAAAAATTAGCAGATTTACTAAATAATGTTTCACTGAACGTTCGTGACTGCTATCAAAATTTCACTTGCATAAAGTTTTAGCTAAATGTATAGAGTAATATTTCTGAGAGTTTCATACGCATAAGTTGAAAACTTTGAAAATTACCGTCGATATAATAAGCTGAAAGTCCTTCGTTCACAAAATAAACAAATAAATAAATAAATAAATAGCTGTATCCAAATATATGCAATATTGTGTATTCTATATTGACACTAATCAATGGATATACGGATGCAGTGGTGAAGGGAAGTATTTACAATTTTTTCCGAAAAGTTCCATTAAGAATAAATTAAATCAGTGTGTTTTCATTGAAATAAAAAACTATAGTACTTTAAAGTACCTTTGGGACATAAACGGTTTTAAAGCAATCACACGTAAGTGCTCTACATGATGGACACACATACTTGGTGCTTATAACCCTACTAGAGGAAATTAGAAATACATCAATATAAACCAAGATGCAAAAAGATGGCCTTTTTAATAAATCCGAAATCATATCAACTCACGTCACCCGCGTCCAATAAGTTGAGCATTTTTGGAGCAATGAAATCTAAATAATAGATTCTCATAGACTCTTTGTATATTCTTATTACAAATGGACCTGATTTAAATACACTACTGGCCATTAAAATTGCTACATCATGAAGGCAACATGCTACAGACATGAAATTTAAACGACAGGAAGAAGATGCTATGATATACAAATAATTAGATTTTCAGCGCATTCTGACGAAGCAGGTGCCGGTAGAGACACGTATAATGTGTTTAAATGAAGAAATTGTTCAGTCGTTTTCGCACACAGAAATTGCATTTGAGCATTGTTGCCTGGTGAAAAATTGTTGTGATGCCTCGTGTTAAAAGGAGAAATGCGTAGCAGCATGTTTCTGACCTTGACAAAGGTCAAATTGTAGCCTACCGGGATTTAGGTTTTTTCGTATCGCAATAATGCTGCTCGCGTTGGTCGAGATCCAATGACTGTTCGCAGAATATGGAATCGATGAATTCAGGACGGTAATACAGAACGCCATACGGGATCTCAACGGTCCCCTATTACTAGCAGCTGAGAAGACAGGCATGTTATCCGTACGGCCGTAAAGGATCGTGCAACCTCATCACTAGCCCTGAGTCAAGAAATGAGGTTATTTGCAAAACAAGAAGTGTCTGCACGAACAGTTCGACGACGTTTGCAGTAGCATGGACTCTTAGCTCGAAGACCATGGCTGCGATTTCCCTTGACGCAGCGTCATAGACAAGAGCGCCTTCAATGGTGTGATCAAGGACGAACCTGGGGGCACGAATGGCGAGGAGTCATTTTTTCAGATAAATCCAGTTTCTATTTACTACACCATGATGGTCGCATTCGTATTTGGTGGCATCCTGGTGAACGAACATTGGCAGCATGCATTCTTCTTCGTCATACTGGCCCATCCCCTGGCATGATGATATGGGTTGCCATTGGATACACATCTCAGTCATCTCTTGTTCGCATTGACGGCACTTTGAACAATGCACGTTACATTTCTCATATTTTACGACCCGTGGCTCTACCCTTTATTTGAGACCTGCGAAACCCTACGTTTCAGCAGGATAATGCCCGACCGCATGTTTCCGGAATTGTACGAACCTTCTTTGATACGGAAAATTTTCGGCTGTTGCCCTGGCCAGCATGTTTCCCAGATCTCTCACCTATAGAAAACGTCTGGTCAATGGTCTACGAGCGACTGGCTCATAACCATACGCAAGTCACTACTGTTGATGAACTGTGGCATCTTGTTGAAGCTGCATGGGCATCTGTACCTGTGCATGCCATCCAATCTCTGTTTAACTCAATGCCCTGGTGTATAAGTGCTTTTATAACTGACCGAGGTGGTAGTTCTGGATATTGATTTCTCAGGATCTATGTAGCCAAATTTCTTGGAAATTTAATCACTTGTTATTTCTTTCATAACATATTTGTCCAATAAATGTCATTTTGTTATCTGCATTTCTTCCTGGTGTAGCAATTTTAATGGCCTGTAGTGTAAAAGATCAAATAACTCTTATTTAATAGTAAAACAGCTGACAACAAACTTGACATGTTGTTCCTTACAACGACTTCAAAATAATCGAATTTTCGAATAAAATAATTATTCATATAAGCGTTTTAAAATTAAGAATTTGGATGGTATTGAATAACAGTTATTATTAAGAAATAGGGAGAAAAATATGCTGTAAATTTTGCATAATTGAAATTAATATTACAAAGTAAAATTTATATATAATATTTTAATATAATTATACATATTTATATGTATATTTGTATATTACATAGTATGTTTAAATTTTAAAAAATCTCACATTTTAAAATGATGAACTTTTTAGTTCTTATATCATTTAAAATAGCGATGCACAACCTTTTTGCCAGAAAATCGTTTGACACCAGAATCTTTGAAAAGTGACGTTTATTTTCTTTCATAGCAAAGTTTCTGTCATTATTATAAGGAAAATTATTCTGCATAAAATTACTGGTATCAGTTTGGCCCGCGGGCCACAGGTTGTGGACCCCTAATTTAAAACAATCATTTAAAAACGCTTTTCTCTTGATTTAATTAAAAAATATATTTCAAGTGGTTATACTTCTGATTGAAATCAGAAATAAATAAATTAAAAAATGAATTCTTTTATAATTCTGCAAAATCCTGAGGGATTTTGCACCTCTAAAACTTCATTAAATTGAAAATTGAAAGTTATTCAGTCGTAACATAGTAAAAACTAAACTTAGAATAATGTAATTTAATCCGCTAAATCAATTGTTTAAACTCGTCCTCTACACTATTTCCAAATATATAAGTAAATAAATTAAAAATTGAAAATTGATTTCATTTAAATGTCTCATTTCAAGATAAAAGTGTTATATTGATATTTTCTTTACGAGATTTTTAAATATCTCAATCGGTTCAAAGGAAATTCAATTAGGAATGAGTATATTTTAATGACTTAGTCTGAAATACCATATTTCGGCTGAAATTAGTCATTATTTTAAAGGATGTAGAAAAAAAATTTAATCAATTTTGGATCGATAATTGTATTTTAAATAACAAAATACGAATATGCAATTTCAGCTGCTATAGAAATCTCACATTAACTAATATTTTATTGTTTAATTTATCTAGAAACAAGAAAAAAATATTTGAAACAGAAATTTTTTGTGTTTCTCATTAACAAATTTCCTTCAAGTGAACGATACACATGTCGATTAAAATTTTTAACAGAAATAAAATATTAACTTTATGTTAAGTTTAATTAGATTTATTATGCCAAGAATATTTATCAAAAAAAACATTTTCACTGTCTGAAATATAATAGTAAAAAAAAAAATCTTCTTAAATTTTAATTATTTAAAAAATCTCCAAGACTTTGAAATTTCTGTTTCGAGAAAATGTTTCTAATTTTTTTCTATTTTTTCAAATATATATATTGCCCAAAAAACGCACTACATGGGTCGCTCCTGTTTATCCCTATGATGAAAAACGAATTTTAAAATATATATTGTATATGTTGCGGCCAAAGCCCGAAACTGGCCAATTCTAGAACTGGCCGGTCAATACCAGAACTGGCCAGCAACGTTTAAAAATGACTGGCCAATGCGCGAACTGGCCAGATGCGATTGGCCAGTTCACGAAACAGATATAGGCACTCAGCTTAAACTTTTCTAACATAGCTGAAAGTGTCTATGAATTCAAATAGTTTAGCCGTCTGCCTCTCCGTGCTCTAACTCGAGTAAAGTCTCGGTTTAGCTTGTAATTGTTATATTATTTGATTTATGAATTAATTTCGGTATTGAAAAAGAATTGTGTGCTATTTTTGGTTAGTTTACTGGGATACACAAAAATATTTCGTTTCAATATAATCAATGGGAGTCGTTTTTACTTTGCATTTTAATGTTGTTACATAATCTTAGTTACAATAGAATTAGTACTTAAGCATAATTAAGATGGATGACAAACAGTTATCTAGTACAGTGTATGAAATATAGCAATTCCAGATTTTTTTGCAAGAAACAACTTCTAAGAGAAGTTTCATGACGGCCCCAGATCTAAAGGGTAATCTTAAATCCCTAGTCCGGATGTTGGCCAAAGCTTCCAGGTCAGTTCGCGAATTGGCCGGCTAAAACCCGAAATACGCTATTTATTTCATGTATTTCAAGTTTTTGCCAGAAAGCTTGGAAGCCAGAAAGTTTTAGAATTGGCCAGGTTCTGGGTTTTGGCCGTAACAATATATAACATTATAATATAGATATATACATATTTATATATATGTATATTACATAATATATTTACATAAGTTACAAAATTAATCTCGCATTTTAAATTGACGAAATTTTTAATTCTTAGAGCCTTTAAAATAATCATTTAAAAACGCTTTTCTCTTGCTTTAATTTTTAAAAAATATTTCAAGTGATTATATTTGTGAAGAAAATCACAGTAAAATAAATTGAAAAATAAATTATTTCTGCATCCTACAAAATCCTGAGGGATTTCGAAGCACTAAATCATGATTAAATTGAAAATTGAAAGTTATTCATTCGTAACATAGTGAAGACTAAACTTAGAATATAGTAATTTAATTCGTTAAATCAATTGTTTAAATTCGTCCTGTGCAATTGAAAACAGGTTTAATTTGAATAACTCATTTTAAAATAAAAGTATATTTATATTTCCTTTTCGAAATTTTTAAATACCTTGATTAATTTATAGGAAATCCAATTAAGGAATATATTATATAATGTATGTAATATATTCCTTACATATCCAATTAAGGTATATATTATAATACCTTACACTCCTGAAATATCCCTCTTTACCTGAGATTAGCCATTATTTTAAATAATGTTTTAAAAAAATAAATTAAACTAATCTTCGATCGATATTTATGTTTCAAATAATAAAAACGAATATACAATTCCGATCACTATAGAAATCTCACATCGAGTAAAATTTTATTTTTTAATTGATCAAAATGTACAAAAAAACTTATACAGAAGTTTTTTGTGTTTCTTACTAACAAAATTTCCTCGACGGAAAACACATGCTGATTTAAATTTTTATGAGAAATCAAATGTTAATATTTTTTAAAGTTTAACTAAGTTCAATATCCACATAATGTTTCAATCAAAAACCATTTTCGCTGTTAGAAAAATAATGATAAAAAACATTCTCCTTAAATTTTAAGTATTTAAAAAAATTCAAAATTTCTGTTTTCTTAAAAATGTTTTCAATTTTCTAATTTGTCAAAAATAAATAAATTTAAGCAGACAGTCTGTAAAAACATATTACTGAGAGTCTCTGCTCTATATTATTGATGATGAAAAACATATCTTAATGTTTATAATATGTAATGATTTATTAATTAAATTTAATATTAGTTTATCATGGAATATTGTGATTGAGAAAGAAAAATCAAACAGTTACATAAAATTGTAAAACATTAGCTAATATACCCAGATAAGAGGTTTTAAATTGTACGAGAATGTTTTACTAACGGTAAATTATTTCGGTAGCATTCAGCATGCGGCCACAAGAACAAAAAATGATGGAATTTTGCTCATATATGAGGAGCCCAGAAGCCAAGGGGTACAAGTGACAAAATGTCGATTTGGAGTAAATTGAGTTTAAAGATAATTAATGTTAAATTGGAACATCAATAACAATTGACTAAATTGAAATAGGAAACATCTGCTTGTTGCATTCTAATCTTTGAGCTCTCATTTCAATAACTATTAAAAAAATAGAGTACAATTTTCTTTAAATGTATAATTAATCAATATTGTTTGTTTTTCGAAAAAAGTGGTTTATCTCTATAACTCCCTAAATAATCAGAAAATGACATATATCTCTTTACCTGAAATGAAAAAAGCATATTTCCAGATACCCTGTGCACATATCTCAATTTTTTCAATTTTGTCACTTATACCCCTTGGCTTCTGGGGTCCTCATATATGGTAGACAGTGAGGCGGCTTACAATCACCTCTTCGAGTTCAGAGCTGAAATTCCAGAATTTGTTAAAATTAAATTAGTATATTATAATGCAATCGGTCTGTCAAGTCATATCTTTGTAGAGAACACCTGAAAACCCAGATTCAGCTTTTGACTCGTAGGTTTACCATTATGTTTCCTGCTCCCAGTTCTTCATGTTTTCATACCATTAAGTACAGAAAACACAATGGTAATACTTTGAGTCAATCGCTAAAATCTAGTGTTTAAGTGTTTTCCGCCAAGATATGACTTAGCAGACTGACTACGTTTTAATATGCGATTCTAGTTTAAACTAATTCTGGAATTTCAGCCATGAAGTTGATGAGGTGACTGTACATGCTGCCGCTTCAAAGTCTATGGAGGAGAATTGGACTTGTGGTATGAATTTACTGACATTTAGAATTATAGAAAATTACAGTAAACAGTTCATTGGAAGTTATATTAGAAACGGAACTGGCAATGTGGGAAAATACTAACACAAACTAAGAAAATTGAGTTTTTATATATTTCCCACAATATAATTGTGTTTGAGTAGCGGTCAACAATATTTTTATGATTTCTACAGATATGAAATGCTTTAGAAATTAGTTAAGTACATGTTTAGAATTGGGTCGAATATAATTTTAGGGGAGCTAAAGTAAAAGGTGTGTTTAATCTGTTAGTATTTTATTTTTAATAGTTGATATGTTGGATTTTTGTGTATGAAAATCTTGCTTGCATTTTTGAATTTAACATTTTCAACAATTTTTTATTTCTCCAGTATAGAAAAAAAATTCACTACCAATTAATGATAGAACTATCATGGATATTTTGATGAATAAACCTTAATCTCGAATCCGTTTTGACTCAATATATACTGAGAAGATCCCCTTGTTCTTTAAACAAATGTCTATATTCTGAGTGCTACTTAAACTAGTTTGTAATTACTTAAACGTTACAGGAACCCAAAAGGTTATTTTAGCTGCTTACATTCTACTGCCCTATTTATCGTCATAATTGTAAAATATAAGTTGTTTAAATTCATATTCATGCAGATGAATCCATATCTGCATATAGGTATGTAGAAAATATATGTTTTAAACCATTTTTTCGCAAATTATAATCGCAATTTCAACTAAAAAAAAAGTTGAATACTTTTTGAATTCATTTCAGATAAGATAAATGATTATTAATGTATTAAAATGTGCCTTATTTTCAGGTTTAAATTATATACCGGATTTCTGAAATAAAAAGAATATAGTAAAAATATTTCCCTTCATTGATTTTTTCTTACGCAATTTGGCTTGAATAAAATACGTCAAAAAATGAGTAGTTAATACGTTTTGTTTTGTTTTCCCATCTTACTCTTGAATGAGAATGGTAAGGTATATAACCTCACAATTTCACTCGGCATGTATCACCTCATACTGTACCCCGCGGGGTTTTTAACAGGTCACGCCTTTTGAAATTTTGTCTCAAAATTTGTGCGTGGAAGATCTAATAGATGTACATGCGGTGAATGGAGATCTCCAAAGCACGATAATTATGAATCTATAATCTCTGCACACTGGCATAATCAATATTCAGACACGTTCCATAACAGATAGATATAAAACATTTTCTCAAGACACACATTTCTAATCAAATCCTCCAAAAGCATACCACACATCTCCAAACTGACAAGATAGTTATTTTACCCAATGCAACTCCCATTGTAACGTATGCAACAGATACTTATGATAGTACATTTTTCTCTCGCGGTACCGCTGCCTATAGATGTTGTGATAGAGTATGTCTCCTCGTGCACAACCCACACTATTAAGTAATTTATGTTAGGTAAGCACTGCTGTGCAGCACACCATCCTCAATTGAATTTCAGGAAATTCAGCACAAGATCAGGGGTGAGATATGTTCTCGTTATATTATCAAGGATTTCGTTCGATGAATTCCTGATGATTCTGGTCAGAGGCCATTGTATATTATACAAAATCGTCTGTCGCACTATCGGCGAATTCAGCTTCATCTTAAAATCTATATATTTAAAACACCTGGCTGTTTTTTTGGTCATCAGCCCTGAGCTTTCTACTGGCCCGATTTTGATAATTATTTTTTTAAATGAAAGCTGGTAATGTGTAGATGTGCCCATTCTGGCTAATTTTTAATTTATTTCAATTTTTATATTTTATTTTTAATTTTAAAAGCTTTTTCCTGACATTTCTTCTAAACAGTGGCAACAGGTTAAGCTTTTCTCAAAATTTATTTTGTTTCATTATTTTCCACCAATCAGGAGCTTGATCTCATCGGTGAATGTATAATCGCATTAAAAAAAAAAAAAAAAAAAAAAAAAAAAAAAAAATGTTTTTGTAAAATTTGATCATAATAAAATGATTGCACATAGTTATTCGTTGCAGTACACAGATTATTTAGTGAATAATATTATTAAGTATAATGTAAGTAAAATAACAGAAGATAAACTTAAATAAAATATAATGGCTAAAGTGAAATTTTGTCGATGGAGAAAATGTCGTCATACAGAAACCAGATAAATTTATTCCATGAATATAATATACATTGTTATAGCTGTGTCAGTGATGATGTCATATTCACTGACTTTAATTCCTGCATCTAAATAAAGTGAACTTCTATTAATTTAAAGGTCAGTGGTGTGCACAAATGAAAATATTTCTATAAACTGCGCCATTTCAATTTAATTATAATGAATATTTTATGAAACTAAAGAATTCTGAAACAACTGCTTAAATCACGCTTTTATTTAAGAAAAGATGAGTATTTCTGAAGGTGTAAATGATGTCATATCAGAAAAAAAGAATAAAAGCTCTGATATGCCGGTATTACTATATTTATATCTTACATGATATCAAAAAATAATTGAAATCAATTCATTGTATTAAATTATAGAAAAAAAATCTGCATTTCAGCAACAAATACAAAAATGTTATTCTTTTTAATAACAGAGATATCGTTTTTTTTCTTTTTTTTTTTTTTTTCATTGCCATAACAATAAAATTAATTTTTATTTTAAAGTTCATGGGGGATACAAACCAATCAATAAATTAAATTTATTGCAAGTGCTGTAAATATGTAGTGGGTTGGTTAGGCAGTTTAATAAGTTCCTGTTTCTATTATAATTAAAATGTTTCATTGACATTATAATTATTGTACAGTTATCAAGCGATATTTAAACGGAGAAAAAATAAACTATGCAGATATTTTTGAATTCATCTTTCGGGATATTATATTAACTTCCTAAATAATTTGGCATTTAAATAATATTTAAGGTTCAGAAACCGCATTAAAAAAGATTTGTAGCTGAAGTTAAGTCCAACATAATAATTTATCAGTTGTTTTCCTTATTTTTTGTTATTTTCTGAAGTTTGAGTATTTTCATCATGAAAAGCTGTTATCCCTATTTTAAGAGGTGACAATTGTTTATTTCGCTCAGTATTTTACTGTCTCTATTAGATTGATATATATCATACCTAATATATATTCTTTTCCGTCGAGTTTCGACGGGTGCAGCTAGTTTTATTTAAAAATATATATTTTAAAAGTTACCGGTTTGAACATCCGTGCTCTGTGTATTTGGTCTCCTCGTCTAAGTACTTGTGATGGCAAATTCTTATTTTAAATTTCCTGTTAAACATTAATTGAACTCTACAGAAAATTTCGCGTATTATTATTTTTATATTCTGAAATAGAATTGAAGAAATATAATAATCATATATACAGAGAGTTCTAAGAACTTCCAAAATATATTGTTTGTATCTTTTTAGTTCAAACCTAGTTATGCATAGATAAAAGTAATAATAATAAAAATTGTTAAAGTAATATTAAAAATATTTTTAAAAATGCAATATATTTTACAATTAAAAATATAATATAATATTTTTTTTTTACACTTTCCCTATACAATTACTTTTAATTTTTACCTGTAATTTAAAATTACCAGACTAACGTGCTTGATAAATGTTCAAATCATCTAAAAAATAAACATTTTGACTTCTTGAAATGAAAGATTTTACTGGTGTAAGAAATATTTTATTATTCAAAATGGAGCTAACGTTTTAATGTTTGAATTAAATTATCTCTTGAAAGTTTGTTATCCCAAAAATGTATGATTTATGCGAAATTGAATGTCAACAATAAATCACTGCATTTTGAAATCATCTAACTAAACATGAAATGCAATTTAAACTAAACATGAAATGCCATAATTCCATTCTATGTAATTCTTAACGCTGTATACTGCGTTAAACCGATTCATTTTAAGATATATTGACTTTTTCGTCATTTTCAAATTCCAACTTTTCCAGTGAAGTTAGTTAACCTCTAGCGAAGGATTTAAATTGAATTTGAAAACTATTTTTTAAATATTTTATGATAGAAGTGTGATTTGAATTGAATTTTCTGTTATAAAACATTTGTAAATAAGCCAATAAATGTAAAAAGAACTCCGATATTAGAAATAATAACATACCATTTTGTTTCTAATATAACTGAGTATAAAATTATTTAATTGTAAATGTCAAATGTATCATTAGAATTACTGCAAGGACCAAAGCTAATCCTACGGTAATTTTGCTCACAAGAATTTTTTATTTATTTACTATCTTTAAGTTTTATTTACCACATAATTTTGTGTATCAGCCGAGTATATGACTTTTCATCGAAAAATTGTCCAAAATCGTAAACCCGTATATAAACCGATGTTAAAAAATGGTGAGGAATAATTATTTATTTTAATTGAAACGCAATAGTTATTTTAAGAGGGTATTTAAGTTTATAATTTGTTTGCAATTAAAATTTCATTTAAAACTTCGTACGATTATGTAAAACAAAACTTTTAAAGAAAATGTTATTCATTCGATATGAGTTAAAAGATATTAAAATACTGATAAGTATTTTAGCGAAGCTATCTTAAAGTGGCTGTAATATTAAAGTTCCAACATAAAAATTAGTGATTTTTTTCTTTTTCTCTTTATCAGGCTGATTTTTTATAATAATTAAATTGTTCTTTCTTTTAATGTAAGAAATAAATCATTGTTGGCTGCCAACTGTCCATACATAATGATAAAATATAAATGAAAAATGAAAAATAATTGATTTTTATAGATATAGAAAGACAACAAGTATATATGGTACAAAAAAATATTTATAATTAAAAAAATGCATGACGTATCTTAATTAAACATTTTTCTTCATGAAAAATGGTTGTTGCCAAGACCTTAATTAACCTAACTTACGAAACCATTCCTGATAACATTTAATTAAAATTAATGATTAAATTTTGAATGAAAAATAGCTTAGCCAAAGAAGAAAAAATGACTGGGGAACTCCAGAGATTCTTTATAAGAAAATTTAATCGATTATGCTATTTTAAAGATAAATGAAGCCATTTCGCTTCTCAGAAAGTAAAAAGAAATTTTAGGAAGCCTTCACTTTATTAAGAACAATTAAAAATATTGCATAAATTGTGAAGTGAAATTCACAGTCTTAATAGATGCTATGGATAGTTGATTGTTCGAATGCAAACATTTATTAATAAAATTTCGGTGATTGACTCTCTATATCACTACACTGTAAAAAAATCTGTATTTTTTTCTTTTACAAATATACAGTTACAGACAATGAAATGCTTACTAAACCTTTATCTGTACACTGTATGAAAAATATATGCAAATCTACAAAACTGGTTTTTGTAAAGCTACAGAAAACTATAGATTTACAAAATAATCTACTAAATTTATCGCAATCTTACTGAAATATTATCTGGGACCTTTGTTGAAGTTGCATAAAATATTCAAAGTATATCAGTTACAAAAAATATTCTAACAAGGAAGGTCTCCATATATTGGGCATACTCAGAATATTTTGAAAAAAAATACGAATTAAAGTACTCATGTAGGTAATAAAAGATCAGTCAAATTTAACGGCGGAATTACAATAGGAGACATGTAAAAAATAAAATACTTTGGAATAATTGGCATGAAAAGCTGAAAGCGACGCGCGATATGGCGAGCAGCGCATTTCCTCGCCAAAAGCAGATTTGACAAAAATGCCTGATAAATTAACTTGTAGAGTGTTCAATATTTAATGAATTTAAACTTAAAGTCAGTTAGAAATGTTCTAATCTTCTCAGTTTTCTGAACCATTTTTTGTTACCTTTCATATTTTTTTTTATTTATATTGGGAAAATGTATCTGTTACAGGAATTTTTGTTGTCGCCGTTACATAAAAAGTTCTAGGAATCCCAGTTTCTGAGAAAAAAATATTAGTAACTGTATAATTTTCTTTAGTGTAATAAGCCAATCATCAAATAGAAAATGCGCTCAGAAATTTCAGTTTGACTTGAACAACAAATAATGTCACTATAATTAAACATGTTCAATATCGAATGACATACATGCAAAAGTTAAAAAATAAATTAGTCAGAATGTTTACAAATTCATTAACAGGTAAATCGTGATTATCAATCAAAATGCTTGTATTAACAAATCTTTTATAAAGTTAAAAGCCTACATAAAAATTTTGTATTTATGAACAGTACAAGAACTGTAGAAAAAAATCTGTAATTTTACTGCGATTGATAAAACTTGCTATGTAACGGTAGCAGCAAAAATTTATGTAACGGAATCATTTACATAGCCTTTTGCTGTTACTGTAATAATCGGAAAAATTTATTTTCTTCACCAAGATCAGCTCTTCCCAACCTGGGATTACGCATACCCCTTGGGGATACATGAAAATAATATCGGTAACGGTGGAAATAATAAAGTTGATTTAAATAAAAACACATAAGGAATATTGATAGTTTTAGATTAAAAAGTCAGTCTCACCTGAAAATCCAATATGTTATACTCAAAATAAGGGAAAAGGGCCGCTATAATTAATAATTGATAAGGCAATGTCTATAGCTTCGCTCACTGATATTTATTGCATGTATATTTATCACCCCCTTCACAATCTTCTCCCAAACTTTAATAATTTTTTTATTCTTCCGAGCATAATATTAACTAGTATTAAAAAATGCTCTGACGAGCACCAAAAAAGGTTAATATGTTTTTAAAGTATGAAAAAGTGTTTGACAAGAGCTTCTAATTGAAAAAGAGAAAGGACAAGGGGTCCCTTCTTGGCTGCAATTCACTGTCAATGCTAAATTTGAAAAAAACATATTTGCGCTTTTTCCATATAAAAGAAATCAGTCATTGTTACGATAAAATTGTATAGTGTAAAGGCATAATTAGAAAAGACGAAGGGTGATTAAACATGAATGTAATGCAAAACAGGGCCAAAAACCATAGTTCCCGCAGCCAGTGTTGAATTCAGATACTTTTCTCCGGGAGGGTTTTCTGTGGCTTTAATAGAATAGAGTTCTAAGGGGATCATACTTTTTTACCAATAAAAACACAAAATCTCAAATTTTATTGGGAGGGGGGGGGCATTTGATACCTTCGGGAGGGAATGTCTTCCCGGCCCACCTCCTGCATTCAACACTGCCTGCAGCGTATCACATTCACATAGTACCACCATAAACTGTCGCAGTGTAAAACAGCACAGAAAACTGATTTGTAGTGCAGTTGATGCAGAGTCAACAATGCAGTTAACATGTAAAGCATGATTGAAAGTTTTAAGCAGATTTCTTTTATATGGAAAAAGCGCAAATATGATTTTTTCAAATTTGGCATTGACAGTGAATTGCGGCCAAGAAGAGACCCTTTGTCCTTTCTCTTTTTCAATTAGAAGCTCTTGTCAAACACTTTTTCATACTTTAAAAACATATTAACCTTTTTTGGTGCTCGTCAGAGCATTTTTTAATGCTAGTCATTTAAATTTTTTGATAATTATATATTGAATATAAGAAAACCTCAGTTGCTTTTAAATATTCCCAGTACTTTTTCTCATTTCGCTCAATATTAAACTATTTAATCAATGGGCAAAAAACGTGAAAAAACGAAATTAATTTTAATTTATTCGTACAGAAATTGACAGATTCAATTAATTTTAGATAATACATATTTTGTAGAAAAATAATGCGAATAGAAATTTTTATTCTTTTCGCATAGGATTTGTGGCATTCTTATTTACTTGTTTTAAAAATCAGATGTTATAAATATGAAATATTTCCGCCATTAGCGCGATTTTTGTGATCATGACACCCAAAGGTCGGTAAACATAACTTTATAGTCAATGCACATAAAAACGAGTTTTCCCATTTAAATTAAAAAAAAAATTAAGTAAAATATTTTTATTTCTCCTTCCTGATATTTATTGGAATAGCTTATTTTACTTATTGAATAATATTCTAGGACATTTTCAGGGAAATTAAAGGTTAAGTTATCTTCCTTGGAGAAAGTCGCTCGAAATACAGCCTTAATAGATTTACGTCAAACCAAGGATGAAAATATATTGAAAATTCATTTCTAATATTATTTGTAAAATTGACATTGAAATCACCAGCTATAATTAAATTTTTATATAATATACAGTGGAACCTCAGTTCACGATCCATTCTTGTATCTGAATTTCTATATGTGATATAAATTTTTGGGCGCTCTATCTCAAGAACTAATGCATGGGATTAAAAAAAATTATATTCAGGCAACGCCGACTATATAGTACCGGCCAAGCCATTTCGCGAAAAACCGCCGAAAAAGTGAAGCTGGATTTAGCTTCAAACCTTGAACCATTTCATTGAACCACGTGTAAGTTCACGTGACGCAAACTCTGCCCAAATTAGCATTGAATAAGCTGCTTTCTGTTCTGTGCACATGTTTGCACACGTGTCATTGTTTTGGTTCAGGGTTTACATGATTGGTCTGAATAACTTAGGCAAAGTATCAGCGTCCTCTGGCGGGAGACTTCCTACATTAATCTCAAATAGACAGGCCTTTAGTTCTAGTGGGCCATGATTCAGGTAATCCCTGATATAAATTGATGCTGTTTACATTTTGATTTAAATCGTTCAACAGATGGCTTAATCGTGTTGCATTTTTCATTATTTTCGCAGTAGTTCTATCTCGAGAATTAACGCACGGATTTTCATCAAACATCAAATTCAGTTAATCTTTATATGAATTGGCTTTGTTTACGTTTTGGTTTCAATAACCGAACACATGGCACTGCTATGCTGATTGTTCCGATTACCAAAATATCTCTATCGCAGAAATTAATGCACAAATTGTCATCAAACTTGAGATTTAGGCACACTTTGATTTAAAATTGATTTATATTATTGCTCATTGCGTGTTTTGGGTAAATCTCCCGACAAGTGTCGCATATATGCTGTATTTTCCCCGATATCCGCAACAGTCCTATTTCAAAAACTAATGTTCGGAATTTCATGTCTTTAGAATCCTCACGGTGAGCATATGACTGTCATTTGATTTTGGCACTGTAATAATGAATTTTGACGCTTTAAATGCATGAGATAGAAAATAGTTTTGGGGTTACCATATCCGACTAGTTCTTTATCATCAGAGTAATCGACGGTTCATCTACACCGTATTGTTTAGCTATCATCGACCACTATCATCGTTCATAAGTTTTGTCACTACTTCTTTTCATAATTGATCAGTAATTCGATTAAGCTTCTTACTACTGCTATCACTAAACGCTTTTTCATTCTTAGAAGTCATAATAAAAGCTAAAATTTTCGCGAAACTGATTAAAATTTAAACAATAAATTAAATTTTTTACTGTACTGAAGGTCAAAAAGCACTCTGATACGCGCACTTTACTCCAAACTTGACCTATAACAAGAGTTATGTGAGGGTTGCCAACTGAACTATTCGACAGCTTTGGTCGCGAATCCAGCTATCCTACGCCGAAAGAGTAAAATTTTGATCACAGAAGTTGGTCATAAACCGAACTTGTCAAAAACAGAGGGGGCCGTAAACCAAGGTTCCACTGTTTTTTGACCGATAAGTTTGCAAATATGGCATTATTTATATATTCAGTGGCGATGATCATTATGCAACTTGGCGATTTAGCCGATTAAATTTGCGATTTCAAAGTAGCGTTTGTTAATAACGGAAAATTCAGAATTTCTATTAGAAAAATTAGGATAATTACTATAATTTTTATGCACGGTTTTAAGTAAATTGTGATTTTTTTTCATAATTTGAAATTTAGTTCATTTGGAAATAGAAGGGAGAGAGAAAGTATATGTTTGCAATGCTTTTTCGACAATATCTCAAACAAAAATACTTTTAAGTGACAATAATTGCTGATCGTAAATGTTACATTCACTTCACACCATCACAAAAGTTTTTTACATGACCATGTGTTTTTTTCATTTGTTGCTTTCCTGGCACAGATGCCATATATACACGACATTGTGCGATATTCTTTTAACGCCAATTTCGCAAAAGCTTAGTTTTCAAATTTCAATTACATACATATATATTAAGGTACTACTTAGTTATCCCGTCGATCAATTTCGCCAAACTATACAAATTGTCAAACTCATAGCGAAATTATACATATAGACATAATTTTCATTTTAAATAACACAAAAAAATAATTTGTAGAATCTTAATAAAAAATACAAACTCCAAATAAAAATCCCTTAATGGCGTTTTAAAGACGTGCATCCTATTTAATGTCATTGGATTCAACATTCACGATCATCCATTATTGACAATATTATAGTTTGGCGATGGTTTTTTGGTCGAAGGGATAAGTAGTACTTCTATTAACTATTTTCTATTATTTTCAAAAGAAAATAATGAATAAAAACCGGTGATAATTGATTATCCCTTCGACCAAAAAATTATCGCCAAATTATAAAATTAAATGCCAATAACGGATTATCATAAAGGTTACATTCAGTTTACATTAAATAGGTTGCCGATGTTTGTTATGCCATAATATGATTTTGAATTAAACTTTTTATTTGTACTTTTATTGATGTTTCAGTAATTTATTTCTTCTTTCGATATTTAAAATAAAAATTATGTCAATATGAATTACATGGTGAATAAATTGATGATTTGTAAAATTTAGCGAAATTGGTCGACGGGATAATCAAGTAGTATTGAAAAGTTTAATCAATAACTACAGAATGAAACGATTTATAAAATTTAACAAAATTAAATAAAGGTAAATACATATATTTTTTAATAAACATTAGCCCGGTTATCTTATCAGACAAAGTAGCAAAATTTTCGTGCCAACTAAGTACCCTAATGTATATTTGACATTACATCCCTATTTAAAATCAATTGAATGCTATTTAAGATATGGACAGAATGAAGTTTTTGTTTTACTCTATATCTTTTCCTTGTGTAAATGAGGATGTTATATGATCATAATTAAAAAATCTTACATTTAGTTCCTGAAGAGAAATTTTGGTTTTCCCAGATACTTTTTTCCGATGTACTTGTTTTTTCCCCATTTTTTTCTACTAGTAAAATATTACTTCTCTGTTATCCCGTCAACCAATTTCACCAAATTATACAAATCGCCAAACTAGCCAAATTATACACATTGACATAATTTTTTATTTTAAATAACGGAAAAAGAAATAATTAGTAAAATATTAATAAAAATACAAGCAAAAAGCTGAAATAAAAATCGCTTAATGACATTCTAAACACGTGAATCGTATTTAATGTCATTGAATGTGACATTCACAATCATCCATTATTGGCATTTAATCTTAAAATTTGGCGATAATTTTTTCGTCTACGGGATAACCTAGAAGTACCCTAAAATTCAAAATGTTAGGACACTCGAGAAAATCATCCCATGGTCATATAAATGCATGTTATTTGAAAAAATAATTATGTATTCGACCAAAAAAATAATAACATTGCGTTCACAACTTTATTATTTAAAGAACTGAAACTAAAAGCTTCGCAATAAAAACAAATAACTATGTTTTTCACGTGATTTGTTTAATTTGAATGAATTATGATGCATACATGAGAATTTTTATATTAAACTTGGTGGCAATGAATAAAAAAAACTACAATCGCAACAGCAAAAAACAATATTCAACTGGAGGTTTAAGACATAAATTCGATTTTCTCAGAAACCGTCAAACATACAAAGATGAAAAAAAAACTGTTCTAAGTTTTATCAAGACGATAAAAAAAAACCAGAAACGAAGTTAATCCATCCATAATAACGTTAGCTATTGCTTGTTGAACTTTTCGTCTTTATTTTCTCGTCAAAAGTTAAATAAAAAACTACAGTAAACTGCAATAATTTTTTGAATGCTATCATTTTATTCGTCTCGTCGAGTTCTATCTTTTGAAAATAAAATCATTGTCGTACGTCAACTGGTTCGCTAGAAATTTCGAAAAGACGTTCGCATTTTCTATTTCTTAAACATATTATACCAAACGCTACCGCGTTTGCTATGATTAAAGATCGTCTAAATTACACCAGGTCTTCTTATTTTAATGTCTTTTGTAAAAAAAATTTTGAGTAATTATCATGGTATGATTATTAAAATTCTTTTTTATGCTACTTTGATTTTTTTTATAATGTTTTGATAATATTATAAGAAAAACAATATCAACTTTAACCTCTTCGCTACTGGCGATTATTACAGTATTTTTAATTATTACTGAATTATTTCTTCTCTCGTTTGACTTCAGAACAAGATTTTTGTTTTATTTTCACTAGCTCGAATCTTAGAATTCGAAACATATTATTCTTATATCGAAATTTCATTTATATTTGAGTATCATTAATAAAGTGGGACAAAACTGATGTACCCATTTGGGTACTCAGGGACTGAAGAGGTTAAAATTACATGTGACTCATTATAAAGAAAAAGAGAAGTTGAATGGAAGGAAAAAGAAGGCGAATTTATGAGAAATGGGGGTATTTCGATATTAAAAAATATAAAGTAATTCTTCAATGTAATTTCATTTAAGTATTATATGTTACAAATTCAAAAAAATCGTTACTATTTTTGAGAAAGTTTATCTTTAACAAGATAAAGATAACACTTCATAATAATTGCATTTATAATTCAAAAAATCTTATTGTAATTAAAGCATGTGTTTTGTCTCCGTATAAAATATTTTGTTTTAATTCAATATCATATTTGTAAAATATAATTATTTACGCAGGTCTTTTTTTAAAGGGTACGTAGTGCATAAATTAATATACTTACAATTCAAATGAATGCTTGTTATGCTTCTCAGATTTTGTGAAATTTAAAATAAATTATCATACGTCCATTCAAATATGGAGGGAAATACAATATGAAATTGATTTATTAATAACTTTGTTATGCCACTTCAAAATTAATCTTTTCGAAATCAGCACTAAATCAAAAATTAAAAGTAACTCGAGCATTGTATCTAGGAAATTAAACTTTCAGTGAGGTATAATAATGGGATAAAAGGAATTGCTTTAAGTCCTTCAATTATTTAAATTCAAACATTTAGATAGACGGACGTTTTGTGTGCATAAGGAGAATGAAAGTAGAATTCAGATAAGTTTCTAAAATATTAAATAAATATTTGATAAATGTCTAAACTTTCACGTTAAAATTATTTGAAAGTGGGCAGTATATGATATGTGCAAAATCATAAATTAAAATTGTTTACACCGGAATTATTTTTGAAAACTAATTTTGAATTATAATACTTCAAGTTATTTCTAAAGTAATATTTAATTAAGAAATTCGTGTAACCTGATGGAGTACAATATCGTTTCTGAATAAAAATATTTATCTTGATCAAATTATTGGATTTAGAAAATATAAGATTTATAAATCATATTTGTCAAATCCCTGTAAAATTTTTCAAGATAGATTGAAACATCTTTAAATATTTTTCAATAACTGTGTTCAATAGTAGTACATGTCAAAACTTTAATTTCACCTTCCATTGTGCGTTAATCTTTAAACTAAACATAAAAGTCCAAGCTTAAATTAATTATATTAGTCCTAGCAAAAATCCATAACTATTAATTTTCTGGATTACAAGTCAAATAATCACAAATTCAACTACCTCCCTAGTTGCAATTTTATTACTAGAAGACGCATATGCAGGTCATTAATAAAATATTTAAAAGTTAGTTTAACTGTACTCTATAAATAATTCAAAATCAAATAAATTTAAAACAAGTCGAAAATTGCACTTCAGATGTAGCAAATCTGGTGCGATCATACTATAACGAAGTTCTAAAAAAATATCGTATTTCGGATACAATGCTGTATCCGAAATATTTTGCGTGTCCCTGTAAATACTAAATAATTTCTATTGTACAGGAAGTAAGTTTTTGTAAACCTCAGTAATGTATATCGATTTCATAAAATGTGAAATAGATTAAAATGCACCCCAATGTTTCCCTCTATATCAATAATGTAATGTAATACTTTCGCGTGGCCTTGTATATAAGTAAAAAATATTCTTTGAACCACAGATTATACAGAATACATATTTTAGTATATATTTGATAGATTTATATGAATTCTATTATGCTCCAAAGAGGGTAATATCATTAAAATGAACTTGAAACTTTTTTTCCCCATTGACCGTGGTGCAGCAGAATCATTTTGATTGTCCATGTAATTGAACTATACATCCGATTTTCTTAAAATTTGAAATGACTCTAAAAAAGTATGTAATAATTATATATTTATATATATTAAATTTTAAATGATTCGATTCGGTAGTTTTTCCATTGTTATATGCAGACAGACGGACGGATTGAACGACGAATATAGGTGCTACGTATTTACATAATTACGAATGCACCTAATAATAATAATGATGATATACAAAATTACAAAAATATTAAACTTAGGAGAAAAAAGAATACACCTAGACGATGGGATATAATGGAGCCATACATGGTCGGAAACAATATGATACAATAGAGACGGCACAAAACGTAAGAAAGGAAGGACTCAAACAGAACGAGCAAAAAAGTTTATATTTCTTAATTTTTAATACAGGAAAAACCTAAAAAACAGGATTGTTTTGAAAGAAGGTGTTCGAATTTCTGACCTCGCGCCGTAATGCAGGCCTTGTATTTATAGTGAATGGAAGGTCTAGTGTTCTCAAAAATACTGATTTTGTCACGGACTTACCCAGCAGTTATTACAACTCATGCAACAAGTTTCTCAGCCTTTTAACACGTTCGCTGCCGATCTCGCAAAAATGCGTGATATGGCGCCACCGTCAAGGGGCCACTCACGCGCCAGCGCGTGATGTGGGATGATGTCCAATAACCAGCCACGCGCTGGTGCGGGAAAATCTTTTACCGATTCTTTGTTATAAAAAGTGAATCGGCTTCTGGGAAAAACCCACTTTTAGAGTGCGGCATTAACTATCATCACATCTTCATGTAAGCGGCAGTGAACGTTTTAATGGAGGTTTCGCACACCAATGTCTTATCGCCAAAGCTATGCCAGCTTTTTTTTATAGTAAGAGTAAAAATCGTGTTTTCCTAACCTGTTTGTACATCAATACAACCTTCTACTTATGGGTACTTGTTTTTACAAGTGTGAATTGACACCAAAACAATCCCTAAAATTCGTGGTACTAAGAATAATAACCATATTTTGTCACCTTCTTGATATCTTTCTTTGTGTGTGTGTTTGAGTCGCCACTACATCGATCGCCTTGGGAACGTTTCTGGCCCTTCATTGCCATGTGATTTCACATCGTCTAGATATACTTTGTCTCTCCTAAAAGCTTCTAAATGCTGTGCTGAAACACTCTGTATACAATTAAATTAAATTTTAAGTACCGAAATTTCCGGATTATATTTTACGGATCAAACAATTATGTTTCGACCAAAACATTTTATTTAATAATTTAACTTAACGTCCTCAGATCTGATGTATCTTATAGGATACTTTTTTTTTACATTTTAATGTATAAAAAGAGCTTACAGCAGATATGTACGAAATGAAAAAAAAATTAAACGTAAATAATTTTACTGTGCATTTTGATAACATTTATAGATCCGTTAGTAATAAAAATTATTATATATATATTTTTTTCTTTTATATTTTACAATGCTTAAAATAAAAAAATATCAAACTATAGAGTATCCATTTTTAAAGTTCTTGCACATTTTTTATAAAATACATGAAATAAAGTACATATAAACGTTTGGGTAAAATTTAGATACATATCCTAAATGAGTATAAAATATTAAATTAAAGTTAATACGAGTGGTCTTGTCGTCCCAATTGTGTCTTCCTGTAAATGCAATACAATAATTTGTATTTAAAACGTCCGTATTAAATACTTTATATAATCATAATTTATATCATTTCTGGAGAAAAAACTACTGAATTTTCGTTCAAATTATGATTTTAAAGTTGCATTTATTAACTATGGTGCTACGCATCTTAATATAGTGACACTATGCATTTGATAATAGTCAAGTCATAGCTACATTATTTCAGAATAATGTAATTCATTAATGTAATATCATTTCTGTATTATACGTTACAAAACGCAAAATGATTATTAATATTTTAAAGAAAGTTTTTCTTTATTAAAACAAGCAGAACTTTTCATAACAACTGCATTTAGTATTAAAAAATATTTTTTGTAATTAAAGCATGAGTTTTGTCTCCACATAAATTATTTTGTATTAATTAAAATGCAATATCATATTTGTAAAATATAATTATTTACGCAAGACTTTTTTAAGAATAAGTAGTGCTTAAATTAAAATACCTAAAATTCAAATGAATGCTTGTTATGCATTTCCAATTTTCTGAAATTTCTGTTATTTATTTAACATAAATTATCATATGTCCATTCAAATAAGGGCGGAAATTGAATTTGAAATTGATTTATTATTAACTTTGTTATGCCACTTCAAAATTAATCTTTTCGAGATCAGCACTAAATCAAAAATTAAAAGTAACTCCAGCATTGTGTCTAGAGAATTAAACTTTCAGTGAGGTATTATAATAGGATAAACGAATTGCTTAAAGTCCTTCAATTATTTAAATTCAAACATTTATATAGAAGGAAGTTTTGTGTGCATAAACAGAATGAAAGTAGAATTTGTATAAATTTCTAAAATATTAAATAGATATTTAATAAATGTCTAAACTTCCACGTTAAAATTTATTTGAAAGTGGGCAGTACGTGATATACGCTAGATCATAAATGAGAAATATTTACACCGGAATTATTTTTGAAAACTAATTTTTAATTATAATACTTCAAATTATTTCTAAAGTAATATTTAATTGAGAAGTTCGCGTAATCTTATGGAGTACAATATCGTGTCTGAAAATAATATTTATCTTGATCAAATAATGGGATATTGAAAATATAAGATTGTAAATAATATTCAACAGAATACAATATTAAAATCCTTGTAAAAGTTTTCAAAATAAATTTAAATAGCTTTAAATAATCTTTAATAGTGATTCTGTTTTCAATAGTAGTGCATATATGCAACTTTAACATTCACTTTCCATACTGTGTTCATCTTAAAAATGAACATAGAAGTCCAGGTTTAAATTAATTGAATTAGGTCTACTATAAATTCATAATTATTAATAGTCAAAAAAGTATTAGAAGTCAAATAATCACAAATTTGGTTAGAAAAATTTATGTATAGGAACAAATTATGCTCATTTATGTACTCTCTAGTTGAAGTTTTTATGATTAGAAGATGCAAAAGCAATAAATTAAAATATGTATTGTGTTTTAGCACATCGGTTGCAGATTTTTATGAGATAAAGTGCACCCAAGACGATGGAAAATAACCTAGCAATATAATGATTGGAAACACATTTGTGGCATGGTATAGACGATACCAAACATAAGCAACGAAGGGCACAAACAGGAGAACCAAGCAAGTTTATTTGTATCAATATTTAATACAGCAAAAATGCTATGATATAAGAACAACAAGAAAGAAAAAATAATGCGTCAAGCAGAGATTATGAAGCACTTTCCAACACATTCATAATAGTGAAAACAAAACTGCACTGTTTAAAAATATAAAATATATAACGTCTCATTTCATAATTTGGAAATGTATAACGCATTTCAAACCCAAATTTCATCTGTTCCCTTTTACAATCGAAAAAATATAAGATTTTTTTAGCAGCTCTGTATAGGATGTAGAGATTTATATCTAATAATAATATGCATTCCAAAATTTAGTTCATTTAAGAGATACATATATTTCAGCTGAAAATTCCCCTGCCACAATTTCCTTTAATACTTAGAAAATTATGTGAATATTTTTGTGCAGCCCTGTATATAAGGTATAAAATTTATATATAAAGGGTAGAATGCTAAAAACTTTTTCAATTTATTAACGCATACCGAATTTTAAAACATATTCTCCAGCAATTATTTCGCAAAGACAGTACTGTAAACGATTTTTTTTGTGTGTTCCTGTAAATTAATAAAAAATTCTATGAATTCTCTGTTTTTATGTGATCATAGTGAAATTCCGTAATTTATATCATTTTCAATACATTTGAAATAGCATGATGTCAATAAAATACTCCCCAAGCGATTTTGCCTTAAAACCATTATGTAATCGAATTCTTTTCACTGACTCTGTAAATGAACCAACAATCATATATACTTCATATACAATATCAAACATGCCTCTATGACCTTTTTATCAATTCCATGAAAATTCGAGTATATTTATGGGAGTTAAATCGCGGACAAACCGAGTGCATAAACACTTGTCAACTTTATTAGAAAGTGCTAAATAGAGACAACGATCATCATCAAGAAGGTATACAAATTTAAAATTTTGGACCTCATTGCAGAATTACGATCTGTAGCTCATGGAATATCTAATGTTCTCAAAAATACCGTGTTTGTCCCGACTTATCCAGCAGCTGTAACGATTCGTGCAACAAGTTTCTGAACACTTTTTAACGGGGTTTCGTACACCAGTGGCTTGACGTCAAAACCATGGAATATTTTTTAATTATTATTAAGAATAATAAGCATGTTTTCTTACCTAGTTTGTTCATGGGTACAACTTTGTATCCATGAATACTCACCCTGTTTTTACTCCAGTGTCTTGACTCTAAAACCATATCAGAATTCCTTTGTTACTAAGAATAATAAGCATGATTTACCTTGCTCGTTCATGGGTACAACTTTATACACATGGATACGTACCCTATTTTTACACTAGTGTCTTCATTACAAAGCCATTCCAACAATAGGCTTAGTGCTAAGAATAAAAATCATGTTTTCTTACCCTGTTTGTACGTGGGTAAAATTTTTTTAAGCATAGGTCCTAGAGAATGGAAGGTCTAGTGGTCTCGAAAATACCTTGCTTGTCCCTGGCTTATACAGCAGCTCTAACGACTCAAGCAAAATGTTCCTCAGCACTTTTAACTGTGGGGTTTCATTCATAAGTGTCTTGATGTAAAATCCCTTCCAGAATTTTTTTAATGATAAGTAATCACGTTTTCTTACCCTGTTTGCACATGGTTGGAATCTTGTATCCAAGGATGTTTACCCTGTTTTTACAACAGTATCTAGGCACCAAAGCCTTCCCAGCAATCTTTTGGTACTAAGAATAAAAATCATATTTTCTTACCTTGTTTCTACATAGGTACTTTCCCTGTTTTTGAACTAGAGTGTTGACTCCAAAGCCATCCAAGCATTTTTGTGGCACTAAAGATAATAACCTAGTTTTGTCACCCAGTTGATATTCTTCCTTTGTCGTGTTTGTGTATCCACCATATCGACAGGAGAATGTTTCTGGATTTCTTTATCTACGATTTCACATCATCTAAGTATATTCTATCTCTGGTGAAAGCTTATAAACATTGTGCTGAAACACGCGACATAAATAAATTACATTTAGAGTACCGAAAATTTCGGACTATAATTGACGAATTAAACAATCATGTTTCGATCAAGACTTTTATTCAATAATTTAAATTAACCTCATCAGACCTGATGTATCTTACAGGATATACATGTTCACAATTTTTTTCACGCATATAGATAACGTTAAAAAAAAATGGTGTACATGGAATCTAACAGATAGTAAAACCAAACAAAATAGGCTTTTATTTCTTAAAGCGCTTTTCTAACCAACTACGTATAATATATAAAGGGCTTGCAGCAGAAATACACGAAATGTACAAAAATAAAAATGCAAATAATTTTATTGTGCGTCATGATACTATTTATACAGTCCATTAGTAATACAAAATTATTAAATATATATACATTTTATATTTTATAATGTTTCAGAATACAAAAAAATAAAATAAAAAATATATATCAAAGAATGGTCAAAAAATGTACATTTTGATTTCCTATGTATCATCAAATTTTGTGTGCAAAAAATAAATGTTATTTTTTTTCATTATTCAATATTTGTTAGTAATCAGTTTGTTTATATAAATCTATAACAGAATTTTTTTATAAAGAGCACAAATAAACTATCGGGTCTGAAGGGTTACATTTTTATCGCGATTTAAAGTGTTCGTACGGATTTTGGAATTGTAACAGTAGAAAGTTCTTCTCTATATTATTTTCTTGTAGAAAATCTCTTGTTAAAAAAATTGAAGTTTCAGGTGTTTAACCTAGTTATATATTTTTATAAAATTATGCAGTTATTTCACCTGAAAAATTACGGTACGTGAACGAACCCCGTTTTAATGAGTTGCATTTTATGAAATAAGATTCATAATACGTAAATATACCGTTCCAGTTTTAGATATTCTACAAGTAGCATGGAAAAGAATTACGTGTTGCGATCTTTTTTTGTGTCGATACAAGTATCAAGTAAAATTTGTACATATTGTAGACTATTTTTATTGTATAAAATAGTATATTAATACTATATTGTATTTTTAGACAATGAACCAAACAATTTGTAAAAGTAAAATAAAAAAAAGATGTTATTCTTCAAAAGATTTTTTTATGTTGATAAAACTCATAAAAATATAACACAACATGAATGATCATTGTTTTTAATTTAATATTATTTTTTCCTTTAAGTTTACCAATTTGTGTTATTGTGTTGCATTAACATACATGACAAGTATACAAATGACAATTTTTAGGTACTCTACAAATGGCACCCACAAGAGCCATTGTTATGTTTTTGTGAATCTTTATCTAAAATACCAATAAAAGTTCGTAGATATGATTCTAAGTATTATTTCTATTAGTACAAATCCAGGATATGAACTCGCAAAAATGTAAATAAAACAAATGATAATTTTATTTAGTAGGCTTTACTACGATGTTTTACATGCATTAAAAATCCATTACCGCAATTTTTATACTTTTAAGTATTCTAAGAAACACAACAAAATTACATACATTTCATAAAGCGTTTTTCTCGTATCTTTCATATAGTCATAAAAAACAACACAGTAAATGTAAGTTGCGCATCTTAAGATCCATAAAGATTTAAATATTTTCTTTCTTAGCACGAAAGCAATTAAACGAAACATTTCTGTTGTTAAAAAAATATACTTAAATATAAATGATTGCACAAACAAAAAGCATTTATCGTAAAAATGTGAAACATTATAAATCAAACACAACTGCGAAGACTGTTAAGCAGATTGTTATTTCTGACACTCTAAATAAAAAATATTATTTCAAAATTTATAACTATTCTTTTCGTTACTGACTATTAATGCAGTATTATTGATTATCACTGAGTTATTTCTTCTCCACTATAACTCCATAACCATAGTTTTAATATTTTGGGGTTATTTCGAATCATAGATATCGAAGCATGTCATTCTAAGATTGAAATTGCAATTACGCGTCTGTATTATTAATAAAAAAGGAAGAACACACACCCCCTACATGTCCCTACATATGTAAAGCCAGGCAACGAAGGGGTTATTACAACACTGTAAAAATACAAAATCTCTTGAGTATGTCTTATAAGTTTCTATATAAGGAATTTTATTTAAATCTTCAGAAACGCTGTTAAATTGATTCATTTTTTCAAGTTTTATAATCAGAGAGAGCTTAAAGCACAATTCAAAACTTGTAAAAAGTTTAAATGCAAATATAATCAGAAAACATCAGAAAGCACAATCCTAAGGGTTCTGAATTAAATTCCTGGCTTGGACATTTTTCATTCTGTTGGTTCTAAGCTTAGTTAGCATTGTGATAATTTATTTATTAAATATTCAATAATTTCAAGCGTAATTTTTCTGTTCATAATTGTTTGAAATATTAATTCAAATTAATGAAGTTTCTTAGTTCCGTCCCCGATGCTGGAAGTAAAAATTTTCCGTACTACTCTGTTATCCCGTCTACCAATTTCGCCAAATTATACAAATCGCCAAACTAATAGCCAAATTATACATATTGACATAATTTTTATTTTAAATAATGAAAAAACAAATAATTAGAATTAGTAGAATATAATAAAAATTCAAATAAAAGAAAACGAAATAAAAATCACTTAATGACATTTTAAAGATGTGAATCGCATTTAATGTCATTGAATGTGACATTCACGACCATCCATAATTGGCATTTAATCTTATAGTTTTGCGATAATTTTTCGGTCGACGGGATAACCTAGTAGTACCAAATTTTCATTTTCAGATAGATTTAATGCAAAGGAATTTCGTATTTATTACCAATTAAAGGCTTTATAATATTAGGGTTTCGTTCATCTGGCATTCATAATTTTTTTAATTCAATTTTCTTTTTGTTTTCAAAACTATTATCATTCAGACTCTTAAATTTCGTCTAATTATTTTTTTTTCGTTTTCAGAAATTTTAAATTTTATTTACCTCACTGCTATAATTTTTAAATTTTGGATTTTAAAAAATTGGAATTTTGGATTTTATTAAAATAATTCGATTAAAATAAATAAATTCCTCTTATAATTATTTAAAAATTAAATTCATTGGTGCACTATATATGTAACAATTTAAAAATTATGTACTAACAATTTTGATCTGTTAATTAAAGGATAAATTGTTTTGAAAGAAATATTACACGAAACCCTCTTTGCGGTCTTTAATCACACTTCCCACGCGTTCTGTATTTTTCTCAATTGAGCACGTGGTTCTATACATCGCGGTTTTTTGCTGCAGTTTCCTTCAAAGGTTCCGTCCATAAATGATGTCACGCATTTTTTCCATATTTTTTCCATATTTATTCCATATTTTTCCATATCCTCTCCGTTGTGCCACACTTCGCTTTAACCCCTCCCCCTCCTCTTGTCACATGTCACGCAAAATTACGTAAACATATACGTGCATTTCAGAAACAAAGCACTGCATTTTTATCATAACACATTTCAAATTATATTTTTAAACTTTAACTATGCGTTTTAATAACATTTGTGGGATGAACAATAAAAACGATTCGTATTTTACATGAAATAAGGTTTACAACCATAATAATAATTATTATAATGATAACAATAATTAATATAGAACAGTAATAAAATATTAATATGAAAAAGCAATTGAAAACAGTAGTGTTTCGGAATTTGAAAAAGATTTTAACATATTTGGCTTTAAATCTTATATTTATGAGCACAAAATATTTAAATTTTAAATTAATTTCATACTTCATAATTTAATGTACTGAATTTTAATGCTTGTCTTTTAACCAAACTGTGTGATGTCACATATAGTCTTACATCCTTTCACCCCCTTGTCACAAACTGTCACAATTTCAAGGACTCAACTCCCCCCCCCCTTCAAGCGTGACATAATTTATGGATAACCCCTAAGAAGGACATCCTGACTAATATGTGGGGTATGAAATTGGTGTTGAATTTCGATATTGGGCCGATTTCTACCTCATCGTGGTATGCAAGCCTGGAATTTTAGCCTTTTGAGATTTAAAACTCAAATGCGATTTTTAAATTTAAGTATTAGCTGAGAGAATCAGCCATTTTTAGTAAGAAAGTATTTCACTGTAGTTCGATGAAGTATTGTGGACACCAAGAATAAATATATTCACTTGTAACTACGGGTTGCGAGGAGTTATTGGTATAAGTTTTGAATATATAAGTTTTTATTATAGTAGATAATAATTTGCTTTCTGCGACAATGTTTGTGGACACGAAATGGCAATTTGAATATAGATTGAGAATCCGGCCTTCCGTGTGTTTACTTAGTTTTAGATTTTTTTAATTTTGCGATTTTATGTCTCTAAATTGATTTTAAGATTAAAGTGAGTTTATTACAGATTATCTTAGAGTTCCACTGAAACTTTTTGCTATTCAGTTTTTTTTTAACCAACCTTTTAAATTAAAAAGCAGTGTGTGATTAAATTATTTCTTGATGACCCTGAAGGGGTTGTTGCAGATTTTATCTCGCCTTTCTGTGTAATTGAAGGTATCGATATATTTAGATGGAAATTAATATTGCTGGACCATTACCATTACCATTACCATTAATTTAGCTGGAACAGTTTAATTTTCATTTTTATCAGTTAAATTTAAATGTGTCGAAAATGTTTAATTATGAGTTGTTACATGCTGTGAAGGATAAAATGTTGGCAAACTCTATTTTGTGTTATTTTCAATTCATCATGGATATATAAATATGTCCATAATTTTAGAAATAATATTTACATGGAAACTATGGGATGTAATATATATATATATATATATATATATATATATATATATATATATATATATACAGGGTGATTCCAAATTTTTTTTACAATAAAAGAAGGGTGATAGTACACATCAAGACAAACAATATTAAATAGGAGACCAAGGGTCCAAAACGTTTTCCTAAGGAAATAGCCGCCATTAAAGTTTAGGGACCAAAATTTCAAATAAACATAAAAAAAGGAAAAATCGGTCGATTGATTTGCGGTTTTCACTAAAATTATTCTTTATGTCGGCATTTTCTTGAAATTAATTTTTAAAGATAAATTTCAAAAAATGCCGATAGAGGGCGCTTTAGACTTTGGAGTAACGAACAACTATTTTTTGCCGGTATGTTTTGCATCTAATTAAATGTTTTCGTAAGTTTACACTCAAACTTAAATTTTGAGCTCAAAATCTGTAGTTGGGAGTGGTTAAGTAACACAAACTGAGCTGTGTTCAGAATGTTCAAATTTCAAATGATTAAAAAAAAAACGGAAAAAATGGTCGATTAATTTGCAGTTTTCACTAAAACTATTCTTTATTTAGGTATTTTCGTGAAAATAAATAATAAAGATAAATTTCAAAAAATGCCGATAGAGGGCGCTTTAGACTTTAGAGTAACGAACAACTATTTTTTGCCGCTATTGTTTGCATCTCTTTAAACGATTTAGGAAGGTTAGACTTAAACTTAAATTTTGAGCTGAAAATCTGAATAGTAGGGAGTGGTTAAGTAGCACAAACTGAACTGTGTTCAAGGGGGAGGGGGAGGTTCAAATTTAAAGTAATTATAGAAAATGGAAAAATTGATCTATTCGTTTGCGGTTTAAAATAAAACTATTCTTTAAGTCAGTATCTTCTTGAAAATAATTTTTAAAGATAAATCTCGACAAATTCCGTCAGAGCGAGCCTTAAACTTCAGAGTAACCAACAATTCATTTTAACCATTATTTTTTGGTTCTAATTAAATGCTTGCAAAAGCATTTTAAATGTTCTCGAAAGCTTAGATTTAAACTTAAATTTTGAGCTCAAATCCTGAATCGTTATGAGGAGTTAAGAAGCGCAAACTGAAGTGTGTTCAGGAGTTAAAATTTAACCCTCTTACCTCCTCGAGCACAATTCAATTTTTCGCTACTTAAACACTCCCAACGATTCAGAATTTCAGCCCAAAATTTAAGTCTATGCATTTGAAAGCATTTAATGAGATTTAAAAAAAAAATAACAGTTAAAAATAGTTGTAAGCTACTCCAAAGTCTAATGCGCCCTCTATCGGCATTTTGTGAAATTTATCTTTAAAAATTATTTCCAAGAAAACACTTATTGATCAAGAAAACTTCTGATTTAAAAATTAGTTTTAGCAAAAACCGCAAACGAATCGACCAATTTTTCCGTTTTTTACAATTATTTAAAATTTGAGCCCTCTGAACAAAGCTAAGTTTGTCTACTTAACCACTCCCAGCTATTCAGATTTTGAGCTCAAAATTTAAGTTCAAGTCTAAGCTTACGAAAGCATTTAATAAAATGCAAAAAATAACGCCAAAAAAGAGTGTTTCGTTACTCCAAAGTCTAAAGCGCCCTCTATCGGCATTTTTTGAAATTTATCTTTATAATTTATTTTCACGAAAATACCTAAATAAAGAATAGTTTTAGTGAAAACCGCAATTTAATCGACCAATTTTTCCGTTTTTTATAATCATTTAAAATTTTAACCCTCTGAACACAGCTCAGTTTGTGTTACTTAACCACTCCCAACTACAGATTTTGAGCTGAAAATTTAAGTTTGAGTCTAAGCTTACGAAAACATTTAATGAAATGCAAAAAATACCAGTAAAAAATAGTTGTTCGTTACTCCAAAGTCTAAAGCGCCCTCTATCGGCATTTTTTGAAATTTATCTTTATAATTTAATTTCAAGAAAATGACGACATAAAGAATAATTTTAGTGAAAACCGCAAATCAATCGACCGATTTTTCCGTTTTTTATGTTTATTTGAAATTTTGGTCCCTAAACTTTAATGGAGGCTATTTCCTTAGGAAAACGTTTTGGACCCTTGGTCTCCTATTTAATATTGTTTGTCTTGATGTGTACTATCACCCCTCTTTTATTGTAAAAAAAATTCGGAATCACCCTGTATATATATATATATACAATATATAAATATATATATGTATACAATATATACATATATATATATTTATAAGATCATTAATAGTAAAAATATTAACCGTTTGAAATTAACCATTGAATTTAATAACTTATATCACATTTAATATGGAAGGAAAAAGAATAATATGAATACAAATGGAATTTGTAGAACCAAAGCAGAATCTTTAGGTCCCAAATACTTTGAAACTACAAATGGAGTGTGTGGTTTCATCTTCGTATTTGCCATAAGAAAGCAAAACAAGACGAATTTGGGACTACCAACACACATAAAACCAATATTAATTAAAGAAATACCAAGTAATCTGTAGTGGATATAGAGAAAATAAAACATTTATGAGCTATAAAGTAGAATGAATCCCAAGTGCACTACCTTAACCCTGATATCGCACGTGGTAAATTAAAATATGAAGTATTCATATATCATATGACAGAAAAATGGAGATAATAAAAACAAAAAGCGACTTATATATATATATATATATATAATATGTTAGTAAACTGATGACCAGCATATATTAAAATCATATACATTAATTTTGCTTAAAAACACTTTAAATGTTATTACATTTTTTTAAAAAACAGAACTACAAATTAGTATTTTACATTAATTTTGAGTTTGTAATGATGTTCGTAGAAAATGATATATTCTTACGTAATGATCTTCATATTTGAAAATTGAGCTTAAATTTAATCTACGACATTTATTTTAAATTTAAATTACGGTGATTTCTTAACTGTCGATTTCAACGTTAGATAAAAGTTGAATTATGGCATGCGGGGAATTCTAATTTCGAGTACTTATAAAAAAAGACTCTTGCGTTATTATCTTCGATGTGGAGGTTTCTAAAGATTTCCGAAATTGCCATTAATGATATTGGTTATTAGACTAGACATATAACAGAAAAATTTTTCAAATATTTCTTCTTAAGCACATTTTTCAATTCGCGATTTTAATGGCTTAGTTCAGAGCAATAGTTCATGGGTTTCATGTCTTTATCATAAACATAAATTTAACAGTAAAATGTAATCATATTGTTAATTTTTATTATTCCAAATATGTAATTTTTACAAAACAAGAGACATTTAATTTGTATTTAAAATACAGCAAATTCTATAAACGGCATTTTTTAAATTAAATATTTTTATAGAATTAAATAGTCAATAAAATTATTTATATAATTTAGACAAACAATTTATCCTGTAGTTTGCCTAACTACAAATTATTTTAAAAATTTTAATTTTGTATTTCAAAAACTGTGTAAAATTAATGATAAAAATTATCTTAATCTTTTTTTATGTTTCCATACATTGTAAAAACAGACCAATATCATGAAAGACATCACGCATGCGCTGATGCCGAATCAAACTTTTTATAAACATAGTTTTTTATCATTAATATTATAAATTTAATAGTGTTAATTTGTCAATAAAATTATTGAAAGAATTCAAACAAATGACTTATCTTGTAGCTTATGCAATTACAAATTATTTGAAAAATAATAATTTTGTATTTTTAAAACTAAATAAAATATAAGATAAAAAGTAATCTTAATAATTTTTACTTACCTATCATACGTAGTATAGGGTAAGTCTTGCAATCGTTTTGAAGAGCGAAAATTTTTTTGACGGATTTACACGTTTCAGATAGTGGAGATTCGGAAAAACATATTTTTAGAAAAAAAATTGCCGTCCGTCTGTCTGTCTGCGTGTCTGTAAACGCTCTATCTCACGAACAAATTGAGATGAAGACTTGAAATTTTGTATGTACTTATATAAAAATGGGGCGAAGCCTATTTAATGTCAGTAACCTCGATTATCCGGAACTATTTTCTTCGAAAAATTCGTTCTTTTGAAAGGTACATAAAAATTTTCGAATTTTTCTATTTTAAGGAATGGACGTAAAAGGCCATAAAATAACACAAATTTTGCATAAAGAACGAAGTCGATCGGATTATTAGTTGACGAGATATTTATAATCTTGTTTTTCACATTCTTCAATGTTTTACGACCCTGTATTTTCTTCAAATTTAAATTCAGATATATATTTTAATTGAAAATGAGACGCTTAATCCGACGCAGTAATTTGTTAGTTTATATGACTATTATTTTTGGAGCTACAAGGATGTTTCTTTTACACAGTTCAGTACTACTTCAGTAGTATGGCACTTTATATAATTTGGCAAATTTGGTTCATCAGCAATTCATTAAAAGAACATTACTATGTATATTAACAATATTTAAATATACGTTTAAACTTTTCTGGAATTGCAATGCATTGTATAAATAATTTTCACATGTTTTATTTTCATATATTATATTATGCATAATAATGATGGGTAAGTATTACGGTGGCCCCCAACGACTAGTTTTATATTTTAACGAACAATATATATTACTTGACAGAGGTGTTACAAAAAATAAAAAACAAACAACTTTTGACATTTGTCAGCTCCAATCGGATAAGAACCATAATCATAATAAAAATTAAAATACCAGTCGTCTCAAGTTCAATACAAATGACACACAACAATAAGATGTAAACAAAAAGTACGCTTCCTATTATAAAAAAATTAAATATAGACCATAATCAAAATTTTTTTCCAGCTTGGTTCATCCCATTCAAACTTGCATGAGGAATTTATTCTTTAATTCCAACCATAGCTTGGGAATAGTAAAAGAAAGATTATCATTGCAATCAAAACTTTTACCTTATTAACGTTATACGTAATATTACGTTATGATTTTTTACGCGTATAAATTTCAACAGTCTTATAAAGGACTTACGACAACAACTTGATATGAAACATAATTTGTTATCATTAAATAAAATTTTTATCCCCCAACCTAAATATATAATGTAGATAAAGCACGTAAATAGACTTTTTGTCGGCTTCTATCCAATCTTACAGAAAAATTTTTAACAGTGTAGTTGTTCGATTTCAAGACTAACAAAAATTAAATGGACTCATAGTGGATGAACAGTTGAATTTGGGATACAAGCTGTTACATAAAATTCTATAATCATGAACATTTCAATTCGAATACTTTTGACGAAATAGGATTTTTTTAATGCACGACATCATGGAAGAAATCGCACCTTATCTCGTCAGTATCTCGTAAATTGTTGCATTCGGGTGCATCGTTCACGCGTTTTTAATCCTCTTGACTAGAACTTTACAGCCATATCTCTATTGATGAAATCTACAAATAATTGTTGAATATGTTACTGATTATGCGTGTGTGGAAAATATCCAGGCCAGTATTTGATTATAAGAACTCTTGCCTTATGGCATTTCTTATTCTGTTTCACCTGCGACGCTGCGTGATATTGCAGAGTCGATGCTTTTGCCAATATACAGCTTCTGACAATAAAGTTCGGTGAATAGTCCTGTAACATTAATGTAGATGAAGTATTAACGAAATTTACCATACCATCCTTCTAAATAGTCACTTCCCATAACTATGCACCGCTGAGATCTGCTATGCATGTCCTGGGAAATTCGCAAGAAGTCTGCTTTTGGTATAGAGTTCAAAAGCTTCGTCACGTTTCGTTGGAAATCAGCAATATGGTCAAATCTCTTTCAAAGAGAGTTTGAGTCGTGGAAATAGGAAGAAGTCTGAAGGATTGAGATCTGGTGAGTATGGTGGATGTCCAATTTGCACACCCCTCATGAATTTCTTTCGATGCCTTGCAAAGCTTATAACCAAACTTTAAACTGATCTTTTATTCTTTCATTTTCCTGTTCTCGGTTAACAACCAACACACTAAACAAGCACTTTGTAAAGCATGTCTTACACAGAACATAAACAACGCCGGGGGAAGATGATCAACACTTGCTTCTATGCAGGTGCAGCGTTTTGTTTCCCCAGTGCTGCCATATCGGCCGTTCTGAATTCATTCACCGAATTTTTCTATCAGAGGTTGTATTATCTAAAAAGAATATGTTTATCAGCAACATCAAAAAATTTTAGTTCATGTAAAGTTTGCTCCTTAAGCTAAGTTTGATTCCCGATATGAATTTCATTCTGGAATTTCTTGCAAATCTTATGTCTTTTCCGTATTTAATGTTTCTAAAGCTAGAATTTCAAAGAGAATATTATAATGTAACAGATTATACACCACAACACTATCTCATGAGAAGACATGAGATGAGAGAGAGAGAGAGATGTAACAGATTTAGAAATACACTTCTTATTGTAAAATTGTGATTTAAAACATATATTTTATTTTATAAAAATATTTTATAAAGCTTTAGGAATAAAACAAATGATTTTTAAAAATTATATTTAGTTGAAAGATATCAGAAAGAACAATATTTTAAGTATTTATTAATCCCACGCATTTTTTCCAGCAACACATATGATCTAATTTTTACTGATTCAAATCGTGTTTTCATTCTCTTATAATATACATTTAAGCCGTTTAAATATCGGTAAATGCAACATTATGCACTATTTATCAAAACAGACTTTTCAAGCGGCTTCCCTTAAGCGTTTGAGGATTACAATATTTATATGTAATATCTTTCAGATCCCTTAAAAAGGAAGTGTTTTTATTTGCTTATGTGTCGTAAATGGTAAAATAAAGCTTTAAGCAGTGAATTATGCATGAAGATAATGTTAAAACGGTTCGCAAAAATATTCTTATATCCTTAAACAGCTTTTACCCAGCGTAAAAGAAAAGAAAAAAAAATGTAAAATACGCTAAGATTTTTTTTTTTTTTTTTTTTTTTTTGGAAAGGAAACTTTTTTTTTACTTTTTTTTTACTTTTTGTGAGGTTGTTTTGATTTATTCTTTAAAGTTCTAAAAAAGTTAAAACAATGAACGTATTCTAACATTTTTTGGATTTTTTTTACGAATGTACAATACGAATATAGGTGGCACGAGCAGTTTCGTAATTGAATAAATTTCGAAATTTTAAATTTTAGAAGCCAGTTCACCCTTTAATGCACGGGTTTTTCTATTTCAATGAAAATACTTACAGTAAATCTTTTTATCGGTCTATTAATGCGAAAAATAGCAAAAAATAAATTAATTAAAAATTTTCAGTTTTGATATTATAAGACGTGTCTACACAGTTAGGGTTTTAGAATATTTTATTGCTATATTTTGCAAAAAAGATGAGCTTAAAATAATTAATTTTACCTGTTAACACACCGTAACTTTTTAAAATTTTATAAGTATTCAGAAAAATATGTTAATGTAAGTTTTATCTGAATAGCTTGATCGAAATTTCAACAAATTCTAATTTTTTGTCTGGTACAACTATCTGATATGGACAAAAATATTTTACCATTATTTGAGTTGTTCCTGAATCAGAGACAGGGATCATATTGGCCAAATTCATGACACACAATCTAAACAATAATGTTTTTAGGTATACTGTAGTTACGTTTCTAGATATATAGTTTTATAAGTAATGCCGTAAAGGATGAAAATAAGTAGTGATGCATCCTTTAATTTCTTATTTACTTCATATAAGGTACCTTGACTAATATGGACACCCTAAGAAAAATTTATTTTTTTCACCCTCTTGTACACGTGATAGGACTCCAAAAATATATGACCATGATCCCTGGAGTGTTGACTATCATTATTAAAATTAGTGACCTTGTAACTATTCCGGTTTAATTTAAATGATAAATACAAAATATGTTTACAAATGTCCATATAAGGAACCACCTGCCCCTATTATGGACAGGTGGCTCCTTATTGACCTACTACACAGGGTGTATGGAAGAACCGCTCTTCTATGGAATTTTAGAGGAGAGGGGATAAAAAAAATACAGTCGAACCTCTATATAACGAAACTCCATACATCGAATTTCTCCATATAACGAATTTTTAGTCAGAACGGTCCCCTTTTCGCATGATTACTTTAAAAACAGACTCTATATAGCGAAATATCTATCTCCATATAACGAATTTTTTTATAAATTGGTCTTAATTTATTCAGTTTTAAAAAAGCTTCGAAATCATATGGAATCAATTTTCCATCACTTATTTTTGATTTATCGTTCAGTGGAGAGGTTTTTTTTTTATAAATATTACTTCTCTCCTTATTCTTTAAATCTTACAAGTTCATCCCACCTCCCACATACCTTTCAACATCCTTCTCAAAACACAGTCAATTGAATTGTTACACACACTGTTAAAAATAAATCTGTGAATTCCAGGTGAAACTACCGGCAGCAATGTAGCCGAACTGTTACCATTCCGTAAGTAGATTTACCGTTTTGGGACATACAAGAAAGGAAAACTCCGTTTGAAGAAGCGATAACTTTCTGTTACAAAGTCTGATTTTTAATGATAATAATTTAATATAATTTTTAAAAGTAATAAATCGATTAATCGTCAAAGACTTCGAAATTACCGAGTGATTTTAAGCTGCTATGTTATTTTACTTATTATTGCTCACTTTAGTTCACGCCGTCCTCAGGATCGAACTCGGGACCTTTTGATAGCGGAATAAATCCTTACTAACCGAGCTAAAGCTGCTGATGCCGGGTTGTTCAGAATATGTCTTTTATGAGTTAGTGGGAAAATCTGTTGTGCTTTTTAAAGATTTCCTTTCAAATACATTCTTTATAATATTTGTAAATGGTTTATTTTATTTTATTTTAGACTGATGCATAATGCTTATTATTTTTTAAAATCAATTTTTCTTTTTAAATAGTTTAAATAAAAAAAAAATCACTGTTTAAAACCACTGTTTATTTTTTTTTTATTTATTTATTTATTTATTTATTTATTTTATTTTATTTTATTTTTTGAATTAATGAATGAATGAATGAAAAAAACTTTTTAACAACTTTTTTTTAGAAAAATAATGTTATAGACAATTTTTTGAAATTGTCGTACACTATTTATTTATTTATTTATTTATTGGCTAATTAATTAAAAGATTTTTTTAATAAGAAATAACAGAAAAATAAACAGAGAAAATGAAATTTAAAAGGGACTTTTTATGCTTTCATTATTTCTTGTCGCCAGTGGTATACGAACCCACAATCTGCGCTCGCAGGCGATTAGCGGTTTGGTGCCTTTACCACTCGACCACGTAGCCCCTTACACAACGGAGTGTCTCCGTTTTTTAGCTCACAGGCTATCATAGCCTGAGAGCTTATGTGCCCGTCCGTTCTGTATGTACGTTCGTATGTTCGTGCGTAAGGCGATAACTCATGATAAAAATATCGGATCCACTTGAAATTTTGTATATAGGTATATCCTGATAAGGCGCTTCCCTGATTAGTTTTTGGAGTTCATTCGATATGTATAAGAGGGGGAACGGGGGGCTCATGCCCCTCCCCTTAATGGATATAAATGGGTTTTTCATGCAGAATTAAGTTTTTGTCCAAAATTTAGATATAGGATCATTCTGATGAGGTGATTCCGTGACTGTTATTATGTGTTCATTGAATAAGTATAAACAGGGGGAACGGGGGGCTCATCCCCCCCTAATTGATATAAACGGGATTTTCATGCAGAATTAACAGTTTTCGTTCAAAATTTAGATATAGGATCATTCGGATGAGGCGATACCGTGGCTGTTATTAGGTGTTCATTGAATAAGTATAAACAGGGGGAACGGGGGCTCATGCCCCCCCCCCCCAATTGATATAAACGGGATTGTCATGCAGAATTAACAGTTTTCGTTCAAAATTTAGATATGGGATCATTCGGATGAGGCGATACCGTGGCTGTTATTAGGTGTTCATTGAATAAGTATAAACAGGGGAAACGGGGGGCTCATGCCCCTCCCCTTAATGGATATAAATGGGTTTTTCATGCAGAATTAACAGTTTTTGTCCAAAATTTAGATATAGGATCATTCTGATGAGGCGATTCCGTGACTGTTATTATGTGTTCATTGAATAAGTATAAACAGGGGGAACTGGGGGCTCATGCCCTCCCCACGTAATTGATATAAACGGGATTTTCATGCAGAATTAACAGTTTTCGTTCAAAATTTAGATATAGGATCATTCGGATGAGGCGATACCGTGGCTGTTATTAGGTGTTCATTGAATAAGTATAAACGGGGGAACGGGGGGCTCATGCCCCTCCGCTTAATTGATATAAACTGGTTTTTCATGCAAAATTAATAGTTTTTGTCCAAAATTTAGATATAGGATCATTCTGATGAGGCAATTCCCTGACTGTTATTATGTGTTCATTGAATAAGTATAAACAGGGGGAACGGAGGTTCTAATGCCCTTCCCCTTAACTTGCATAAACGGATTTTTCAAACAGAATTGTCGGATTTCGTTCAAATCTCTGAATAGTTTTGGAAGTTTAATGGTTAAGTACAAAAGAGGGAAATAACTCCTCTTAAATTATATAACTGCTAAATGGGTTTTTATTAAGAATTATCCGATTTGCTCTGAATTTTGGATATAGGTTTTTTAATATGATAAAGCATGTACTTGATAGTTTAGGAAGTTCAATGATTAAGTATAAAAAAGGAGAAAGGGGAGAGCTGTTTCCCCTTCTTAATTTTTTTTCGAACGGAATTAACGAAAATACAAGGCTGTAATGTACAATTTGTATGCGTAGCCTGTGAGCTCAATGCCATCAGTTTAACTGGGCAATATTTTTTTATTGTTTTTATTGCCACCCGTTTCGTTATTTTCAGGAAATATGGTGGAATTTGCTGATTTGTAACGGATAATGCCCTTTTGTTGTGAAAAGGGACTTTTTCTTTGAAATTCAGGAAAAAAATATTCGTGAATTTCAGAATTTTTTTAACAGTGCATATAAGAGAGGAATCAATGAGAGCACATAAGAGGACCTTCAAATGAAGGAAAATATCAACTACAATTTTTCATTCCTTGCTAAAATTTGAGAAATTTTTTTGAGAGCGTAACAATTGTAATTTTAAAATCAAAACAACAAAAAATTACAGATTTCTTCCTCTGAAATTTATGTAAGTCTTCCTTATTTGATTTTCATTAAGCTTTCAAATAAATGTCTTTTCTCTTTTTTGAAACTGCTTAAATAAGTAAGAAATAAAATGCACACAATTAATATATACTTTTAAACATTTCAAATTATTAATTAAAAAGATCAAAAATAATATTTGTTCAAAATTTACACATTAAATACTATTTTTAACATCATACTCTATACATCGAATTTCTCTATATAACGAATTTTTTACTGGAACGATGGATTTCGTTATATAGAGGCTCGACTGTATATCTTGAAGTATTGCAAGGGAAGGTAGGCTACGGGAAATAACATCAGAGCATGCACTTTAGAACGGGGGATCATTTTCGGTTGTGGCTCTTCGAAGATCGATGCAAAGCACCTCAGTTACTACAAAATATTATGAAATAATGTAGCTGGTTTTGCTTAGCTTTCTATTTTTGTGAATCTGAAGATTCACTTGCTGTACTGCCAATGTGGACATAAGGTGTCCATATTGGGAATCATGAGTACTTTTATTAATTTTGTAATAAATAAATAAATAAAACATTTTAAAGCAATATATGCAATAGCAATAGAAAATATGTTTTAAAAGCTTTCTAAAACACTCCACCTTTTAATATTGAAAGTAATTTTTCAACATCGAATAAGAATTTAAACTTACCTGTATTTACGATCAGCACACCACGAAACAACAAGTTTCCTTCTAAATGGTGAACAGCGCGCTTTATTATACTTTCCAGGCTTAATTATCTTTTCAACTGCTTTTCTTCACGGATATGTAGCGCGATTTCTCTATCAAAATTGTTACTTTTAAAAATATTAGGGGTGTCCATATTGAGAGCACTGTCCCTATCGATAATTTATCAGTGTTTAAATCCCCGTCTGTTTGGTCCTATGTAATTAATTAATGATCGCTATGACCATTAGACCATTAATCACAAGGATACAGTTACTCCAATGTTGATGAGTATTTATAGTAAAAATAGGATTTTCAGCGAAGTAATAAAGTGTTTTTCCAGGTCATATTTTAAATTAAAATGTCCCGCAATATAATGCTGAATTAAAATCAGTAATCATCACCTCATTTGATATGACCGATGTGGAAATTCACAAGTTCGGCTTTTTTTTTAGAAAAAAAACAGTGTAGAAATTGCAGAATCAAAACAGTTCCCTGCTCTTCATTTTTTTAAGTAAGATTTTTTTTAAATAGCTCTATTATATTTTCGAGAGTCGCCTGTTCTCCCCCCCCCCCAAACTGTAACGAAAATTATTTATATATGTCCATAATGCTCTCATGAACTAATTTACTATTGTGATATTTGATGAAGTAATTTGGGATATTCAAATCGCATGCCTGCAACAGGTACACTTTGTGTACTTCTTTATCTAATAGTAATTGCCCTCTCATGTTTAGATGTTTATCAGCATATAATAAACTTTTATGTCTACATTATATATATGTATGTGTGTGCATGTATGTGTGCGTGTGTATGTACTGTACATCTGTGTATGCATGTGTGAATGTATTTGTGTGTCCGAAGAATATATTGTTAAAATAATATATTAAAAATTCAACTTACTAAATGACATATGTATGATTGAATTCACTATTGTGTATTAATAATGATTATTAACAGTTTAGAGAAAATTGTCAGCAATTACTAAATAAATTAAATGTAAAAATTTTATCAAAATTATCGTAAAGATTATGTTAAATGATTTTTAATTTGAACATAGATGTAAATTTTAAAGTGTTTATAAAAATATGTTATAAAATGAGTACGTTAATTTCAAAACTTGCTTTATACAAAATTTAAAATATCTAAAATTTTCGATAAATCTGTTCTGTTGGTGAACCTGTATCTACAAAAAAAAAAGTCCAATCTGCAAATAGTAGATTGTCTATATCAGGCATTCTAAAACGTTGGTTTACAATGAAAACCAATCAGGGCACTGTCATGGGTTATTCGCGATCTCCCTAAATTTTATTTTTTGTATAAGGCGAGTTCTGAAACTCATGTCATTAAGCATACTTTCATAAAGATAAATTTTATGCTGCTAAAAAATAGTAATTATTTCTTAAGTTATTACTATAATAAGGGGGCACAGGGCATTTGAGTTTGTCTAAAGAATAAAAAAAACGCCTTTTTTGAAAATACAAAAGTTTAAATAATATGTCTTTAAGATATGTTTTCCTTTCGCCTAAAGTATAAAACATTAACCACATTATCCAAAAAAATAAATGCTGTGTGTACACAATAAATTTTGAAATTCTAAATTTAAAAATTCATCTCATGCAGGATGAAATGCTTCGCGCATGATAAATCATTAAATTTCACACATGGAAAACATTTTTTGAATAAAATAAAATCAAAATATACTCCTTTCTAAATTAAAAACAAATTGTACACAAATGTTTTTGCATAAAATTTTATTTTAGCACAAAATCAGAAAAAATTAAAAAATTGCAAAAAAAAATTGATTTTTTTTTTAATTCGAAAAACAAATAACCAAGATATGAGAAATATTTTGGTTTTAACTTGTAGTCTATACAGAAATGCAGATTTGTTGAATTTTTTTAAGCTATATTTTACACAGTTTTAAAGTAGTAGTGTATACAATCTCGAAATTTACTAATCTAAGAAATCCTATTTTAAATTTTCAATGTCTACGGATATTTAACATACAGGGTGTCCCAGAAGTAATGGAACAAATTTTAAGGGAATGTAGGAGACATCACAAGCATTCCGAATGGCATATAAACCCATGGTCTGAAATGCTTTCCTGGCGTGGTAGTAACGACACAAAATACAAGAAAGAAAGGATACGAGCAGGGAAAGAAAACATGTTTATTATTCTGAATGCTGCAAAAATGCCGGGACAATCCTAGAAAGTGCTGAGAAACTTGTTTGACGCATCGAGGCAGGTTCTAGGGAAGTTCGGAACATTTGAGGTATTTTCTAGAGAACGTTAGAACTTCCATGCACAGGAGATGCACCTCCATGCTTCATCGCCCAAGGTCTCAATTTCGAAAACCTACTTTGATGACGATCATTGTCTCTTTAATGTTCTTTTTTCTTAGTTTCTTCTGTATTAAAGATAATAAAGATAGTTTCTCCCCTTATTCGTGTCCTGTTGCTCTTGTGTTTTTCGTCGTCACTAGCGCGCTAAAAAAGCGTTTCCGACCAAAGGTTGCTATGAAATTCTGAATCCTTGTGATGTCCCCTACCTCCCCTTTAAGTTTGTCTCATTACTTCTGCGACAAACTGTATATTCAACGTCTATAAATAATTATAACTCAAGAAATATTGCAGATTTTCTTTTGTTGATGTTGTATATTATTGATAAATTTTAAAACAGTCAGAATAAAACAAAAACCGAAAACTGATTTTCGAATGTTTAAAGTTATCCGAATAATTTTGGTTTTAGCTTGTAGTCTATACAGAAATGTATATTTAATGAATCATTTTAAGCTGGAGGTTACATAGTTTGAATGTAACAATGGGCGCAATCTCCAAATTTACTAATCTGATAAAACGTATTTTAACCATTTAATCGTTGCGCCCGAGACATTCACGGGCTGCAAGCTTCATGGCTTTTATTCAGAATTGTTTGATTCCCACCAGTTTTATAAAATAATGTAATTGGTTATATTCTGGTATCAATTTACTTGTCCTTTAAATAAAATTTTTTTTTTAAGTGGTAGTTATAATGAATTTGAATTTTTAAACCGTAATTTAATGCGACCATTAAGTGGTTAAATTTTCGATGTCTACGGATTTTCAATTACATTCAACATCTATAAATTGCTATAACTCAACAAACTAATGCAGATTTTGAAAGGTTTTTGTATATTTTGAGAAATTTTAAAACAATCAGAATAAAACAAATACTGAAAATTGATTTTTGGAAAGTTTAAAGATCCCGTGTCCCTTAATCATTACTTTAACCGATACAAATTTTCAAAATTTTGCCACCTGAATTATACTTTATACACTAAAAACCATATTTGTGTTAAAAAATTGGTATTGAAAGCAATAGCGTAGTTTTGGAATTATGAATGTAGTTATGTGAATAAACTGTATAACAAAATCTGCAACCGTGTTGTTATTGTTGTTAGAATTCACTTTGAACTGAAGCAGTTTGACTGAAAATGTAAATCTTTTAAATCGCGTACGTATGTCACTAACAGTTGAACAAAAATCTCATTGTTCTATAGATTAGATTTAAGATGTGTTACCTGATACACAATTAATCATCTATTTTCGAAATGCCCTCGCTCATGTTGGAAGCCATATTTTAATATATCAAATAATACAGAAAATAGTTTTCTACTTTAATATTCAGGCACCAATGGACTTTATTCATGTTACTTCAAAGTAGGTATATAAAAGGAAAACACTAATAAGCGTGTAGAATATTTTAAGCTGCTTAAACTTTGTCTAACAAACAGTCTTTTTCGGAGGATACATATCTACAGAGATGTGGCCATTGCCATTCGTGGGTAAAATCCATTTAGGACAAAATTATATTTATAAACATTGTGCCTTTCTCGATGCACATTCCCTAAATAGGGATCAGAGATACCCTAATATTTACTTTAAATGCTTACTCCTGATTTTGTTCTGCTGCTCAATAATTTTGTACGCGTATCAACTATTTGGATAACAGATAGATTTTAGAAATAAAATTTGCTAAAATATTAATCATAGCTAACTGAACACCTTTCAATAATTTAGTCATTTTATTAAAAGTAAACTGATTGAAAAACCTTACATATATATATAGAAAAACTCTCGTAATAATGCATTTGTTGGAAATTCTGTCACCCAACATGTCATCAATCACTTTCCCTCATGAAACATTTTTACTAGCTATGCTCATCAAATTTGGAAAAACTGTAATTTTAAAATAAGAAAATCTCAATGTATAAAAAGTCGGATATCGCTATATAATATTATTTAGGTTTTTTTTTTTTTTTTTTTTTTTTTTTTATGTCAATCGTTGTAACCGAAGATTTAAAATATATATTTATTTTAAATCAAAATGATTTTTTAAAGTAATCATGTAATTCACAGTTCCCTTAATTATAAGATGCTCCTAAAAGCGTAAAATATATACAATTTCTTTGCTGGCTCATTTTTGCCCTACCAGTGGCTGAGAGGTTGATTTCATAGCCCCTTTGCTTTTGAAACTGGTAGAAGGGAGGTTCTGGATTCGAACCCACTCGCTCTCGCTGGCCTAATCCTCCAGAGTTTCCCGTGATTTTTTACTAATCTACTATTTCAATGTATAAATGCAATTTATGTTTCCTTAGGAAGCCCCCTACGGACGGCATCTCCCCCCCCCCTATTCTTAGTGCCCATATGCCTCGTGTTGTTAATTGGCCATCATAACTTACACCAATTCACCAATGCAAATTTACTTACACCAATGCAAATTTTCACCAATTTTAAACATTCATAATTATTGAATGTTAAAAAATACAAAAGTATAAATCTAGTCAATCAAAATACGATACTTACTTCTTCTTCTCTTTTTTATCTTTTCTTCAGGTGATTAGAATTTTCGTCGTTTTCTTTACTTTGATGTCAAGTTAGTTTGGACGCAGGTGGCTTCTTGTCATCAACAGCTCTGATTGGGTGCGAAGCGTTTTCCAATAAATGGATAAGCTATCATAATCCTTAAGATTTTTCACAAAAAATATTTTTAGTGCTCAAAAATGCTAAACTTGTTGACACATTGAGTGATATATTTTTAAATGAGCATGCATAAAATTCGTATGTATAAATCTTATATTGTTTTGAACTCAAATTGTGCTTATCAATTTCAATAAATGTAATAAATTTTGATTCAAAAGCAACTGCTTCGTCATTTCAAAATTTTCTTTGCGATTAGAAATGAAAATTCCGTTTATAAAGCTATCTTTGACATATTTTCAGAAAGAACCTTTGCTTTTATCGAAAACTGAATTATTCTCTTTCACAGTTTCAGATTATCGCCTTATAATAAAGGAGTTTTTTGCTTTATTAATAAAAGTTAACTTAGGGTTGTGTCAGAATACATTTCAGAATACACTGAGAAAATATACGCATAAGTGGATGTTTTCATTTCATTATTAAACTTTTTGCTTCAAATATGACGACAAAATGTTTTCAATTCTGAAATACCAGAAAAACAAACTCAGTTTCAAATAAAATTACTTTTTATTCATTAAATATAATACGATTCACCTGATTAGTCGGATTTATTCATATTATTTTATTTGTTATGATTTCAAATAAAACACTCCTTTCAGTAATATTTTATAAAATAAAATGTGGCGAACTTCATTTTTATCGTATTCGCGGAAAAATACTTAAAAGCCGTCGCTATGTAATATCAGAAGAATATATTTACAGTCACCACGGATTTTTTCACGGCGGTCTTAAATTTTATTTTTCAATTTTGTATGTACTTCATATGCGCCACATCAACCCACATCGCTTGGTAGCATACAATTGAGAAGAAAAGTCATTAAAGTTATAACCGAGAGAAATAAATAGCAATAATACAGTAATGAAATTCTGCAGCAATTTTTCTAAGTATTCAAAAGTTCGATAGATAATCGTAAAGTAGTTATATTATGAAGTCTTAAGATAGGCCTAAATAGAAACAAACGTTACAGTTATGTAACGGTATTATATAAAAATGGTTGAACGACTTGACAATTTGCTGCACATATTTAACAGTGTAAAAAAATAACAACAAACAAAACAAAACTAACAACAAATAACAAACAAATTTGTACCAATAAATTTCAGATTTTCAGAAAAACCATTGTACATGATTTGACTTTTTATTGGAAATTTTTCTCTGTATTTATTTGAATAATATAAAATATAATTAACCTTTATTATTAAAAATCACTACAAAAATTCTTATTCAATTTTACAAAATATACTTCAATTTCGATACTGTTAAAAAAGCTCGCTTATTTTATTCTGAAAAGTTATAGGTGATTGGTTAACGAACTGTTCGGTTTACGAACAGATCAGTTAACAAACAGTTTTTTGTTGGATTTTTAATGTTCAGGTAACGAACATAAGTATGGTTTACGAACACATCGCAAAACAAAGCCAAAAAGAAGATCACTGAGCTTCAGATTGTTTGTTGTATTTAATTGCATATTTTGTTGATTTAGAGAACATATTAAAAATTCTATACTTATGATCTAATTAATTCATGAACAACCGGGGGTTCAGGAGCTATAGTTTTGGGCTCCAAAATAAAAATGAACACATTAGAAGCATTAATTTTTATTTTTTGTATCCCTTGTTAAAGAAAAATTTTTCTGGCAAATTAATAATTTTAATTATTAGTTAATTCAAACATCTAAAAGGCTGTAGTTTTCACATGAGTTTTATCGACCAGTGCGGAAAAAACGATATTTTAGAGAACGATATAGTTTTTGAAAGGTGAAAGAAAATGAGGAATTTATATGGTTTATATTTCAATCGTAATCAGTGAATGTAATCCTAAAAGAGCATGTCGTGTTTTTTAAAAAAAAATATTTCACGACATATTACAAAGCCATCGAAATACTGTTTGTTCATAATTAAATTAGGGCATATGTTAACCTTATTATAAAAAGAAGAGTTACGTTATTTTTTATGAATTATTTAGTTTTTAAGGAAAAATTAAATTTATTCCCATAAATCATTTTTTAGAAAAAAATATGTATTAATTGTATTTTATAATTTTTTAAAAAATAATCAATTTTCAAAATATTTATATATGAGATTCTAAAACGAAAAATCATTTCGTGTGAAAGTTTTTGCATTATGCTTGAAACGTTTCCTAGTACCCAAGGAATTTTGCAATAATTAAAAAATATATATCATCAGGAATTTCAAACTTTAAACCTCATTATTATTAAGCTATTTGAGGAAAAGCCGTCCAGTTTTGTACACGAAAGTAAAACTTATCGAAAAAAATAAGTATGATGTCATAGTGTATATTGAAAATATGGCAGTTTAGTAAAATTTCTATATGTAGTCAACCGAAAGCAAACTTTATTACTAACCGCACTTTTTGCACGATAATTTACAGTAGAGTTACTAGAAGGATAATAACTTTAATTCTCCTGCGCTCTACATTTTGAAAAATTATTAGACACTACAATAGTTTACTTTCTAAACATGAAGTTTCCTAAAAATATTAATATTTCTGCTAATCATTATCAAAACTTAGATCTCTTTTTTAAAGATTCTTAAAAATTATTTTAAAATGTTTTACAATTTACTTATAACTTTAACATCTCATTTATCAACTTCAAACAACATTTTGGAATTTTCAAACGAAATCCAATTAAACGGATAGCATGTATTTCGTGAGTTTGGAGAAAATAAAAGATCCATTAATATATTTTGACACATGCTATGAATGGATAACTTCAGTAAATGTATTACGTTTGGCAGTTGTTTTAATCCTTTTAAGATGCATTGATTTACTTTGACTGCTTTTGACGAAATTAATAAATTTTATAAAATTTCATTTTATCAGAAATTTAAAAACAAATACAAAAAAAAAGGACTATTGATGATTAAACTAAAACGAAAATAATTGCTTTTTTTAGCTGTTAGTGCTAATAACAACTTTTTAATTTAATATGCAGGGTGCTTTAAAAATGTAAACTTATTTTTTTCATTAATAAATGAAATGTTCATCGTTTCCTGTTACGCTTGAATAACTTGAATTGATGGCTGAAACTTGGTTGAAATACAGACAAACGAAATTTATTTTAAACCTGTATTACACCGTGCCACATCTGGCACAAATCTAAAAACACTATAATTCTCAATATGTGGCATGAATTTGACCTATATGATCGCTGTACTGATAAAAAAAACAGCTCAAAGAATGTAATAAGGCTTATTTTGTCCATGTCACATGGCTACATTTGTCAATTAAAAATTTAAAATGTTCTTGAAAAACAACCCCGCCCCCCCCGAAAAAAATCGATGAAAATATTACGGCAAAATTCACTTTTAATATTTTTTACTGAAATGACTACTTGACTAAAAAATATTAATTTAAAGAAAATTGCAAAGTATTAAACTGATAAAATTAATAAATTTAAGCCTATTTAATTACAAAATGTAGTAATACAATATTTAAAAACTCTATTTCTGCATACAGAGTACACACCATAAAATATCAAATTTAAGCTGAAAATTTGAAATTTTTTATTATTATTATTATTATTTCCTTTTTTTTCATTATTAGACAGACATATAGATTTCAAATAATTACTTTAGAAAAGAAAAAAAATAGAAATGTTGTACAGAGAAGGGTTAAAACGTTACTGAAAGTTCAAAAAAGCAGTTGAATTGCAGAGGCGATAAATGGGAAAAAGAAATGAGGACGTAAAATTCAAAATTCGCCTTATCCATAATTTAAAATTTTTTTTTAAAAAAAACAACCTATTCTATTGGTAAACCTGCATCAAAAAATCAATACAATCTGCAAAATAATTAGTTTTATCTTTTATTACTAGTTTTTACAATAAAAACATATGGATGCAGTTAAAGGATTTTCGCGATTTTTTAAGATTTAAATTTTATGGAGAAAATGAGTTTTTGAATTCATGTCCTTATACAGATTATGCTGGACTATTTGCAATCCTTAGAAATAAAAATAATTTTCTGCATGCGGAACTGTTCAAAACGTTCAGCATTTTGAAAAATTGTTATCACTTATAAATCCTGCAAATTAGTAAAAGTTGAATGAAGATGGGAAAAATTTAAGATGCCTATACCAAAATAGCCGGTTTGTATACAGTCACTCATTTTATACGATGTTAATTATTCTAATTCCATTCATTCACTTGTTTCCAGCATAATCTCAAAAATTTTGTATCGCCCTAAATCTACACAAAATGCTCAGAGAGAGAATGCTGCAATAATCGTTTGATGTCGATTATATTACCCAAAGAATTTTTAAGTATATTTTTAAAAGCTCTCATTTTGTAGACAATCTTTATTAATAAATGATTTTGATACGTTTTGTTTGTTTGTAGAAAATTCAGAAAAAGAAATCTTACTAACTCTACAGAAAATTATCATATGAAATGTGGAAGTGTGACCAGTGCTTATCGATTAGTAACAACATCTATTAATTGTTTCTATGCTTAAAGTTTTCGTAATAGTTTATTCTACGTTAAGAAGCATCATATACAAACCAATTTTATAAAAAGCTTTACAATTTTTAAAACTAAGATCTTATTTTAACGGCATTGTTTGGATATTCCGATACATTGAAATTGCGGATACCAAAATTCAAGTAATTAGATAAGTAATTTAGGTATTTGTATTTGTTGTATTTTGTGTCGGCCGATTATCTACGCTATGGGATATAGGCCCTATGGGGAGGGATGCCCTTCGTGGGGGTCTTTCTAAGGGAACCTAACCCGTATTTACGCAAGGTTCAAAGAAAACCACGAAAACGCCGAACGGTTAGGTCGACGGCCGCGATTGGGTTCGAACCCAGCACCTGCCGTCTACCAGTTGAGAAGTCAGACCCTCTCGGCCACTGGTGGTGCCAAGTAATTTAGGATTTAAGCAGATTTAAAATTTGGGGCTCCTCATGTTATATTAAAATTTTGTCTCAAAACTCATAGAAAATAATTTTTAATTGTAGATTATTTCAAAATCATTTTTCGAGTATAACATTAATTGTATATATATTGTGCATGCATTTGTATGATAACATTTGTACTTTTTAATTGAAATCGTTTTCTTAAAGTTTTAAATGCACAAATCTAGTTATACAGCTGCTTCTTCCAAGTAGCATTTTATAAATCTTGCACAGATTTTAAATTAATATAACATTAGGAGATTCTAAAGCATACTGTTACGAATTTTGTAAATAGTTAGTGTTTGTACTGTAAAATAATGTAAATAATCTTATTAAGCTCCATTCCTTTACTAATATTATGTTACATTGTCTCTGTTATCAAGCAAACTTCTCCATTATTTTCAGTGTATGTCTACGGCAGATTGGCGAAATAATGAAGATATCGCCAAGTTGGCGTCACTTTTGGCGACTAATTTTGGTCGCCAAATTTGGCGATATATCGCCAAGTTGGCGACAAACTTGGCGATTGTTGGCGATGGTAACCCTTCCCTCTTATTGGTAACCCCCCCTTAGATATACTGTTACATTGTTTGTTGTTCCGTGGATTTTTCGAGTAGGTTCTAGAAACTTCGGCGCATGCTACGAGCCTATATATAGGAGAGCCGATACGAGTTGCTGTTGTTATTATTTACCAGTCAGTCATTGAGTGAGCTACTAGAGATTGTCCAAGCAAGTTTGCTTGATGTATTGAGTTTTATCTACGTTGTTTTGAATGTGATATAGTGTTGAGACATTGTATAAAGAGTCTCTGCGACCTATATTTGTACTTGTTCGATAGATTTAAACAGTTATTTTGGAATATCTTGTAATATTTGTGAGTTTCGAAGACTCTGTTGTTCTGAAGATCTGTAAATAAATTATTTTCTACTTTTCTAAGAGAAAAGAGTTTGAAGTTGTCTAACCATAAGATCGAAAGAACCCTATATACGCTGCAACATTTGGTGTCAGGAGTCGGGATCTTATGGCGAAAACAAGAACAATGGATGGTCAACTGAAAGAACTGTTAGAAGCTATTAATGGAATAAAGGCAGAATTGACGAAAGGCCAAGAAGAGTTGGCGGAAAAAATGAATAAAGGCCAAGAAGAGTTGGCAGAAAAAATGAATAAAGGCCAAGAAGAGTTGGCGGAAAAGATGAACAAATGCCAAGAAGATGTGACTGAAAAGATTAATAAAGGCCAAGAAGAAATGAAGAAAACTTTAGAAGAAAAGTTCTCGTCGGTAGAGAGAAGAATAGGCTCGGTAGAAGAGAAAATAGAGGAAGTAGAAGAGAAAATTCAGAATGAAGTTAGTAATGTTGAACAGAAAATGGAACGGAAAATGGCGGAAGTAGAAGAGAAAATTCAGAATGAAGTTTGTAAAGTTGAAGAGAAAATCAGTAACGTTGAAGAGAAAATCAGTAACGTTGAAGAGAAAATACTAGGTGAAGTAGATGAAAAGCTAAATAAAAAAGTACAAGATCTTGAGAAGAAACTTTCAGCGTCTAGTGGTAATTATGAAGAATTTAGGAATCCGCCTGCTTCTCCCGTGCACATTAAGCTGTCGACATACGATGGAAAGAGTTCCTGGCAAGTTTACAAGACCCAATTCACCATTGTAGCTGAAGCGAACAAATGGAGTGACGAGGTGAAAGCTTGTCAACTGGCAGCATCTTTAAGAGGAGAAGCCGCCGACGTGCTGCAAACATTGCCCGATATGACGCAACTCAATTTTGAGACTCTAAGTTGTGCACTTGAAATGAGATTCGGCGAAAAATTCTTCAAGGATTATACGAGAATACAAATGAAGAGCCGCCATCAAAAATCGAGTGAAACCCTTCAAGAGTTTGCCTCGGAAATTGAACGGCTTGCAAATTTAGCCTTCATCGACTGTCCAACAAATGTACGGGAAATGCTCTCACTGCAATATTTCGTAGACGGAATAAAAGATCCAGAAGTGCAGAGAGCGGTACGAATGGCAGATGTACAGGATTTAAAAGCTGCATTACTATATGCCTTAAAGTTGGAAGCAGCTACACAAGCCAGCCGAAGAGATCGTCATTCAGTCCGAGGGTCAACGGTGAACAAAAGCTCAGACACTGAGAGCGACGTCTTGAAAGAAATTAGGAAAATAAATCAAGAGCTGGACGCTTTAAAATATGGAAGAACAAGCTCAAGAAGACAGAATCTCAGGTGCTGGGGATGCGGTGATACAGGACATCTCCGAAGAAACTGCCCCAAAGTCCACGAACGTGAGATGAATTCAAGACCAGAGAATAAAAAGCCCCACCTGAAGATCCTTCAAATATCGAAAATGAGTGGCGGCGATAATAAATTATATGTGATAGGCTTTATTAACGGAATTCAGTGCCGTATGATTGTCGATACAGGAGCCAATGTTACAATAATAAGAGAAGATTTGGCTCGAAAATTGAAATGTAAACTCATCTGGAATCCTCCATGCGTTAACCTGCAAACTGTGACCGGCGACAAAATAGGCATATATGGAAAGGCAAATTTAACTATCAACTTTGGAGGAACGAAATATTACCATACGGCATATGTGGCTGACATAACAGATCCTTGCTTAATCGGACTAGATTTTCTGAAGAAATTTGGCTTCAAACTTGATTTCAAAAATAGTAAAATGCTCTCTAAATTTGAAGAAATCAGTCTTTTTGGATTAAATAACGAAATTGAATGTAAAAAAATAGTAATAACCAAAGAAGACATCAATCTAGATCCAAGAACAGAATTTTTAGTTCCAGCTGAAATTAAAAATGAAACTAATTACCGATTTGGCCATATAGATTATCCAGTAGACAATAGTACACAAGCAGGAGTATTGGTGGCTTCTTCTGTAGTAAACCTCTCGAAAAAGACCATTCCAGTCAGAATTGCTAACATCAGTGATAAGACGAGGACTATCAAGAAAGGAGAGGTGATAGCATCATGTGCTCCTGTGACGTGCATAAGTCAAAATTCCAATCACTCTCAGAAATCTTCAGATAATTTAGTCAAGGATTTGTTACAAAATACGGACTTAGATCCAAACCAGAGAGATGCTGCTGAAAGTTTAATTAGAGAATTCCAAAGTTTATTTTCCCAAACATCTGAAGACTTTGGACGAACTAAAATGGCACAACACCGAATTGACACGGGAGATCACTCTCCTATTAAACAGCCCCCTAGACGATTACCTTTTGCCAAGCAAGAAGAGGTGCAGAATTTAATTAAAGATATGGAAGAAAATGACGTCATCGAACCATCAACAAGTCCATGGGCGTCTCCCATTGTATTAGTAAGAAAGAAGGATGGTTCTACAAGATTTTGTGTTGACTACCGCCGACTGAATGACGTGACCAAAAAGGATAGTTACCCTCTGCCAAGGATTGACGACACTCTTGACACACTTGCGGGCAACACTTGGTTCTCGACTTTAGACCTGAAGAGTGGTTACTGGCAGGTAGAGATCCATCCCGACGACCGCGAGAAGACTGCCTTTACAACGGGACAAGGATTATGGCAGTTCAAGGTAATGCCTTTTGGTCTATGTAACGCACCTGCAACTTTTGAACGCCTTATGGAACCGGTTCTTCGGGGACTGTCATATGAGGCATGTCTTGTTTATTTAGACGATATCATAATCATAGGAAAATCTTTTGATGAACATCTGAACAACCTCAGGTGGGTGCTACAAAAGCTAAAGGAAGCTAATTTGAAGTTAAGCCCTTCGAAGTGCAGTTTGTTTCGCAATGAAGTCGCCTACCTTGGACACATCATTTCGGCGGAAGGAGTTAGGACTGATCCGGAGAAGATATCGGCCGTGAAAAATTGGAGTCGTCCAGCAGATGTTCACCAGCTTTGGAGCTTTCTAGGATTATGCACCTATTACAGAAAATTTGTCAAAGGCTTCTCCATGATTGCAAGACCACTTCATAAATTAACAGAAGCCAATCAAAAATTCATGTGGACACAGGAATGTGACTCTGCTTTCGAAAAGCTTAAGGAGGCCTTAACATCCACTCCAATTCTGTCATATCCTCAAATCGATAAACAGTTTATACTTGATACGGATGCAAGTAACGAAAGCATTGGCGCTGTACTGTCCCAGGAAATCGACGGCCAGGAGCGTGTTATCGCCTATTTCAGCAAGTGCTTATCAAAGGCAGAGCGAAACTACTGCGTAACAAGAAAAGAGCTTCTTGCTGTAGTGAAAGCCATAGACCATTTTCATCACTATCTTTACGGTCGAAAATTCCTGATCCGAACTGATCATGCTTCTCCAACTTGGCTATTGAATTTTAAGAACCCTGAAGGCCAGATAGCCAGGTGGATACAAAAGCTTCAAGAGTACGATATGGAGATACGCCATCGAAAAGGCTCATCACATGGAAATGCAGATGCTCTCTCAAGAAGACCCTGCTCAGAGAATTGTAGATACTGCGACCGGGTTGAGAAGAAATTTAATGTCAAAGGTCCTATAGTAAGACAAGTTACAACTGGGTCTACATCATCGCAAGATCCGTGGAGTGACGAGAGCCTGCGTAAAGATCAACTTGCTGACCCTGAAATTAAGCCAATTCTAGAGCTGAAAGAGGAGTCCAACAGGAAGCCCAGCTGGCAAGACATGGCCCATTACCACCCTACGACTAAACGTTATTGGGCTCTCTGGGATTCCTTACATTTGAAGAACGGCATCTTGTACCGAAAATGGGAGTCTGACGATGGAAAGACATGTAGAAGGCAACTACTACTCCCTAAGTCGAGAATTTCTATGGTCCTTCAAGAACTGCATGGTAGTCCCACAGGAGGTCATTTTGGTGTAATGAAGACCCTGCAAAAGGTTCGAGAGCGTTTCTACTGGAATAATGTTCGCAGTGACGTGGAGAAGTGGTGTCGAACTTGTGACACCTGTGTAGCACGTAAAGGTCCTAAGAGGCGAACCCGTGGGCGATTGCAACGTTATAATGTAGGAGCTCCTTTCGAACGAATTGCTCTAGACATCCTGGGTCCACTTCCTAGAACATCTGATGGCAATAAGTACATCCTCGTTGTCATGGACTACTTCACTAAGTGGCCTGAAGCATATGCCATTCCTAATCAAGAGGCGGTAACCGTAGCAGACATACTGGTTCAACACTGGGTTTCCAGATACGGAGTTCCTCTTCAAATCCATTCTGATCAAGGAAGAAACTTTGATTCGGCTGTGTTTAAGGAAATGTGCGGACTACTCGGCATGGACAAAACTCGAACAACACCTCTACACCCTCAATCGGACGGCATGGTGGAACGGTTCAATCGTACCATCCTAAATAGCCTCTCTCTCCTGGTGTCTAGAGACCAACAGGACTGGGACAAGAAATTGCCTCTTTTCCTGCTTGCCTACAGGAGTGCCACTCATGAGGCCACTGGTTACTCCTCTTCTCAAATGCTCTTTGGTCGTGATCTTCGTCTGGCTGCTGATCTTTTGTTTGGCCGTCCTCCTGATGCTCCTTCATCGCCTGAGGAATATGTCGATGAACTCCAGGCACGGATTGAGGAGATTCATTGTCTAGCGAGGAACCGAATTGGACTGGCATCAGAAAAGATGAAGACACGGTACGACACAAAGGCAACTGGACATGAGTTCAACGAAGGTGACAAAGTTTGGTTGTGGAATCCGATACGTCGTAAGGGACTGTCGCCAAAACTACAAAGAAACTGGGACGGTCCTTACACAGTCGTCAACAGGCTGAATGACGTCGTCGTACGCATACGAAAATCGCCACACACCAAACCCAGGGTCGTACATTATAACCGGCTAGCCCCTTATTTTGGCCAAAGTGATTAAAAATTCAAAACTGGAATTTCAGACCATGGTCATGAAAGTCACTTTTTGTAAATATGTAAATAGTAATTAGTTCTTATTTATGTAAATTTTATTATTATTGTTATTATTTATTTGTTTATTTATTTTAAGTGTTTTCCTCTAACTCAAGGATTGCACTGCCCGGGACGTGCAGTCTTTGAGGAGGGGGTAGTGTTACGAATTTTGTAAATAGTTAGTGTTTGTACTGTAAAATAATGTAAATAATCTTATTAAACTCCATTCCTTTACTAATATTATGTTACATTGTCTCTGTTATCAAGCAAACTTGTCCATTATTTTCAGTGTATGTCTACGGCAGATTGGCGAAATAATGAAGATATCGCCAAGTTGGCGTCACTTTTGGCGACTAATTTTGGTCGCCAAATTTGGCGATATATCGCCAAGTTGGCGACAAACTTGGCGATTGTTGTCGATGGTAACCCTTCCCTCTTAATGGTAACCCCCCCTTAGATATACTGATACATTGTTTGTTGTTCCGTGGATTTTTCGAGTAGGTTCTAGAAACTTCGGCGCATGCTACGAGCCTATATATAGGAGAGCCGATACGAGCTGCTGTTGTTATTATTTACCAGTCAGTCATTGAGTGAGCTACTAGAGATTGTCCAAGCAAGTTTGCTTGATGTATTGAGTTTTATCTACGTTGTTTTGAATGTGATATAGTGTTGAGACATTGTATAAAGAGTCTCTTCGACCTATATTTGTACTTGTTCGATAGATTTAAACAGTTATTTTGGAATATCTTGTAATATTTGTGAGTTTCGAAGACTCTGTTGTTCTGAAGATCTGTAAATAAATTATTTTCTACTTTTCTAAGAGAAAAGAGTTTGAAGTTGTCTAACCATAAGATCGAAAGAACCCTATATACGCTGTAACAATACTTTTCCGTAGAATGCAAATATATTGTTATAATTAGGCGTTAATGTTCTCCATTTTCGTGCTTGGTATAATTTCTATATGTAAATTAGATAATAATTAAAATTTAAAGAATAGCGATCAACAGTAGAAATTATAGATAAAAGTTTTTAACCTGTCGCATACTTATGTGACGATTTCCAGCAAAGTTATTACAGGTGGTTTTGTTTCCTCTTTTGATGACTGTGTACTATTGTTGAATCAACAACATCAAGAACATTTAGCTTCAATCTTGCAATAATATACTTAATATCAGTCATTATTCTGCAATTGTGATTTTTGTAAATAAAACCTGGAAAAAAATATATAAAAGTATGTACAATTAAATTATTTTTATTCCATTGTGGCGTTTTTTCTCAGATTAAATGTAACTTTTTTCTTTTAATTTTTTGTTAAAATAATCTGAAATGTTTAACTAATTCCGGCAATGCATATTTTATCATAACATAGCGATATCAAGAACTTAGTAATATTTCAGAAGTATTAAAAATAATTTAAATAATCAATAAATATATAAAAAAATAATAACAGTAGTTGAAATTTTGTTGAAATTTTCTTATCTTAAAATATTATGCGATCTTATACAGTAGCTTATTTCAATAAATAAATATATTCATATGGAAATATTACAGTCGACGAATGCCAGACTATCCATCAAAATATCTTATGGATTCAATTTTACTCACTGTGGAATATACAAAAACATATGCTTACACGCACAATTTCAATATGCATTAATTTTATTTTCCGTATATTTTCTTGTCGTATAACTCAGGATTTTTTATTCAAAGTTATACTATTCTTATTTTAATCGTGTTAATGAAAATTTTATCATAATTGATCTCTTCATATTCTTTTTTTTTTCTCTGTTGTTGTTACATCGAGGATTGCTTTGGATTACGGAAGTGAAATAATTATGATAGTTCATTCCTGAGGGAGTGTCCCTTTGTGATAAAAGCACTCTAGTATTTTTAGTGAGATCGTGACGTCAATGTTCTAACATGTGTGGCGCAGAAGCGATATCTATCCTTTATTCAACTTTAACTTTCCGGAGCGTGTGTGGCGTCCTTGAGTCTACAGTTAACTGCGGTTAGGTGTATTAGGCAAATTTATAGCTCCGCCTTCAGTTTGCAATGTATAAAAGCTGTGAGTTGGAGTGTAAGGTATGTCGTGAAATGTGGAAAGACAGCAAGGTGTCGTGAGATGAGGAAAGACAGCAAGGTGTCGTGAGGCGAGAGAAGCCAGCAAAGCGAGATAGCTTGTGTTGTGAGCTGAGTTAGCCTCCAGCAAAGTACAGCGTTGTGTTGAGCTGAGCTGGGATTGCCTAAAAGGAGAACCAGTGGGTAAGAGTTGATTAATACGTTGAGTTTTGAGAATAAAGATTTTCTGCAGCCACGGGCTGCTTTCTTATAGATTAGTGTAGCAGTATGCCGCAACCTGAAAGTAGAGCCGGTGTGAGTGCTCCGAGCTGAATTTAGCCGTGGATGTGAGTAAAAATTACAAGTTAATCTCTTAGTATTGTATTTAGTGACTGGAAATCTTGAACTTTAGCTCCACTTCTCATTCCCCAGAGACAGTAAATAAAGTGTTGGATTTTAACTTTTACTTAAGCTATGTCTTCATTTAACCAACATATCACTGGCGGCGTGCCCAGCCACGTCACACATTTAGTTATTAATACGACTGACATATGTAGATTTCTTTCGTTTTCAAAGTTAATACATAAAAACTAGCTGGCATTTTATAATTATACTTTTGTAATTGTTAATTTAATTTTTCATTCTATTATGTATCGTAATCTATGTTCTACCTTTTATAACAACATTTATAAGTTTTATCATTCTACATGTAACAGTTTAGCAGCTTGCAACAGATAAGTTTGTGGCTTCAAAATTATATTCTTTTTTTCTTAAGACAAGACAACACTAAAATTTAAAAAAACACTCGTAATGTGATAAAAAATTACCTTTAAACAACTAAAGAAATGTTTATTTTTTCAAAAATATTCCTGCCCTTATATTTATAAAAAAATGTGATCAACATTGCTCTGATTCGTGCAAAATTCCGAAAATGCGTTTCAAAAAGTGAAATTGTGAACCTAATATTCTCTGACTCGGGTAAAGAATGTAACGGATGCACAAGGGTGACTTAAGTCACGCTAAAAAACTCGCTCGCTAATGTTAATCCAATAGAACAAATTTCTTTGATATTTTGGTTTACAATGCAGTATTTTTAAATACATTGCATTTAAATGCATTGCATAGCCACTGTTGTTCTCTAAAAATGTCATTTTTTACTTCTTCGATTTTCTTTGTAGATTGTTTTTATTTTTGCTTTGGCTTTCGAAACTGGTTCCGATAGAGAGCTAGACATTAGGAAGGGTCGATTTTTTTATTATTTTAACGATTGTGGTAGGATAAGTTGTGTATAGTGACAGTAAATCGAGACATTAATTTTTATCAAGAATATGATTAGGCCTGCCTCCAGATCATTACACTTTCCTTTATTCCAATGATGGGAAAAATACAATTTTCTGTACTTCATGATTGCTTTTCTCGATTTCTGTAAGTGATTTTGAAGTGCATGCAATTTTGTATTTTTTAATGATATTGTTTACAAGCACATAGTATTTTTTCTTATTTCAAAAATTCTCAATCTTCATAACGAGTCTTTTAAATTTAAATTTGATCAATATTGTGATTTTAACTGATTTTCTTAACAGTTTCTTGAAAATAACTGACATTCAATATCATTTTTACTTTCTTCTATCTTCAATAGAAGAAAGTATTGTAATCGAAATTTTTTTTTCGACTTCCGGTTTTCGACGGATTTACACGTTTTAGGGGTCAGAGATTCCATAAAACATGTTTTTGCAAAATGTCTGTCTGTCCGTGTGTCTGTATGTCTGTGTGACCGTGTGTCTGTGTCTGTGTGTATGTCGCCATTCTACCATCAAAAAGTGTATGAAGTTATGCATAGAATTGAACCAAATTTTTTGTGAATGTTTTTCGCTGTGGCAAGCAGGTCCTCCTTCAATTTTGAAATATTCCGCCGAAAGGGGGCTCTGCAATCGCGATTTTTGTGCCATTTTCAATATTGTACCGACCAAAAATATATAAAGTTATGCATCGAATTTAACCAAATTTGTGTAAGTGTATGACTATGGCTAGTTGGTCCCCCCTGAATTTGAAAATAATCGGACGGAAGGCGGCGCTGCAATCGCGATTTTTGAGTCGTTTTCAATATTGTAGCGACCAAAAGTATATTAATTTATGTATCGAATTGAACCAAATTTTTGTGTATGTGTATGACTATGGCTAGTTGGTCTTCCCTGAATTTGAAAATAAGCCACCGGAAGTGGGATTTGTAATCGCGATTTTTGTGCCATTTTCAATATTGTACCGACCAAAAGTATATGAAGTTGTGCATCGAATTGGACCAAATTTTTTGTGTCTGTGTATGACTGTGGCTAGTTTAACCTCCCTGAATTTGAAAAAACTCCGACGGAAGGGGGCGCTGCAATAGCGCATTTTATGCCATTTTCAATATTGCACCGCATAAAAGTGTATGAAGTTAGCTCTAGAACTGAACTAAATTTTTTGTATATCATTATTTTTTGGTAAGGCAAGTACGTCCTCCCTAAATTTGAAAAAAAAATCTGCGTATCATTCTATTGTCCATCGGCTCGTGTAGAGACGGAAATTCGTTTTTACTTTGATTAATTGATTGAAGCAGAAATTTAAGATGAAAATCAAAATTGGTATGGTATTGAATTAAAATTATTAAAGCATTAAAATGAGTAACTATTTTTTTATATATTAAAATGTACTTATGAGATAGAAGAAAGTTTTGGGATTGGCACATCCAACAAGTTTAAACTTTTTTAGGTATAATTATGTAATTTAATACTTTAAAACTTTTGTAACGTTTTTTTAAATACTCCCATTACTTAAAAAATAACTTAAATTCTTAATTGACATTACTAACAATTATTGTTTTAATATTGCTAATTGGACATTACTAATACATATTATGTTTTATCATATTATTTATTATGTTATTATTTATCATATTATTTATTATGTTATTCAAGAGAAATCATGTTTCTTCAGTGTTGAAGTGAGGGGAAGGAGGTTATATTCCCCATGGCAAAAGCAACGCCATCAAAAATTTGACAGTTATCGTATGATCCTGTTTTATCTTCTTCTTCTATAATAATAAAGAGAGAAGGATGTTTGTCTGTCAGCGCTGTTCTGAAGAGACTTCTGCACGTAGAGTTACAAAATTTGGAGGGAAGGTACTTTTTTACATGTAGTTTTGCACCTCAAAGCCCGATTTTCGGTTTTTTGTTTAGATTTTTTAAAATAATTTTTTAGGCGATTTTTAGCGTTATTTTTGCGGTTTTATCCCATTAGTGAAAGGAATACGGTTTCATTCTTTTAACCTAAAATAGGAATTTTTTTTTCTTTTCAACAAAGTTTATTCGGAATTTGTACAGCGATTTTTGAAATTTTAACGAATTTTTAATGCGATTTTTAGTGTTTTTTTTCATTTTGCGGCTATTTTTTGAGATTGATAAAAAGAAAATCGTTTTAAACTTTTAGCCTAATGCCCTAAATTTTGTGTTTGTTACGATTTTTAGATTTTAACGATTTTTAATGCGATTTTTAACGTTTTTTAAAGGTTTTTGCGTTTAGCATCTATTTTTTTCACAGTTGTTCTATCAAAAACTTGAGCTGTTGAGAATGCAATAAGTAGTATTTTTTGTGAAATCTACCTAAAATATCAAAAATTTAGGTACCACTATTTTCGAATAGCAATTTCATAAACTATCTTAAATTCTTGCTTAAGACCGCTACTCTCTCGAGTTATATATCACCTGATAGGTTATTTAACAGAGTATGGTTTTGATAAAGCTTTAATAGAGTGCTCTACCTGGTGGTGGAAAATAGAACTAATAGAACGCTATTTTTTTAAATCTATAATAATAAAGAGACAAGTTTGTGTGTGTGTCAGCGCTGTTCTGAAGATTCTGCTGTACGTAGACTTACAAATTGTGGAGGGAAGGTACTTTTATACATGTAGTTTTGCACCTCGAAGCCCGATTTTCAATTTTTTGGTTAGATTTTTTTTTGATAATTTTTTAGGCGACTTTTAGCGTTCTTTTTGCAGTTTTATCCCATTAGTGAAAGAAATACGGTTTCATTCTTTTAACCCAATATAGCAGTTTTTTTTCTCTTTTCAGGAAAGTTTATTCGGAATTTGTACAGTGATTTTTGAATTTTTTACGAATTTTTAATGCGATTTTTAGTGTTTTTTCTCATTTTGCGTTTTTTTTTTTTTTTTTTTTTTTTTTTGAGATTGATAAAAAGAAAACCGTTTCAAACTTTTAGCCCTAAATTTTGTGTTTGTTACGAATTTTAGATTTTAACGATTTTTAATGCGGTTTTCAATGTGATTTTTAACGTTTTTTCAAGATTTCTTGCGTTTAGCATCTTTTTTTTCATAGTTGTTCTATCAAAATCTTGAGCTGTAGAGAATGCAATAAGTAGTATTTTTTTGCGAAATTTGCCTTAATTGTCAAAAATTTAGTTACCACTATTTTCGAATAGCAATTTCATAAAATATCTTAAATTCTTGCTTAAGACCGCTACCCCCTCGAGTAATATATCACCTGATAGGTTGTTTAACAGAATATCGATTTGATAAAGTTTTTGAAGAATAGAGTGGGCTAGCTGGTGGTGAAAAATGGAACTAACAGAAAGCGATTTTGTTAAAATTTGGAAATATAACAATGTGATTTATTTTAAATTTTAAAATGGTTTGTAATACAAGAAAAAAAATGTAAACAAAGAATGGTGTGACACATTTCAGGGTGAGTGAAAGGAGGGCCGCGAACAAAATTAGGAAATGTAATAAGGATATCTGTTTTACACTTTAAGGTAGTTTATAACGCATGTTAAAATTTTTGAAGTACTGGCGATGCTCTGGAGAGACCGCTGCACGGAGTTATGTATGAAATTTTACACCTTGAAGGCCGATTTTCAGTTTTTTTAATTTAATTCATATGCGAATTTTAGTGAGTTTCGAGGCGATTTTTCCACATTAGCGAAAAGGAAAGCGGTTTAATTCTTTCGACCTAAATTAGTGTATTTTGTTCTCTTTTCAATGTAATTTATTTGGATTTCGTGCAACGATGTTTGGATTTTCAGTGAATTATTTAATGTAATTTTTGCCGCTATTATTCGACATTAGTAAAAGGAATGTTGCTTAAAACTTTCAGGCTGATGTATTAAATTTTAGCTGTTAAGATTTATGAATTTCAGCTAATTTTAATGCGATTTTTCGAGATTTTTTGCGTTTGATGTCAGATTTTTCCAATTACAACGTTTTACCCTGTTAGAGTAAATTTTGACCCCTGTGATTTTTTAATATTAGTGATTTTTAATGCACTTTTCAATGAAATTTTTAGAAATTTTTCGAGTTTTAATGGTGATTTTTTGATATTCGGAAGTAAAAATTGATTTCAAACTTTTAATCTAATATAATTTTAGAGAAATTTTAACGCGATTTTTCAAGAATTGTTGTGTTCCGTGTCGATTTTTTATTATCTATAAAAAATTTCCTTTTACTACGTGATTATCCTGTCGACCAATTTCGCCAAACTATATCAATCGTGAAACAAGCCAAATATTGAAATAGGTGTAATTTTTATGTTAAAGAATGCAAGAAGAGATAATTTAGAAAAACATTAATACAAATACGTATAAAAATAAGAAGTAAAAACCACTTGATGACGTAACAAATATATGTAACATGTTTAATGTCAAGTGAATATGGAATTTACGATCCGCCATTATTGTAGTTTAATCTTATGGTTTGACCCAGATAGTTTCTTGGTCAACCGGATAGTCAAATAGTTCGGATTTCCGATTAGAATGTTTTATCCGTTTGATGAAATTCTGATTACTGCGATTTAAAAAATAACTAGCGATATTTATTGCATTTTTCAATGCGTTTTTAATGAACTTTTTAATGCGATTTAGTACTATTTTTTTCGATCCCCACCACAGTGAAGTTTTAACAATTAAAAAATTATTTTGGTTTCAAACTTTTAGCTAAATATAGTAAATTTCACCATTTAACTTTTTTTAATTTTGTCGATTTTCAATGTGACTTTTGATACATTTTTTGTTCTGCGTCGATTTTTTTGTAATTCATGTAGAAAAGAATGGTTGCTACGTTTTACACGACTAGAATATTTTTTTATCCACGGGATGTATTTACATTTTTCGATTTTTAAAGAATTTTTCAATGGTTTTGTATTGGTTTTTTGAATTTCATGGCTATTTTTTGAAATTTCGAAAAGGAAATTAATTTCAAACATTTACACTTCATTTACGAATTTTGAAATTTAGTGATTTTTTAATGCAATTTTTAGCAATGTTTTCATTATTTCTCACGCTTTGCGTCGATTTTTTCATTCGTATTTAAGAAATAATTCAGATTACACTATTTTACTCTGTTAATGTAAATGTGGTCCTCCACTTTTTTTAAATTTGAAACGATTTGTAATGAATTTTTGAATGCAATTTTTAGATGTTTTCGAGTCCACGGCGATTTTTTCACAATTGGAAAAGAAATTTTTAAATAATTTGTACCTTAATGTAGTAAATTTTGACATCAATGATTCAGATTTTTTGTGTATTTTCATAAAATGTTTAGCAAGTTTTGTGTCGATATTTTTTAACTAATGAAAGAGTTCAGATTTCAATGTTTTGTCCCATTATGGTAATTTATGTCCGCAGGAATTTAATATAAATGTTTATCTTACTATGGCAAATTTTGTCCGGATTTTTGAATTTTACTGATTTTTAATCTGTTTTATAGTGATTTTTCAAGCTCTGTGACAGTTGTTGACATCGGTAAAAGAATTTCGGTTTCTAACTTTTAGCATATATACTACAATTTGTTCTCCACGCTTTTATGAATTTTGCCAACTTCTAATGCGATATTCAATGTAATTTTTAGTTAGTTTGGGGGATTTTAGGTGTTCCGTGTTGACTTTTCTTTATTCATGAACGATTTCTTCGATTACAATATTTTCGACTGAATATTAAATTTTTACAGCCATGACTTTTAAATATTCAGCGATTTTTAATACAGTTTTCGTAACGACTTTGGCCATTTTTTAAAGTTCCTTGGCGATTTTCTGCCATTCAGAAAATAATTTTGATATCAAACATTTTGTTTAATGTAGTTATGTTTCGAATGCAATGTTTTATCTCTTAATATGATTTTGGCGTTCCATGCCTACATTTTGTAATTTATGAATGATTTCGATCATAACCCCCCCCCCCGCCCTACCCTAATATTATTTTTTTAAGTATTGACTTCCAAATATTTAGCTATTTTTAATGCAATTTTCAATGTAACTTTTAGCCATTCTTCAAGTTCCGTGGAGATTTCTTTACATCCGGAAATCGATTTCGATTTCAAACTTTTTGGTTAATATGGTTAATTGCTTGATTACAATATTTTATATTATAACAGTGAACTTTTACCCTAGGGATTTTTTTATGTTTTACGACTTTCATTACAATTTTCAATGCAATTTTTGGGCTTTCTCAGTTTTTTTTTTTTTTTTTTTTTTTTTTTTTTTTAACATTTTTCAAAAGGAATTTGATTTTAAATTTCTAGACTAATAAGAGTTTGGTTTCAAACTTTTATCCTTTACGGTAATTGTTTTGCTCTTTTATTTTGATCTACAGCAATTTTTAATGCAGTATGCCTTTTTTTTTTGAGTTCACGGCGATTTTTTTCAGATATGGAAAAAGAATTCGGTTTTTAATTTCTTTGCTAATATGATAAATTTTCTCCTGTGCGATTAAAGATTTTTATTGCGATTTTTTAGCAGTTTTTTTTCGTATTTCAATGCTTTTTACATTATCAAATTAATTAGATTCAAAACATTTATCCAAGTAGAGTAAATTTTGAGTTCCATGATTTTTGAAAATTTTGCCATTTTTAAAACGATGTTTACGTTTCTTCGCGACCCGCTTCGATTTTTTAGAGGTTCAATTTGTGGCCGAATTTTTTAAATTCTGATCTCTTTTCTTCAAAGTTTATTCGAATTTTGAAACACAATTTTTGAATTTTGTTTCATATTTTTATGAGATTTTTAATGTTTTTGCGTTTTCCAGATTAGTAAAAATAATCCAACTTCAATTTTCTAGCCCATCTCTTTTCAACGAATTTAGACGAAATTCGTGCAGCATTTAAAAAAAATTTCGAAGATTTTATTATGATTTTTAAAGTTTTTTCGAAATTCTTGCTATTTTTTGATGAACCCGGGCAACGCCGGGCAGAACAGCTAGTATTATCTAAAGGATTTTAATGTGAGTGAGTAAACTTCCTACTTGTGAGAATGTGATTCCTAATCAGACAACACTAATGGTCATGCTTTCCAGGAAGAGATAAAGGGAAAGTTATTTGGTTTCCTACAAATGTAAGACCTTCACCTCATGTAGATGAAAAATCACGAAAAATGCCTGTTTTAGAACAAGGATTCCTTCTTGATCAAAGATCAGCCAGAAAAATGTTTATCAGTAATGTAAACATAAAGACAACAATGAAAATGAGGAAATATACAAGGAGGAAACTATTAGAAGCGCAACCAATTGCAAAAAGCACTGAAAAATCATACATTTCTCTTCAAAGGAATAACGAATAATAAAATAACTTATTTAATAACTTAATTCAATAACTTGGAGGCAGGCCTTACCATATTCAGATCTCGATAAAAATTGATATGTGATTTTATTGTCATTCTATTAAACTTTTCCCACCACGGGCGTTTAAAAAAAATCAATTCGTTTTGCTAAACATATTTAAAAACTTGGAAAAACAACCCACTTGGTTTGTGACTAGACGAAAGCGCAAGGATAAAAAAATTAATTTATTCATATTTTTGTAGATCCATATAAGGGTTTTGTGGATCATAGTAACTGACTTTACATTTTTAGAACTGGCACAGAGGCCCATGTAGCGAAAAATAAAAAAATAAAAATATATTTGATCTATTGGTAGAGTGCACTAGGTACAAGATAAAATAGCGTTTAGCACTATTTTATTTAATGTTATCTGGTACTATTCCATTCTAAAGATACTACCATACTTACAGCTAAACATTACACATCGGCCACACTGATTAAATATTTGTGATGGGTTGAACAAGGTTTTGGTGTTGAAGTAGCGGAATTCATAAGATGTTGATATATTCCAACATTGAAATTCTGTTCAAATTACCAAGAATTTTTTAACACATTTTTGACTACAATATTTTTTAGAGTATGCTGGTTGGTTAGTTTTAGTTCACTTCCGATTGCATAGTTGGATTTATATAGGATTTTTCATTAAAATTAAATTAAATTAATACAGATTTTTCAACCTTTACGATTCAGATGTTCTTTTTTTCTCATTTATTTCTTAGCCAAAATTTGAGCATGTGTACCGTCACTCAATTTAATTTATATTGTAATTTGATTTCTCTCTACTTTATACAAAAGATTTTTATCTATATTGTTCTTTGTAACTTAATTGTTTTAATATGTTTTTAAAATAATGATTGATTTACAATATTTAATTGATAATGAAATTAATAAATTATAAATACAAGTATATTTAAAAACAAAAATCAAATTGAAAATCAAATGCAGACCATCCCAATTCCGAGCCCCAGTCCTCCGGACACAAACAGACGCCCTACCTATCGTAATATGACCACCAATGCAATAATTTTATTTAGTAAGCGTTTAAAATATGGTATAATAATAGAGACCACTCACCCGTATTCCTCGAGAACTAAGGAGCATTGTATAAAATCCATTAAACCTGTGACTAAGGGACTTCTACTCAAAAATTTATGTAAGAATATTCAAAATTTGTGATTATCAGGGTTGGTCCTCTTTTTGTTAGAGCAAAACTTTATACGTCGTCTGCACTGATTAAAGATTTCTGTTATGTTGAACTTGATTTTGGTATTGAAATAGCAGCATTCACATAATGTTGATATATTCCAACATCGTTCAAATAACCAAGAAATTTATAACAAATTTTTAACTACAATATTTCTTAGATTATACTGGTGATAAACTTCAGTTCACTTCACATTGAATGATTTTATTTACATAGGATTTTTAATTACGATATAATCAGATAAAATCAATACAGAATTTTCAAATTTTGCATATCAGATGTTCTTTTATTTTCTCATTTATTTTATAACCAAAATCAGAGCATATCTATGATCATTCAATTTATTTTTTATTGTAATTTAATTTCTCTCTTCTTTATAGAAACAAAATCTACAAAAAATTTCTAAACGTATTCGTCAAGTAGTACTACGAAAATTAAATGGGTCTAAATGGTTACAAAAAATGCATATAAAATTTTGGTAGATGATTATTTTATTTTTGAAATGTGTATAATTTTATATTATTTTTAAAAATCACAGTTGAAGCTGTTGTTACATTTTTTGTATAAAGGTTGAATAAAATAATAGTTAATTCTATTTTTTTTATAGATTATTAGTCTAAATATTAGTCTATAGACTATTAGTCTTTTGCAAATTCTTAGTGTAATAATTATTTAAATAATGCATACATTATAGTATATGAATAAACAACATTTAATAAAAAAGTAATTTACGTCATATATTCATGGTGTTGGGAAATTCTTTTCCGTACTACAAAAACTAATTCCTTTTCTTTTGCATATTCCGCCAAAACAAAGGATAAAAAAGGAAGAATTCTTATATCTTCGATCCTTCCCGTTATGAAATATTCATAACCGTTATGAGACATTCTTTCCGCAATTTCGTATTAAAATTGATGATCATAAATAATCTGCTGAAAGCGCAAAAATTTCTTGTGAATATTTTTCAACTATTATCTCTGCATGCATCGATAGGATAAGTCTCTAGAATGTAACATTAATTCTTAGGATCCTGAAAAATAAAATATTAAGGAAAATATTGAATTAAATATTTAAATAAATATTTATTCTTTCAAGCAATTTCTATACAGAAACAATAGATAAGACGCATGTAGACATGCAAAACAATATTTTTACTGACAATTTGTACTCAATACCTTGATTTCAGATTGCGAAATATACATCCGACGGGCAATTTTTTATTTTATACTATTTTTTTAAACTAATGTTAGCCCTACAACTATACTACTGTGTTTCTAATAGATATCGACGCAAAAAAATAAAGAAATAATAAATAAATTCTTTTTTTAAATTGTGATATTGATTGTATATAAAAGTACTCATCCCTTTTCAATAATGAATTTTAATCAAAAATTTTTTAAAGATAATGAATTTTTACAAAATATTTCAACATAATTTTAATACTATATTTTAAGTGAACAAAGAATATTTAATTAAAAATAATTTATGCCGTATATTCATGATATTATAAAATTGTTTTCCGTACTACAAAAACTAATTTCTTTTCTTTTGCATATTCCGTCATAAGAAAGGCTAAAAAAGGAAGAATTCCTATATCTTTGATCCTTCCCGTTATGAAATATGCATGGACATTCTTTCCGAAATTTCGTATTAAAATTGATGACCATAAATAATCTGCTGAAAGCGCAAAAAATTTTTGCAAATATTTTTCAACTATTATCTCTGCATGCAGTCTGTCGAATGTAATATTAATTCTTGGAATGCCGAAAAATAAAATATTAAGGAAATAATTGAATTAAATATTTAAATAAATATTTATTCTTTCAAGTAATTTCTATAAAAAACAACACAGAAAAGATGCATCTAGACATGCAAAGCAATATTTTTATTGACCATTTGTACTCAGTACTTTGATTACGCATTGGAATATATGCGTCCTAGTTGGCAATTTTTATTTTTATTCTTACCATTTTTTATAAACTAATCTCTAACATATAATTATACTAATGCAAATTAAAAAGATATCTACGGGAAAAAATATTTTTTTTAAATTATGATATGATTGTATATAAAATACTCACCATTCATGGATTTTAATCAAAGTTTTCATAAAGCTAACGAACTTTCACAAAGTATTTCAACTCGTTATGCAAAAAAATTCAGGTTTAGGTAGTAGATTATTAAGTAGATCAATAAGTTTTCGTCACATAGTACTGCGAAAATTAAACGGGAAAAAGGGGGTTCAATTTTTATTTTTTTATCATTTGTTTTAACATAGTGCATGATTATTATTTTTAAGAAACCCTTTTTAAAACTCATGCTTAAAGTATGACTTCTGTTCTCACAATCTATGTGTAAATGTTGGATAAAATTATTTTAAACTCTAATTTTTTATAAATTATTATTTGTCTAAATTTTAGTTTTTGTAAATAATTAATGTAACAATTATTCAAATATTGCATACAATATGTTTATGTGAACAAACTGTATATATTTAAAAATATTTACGTCATATATCCATGATATTAGGAAATTCTTTACAGTAATGCAAACACTAATTTCTTTTCTTTTGCATATTTCGCCTTAATTAAGGCCAAAAAGAAAACAAAAGGATTCTATATATTTCATCCTTTCGGTTGTAAAAAATACATGAACATTCTTTCCACAGTTTACCATATTAAAATTCATGGTCATAAATTATCTTCGGAAAGAAAAAAATCTTGTGAATATTTTTCAACTATTATCTCTGCATGCATTGATAGGGTAAATCTGTGACATGTAATATTAATACTTAGGAAGGCGAAAATTAAGATATTAAGGGAAATATTGAATTACATATTTAAAAAGATATTTCTTAAAATACTTTATATACAGAAACAACGCAGATAAAATACATCTAGACATGCAAAACGCTATTTTTACTGACTATTTGCACTCAGTCATTTGATTTCAAATTGGGAAATATACATCCCAGTGGGCAATATTTTATTTTATACCATTTTTTGAAAACTAATCTTTGCCCTATATTAGTGTGTTTCTAAAAGGTATCGATGTAAAAAATATTTTTCTTTTTTTAAATTGTGATATGACTGCATATAAAAGTACTCACCGGTAATAGATTTTACTCAAAAATTTAATAAAGATAATGAATTTTTAAAAAATATTTCAATATAACTTATTTCAACATTTTTTTAATGCGATATGTTTATGTGAGCAAACAATATTTTAATGATAAATAATTTATGCCTTATATTCATGATATTAGGAAATTCTTTTAGTAGTACAAAAACTAATTCATTTTCTTTTTCATATTTCGCCATAAGAAAGGCTAAAAAGGAAGAATCCCCATATCTTCGATCCTTCGCGTTATGAAATATGCGTGGACATTCTTTCCACAGTTTTGTATTAAAATTCATGATCATAAATAATCTATCTGACAGCAAAAAAATTTTGCGAATATTTTTAGACTATTATTTCTGCATGCATCAATAGGATAAGTCTCTGGAATGTAATATTAATTCTTAGGATTCTGAGAAATAAAACATTAAGGAAAATATTGAATTACATTTTTAAATAAATATTTTTCTTCCAAATACTTTCTATACAGAAACAATGCAGGTAAAATACATCTAGACATGCAAAACGATATTTTTACTGACAATTTGCACTGAGTCATTTGATTTCAGATTGGGAAATATAAATCCCAGCAGGCATTTTTTTATTTTATACTATTTTCTGAAAACTAATCATTGTCTTATAATTATACTCATGTGTTTCTAAAAGATATGGACGTAAAAAAAATTTTTTTTTCCTTTTTTTTAATTGTGATATGATTGTATATAAAACTACTCACCAGTAATGGATTTCAATCAAAACTTTTATAAAAGAAATCATTTGTTTACCTTTATCACTCAATCATTTGATTACATTCAGTCATGTGACTTCAGATCGGAGAATATATATCGCAGTAAGAATTTTTTTATTTTATACCATTTTTTGAAAACTAATCTTTGCCCTATAATTATACTAATGGCTATTTCCATGCGAATTTGTTTGTCTGTTACATGCTACGATTTTTTCGCTACCAGAATTTTAGAGCAGAAAAATGTGACTTGTTTTATCGAAGATATCTCATCAATTGAATAAAGCGAAGCAAACTTTTCAAAAATAACGGTGGCGAACAAGCAAAGCGATTTTCAGCCGTGTAACAGACAAACAAGTTTGCATGGAAATTGCCTAATGTGTTTCTAAAAGATGCAGTAAAAAAGTATCTTTCTTTTTTTAAATTGTGATATGATTGCACATAAAAGTACTCGCCGGTGAAGTATTTTAATTAAAAAAATTTTTTTAAGATAATGAATTTTCACAAAAAATTACAACGTAATTTTAATATTATAAGTTTATGCGAACAAAAATACTTAATGAAAAATAGTTTATGCCATATATTCATGATATTAGGATATTCTTTTTAGTAGTACAAAACTAATTCCTTTTCTTTTGCATTTTTCGCCATAAGAAAGGCTAGAAAAGGAAGAATTCCTATCATGATCTTTCGCGTTATGAAATATGCGTGGACATTCTTTCCACAGCTTTGTATTAAAATTCATGATCATAAATAATCCAGCTGAAAGAAAAAAAATTGCGAATATTTTTTAACTTTTATTTCTGAATGCATCAATATGATAAGCCTCTGGAATGTAACATTAAAATTATTAGGATTCTGAGAAATAAAATATTAAATAAAATATTGAATTACATTTTAAAATATTTTTTCCTTCCAAATACATTCCATACAGAAACAAAGCAAATAAAATACTCTAAACATGCAAAACATAATTTTTACTAACAATTTGCATTCAATCCTTTGATTTCTTATTGGGGAAAATGAGTCCAATAGGGAATTTTTTATTTCATTATTACTATTTTTTGAAAATTAATCTCTGCCATCTAATTATACAATTTATTATTTTTGTCTGTTTCCATGTACAGTGCCAAATTTCCTGCTATCGGCGGTAATTAGAACTATTATTTGTTTATTTATTTATTTTTATTGTTTTTGTGGTCGGAATCTTTTTCGCCATGGTTCTATTAGTCCAGTTATAACATTTTTATGTCATTCCAGTTATTAAAATGCTACCAGCGTCTCTGAATAGCGTCAGTTAAAAAAAACGCCCTGTAATAAAATTTTTAAAAAGCATGTTGTCGGGTATCCAATCTAATTTCTTAAATGAAATAGCCAAACCTCGAAATTTTATGATACAGATGAAGATGCGTACATAAAAGTGACACAATTAGAAAATTATTGAAACCAACCAAAATAGGACAGTTCGATATAAAAACATGGTTATTGGACACAGGTTTATTGGACAAATCAAACTTTCACAAAGGCAAATTTAAAAAAAAAGAGAGAGAGAATGAGATACGTAAGTGCTTACACAGACCTTTTTTCAAAGATTTATCTTGTTTATTTTTTTTCTCAAACACTCATATAACTTTTATACTTACTATCTATGTTAAAGTACATAAACACTTCCGGAATTTTTTTTATGATGTTTGTTTGAAAAAATCTAATAATTACACATTTGGCGGTTTTTCGAATACCTTGACAGTAAAGGATTCCCTAAGAGTGTTATTTAGTTTATATATAATGTACAATATGTGTCTGGTTTAATTTTTTTAAAGTTGTTTACACTTTTTCAAATAGGAAATGATACCCTATATTTAAAAAAAATCGCGTGGAAGGCAGTTACCCCATAAGAATGGAGCAACCGGATCAAAGAAAATGGAAAGATTAAATGCAGATACAATGTTACACGTTAAAACGTAATATTGAAAATTTCTATGTGATAGAGTGAACCTAACTGAACATATTTAACAAAGTGCAGATTTCAATTCAAATGAACACTAGTTTTGGAAGCTGAACTGACAGAATCTAAAGAAATACAATTTAAAATCATGACACAGTTGCTCCACGTACTCTTATATAAAATTTAGTTTTTTTTTTTTTCATTTCAATACTTTCAATGAGTCCAATCACTATATTAATAACAGTGTCTTTACTGAAATTACACCTTGTTATTAATGTAAATCGTAAAATATACACATAATCATTTATAAGGCGTTGAAAAATTGATAGAATTTATTTATTATATACTTTGCATATTTTGGATGCACTCGTATCCATTTTCAAAGGACGAAAAAGATAATTGATTAAAATAGACAACAAAATTAAAACAAAAAATTTAGTTTGAATTTTTTGTTTTAGTTTAGTTTTTACGTTTTCTATTCTAGTCAATTACCTTTTTCGTCCTTTGAAAGTGAATGCGAGTGCAACCAAAAGATCTAAGGTATGTAATAAATAAATACTATCAATTTTTCCACACCTATTAAGGAGAAAGTTCATTTTTAACGGTCATAAAACACGCAAAATTTGCCATGAGTTTAGCAATTTCCTTATAAAAAAGATAACCACTCTAGAAGGACAAAAATTAAAAAATATATTAAAGTGATATTTAACTACGTTTAATTTTTTTTTATTTGAATATGTTATATTTTAAAAAATTCAAGTGGTCAATTTCAAAGTGCTATTTAAATTTTTTATAGTGAATAACATTTCACTGCGCGCACGGTTTCTCATGCTAATTTCATTGTATTTGCATAAACATTATCTTAAATTAAAGATAATGCTCTGGACAATAATTTGAACTAGGATATTTGTAATCGGTTAATTAGATAAGGAGTAATTAATATTTAATTAGAAAATTTAGAACATTGGTATTTGTAAAAATACTATGATTTTTACATGCATACAATAGCATATTTTTTTTCATACTGAACGCAGCTTTATAATCCTAGCTCATTTTCATGATAACATAAATATTTATGTAGGGCAAAAATTTTAAAGCTCTGCTTGAAATAGTTTTGGATCATGCGCGCAAGAGCAAAAAATGCCATTTTGAATTAAAGCCATTTAAAGATTGAATTGTATTTTTTACATACCAAATATATTTAAAAGGAAACAAAACTACCAATTATATATCCTATTCTGTATCAAAAACAAGACTTAATGCTATTTTAAAATCATAAATATAAAATTATTTGTAAAATGCTGCAGAATATAGGAACATGTTTAAAAATTAAATAGATGTAATTTGTAAAAATGTAGCATTTACTAATGCAAATAATAATAATAATAATAATAATAATAATAATAATAATAATAATAATAATAATAATAATAATAATAATAATAAACATAAAACTAAAAATTTGGAAAAAAAAATGGAAAATTTACATCTGTTATAATTAATTTACCCATTGAATAATCGTGTTTAAAATTAATCTAAAATAAAAATTTGGTTTAGCTTTGATTGTAAAGTGAATTAAATGTACACTTTTTTAAAACTAAATTATTTAATGCAAAATACAGGCCTTTTTGTAGGTATTCTCGTATTTCGATATCTGATTCAGATACTTTGCTACACAAAAATCTGGATAATTTATTAAAAAACTATATAAATGTCAATAAATCCCTATTGACAGATTTTGTCGTCCACAATTTTCAATTAAAACAAAAAACATTATCAAATTGATTATTTTATAATTTTCTATAAGATGACTTATCACCTTAAAATGTATCATATCATCGTATATTGTATAGCGATTACCATTAACTTACTCCTTTTTCACTGTTGTTTTGAAGCACGTTTTGCATATTTTTTCATTAAAAAGTTAATGCATACTAAGAGGTACAATTCTATTATAAAATCAGGGAACTATTGCTCAAGGAAAAAAAACTGTTTTCTTTCAAATTACTTAAGAGCAAATAATGCTATGAAAAACCATGAAAGTAAACAAATTTGGCGAACGTGGAAGTTGAAGTTAATATTTTAAAGATTTCTTATGATTGTTTAAGGTATTTAACCAATAATACCTGGCGCATTTTAGCATATTTCCAAAGTTACGGTAATGCGAAAGCGTGAAAACAAAATGTAATCAAGCCTCCATGACATTTGTCGCAGAATTGTTAATTCGGAAATGAAGGTCTACTGTTCCCTAATAGATCAGAAAATAATTATCACACAGTTAAAGATTGGTATCAATTTATTCAAAATACAATAATCTTTATAACAATGTAAAAATAAAAAAATCGATTTTTTAAAATTTTAAAAGTGAACTGTCTCCTTAAGTAATTATGTGTATATTTTAAGATTTACACCAATATTTTCTTTCAGTATTTGTCAATATTTTTTATTTAAATTTAGTAAAATACAAAATATTAAATAGTTCCTAAAATTGTTTCATTTTACTTCTCTAGATGTTCATGTGCTCTTAAAAAAACTTGACTAAAACGCAATGATAATATTTTTTTCATGTCTCTTTGATTACATTTACACGGATTTTATTGCCTTAAACCTGTTATGCAAAATAAGATTAAAAAACTAGTCAGATGTTACAATCCCAAAACTTTCTTCTATCTTATGCATGTTAATACTTTTTGAAAAAAGCAACATACAGCGCCACCAGTAAAGTAGTTTAATCTAGTCAGCAGTAACTTATGCCAACTTATAACCTAATCCGAAGTTTGATGAAAATCCATTCGTTAGTTTTTGAGATAGATCTATTTCAAAATCTTTTTAAAAAATCTGCATAACAGCGCCACATGTTGGGCGATGTGCACAAAAGTCTTATCAGGATCAAGTTTTTATAAACTACTAACTGAATCTAAATTTGATGAAAATCTATGCTCTAAAACTTGAGAATGCGGCATAGCAGTTTCATCAGTAGGGATATTTACACCAAAAACAAAACAACATTAATCTTTTAGGGATTAACTGAATCTAATGTTTCAGAACATTTCATGCATTAGTTCTTCAGATAGAGCTATTGCGTTATCACGAATAACGCACCGTGGAAACGCCACCTCTTGAGCGATTTGCACCAAAACGTAATCAGTACCATATTATATCAAGAACTAACTAAATGTAAAGTTTTATGAAAATACGTGCACTATTTCTTGAGGTATTGTTATTGTAAAAATTGTAAATAATGCAACATAGCAGCGCCACTTCTTAAGTGATATACACCAAAAACTAAACAAATCTAGATTATATCAAGAATCTAGATTAAATCATAGAATCTAAAGTTTTGTGAAACTAAGTGCTTTAGTTGTTGAGATAGATCTACTGGACTAAACACGATTAATGCACCATGGCAGTGCCACTTATTGAGCGATTTGCACCAAAACGTGATCAGTATCTTGTTAAATTATGTACTAACTAAATCTAAAGTTTTATGAAAATCCAAGTACTTATTTTTGAAATATGGCTATTGTGGAAATTATGAATAATGCAGCCGGCAGCTCCAACTGATGAGAGATATACACCAAAAACTAATTAGATATAGTTCATATCAAGGTCTAACAGTTTTTAAAGTTTTGTGAAATTCTGTGCATTAGGTCTTAAGAGAGACAGCCCAGAAAATTTTTGTCACATAAAAACAAACAGACAGATAGACTGACAGACTGATAGACTGATAGACTTGTGAGGGAGTGACCTTTGTGATAAAGGCACTCTAGCATTTTTGTGAGATCGTGACGTCAATGATTTAACATGTGTAACGTGGCAGCGACATCTATCCTCTCTTTTACTTTAACTTTCTAGAGCGTGTTTGTTTTTCTCGGTTCTACAGTTATGTCACGGTTAGAAGTAATATGTAAATTTATAGTACCTCAGTTTGCAGCATATAAAAGATTTGAGTGTGTGTAGCGGAGCAAGCCAGCTAATGGTGTGTAGCGGCGCAAGCCAGCGAGGTGGTAGTGAGTAGCGGCGCAAGCCAGCTAGGTGGTAGTGGGTAGCAGCGTTTGCCGACTTAGTTTATTCAGAGCAGAGCTATTCAAGGAGATTGCCGTTGGTAAGGTAATTTAGTTACGTTGAGTGTTTTAGACAACAAATAGTGTTTTACAGCCACGGGCTGTCTAATAAAGCTTTTATCTAGCAGTTTAGCTGAAGTCTAAGTGAGAAGTTGATTCGAAGTGCCCCGACTGAGTCTAGTGCCGAAGCTGTGAGTATATGTATGAGTTTAATCTTTTAGTATTGTGACTAGTTATCGAAATTGACGAACTGAAAGCTCCGCTTCCCCTGAGCCCTAACATTTTAAATAAACTGTGGTTTTAACTTATATCTCGAGTTATGTCTGCATTTAACCACCCTCACGTCACAAATGACACCCAGTACGTGCACCCATCAGTTACAGACTTACAGACAGACATTTTGTAAAAACATGTTTTTTTGGTTCCCTGACACCTAAAACGTTTAAATCCGTCGAAAACTGGATTTCGAAAGTTTTCAATAAATCAATTACTTTCTTCCTGTAAAGATAACATTCAATTATCAATGAATATAAATTATTGTAAAATGGCTTCAAAATTTTAAGGCAAGAGTTTAGATCTGAGTGAATTATTTTTTCAATAATACAATTTTCTATTTTTAAAATTGACGAGTGGAAAGAATAAATAAATTGCTAAAACAATATATAAATTCCTACTAATAAACTTCAAAAAATGATGCCTTCGAAAGATCATAATATCAAATTCAAGACCGATATCTATTCAGGCATAAACTTTACAATATCAGTTTATTTACGAGGAATTAATTATTTAAAAACGTTCACTTCAAAATTCACCACGTAAAGTGTATGTGAATAATTCATTAGAATAAATTTTTTTAATGGATGGCTGAAAACTAAATCATTCTCAAAACCAAATTGAACACTCATTATATGGATTTTCCTCACTTTAATAAGATTATATATCAAGTTTGATTATTTTAAAGTAAATTATGCACTCATAAATTTACTTAAAGTAATTTAGTCAGAACTCGCAAAGAAGTTCCCTTCGATCCCTTTTTGAAAACTTAATTTGAGATTTTCGTATGTCTTTAAAGTTATATATATATATATATATATATATATATATATATATATATATATATATATATATATATATAAGGTAGTTTTACGTCCGTTTCTAATCACTTTAAAGTTTAATCTTTATCAAAACAGATTCATCAACAATTTAATTACAAAAAGCGGCAGTTTTAATATAAGGTATGAGGAAATAATATGCAAAAATTAATAAATATTATTGAAATTTAAGCAGTTTATTCGCAATTGACTTAAAATGCTATGCATTTATTTCGGCTCAAAAAGTTACAGGACTACATTTGCACGGATTTTATTACATTAAACTTATAATGCAAAAAAAAAATAATTAAATTATCAAGAAATATAAATTATATTAAAATAAATTGATTTTTTTTCATATGCACGGATTTTACTGCTTTAAACTTATAACGCAAAATTCGATTAAAAATTTGTTAAATTATCAAAGAATATAAATTATATAAAAATTGCTTCAAAATTTTAAAACAAGAGTTTTGTTTTAGGTGAATTGCTTTTTCAATAATGTAATTTTCTATTTTTGAAACTGAAGAGTGGAATTAATGAATAAACGTTTAAAACAGATTTAAAAAATCACAGTAATAAACTTGAAAAAATGGGGCTTTCGAAAGATATAATATTAAATTCAAAACCGATTTCTATTCATGCATAAACTTTAGAATATCAGTTTATTTACAAAGAATTAATTATTTAAAATCGCTCACTCCAAACTTCACCACGTAAAATGAATGTGAATAAATCATTAGAACAAATTTTTCTAATGGATGGTTGAAAACTAAATTATTCTCAAAACCAAACTGAACACTCATTATGTGGATTTTCCCCACTTTAATAAGATTATATATCAAGTTTGATTATTATAAAGTAAATTATGCACTCCTAAATTCACTTAAAGAAATTTAATCTAAACTCGCAAAGAAATTTCCCTTTTTGGAAATTTAATTTGAGATTTTTGCATGCCTTTAAAGTTTTATAAGATAGTTTTACGTCCATTTCTAATCAGTTTAAAATTTAATCTTTATCAAAACAGATCCATCAACAATTTAATTACAAAATGCGGCAGTTTGAATATATAATTTAAGGTAATGATATGCAAATAATTATGCATATAATTTAATTTTAAGCAGTTTATTCGTAATTCACTTAAAATATTATGCAAGTTTTTCGGCTCAAAAAATGTTTTTTTTCTATTTTACATTCCTTCAATAACTGAATTAGTATCTATATATTTAAAACACCTGGCTGTTTTTTTGGTCATCAGCCCTGAGCTTTCTACTGGCCCGATTTTGATAATTATTTTTTTAAATGAAAGCTGTTTATGTGTAGATGTGCCCATTCTGGCTAATTTTTAATTTATTTGAATTTTTACATTTTATTTTTAATTTTAAAAGCTTTTTCATGACATTTCTTCAAAACAGTGGCAACAGGCTAAGCTTTTCTCAAAATTTATTTTGTTTCATTTTGTTTTCCACCAATCAGGATTTTGATATCATCGGTGAATGTATAATCGCATTTCAAACAGAAAAAAATAATAATAATAAAATAAAATAAAGGTTTTCGTAAAATTTAATCATAATAAAATGATTGCATATAGTTATTCAATGCAATACAGAGATTATTTACTGAGTAATATTATTAAGTATTATGCAAGTAAAATAACAGAAGATAAATTTTAAATATAATATCTAAAGTGAAATTTTGTCGATGGAGAAAATGTCGTCATACAGAAACCAGATAAATTTATTCCATGAATATAATATTGTACATTGTTATAGCTGTGTTAGTGATGATGTCATATTAACTGACTTTAATTCCTGCATCTAAATAAAGTGAACTTCTATTAATTTAAAGGTCCGTGGTGTGCATAAATGAAAATATTTCTATAGACTGCGCCATTTCTATTTAATTATAATGAATATTTTATGAAACTAAAGAATTCTTAAATAACTGCATAAATCACGCTTTTATTTAAGAAAAGATGAGTATTTCTGAAGGCGTAAATGATGTCATATTAGAAAAAAAGAATAAAACCTGTGATATGCCGGTATTACTGTATTTCTATCTTACATAGTATAAAAAAAATTAAAATAATTTCATTGTATTAAGTTATTATTTAAAATAAAAAAAAATCTGCATTTCAGCAACAAATACAAAATTTTTATTCTTTTTAATAACAGAAATACCTTTTTTTTTTCGTTGCCATAACAATAAAATTAATTTTTACAAGTTCATGGAGGATACAAATCAATAAATAAATTAAATTTATTGCAAGTGCTGTAAAAATGTAGTGGGTTGGTTTGGCAGTTTAGTAAGTCCCTGTTTCTATTATAATTAAAATGTTTCATTGATATTATAGTTATTGTACAGTTATCAAGCGATATTTAAACGGAGAAAAAATAAACTATGCATATATTTTTGAATTCGTCTTCCGGGGTATAATATTAGCTTCCTAAATAATTTGGCATTTAAATAATATTTAAGTATTAGAAACTGCATTAAAAAAAGATTTGTAGCTGAAGTTAAGTCCAACATAATAATTTATGAGTTGTTTTCCTTATTTTTTGTTATTTTTTGAAGTTTGTGTATTTTCATCATGAAAAGCTATGTTATCCCTATTTTAAGAGGTTCAATTGTTTATTTCGCTCAGTGTTTTACTGTCTATATAAGATTGATACATATCATACTTAATATATATTCTTTTCCGTCGAGTTTCGACGGGTGCAGCTAGTAATCTCTTAAAGCCTGTTTTCAAAGTTAATGCCTACGTATTATCCGATATACTAATTACAGTAACGCTTATTTTTTACTAACTTAATAGCGTATCATATATAATATGAACTATAATAAAACAATAATAATTTGTTATATAATTTATTTATTTAGTATAGTTTATAGCTCATAGTTTATTGTTTTAATTTTTTTTTTATCGTAGTCCATTTAATATATTTTATTTATTTGTTTGACATTGTTAATCACTTTTAACAACGTCATATATTAAATTATATCTAAGTGCTATTTTGAATATACAGAAACAATAAACAAGGTTAGCAGCTTGTAACCATTTTTGACGTTCTGTCTTGTAGCCTAGATAATACGTAAGTATCTCAAAATGTTAAGATATATAGAAGATAATGCGATTCTTCTCATTTACTGGAAATGCAACTGGTACTCCTTTGAATATTTTAAATAGAATTATCTCAAAATAATGTTTTTTTTATGTCGGTCTTAAAATATCTTATAAAACAGATTTATTAAAAAATCATCTTTATTACGATGAGCGAAACGAATAGTCTACTATAAAAATTACATTTTGTCGTATTAGAGAAAACCTAGGAATTAGAGAGTTAGCGAACTATTGATGCGATTTAGGATATTCAGTATCTATTTTTATGTAGTTGCTCAATCTATCATATTTAGTAATAATCTTTTTAAAAAAAACATAAATATTTCTTGATGAATTTAAAGAATTTATTTTGGTGTTTGTCTTTCACCTTTACTATTTATTTAATCAAGCCAGTAAATCAAAGATTAACTTTTTCTGAATATTTAAATATACAAAACATTCTTACTTAAAATTCTCTTTTGATTTATAGAAAAACTATTTCGCAAAATAAGATAATTAACTTATCAAATATTTGAAACTCAAACTAAATTTCAATGCATAACTTATTCAGAGTATTAGTTATTATCATCAGTATTTACATAAAATCTAAAATAACACTTATTTTTGAAACTTTTTTTCATGAAAAGAAAAACCCGTATTGTTAAAAAAAATCATATGCAAAGTTTGTTTAATACGGTTTATATATACTCAAGTTTTCAGAACTAACCGAAATAAAATCTAACAAACCTGAGTGCTTTCGATGGGATGTAACTTTATATTTTCACTAAGAAACTTTCCATCTTTTAATCCTATGGAATACGAAAACTAGTTTGAAATATATCACAAAATGTTTCAGAAATTTCCTTCAAATTAAAAAAATAATAATAATAGTTTACTTTAAAAAAACTTTAAATTTTCTACTTGAAGATAAAAAATAATAAGAGTTCTATTGTTTTATGCCCGTGGAATTTGTAATTCGTCCAATTTGGTGATTCGTATTAGGTACATTTATTAAACAACAGAAAACAAATTTATATTTAGATATCACGTCCCAAAACATAAGTAACGGTATTTACTTTCGGCTACACTTACTAGAGAACATTCCCCGGTGTGTGTTGGGGATTTGGATGAGTGTGGATCTATCAAAAGAAAGATCTCGTTACGTACGTTAAAAAGTGGAATGGAACTATCCTTCCGAATGCAACCGTTTTCGAGATATCAGCAGTTGAAGTGTGAAAGAATAAATAAATAAATTGACAGGCAGGTAAAGAAATTGTTCGCAAGTTAAAAGTTACTTTGCATTGTTTTTAATCCTCTTGTCATTGACCTTTCCCGGGCTACTAGCAAAATCCTTTACACCCACGTGTAAACGCTATCAAAATTTCATTACTTAAATATATAGAACAATTTTGTAAAAGTCTAAAAAACATAACTTGAAAATTCTAAAAGTGATCGTCGGTAGAATAAACTCAAAATCTGTTATTCCCAAAATTAAGCCAAAACATGAGGGGCTGTATCCATTTATTTATTGATTAGTGTCAATATAGAATACACAGTATGGCACGTATTACTATATTTGGATACAACCTCTCATTTTATACTTCATTTTAGGAACTACGGATTTTCAACTTATTCTACCGATAAAAACATTCCGAATTTTCAAGCTATGTTTTTGAAACTTTTATAAAAATTGCTCTATACATTTAGCTAACTTAATATGCAAATGAAATTTCGATAGCGTTTTCGCACGCGCAATGAATAATTATTTAGTAAACCTGCACATTTTTCATACAATTTTTATAACTTTTTAATTCTGATTACAGGGTATTGTATGCAATATTGTTTGTCATATTTTCGGGTAAGCACATTATTTTATATTAAGAACTCTGCATATTATAAGAAAAAAAATTAAAAAATTTGGTACTGTTTTTATAAAAACATAAATTTCTCTACGAGTATACATGCTATCCGCATAAAAATGAACATAGTTTATTACAATATTCACTTAATCATAATCCACAGTTTGAACGCTTCTGCTATATTAGTTTAGGCGTGGTTAACCAAAAGGTATTCGTTCCTTTTCAATTTGCTGACGGTCCCCTATCGAGATTTGGGGAAAATCTTCACGGAAATGCATTACTTGTACTATTATGTTTACTCACTTAGAGTTTCAGGATAATTCCTCATGTACTTTTCTAGACATTTAGCAAAATTTCTAAAATCGAAAGTGGCCAGTAACCTTTGGCCATATAGTGTATAAAGAAATATTTGTGGTTAAATATTAGGCTTTAAACCCGTACAACTTTAATTAATGCGAATTAATAACATGTGAATATCTGCACGTATCAGAATTTTTAGACACGGTTCCCGATCCAGTTTGTTTCGAAAAATACAAGTTCATTTTGGAGTCCTGCGTCTATTTTAGCAGTTTACGCATGTGAAAAAGTTAAAGAAAGAGCAAGTGACTCAATAATGACTTTTTTTAACATGCGATTAAGATTTACTCTAGAATATTGAATACACATTTATCAGAAAATAGCATTATAAATTACTAATGTTTTGGATTCCTGAACACCCAGAAAAATGTTTTGTTGAATCAACAAAAATTTGTTTGGTCCAACAAATCTTTTCTTTTAAATATGTGTCGTAGGGCTGGGCGATATACTGTAATATCGTTATATATCGATATTTCTTTAAGACCGCGGTAACGATATTGAGATTTCAATCCTTCCGATATATCGTTTCAAACGGTATTTCATCCTACTTTCGGAATTACGGAGTTTCGAATCTACCTCTGTCGGCGCAAAAGTTGTTTACTTTTGCAAATGTTCGCGCTGTAATCGGCACTTGCGTGATACTTCCGGTTTTGAGCCGGCGTCGCGCACACACCGGAATATGGGCGAACAGTCTACTTTTTGCGCTGGTGTCGCGCACATACCGGAATATGGGCGAACCGTCTACTTTTTGCGCTGGTGTCGCGCACATACCGGAATATGGGCGAACCGTCTACTTTTTGCGCTGGTGTCGCGCACATACCGGAATATAAGCGAACAGTCTACTATTCTGATGTACTGCTTTATTTATCGGAGTTCGTTGGAGAATCGAAGTTGAAACACTCGTTCGAGGATCGGGCATTTCTGCTACAATTACTTGTTGACTCCATATCGGTGGCTGACTGTTGTTTTCCTGTGAGCTTGTTATTGCTGCCGGAATGCAGAATTGATTGCCATATTTTCAATAATGTGAGCACAATTAATCGATATTTCTTGTATGTTTGTTTTTCATTTATTAATAGCATTAATAAATAATTATATTAAATCACATATTATTTTACATTTTTTATTAATAACATTAATAATTTACATGCATGGTAATTCTATTATGTCATTTATTTTAAGCAGAAATTTTACTTAAAACGGAAGTTTTTCTTTTTCATTGTGATTAACCTTAGTTTTAGAGTTTATTGGATACTAGTATTTTTACCCGTTTTGCGTACGGGTTTTTGAAAAAATCCCCCCCCCCCAAAAAAAAAAAAAAAAAAAATGAAAATCTTTCTCAAATTAGGAAGGAAAATACTTTTCATTTTGAAAGATCGCTAAAACTCTATGGATGGTGTCTTTCTGCTTGGCAAAACATATTACCCATCCACAGCAGATGACAATATGATTATTCTATAAACATTCAATTTCGATTTCGCTGAGTTCGATAAACAAAAACAAACGATGGATAGTTTCCTACGTTTTCTTTGAGATTCTTCTGTACTGGACACTTGTAAAAGATGCTCAAATTTTGTAATAACTTATTATATTTTAATAAAAATTTATCACACAGACTAATTTACTATTATTGCTAATTGCTGAAAATTTGAAAAAAATCGGTAAATTAACTTAGGAGTTATGATTTTTTTTCCCTTTTCATGGTAAAAAATAAAAGGTTTTGTTTTTGTTCCTCCCCCCCCCTTTTCGTTTGTATGTGCCGTTAAATGTGTTTTTCGCGCACTTAAACAACTGAAACTAGTTGATACTTTCACAAAACCCTTTTTATAAGTTAAAAAAAAAAATAGAACAGTTTATCTCTCATAAAAGAATGAGGATAGTTTTGATTTTGAATATCATGGCTCCTTTTTATTTCAAGAATTCACTAATGCAAAAATATCCCCTCAATGTCAATCTTATTTTTTTATACCTCGTTTGCATTTCCATATTTTTGTTTGTTTATTTATTTATTTTTTGTTTTTGCATTGCACATCTGAGGTTGATCTCTTTCAACAAAAGCCATTTTTTAATATTTGTTTTCATGTTTTTTTTTTTCTTTACTGGAATACTTTCATTTTTGAAACTGGTTTCGAAAGTAAAAGCATCCTAGAAAAAAAATCTGTAAACAAAATCGAAAAAGTAAAAGATCATTATAGAGATTAATTCAGCATTATTATTAAAAGAAAAAAAACAAAAAAAGGTAGCAAAACGTCCTGATTTGGGACTTTGTTCTCTATTAAAGGAATTTCGTGTTTTCTTAAAATTATTTGATTATTCTAATGCTTTCATTTGTATTCTGACTAATAGTAGAATTATTTATTATAACAACGAAAATAAGGTGTTCCTTACTGCCCAAATTTTAATGATTTATAATGTTTAACTTTCTAAGAGTTTTCATTAACACATATTTTAGATCAGATTTGCAGAGGGTTTGCATATTTTGAATCAATACATAAAAATTAAAATTTATGTTCCTTGGAATATGTTAAGATATTGATATTTTTGTTTTTGCTTGATAATTAACACACACATATATATATATATACTATTATGTGTTTGTAGTATTTTATACAGAGGACAGTTACATTTATAACCCTATAATGGAGTGACATATGAATTGAAATATATCGATATATCGAAAATTATCGATATTTATTCAGCGATATATCACGATATTAAAATTCAGATATCGCCCAGCCCTAGTCAACGGAAATTAATGTTTGAATAGACAAAAGAATGTATTGATTTTTTTCAATTTTTCGTCTACAATTTTCATCCGAAATGCATAATAACGTAATAATAACGTGATTAATCCGTCTCAATTTGAAAAGTTTTTATTATCCAAAAATTATGTTGAGCCTTTTTAGCTATATAAGTCAATTAAAAAAAATTACGTAAGTGAGTTGTGGCCACTGCACACCAATTTAATTTTTTTAAAACAACAAACTTTTGTTGGAATCACAAATTGACAATACAAGAAATCAAATAAAATTGACGGAATTTTGTCAAAATTTTATAAGAGTGTTGACAATTTTTTCCTTTTTTTGTCTGACCAACAAAACCGATTTTTTCACTTTAACTAAAAAATTCGCTTAAAAGAACTCAACAAAACATGTTTTGTAGCTTTAATCTATTCCTTTTTCTGGGTGTATGTTTTCAAGAACAGTACGTATTGCACTCTATGTATATAATGTAAAATATGATCGATACTTATCTAACAAGGAATGTAATTATTTTTAATTGTTAACAGTTGTTGACTTCTCAGTATTTTTCGACGATAAAAAAGTGCTGGGCCAAGAATATTACAATAATTACTTTTCTACCTACATTCCATATCTACATTTATGTTTCTCTAACACTTAAATCGCAGGAATTTTATTTAGTTTTTATTTAGTTTATTGGATTCCTTATTTTAAATAATTTAAACGCAATCTAAATATCTATTACAAATAGTTAGTAGTAATTGTTATTGCAAACAATTAAATATAAAACAAGAAACAAACAAAAATTGTAGAAGTCCAATTGAAAATTTAAGCACATAACAACAAAAATTACGAAATTAACGAATTTCCCGGAGACAATTAAGTTTATCCTGCTTTTTTCGTACTTACTAAATGAAATTAGAAATTTAATGCCTGCGAGTATTTATCTAATTATATTCCACGTTAAACTTTATTGAACTTCCGTAATTTACTGTTATTTTAATAGAAGTTCATTAAATGTTTCAAATAAATCCGAAACAGTTAAATTTGATTTACAGAGAAAACAAACGGTATGTCGTTAAGTATTGAAATAAGCATTTGCGTGTAAAAGTTATTCTGTGAATTATACAAAAATAACAATGGATTTGTGATCTGAAAATATTTCCTTTTGTTTAAAGCTGCAAATCACTTTGTTTCAAATTCTATATTTACCAGACACAATGTTCTAGACTTACAATGAAACAATAATACGATGATAACAGCATGTAAATGCATTGTAAACATTTATTTAAATAGATGTTATGTGAAACGAAAATGTTTTATAAATTTTATTAATGCTAATGCTAAATAGTTTCTAATTATTATATTGTTACGAATTTTGTAAATAGTTAGTGTTTGTACTGTAAAATAATGTAAATAATCTTATTAAGCTCCATTCCTTTACTAATATTATGTTACATTGTCTCTGTTATCAAGCAAACTTGTCCATTATTTTCAGTGTATGTCTACGGCAGATTGGCGAAATAATGAAGATATCGCCAAGTTGGCGTCACTTTTGGCGACTAATTTTGGTCGCCAAATTTGGCGATATATCGCCAAGTTGGCGACAAACTTGGCGATTGTTGGCGATGGTAACCCTTCCCTCTTAATGGTAACCCCCCTTAGATATACTGATACATTGTTTGTTGTTCCGTGGTTTTCCAGGTTTTTCTAGAAATTTCTAGCACATGCTACGAGACTATATATAAGAAGAGAAGCGATGCGAGCTGTTGTTATTATTTACCAGTCAGTGATTGAGTGAGCTACTAGAGATTGTCCAAGCAAGTTTGCTTGATGTATTGAGTTTTATCTACGTTATTTTGAATGTGATATAGTGTTGAGACATTGTATAAAGAGTCTCTGCGACCTATATTTGTACTTGTTCGATAGATTTAAACAGTTATTTGGGAATATCTTGTAATATTTGTGAGTTTCGAAGACTCTGTTGTTCTGAAGATCTGTAAATAAATTATTTTCTACTTTTCTAAGAGCAAGAGTTTGAAGTTGTCTAACCATAAGATCAAAAGAACCCTATATACGCTGTAACATTTTGGTGTCAGGAGTGGGGTTCTTATGGCGAAAACAAGAACAATGGACGGTCAACTGAAAGAACTGTTAGAAGCTATTAATGGAATAAAGGCAGAATTGACGAAAGGCCAAGAAGAGTTGGCGGTAAAGATGAATAAAGGCCAAGAAGAGTTGGCGGAAAAAATGAATAAAAACGAAGAAAGAATGGAACAGTTGACAAATAAAATTGATAAAGGCCAAGAAGAGTTGGCAGAAAAAATGAATAAAGGCCAAGAAGAGTTGGCGGAAAAGATGAATAAAGGCCAAGAAGAGTTGGCGGAAAAGATGAATAAAGGCCAAGAAGAGTTGGCGAAAAAAATGTATAAAAACGAAGAAAGAATGGAACAGTTGACAAATAAAATTGACAAATGCCAAGAAGATGTGACTGAAAAGATTAATAAAGGCCAAGAAGAAATGAAGAAAACTTTAGAAGAAAAGTTCTCGTCGGTAGAGAGAAGAATAGGCTCGGTAGAAGAGAAAATGGCGGAAGTAGAAGAGAAAATTCAGAATGAAGTTTGTAACTTTGAAGAGAAAATCAGTAACGTTGAAGAGAAAATCAGTAACGTTGAAGAGAAAATACTAGGTGAAGTAGATGAAAAGCTAAATAAAAGAGTACAAGAACTCGAGAAGAAGCTTTCAGCGTCCAGTGGTAATTATGAAGAATTTAGGAATCCGCCTGCTTCTCCCGTGCACATCAAACTGTCGACATATGACGGAAAGAGTTCCTGGCAAGTTTATAAGACCCAATTCACCATTGTAGCCGAAGCGAACAAATGGAGTGACGAGGTGAAAGCTTGTCAGCTGGCAGCATCTTTAAGAGGAGAAGCCGCCGACGTGCTGCAAACATTGCCCGATATGACGCAACTAAATTTTGAGACTTTAAGTTGTGCACTTGAAATGAGATTCGGCGAAAAATTCTTCAAGGATTATACGAGAATACAAATGAAGAGCCGCCATCAAAAATCGAGTGAAACCCTTCAAGAGTTTGCCTCGGAAATTGAACGGCTTGCAAATTTAGCATTCATTGACTGTCCAACAAATGTACGGGAAATGTTGTCACTGCAATATTTTGTAGACGGAATAAAAGATCCAGAAGTGCAGAGAGCGGTACGAATGGCAGATGTACAGGATTTAAAGGCTGCACTACTATATACCTTAAAGTTGGAAGCAGCTACACAAGCCAGCCGAAGAGATCGTCATTCAGTTCGAGGGGCAACGGTGAACAAAAGCTCAGACACTGAGAACGACGTCTTGAAAGAAATTAGGAAAATAAATCAAGAAATTGAAGCTTTAAAATACGGAAGAACAAGTTCAAGAAGACAGAATCTCACGTGCTGGGGATGCGGTGATACAGGACATCTCCGAAGAAATTGCCCCAAAATCCACGAACGTGAGATAAATTCAAACAGTCAGCAGGGAAACTAAATTTTGGCCATCTCGCGGGGCGGAGGTTGCCAGAGAATGAAAAGCCCCACCTGAAGATCCTCCAGATATCAAAAATGAGTGGCGGTGATAATGAATTATATGTGATAGGCTTTATTAACGGAATTCAATGCCGTATGATTGTCGATACAGGAGCCAATGTGACAATAATCAGAGAAGATTTGGCTCGAAAATTGAAATATAAACTCATCTGGACTCCACCATGCATTACCCTGCAAACTGTGACGGGCGACAAGATTGGCATATATGGAAAGGCCAATTTAACTATCAACTTTGGAGGAACGAAATATTACCATACGGCATATGTGGCTGACATAACAGATCCTTGCTTAATCGGACAAGATTTTCTGAAGAAGTTTCACTTCAGACTTGATTTCAAAAATAACAAAATGATCTCAAAATTTGAAGAAATAAGTCTTTTTGGATTAAATAACGAAATTGAATGTAAACAAATAGTAATAGCCAAAGAAGACATTAATCTAGATCCAAGAACAGAATTTTTAGTTCCAGCTGAAATTAAAAATGAAACTAATTACCGATTTGGCCATATAGATTATCCAGTAGACAATAGTACACAAGCAGGAGTATTGGTGGCTTCTTCTGTAGTAGACCTCTCGAAAAAGACCATTCCAGTCAGAATTGCTAACATCAGTGATAAGACGAGGACTATCAAGAAAGGAGAGGTGATAGCATCATGTGCTCCTGTGACGTGCATAAGTCAAAATTCCAATCACTCTCAGAAATCTTCAGATAATTTAGTCAAGGATTTGTTACAAAATACGGACTTAGATCCAAACCAGAGAGATGCTGCTGAAAGTTTAATTAGAGAATTCCAAAGTTTATTTTCCCAAACATCTGAAGACTTTGGACGAACTAAAATGGCACAACACCGAATTGACACGGGAGATCACTCTCCTATTAAACAGCACCCTAGACGATTACCTTTTGCCAAGCAAGAAGAGGTGCAGAATTTAATTAAAGATATGGAAGAAAATGACGTCATCGAACCATCGACAAGTCCATGGGCGTCTCCCATTGTATTCGTAAGAAAGAAGGATGGTTCAACAAGATTTTGTGTAGACTACCGCCGACTGAATGACGTCACTAAAAAGGATAGTTACCCTCTACCAAGGATCGACGACACTCTCGACACACTTGCGGGCAACACTTGGTTCTCGACTCTGGATCTGAATAGTGGTTACTGGCAGGTAGAGATCCATCCCGACGACCGCGAGAAGACTGCCTTCACAACGGGACAAGGATTATGGCAATTCAAGGTAATGCCTTTTGGTCTATGTAACGCACCTGCAACTTTCGAACGGCTTATGGAAACGGTTCTCCGGGGGCTGTCGTATGAAGCATGTCTTGTTTATTTAGATGACATCATAATCATAGGAAAATCTTTTGATGAACATCTGAACAACCTCAGGAGGGTGCTACAAAAATTAAAGGAAGCTAATTTGAAGTTAAGCCCTTCGAAGTGCAGTTTGTTTCGCAATGAAGTCGCCTACCTTGGACACATCATTTCGGCGGAAGGAGTTAGGACTGATCCAGAGAAGATATCGGCCGTGAAAAATTGGAGTCGTCCAGCAGATGTTCACCAGCTTCGAAGTTTTCTAGGATTATGCGCCTATTACAGAAAATTCGTCAAAGGCTTCTCGATGATTGCAAGACCACTTCATAAATTAACAGAAGCCAATCAAAAATTTATGTGGACACAGGAATGTGACGCTGCTTTCGAAAAGCTTAAGGAGGCCTTGACATCCACTCCAATTCTGTCGTATCCTCAAATCGATAAACAGTTTACACTTGATACGGATGCAAGCAACGAAAGCATTGGCGCTGTACTGTCCCAGGAAATCGACGGTCAGGAGCGTGTTATCGCCTATTTCAGCAAGTGCTTGTCAAAGGCCGAGCGAAACTACTGCGTAACAAGAAAAGAGCTTCTTGCTGTAGTGAAAGCCATAGACCACTTTCATCACTATCTTTACGGTCGCAAGTTCCTGATCCGAACTGATCATGCTTCTCTTACTTGGCTATTGAATTTTAAGAACCCAGAAGGCCAGATAGCCAGGTGGATACAAAAGCTTCAAGAGTACGACATGGAGATACGCCATCGAAAAGGCTCATCACATGGAAATGCAGATGCTCTCTCAAGAAGACCCTGCTCAGATAATTGTAGATACTGCGACCGGGTTGAGAAGAAATTTAATGTCAAAGGTCCTATAGTAAGACAAGTTACAACTGGGTCTACATCATCGCAAGATCCGTGGAGTGACGAGAGCCTGCGTAAAGATCAACTTGCTGATCCTGAAATTAAGCCAATTCTAGAGCTGAAAGAGGAGTCCAACAGGAAGCCCAGCTGGCAAGACATGGCCCATTACCATCCTACGACTAAACGTTATTGGGCTCTCTGGGATTCCTTACACTTAAAGAACGGCATCTTGTACCGAAAATGGGAGTCTGACGATGGAAAGACATGTAGATGGCAACTACTACTCCCTAAGTCGAGAATTTCTATGGTCCTTCAAGAACTGCATGGTAGTCCCACAGGAGGTCATTTTGGTGTAATGAAGACCCTGCAAAAGGTTCGAGAGCGTTTCTACTGGAATAATGTTCGCAGTGACGTGGAGAAGTGGTGTCGAACTTGTGACACCTGTGCAGCACGTAAAGGTCCAAAGAGGCGCACCCGTGGACGATTGCAACGTTATAATGTAGGAGCTCCTTTCGAACGAATTGCTTTAGACATCCTGGGTCCACTTCCTAGAACATCTGATGGCAATAAGTACATCCTCGTTGTCATGGACTACTTCACTAAGTGGCCCGAAGCATATGCCATTCCTAATCAAGAGGCGGTAACCGTAGCAGACATACTGATTCGACACTGGGTTTCCAGATACGGAGTTCCTCTTCAGATCCATTCCGATCAAGGAAGAAACTTTGATTCGGCTGTGTTTAAGGAAATGTGTGGACTACTCGGCATGGACAAAACTCGAACTACACCTCTACATCCGCAATCGGACGGCATGGTGGAGCGGTTCAATCGTACAATCTTAAATAGCCTCTCTCTCCTGGTGTCTAGAGACCAACAGGACTGGGACAAGAAATTACCGCTTTTCCTGCTTGCCTACAGGAGTGCCACTCATGAGGCCACTGGTTACTCCCCTTCTCAAATGCTCTTTGGTCGTGATCTTCGTCTGCCTGCTGATCTTTTGTTTGGTCGTCCTCCTGATGCTCCTTCATCGCCTGAGGAATATGTCGATGAACTCCAGGCACGGATTGAGGAGATTCATTGTCTAGCGAGGAACCGAATTGGACTGGCATCAGAAAAGATGAAGACACGGTACGACACAAAGGCAACTGGACATGAGTTCAACGAAGGTGACAAAGTTTGGTTGTGGAATCCGATACGTCGTAAGGGACTGTCGCCAAAACTACAAAGAAACTGGGACGGTCCTTACACAGTCGTCAACAGGCTGAATGACGTCGTCGTACGCATACGAAAATCGCCACACACCAAACCCAGGGTCATACATTATAACCGGCTAGCCCCTTATTTTGGCGAAAGTGATTAAAAATTCAAAACTGGAATTTCAGACCATGGTCATGAAAGTCACTTTTTGTAAATATGTAAATAGTAATTAGTTCTTATTTATGTAAATTTTATTATTATTGTTATTATTTATTTATTTATTTATTTATTTATTTGTTTATTTATTTTAAGTGTTTTCCTCTAACTCAAGGATTGCACTGCCCGGGACGTGCAGTCTTTGAGGAGGGGGTAGTGTTACGAATTTTGTAAATAGTTAGTGTTTGTACTGTAAAATAATGTAAATAATCTTATTAAGCTCCATTCCTTTACTAATATTATGTTACATTGTCTCTGTTATCAAGCAAACTTGTCCATTATTTTCAGTGTATGTCTACGGCAGATTGGCGAAATAATGAAGATATCGCCAAGTTGGCGTCACTTTTGGCGACTAATTTTGGTCGCCAAATTTGGCGATATATCGCCAAGTTGGCGACAAACTTGGCGATTGTTGGCGATGGTAACCCTTCCCTCTTAATGGTAACCCCCCTTAGATATACTGATACATTGTTTGTTGTTCCGTGGTTTTCCAGGTTTTTCTAGAAATTTCTAGCACATGCTACGAGACTATATATAAGAAGAGAAGCGATGCGAGCTGTTGTTATTATTTACCAGTCAGTCATTGAGTGAGCTACTAGAGATTGTCCAAGCAAGTTTGCTTGATGTATTGAGTTTTATCTACGTTATTTTGAATGTGATATAGTGTTGAGACATTGTATAAAGAGTCTCTGCGACCTATATTTGTACTTGTTCGATAGATTTAAACAGTTATTTGGGAATATCTTGTAATATTTGTGAGTTTCGAAGACTCTGTTGTTCTGAAGATCTGTAAATAAATTATTTTCTACTTTTCTAAGAGCAAGAGTTTGAAGTTGTCTAACCATAAGATCAAAAGAACCCTATATACGCTGTAACAATATTGTTATAATAAGACAGTAAAATAAATGTTACAAAATAAAACCACTGTATGAAAAATAAACAAGTTGGAAATTGCTCGTAAAGCGTAGCAAATGAAGTGCGTTCGTTGATAACGAAGTTTTAAAATATTCAGAACTTGCTGATATAGTAGAGCGTACTTTGGATACAGTATAGTGGTCGAAATCTTTGTGTTCCTGTAAATATGCAGGGAATAGTTTTTATTATACTTCATTAGCGTATATCTTATTCATAAAATGTGAAATAGTTTAATATAATTAAAACACTCCCTTACAATGTTTCCTCGTATAACATTATTTAGTGGAATACATTTGTGTGGCCCTGTAATTTAATAATAAATATTCTTTGCATCACAGATTGTACAGAATGTATATTTTAGTACATATTTCATAGATTAATGTCAATTCTGTTATATTCAAATGAGTGTAACACCATTAAAATGCATTTGAAACTTTTTTTCCCATTGACCGTAATGTAACGGAATACTTTTGATTGTCCCTGTAATTGTTGAATGCATCCGATTTTCATAACATTTGAAATGACTCGACAAAATTATGTAATAAATATACGTTTTAAATTTCAAACTATTAAAATGCATTTGAAACTTTTTTCCCCATTGACCGTAATGTAACGGAATCCTTTTGATTGTCCCTGTAATTGATCTATCCATACGATTTTCATAAAATTTGAAATGACTCGACAAAATTATATAATAAACATACGTTTTAAATTTCAAACGATTAAAATGCATTTGAAACTTTTTTCCCCATTGACCGTAATGTAACGGAATCCTTTTGATTCTCCCTGTAATTGATCTATCCATCCGATTTTCATAAAATTTTAAATGACTCGACAAAATTATGTAATAATTATGTATTTTAAATTTCAAACGATTCGGTTGGGTAGTTTTTGCGTTGTTATATGCGGACGGACAGACAGACAAACGGACAGACAGACGGACAGACAGACAGACGGACGGACTGAGCGACAACAATAGGTGCTACGTATTTACATAATTACGAACGCACCTAAAAAGTAAATGAAATAAAAGCATTTTCTAAAACATGAAATTTAGATTTAAATATTTTTATAGTTAATAATGTTTATATTTACAAACATTTTCAGTCCAAAAATTTCATTTAAAAACTCTTTTTTGAAAATGTAATTTAATAATAACTAGAAAATAAAATATGTATGTTTTTTTCTGTAATATGATTTACTTTTTAAACGCATAAAGTTTACTTGATTATTATTAAATTTAATTATTATTTTTTTTAACTAATTATCAAATAATTTTAACGATTATGAAGAAAAAGTAGTGTTTAATACGCTTATAGCAAAATAAATAATAAAAATCATTTTTTTGTACTTTACAAATGTTAAATAACTTTTTTAGGAGCATTTTAATATTCGATAGGTAATATAAAATATAGTTTTGAAATTTCTAATTTTTAAATGTAATCAAATGTTTCTTTAATAATAAAAACAATATATAGTCTCAGCAAAAAAAAATCTTGACACTTGCGAATTTAGACGTTTAGTTGAATATCAAGAAATATAGATAAGGAATTATTATGAAAGTCCAGGTGTGTAAACAAAATAGAACAGGTCATATATTTTAGCGAAGATTTTCCTACGAAATCCCATAGACAACCGTCAACAAATTGAGAAAAACGAAAATCTTTTGGATAACCCTGTCGAAACTAATGTAGCAAAAGCGTTTAAACTGCAGACTATGATTAAGGGTTTTATTGTAATAAAATGATTTCATTTTTATGATTATAGCATGTGCACTCGTAGAAAAATTAAGATTTTTATAAAAACAGTCCAAAATTTCGCCAAGTTTTTTCGTTAATTTGCAAAGCTCTTAGTAAAAAAATATGTTTTTTTTAGAAAGTATGATAATCAACATTATACATAATACCCTGTAATCAAAATTTAAAAATATTAATAATTGTATGAAAACTAAGCAGGTTTACTAAATACATTTTCACTGCGCACGCGTCAACTCTATAGAAATGTCATTTGCATATTGTGTTAGCTAAATGTATAGAGCAATTTTTGTTAAACTTTCAAAATCATAGCTTGAAAATTCAGAAAATTATCAATGATAGAATAAGATTAAAATCCGTTTTTCCAAAAAGAAGCAAAAAGATAAGGAGCTGTATCCAAATACACTAATACGTATAATATTGTGTAGACACTAATCAATGGAATATAAATATAGCCCCTCATCTTTTCTTTTATTTTGGGAATAACGGATTTTAATCGAATAATAATTTTCCGAATTTTCAAGCTATGATTTTGAAACTTTAACAAAAGTTGCTCTATACATTTAGCTAACACAATACGTAAATGAAATTTTTATAGAGTTGAAATTTTTATAGAATGAAATTTTTATAGAGAAAACTTATTTAATAAACCTGCTCATATTTTATACAATTATTAATATTTTTTAATTTTGTTTAAAAGGTGTCAAGCACAATGTTGTTTCTCATATTTTCTGAAAAGAACATTGTTTCATATTAAGATCTCTGCAAATTATAAGCAAAAAACTTGCAAAAAAATTGAGACCGTTTTTATAAAAACCTTAATTTTTCTACGAGTATTCATTCTATCCGCATAAAAATTAATACACTTTATTACCATAAGCCATTTAATCATAATCTGCAGTTTGAATGCTTTTGCTACATTAGTTTTGATAGGGTTATTCTAAAGTTATTCCTTTCTTTTTTCAATTTGTTGACGATCCCCTATTGGATTTTGGGGGAAAATCTTCGCGAAAATATATGACCTATACTGTTTTGTTTATACATCTGGAGTTTCGCATGTATATTTCTAGATATTTAACAAAACGTCTGAAATCGCAAGTGTCAAGATTTGTTTGCTGAGACTGTATTTTGTTATATATTAAAATAATACTATATTTTATATACTATATTACACATTGGATTTACTACCATATATATTATATTATATACTATAAATATTCTCCAATATATTATGTCATATTATATATTATAATAGATTGTGTTGCACATTACATCATTTTAAAAAAATGTCTCTTAGCTAATTTGAAATAATTATCAAATTAAACTTTTATATCACATCATGAAATATATTACGTAAAGGACATTTTGATAATAAAATGCTCTTTTAGATCCTAATTAAATCTAATTTTAACATGATAGATGCAAAAAAAATTAATTTATTATTAAAATCTGCAAACATTATTAATTAAACATATCTAATTCAATTTTATAAATAAAAAGTATTGTATATAAAAAAGTTTAACAATACATTGCTCTTAATTAAAACACACGTTATTCTGACATATTTTTCAATCAATTTACAATTTGTTTGCTTTTCAAAAATTAACTAGATTAAAATTATATCTTTTGTTTTCTAATGCAACAAATATTCCTAAATTGAAACCATAATGGTAAAATTTCCACGTTTTAAAAGGATTTTGACTATTGTAAATAATCATTTATGAATCTCTTTTTAATATATGTCATGTCTCTCAGAGTATAATAATATTGTTTATGATTTAAAAATAATTGTTGCAAAATGTCTGTAAATAATACTTAATGTTTTTGCATTTTTTATGTTAAAAAAATGTTCTCATGTGATAAACATTTATTGGGCTACAAAACGTTTACAAAAACATTTACATAAACGTTTACACTCCATAATTTCACTGTTAAAAATTAATTGAAAAATTAATTAAAATGCCATGTATATTCACCGATGCTGGGTTTGGTTGTTGTCTCATGTTATGTCGCAGAATTGTGTGCTCCTGAAGATTATTCCGTCTTGTACTGAGTTGCGGCCTTACCAAGATAAGGAGTGGGAAATGCTACGCTGGCTATCGTCCTCGTAGCTTAAGAGCCATTATTTTGAAAATCAGACAAAGTGTGATAATTGTATTTTTTGATTTGCTTGATTTTTTTATATGTTGAAGTAGATCATATTTAATGAATAATCTGCAATTTTGAAGCCCTGAAAAAATTTCCTCTTATCTATAGAAAATATCAAAGTTCATGGTTGTGAAGGCCATTTTTTATTAAAAGGGAAATGCTGGTATATTTGAAGCACTATATCTCTCGCAAGCAACAACATCCTAAAATTGTTTGAGTATAAATTGTTAGTATAACTCTACCTGCTTATTAAAATCTATTTGTTTCCTTGGGACAATGTTACATTACATTGTTATGCTGCCATAAAGTACAGTCAAAATGACGTTTTTGTCCATTTTCCGCACTTAATATCTTATTTAAGCAATAGTACCCCAAATTTTTTCTTATACAATATGAAAGTACACTACTAGAACAAACTAAATAATATAGTACTGCATGCAGATATTGTTGCTGTTAGTAGATATAATCTGTTAAATATCCAAAATTTTCAAAATTTCAATAAGCATTATATAAAAAAGCGCCACGTTTGAATAAAACAAATTATCTCACACAATAATTGAACAAAAACATGGAAAAGTAAAAGAAGTGGGGCCTCGTGATATTTTTAGGCAAAAAAATGACAAATTTTTCAAATAAACAATGTACATGATAAAATTTCTTCCCTATCAGAAAATGAAAAATACTAGTTCTCTTTCCTCTTTCTATGTTTTTCCCCTATGAGAAAATGAAAAATCCCTTTTATGCGCAGCTTTCGAAAGCGAAATAGGATTTTTCATTTTCTCTTAGGGGAAAAATGTGATAATAGACATTGCTTTTCTTCTAATTTTGTCATTTGTTGTCTGAAAACATCGCGAGGCCCCACTTCTTTTTCTTTTCCATGTTTTAATACATATGTTTAACTACTGTGTGAGATATTTTGTTTTATTTAAACGTGGCGCTTTTTTTAGAAAATGCTAATTTAAATGTTGAAGATTTAGAAAATTTTGAATATTTAACAGATTATAACTACTAACAGCAACAATATCTCCGTGCAGTACTATATTATTTAGTTTGTCCTAGTAGTGTAATTCATATTCTATAAAAAAATGTTTGGGGTACTATTGCTTAAATAAAATATTAAGTGCGGAAAATGGAAAGAAAAAACGTCATTTTGACTGTACTTTGTGGCTACATAACAATGTAAAGTAACAATGTCCCAAGGAAACAAATAGATTTTAATAAGCAGGTAGGGTTATACTAACAATTTATGCTAAAATAATTTTAATAATAAAATGTTGTTGCTTGCGAGAGATATAGTGCTCCAAATATACCAGCATTTCACTTTTCATGAAAAATGGCCTTCACTACCTTAAACTTTGATATTTTCTATAAAAAAGAGGTTTTTTTTCAGGGCTTCAAAATTGCAGAATATTCATTAAATATGATTTACTTTAACTTAAAAAAATATCAAGGCAATTAAAAAATACAACTATCAATACATCACTTTTTTGTCTGAATTTCAAAGTAAGTGCTCTTAAGAGCACACACTCAGTGAAAAAGACCCGGTTGATAATGTTAAATGTATGGGAGCGTTCCTTTCAAAAATTTCGCTCAAAATTTAATATTTTTACATGATTTTTTTCATAAGATAGCTGAGGACCATTTACAACCGGGCTAGTTTTTACTTTTTAAATTTTATTTTCAGATTTTTTTAATTACTTTAACTTTCGAATTCAGTTTGAACAGGTTCTGAAATTGAAACTATCATAATATAAAAATTATATGACCAAAATCGGAAGAGTAGAAACTATTCCGGTTGCAGATCGTCCTCAGCTATCCTATGCAAAAAAAATCATGTAAAATATTAAAATTTGATCAAAATATTTGAAAAGAACTCCCCCATAGACTTAACATTATCATCCAGATCTTTTTCATCGAGTAGTGTGAGCTCTGAGCAATTGGAGCGCTGTTTCAAGGGTTCCGCTTTCGATACCCGGCTTGGATAATTTTTTTAACCGACTTCAAGGAGGAGGTTATGATTTCGACCTGTATGTATTTGCTGTTCACTCATAACTTCCATAAATATGAACCGATTTTAATAATTTTTTTTTTGTTTGAAAGTGTAAGATGGCCACATGGTCCCATTCCAATTTTATCAAATACTTGAGATTAGAACTTTTTAAAAATAAAAACATGAGAATTCCAACTCTTTTTGAAGCAGTCATCCAATTAGAAGCGTTCATTTTTCAGGTAATCGCAGGCTTTCATGTCGAGAACACAAGTCAGATGTGTGTGTACAATAAACAAATAAAATTTCAGGCTATAACACTTACACCGATACTAGATCTTTTAAGTTCATTAAATTCTAGTGACTAGAAAGTTTTTAAAATAACAAGATGTGGTTTTGATTAAAAAAAAAATAATGATTTGTCTCAAATCATCTTTCATTGTTGCAACGTTTTCAATTCATAACCATATTAAAACTATGCATTCATATGCGTTAGTGCCAAATTGTCGCCAAGCTTGGTATTTTTTTTGAAGTCGGTTAGTATTTTTTTAAGCATATTTTATTGCTCCCTTGGTTCTACGTCTGGTTAGTAATGTGGTAATTCATGTATTAAATATTCATAGATTGTGCTGTCTTTTAGGTGCAAACTTACTAACAAAATGGTTGAAAGAAACACATTTTTGGTTTTTTGAATAAGGCGAGTTTTAAAAGTTGTGTGTTCAAGGGCATATTAGCAATAGAAGATGTACACAAGCTAAGAAATGTTTGAATAACGTCAGAAATGATAAAATCAGTACTTCTTGGAAAGTCACATAACAGCGGTAAGGAATCTATACTAATAAAATCCGTGCGCCTCTGTCTGTCTGTCTGCTTGAAGCCGATTACAGTTCGCACCGCAGGCGAGTTGGAAGTCGCGAGAGGTGTCTTTCGATTCGAAAAATTCCGGGAAAGTCATTTCGGGCATTTTCGAACCGGTCGGGAATCGGAACGGAAAACGTCTAATTTCCCAAACGGGGCTCAAATGGAGCTCTGAGGCAGAACACTGCGCCACCTTGCGGTGAAGAACCTGAACTTTTCCCCTTTGGCTAAAAGAAGAAGCAGCCGAAAACCTCTTTTTTCTCCCGGGAAAACGACTTTTTCTTTCGTTTCGGTTCTTTGAAAAAGAACTAATTAATTGGTAAAAAATGTTAAACACGGTTTATTTTCATACTTTTTCTTTTTGGTAGCATACACGAATATTGTGCAACCTAAGATTTACGCGATTAATACTAATTTATGTTAGTACAAATGGAAAACGAGCTGCCAAAATTATTTGTTAGTTATGTTGTTTGTGATATTAATGAAATTACTTATTTCTTTTTAACCTCCTGACTGCCACCGGCTGATTTTTTCACACACTAAGCTGCAGGATTCACTGCAACATAAGCAATATTTAAATTAGTATAATTCCACAAATAAAACCCAGTTCTGAAAAATTAAGTTAGGATTGATGCTATCAAAGATTATACACCGATACGAATAACGTATTTTGCATAAGGTTGGAAAAAACATCTTTTTTTTATATTTTTAATAAATTACAGAGAAAACAACATTACAATATTACCCTTTGGCTGGGCAGTCAGGGGGTTAATAGTAGTCTTTTGCAGTTTTTAATACCGAAAACTTTTTTTGTGCGTTTTTTCTTAAACCATCATGCAGACAGTTTTTAAAGTAGAAAAAACTGACTGCATATTCAAAATCTGCGTAAAAGTCTGCTTCTGATGATCCAAAAAACACGAGAAAATGTCTTATGAGCGTGCAGCGCCAACCGTGCAAAACCAAATATTTTTAACTTGACGATGGCGACCATGGCGCGTAGCGCCGATGGGTGGTAGGCCGGTGGGCGCCCACTGTGCGAAATCACATATTTTTAACGGGATAATGAGCGCATAACAACCATAGCTCTTTAATTTACTTTTTTTTGTGCTTGAGGATTCGAACACCAAGACTTGCTTATTAAATGAATTTTTTTGCTTATTATATACTGCTTAATATCGAGGTTCGTTTGGAAAAAGTGGCCCAGCTAGCGGGCGTAGCTCGTTAGTGCTTTAAATATTTGCTGACTGCAGTACTATAAGTGAAAGAGAACTTCGAGTAAAACGAATTCAAAGATTTCAGCGTTCTTCAATTGTAAATATGCTTCTAATACTGGAGTATTGGAAATTATACATTGGTCAGAAATAAAAATGGATACTTTTCATATAATCTAAAAAAATTACATTGTAGATCCTAGGACATTATATATTAGCTAACATGAGATCAGAGTTCAAGTGATTTGTAAAACTCACGCTGAGGCCCTTGATATGCCGATTTAGTAAAGTAATCATTCAAACTTCTAATTAAGTTTTTGTTAACTCTTAAATGCATAGTTTAATTCATTGGTTACATTCTCCTGTTTTGCAATTTGGCGCTTTCTATTCGTATTTAGGTGAACTAATATTTTAATAGAAAAATATATTAACCGTGAAATTATTTTTATTGAATTATTAACTTTTCTAACGAACAGCTTGATGCTTTTGATTCAAGGTAGAATTCTGTACTTTCTAGGTGCATATGTTACGATTTGAATAAAGAGCTATTATAAACACTGTAAAAAAAAATCCGTTCGATTTACGGAAAAAACTTCTGGCAGCAATATTGCCAGCAGTTTTCACCATAAAAATTGCAGTAAAATTAGATGTAATAAAAAAAATTATATCTAATTTTACAGCAATTTTAACTGCAAAAACTGCTGACAACATTGCTGACAGCAGTTTTTGCCTTAAATTGAACGGATTTTTTTTTAAATAGTGAAATATTACCATTCTATTAGAATCTATATATTATAATATATAAATTATGATAAAATATATTACTAAACATGCGTACTTTTTAAAAAATACAATTTATATAAAATCTAAACTTATTTATTCCAATGTAAAAATACAGTAATGTATTATATTAAATTATATTATATTTTAAAGTCTTTACACTCTTTTCCAACAAAAAAAAAATATTTTTCATTTAAATCTTCATTTTTTTAAAAAATGCCTTGTTAACTATTTGGAAAATTTTTGTTGTCCTCAATAGAGAACTGAGAAATCTGGAATATATCTGAATCTTTTTATTCGTTGAATTCCGTAACTTATTTTTCGCTGTCTAATTGTTGCCAAAATGACAAAAAAGTAATAAAAACTTTAAGAAAATAATAATTTGAAAACAAATTGTGATAAAGATTTCAAACAAATTTCATTTAAAAGTGCATTTTTTTCTCTAAAAATTTAAAATATGCGATGTTTAGACGTTTAAAAAATGTGTAGTTCCGAAAATAGTAAAACTGAAATTTCATAAATTTCTTTTTATGATGTTTCAAGGAATATTAATGTTCAATCCATGTCGTACGTAATATGAGGCATTTAAAAGACAGTTTTTTTTTTATTCTTTTTTTTTTCCTTCTTCTGTTTGTTTTCTGATTCGTCCATGTTTAATGTCTTGAAATGAGATACTTCTGTTGCACGATGACAAAAAATAATATAAAATCTATTAAAAAAATTTAATAATTGAACAACAAATTTCGATACATCTTTAAAATAAATAACATTTAAAATTAAATTTTTTTTGCTCTATACCACTATATAAAAAATGAAAATGTGCAATATTTAGAAGTATTCGCAGTATTGAAAATTGTAAAACTGAACCTTCATTTAAAATTTGTTTATCATTGGTCCAAGAATATTAATGTTTAATCCATGGTGTGCGTAATATATGACTCTGTTATTACGTAAGCCACGTTTTGATTATCATAAAAATAATGTTATCATTTTTTTAAACTTTTGAATTTATTTATGTCTAAAATTTTAGTCTTTGAAAACACCATTTTCCAAATAGCCGTTGTAATTTATTAAATTACATTTTTTTTCATTCGTCCAAAAATATCATATTCTTATTAATTTTTTTTCAGGGTAAAAGTAAAATTTCTTGACCACACGTTCACATTTTAAATTAAGATGTATATTTTCAGTAGTTAAAATATGTTATCCATTTTTTATACCAATACTATCGAAATAATTTCAATCAGGAAATTCACACAAAAAATAATTATTACTATACATATGTGCAAAACTTATCAAAAATAATTTATCTGAAATGTAGATGCATAAATTACTGCACAGTACATAGTTTTTGTTATTGATAATTAGATATGGATAGTTTGATGTGGGATGATATATTTTATTAGTACTTTACATACTTATCCCAGTATATAAGATAATTTGTAAGTTGTGATAATCGCTAACATTTATTTTATTTTATTATTATCGCACACCATCCATCTTTAAAAGGAAGTATAGTCCATTTATTCAAATTTTACAACTTACACTCTTCAATGAATAGCAATAAGCATAATAATAATAAAAAAAACACTGCACAAGAAAAACTCTTTAAACATATTTATCCAAGTAAAAAAGATAATTTTTAGCTATGATTAATAATTATCTAAAAAAAACATTGCACTAGAAAAACTCTCTAAGCATATTTATCCAAGTATGAAAGATAATTTTTAAGTTATTGTAATTGCAAACATTTATTTCCTTTTATTATTATATCATACCAATCGTCTTTCAAAGAAAGTACAGTCCATTTTTTCAAATGTTACAAGTTACACTCTTCAATAATTAATAACAATCATAATAATAATAATAATAACATTGACTAGAAAAACTCTTTAAACATATTTATCCAAGTATAAAAGATTTTTTTAAGTTATGGTAATTGCAAATATTTATTTCAATTCATTATTATCGCATATCTATCGTCTTTAAAAGGAAGTATAGTCCATTTCTTCAAATTTTAGAAGTTATACTCTTCAATAAATATTAATAAGAAGAATAATAAACACTGCACTAGAAAACCCTTTATTGGTATTTAAATGCAAAATTGAATCAATATATATTTATTTCATTAATAATCTCAATGATGAATTTAATTAATTTATACACAACACAAGACAAATTGTGATACAGCTATAAAGATCATGTCACAAATACATGGGCATAATTTTCCGTAATCCGACTCCACAGCCGATATTGGTGCTAAAAATGACTGAGCAACGTATGTAACAAATATAAATACATAAATAAAAAAATAAAATCGGTAAAATTAACAAAATTCTTGTCACATTAAAATTTATTTAGTTGTTTTCTATTCAATAAATGTAATTAAATATATGCCTATTAATCGAATTAGACTATATGTAACCTGTTTAATGAACTTCCGTAACTTTGTGTTATTTTAACAGATGCCCATTTAAATCTTTAAAATGAATGGGAAACAGTTAAATTCAATTTAAATGAAAGAGGATTTCTGTGTCTTTAAATATCAGCATTAGCTTTTATATATTTAGTTTATCTGTCCGATATTGGAAAACAGTAACTGCTGTATTTCAGATTTTCCGTTTGTTAAATATTGATAATAATACATCTCTTAATATGTATTAACTTTGTACAGTATTTCTTTTTGAGTGTGCTACAAAGAATTCTTTTCAGAATCATATTTGAATGGATTTTTTGTACTTGCAATCTAAAAAATAAAAATAGCTCCTTTAAATTAAGGATGTTGTAAGGATGTAAATTAAGGACGATGTAGCGTAACGGTAGTAAGTTGTCGTAAAATTACAAGGAAATGCCAAAAATGTGTTTGTATGTTTCGTCCAACTTCTAGGAATTCATTTATACATTTCACCATGTTCACAAAGTCTCGTTTCAGAATGGCCTGTTATTGCGTCCTTATTACAAAACCTTTGTACTATCAACGCATCACGGATTAGAGAAAAGCGTAACAGGCGTAGTTTATTGTAGCGTCACAAAATGTCACACAATGCTGTCTCACACAGAAAAAAAATCACAGTTTTATTTTGTTAGTTCTTGGCATTATAAATTATTATTTACTAATAATTATTAATAATTTCAAAGGACTAACGGAATCGATTACATGCAAAAATTTTTGTTTCTTTATTAAGTCTGCTTTATATGACGTTCCTTGACGTCACAACGCGGTTTATCAATGCTTTCTACCTTACCTTGTGGCTGTTGGCTCTATTCGGTAGATTGCTTAGTCAGATAACGCATGTAATTCACCAAATATTCAAGAAAAAGTCTTCACCCTAGTTTGAAAGATTTCTTGTACAGAAAATATACTTCGATAATGTAACAACACTATTGCAAGTGGAATAACATTCATACACGAGTATCTCCATATTAATACTGATGTACCACGTGTGACAGAAACCGGAAGCAAACTGCATGATCGAAAAGATCTAGCCCATGTCGAAAATGGGGATGTCCGTATCATCTCGGGATGAGTTTTTTTATTTAACATCCCACATATGTCGCTTTTTTTTTTTTTTGAGGAACACGGTTTTGTTTTTGCATTGAAATTCATTTGTTTTTAATATTATATTGTAATTACATAAAAATAAATTATAAAAAGACAAACATAATAAAAAAGAGGATTTTAAGATATGATTATTTATTAAACTAAACTTAATAATATTTTACCTCACAATAAAGCTCAACTTAATTATTTTTAGAATTAGCGACTTTATAGGATTAACAGATGCTTGACTTGAATAAAAAAAATTTCCACATTTTCCATTTTTTTAATTAAATGTTTACATTATTTATTTACATTATTCTTTATAATATTTATTACATTATATATTGCATTATTTATTTATATTATTTGTTTACGTTGAATCTCAATATTTAACTTTATAAAGTAGTTGCACGTTTCACATAGCCGCCAAATCAGACGCCAACAATCGCTAAATCTGCATTTTACCCATACATACATTGAGAAAAGTATGTACCTCCTTCACCTAGAATAAATAGTGAATTAATTTCTGAATCCCTAAATTAGAAATATAGATTTTCAAACTACTTGGATTGGGTAAAAACTAAGCTGCATAGCAAAATGATATAGAATTTTTAGTCCTACTGTTTTCTAGGAGACGAAACGGTAATAAATCGTTTCATTCGCGAGACAAATATTACTTTATTTCGGTAATGGTTTCATAAACTAGAATTATAGTTACTAAAACTAATATTTTGAGATCGCATCTATTTTCAGACATTTTGAAATAAGTTTGGCAACATGGATATAGGAAAAAGATAATTCTAGTAAGTGACTCTAGAACTCTCAAGTAAATAAACTAGAATGTAAAAGGATAACATGTAACTTATTTTTTTTTTCAGAGCCACGATTTAGATTCTAGATGCCATAACCATATTTTTTTCTCAGTGTATTAATGCAAATAAATAAAATAAAATAAAATAAACATGTTTTTATTAAAATTCCCAAAAATGTAGAATAAACACACACACGCATATATATATATATATATATATATATATATATATATATATATATATATATATATATATATATATATATATATATATACATATATTGGAATGTTTTGATTCAAGAAAAAATAAAAGATGCACGATACTTTTAATTTTAAATAAAATTTTACGCAGAACAGAAAACAGATAACAATATTGAATACCGTTCCCTGTTACACAGAAAAATTATTTTGGCTGCAAAGACTATTCTTCCTACAGTGGGAATGCGATCGTCTTGGCATTCTGCCAACCGAAGATTCCACAATCATGCTTAAATAGTGCCAAACATCTTTCGCAACGCCAATTTTATTACTTGATTTACATGCTAAAATAATGAAACTGTCATTTTTAAAAAGTTTCTTGCGCTTTCTTTGATTCTCACTAATTTGTTTCTGACACTATACTTTTTAATCCAATTTGCTTTAAAAGATTGATATTTTCATATTGTTATTTTTTTAACAGCATATCAATATAAATATCAATATCAAAAATTAGTAACAGAGAATTAGAAGAAAAACAAAACGGTATCATAATTATGACAGCAGAGCCTAATTAAAATTCGTTTTTAAAAAAAATGAATCTTTTGTTTTTGAAAATTTTTCTGTTGAAATATAACAATATATAATTAGAAATAGAAGTGAAAAATATTTCAAAATAGTATTTATCCGGAATACTGTAAGTATCTAAAGCTTTAATTATAGCTTCGAGGATTTGCACTTTTTTTCCTACCATTATGTTTTACTTGAGAAATTTGCTTTATTTGTTCATAGAAAACAGGGGATTGTAGAACGCAAATTTTTCGGAACAGAAATAGTGCTAGGAAAAAAAGAGTAAAGGTTGCCATGTATACTTGAACTGACTCTTATTACCACAAGTTGTATTTTTTTCACAAATATTATTGATACAGCAAAAAAAAATATATATATAAATATATATAGAAGACAGTTTCGAATTTTAAGCTCATAATATTTTATTCTCGTATTGGAACATGTTTTTAAAGAATTTTACTAGTATATCGATTACAAAAGTTCATCTGTATTGAGTTAATATATATTGCAAAGAAAACGATCCAGACATTTTTTATACAAAAATAAATAAATAAATAAATAAAGAGAGAGAGAGAGAGATTTTTTTAACACTTATAAGTAATTTCTTTATTGCTGTTGAAGAGAACAACCGAGAAGCACAACCTATATTAAAATTGGAACACCGCCATGTTTATATCCAAAAAAATTTTCATAACGTTATTCTCATTGAAAATTGACTTAATTTCGGTTTAAATTTCGTAAATTTCGTAGCACAGGGTGAACGAAGTTTTTTTTTTTTAATTCAAAATCAGAAGTTGATAAAAAGTTGTCACCATGATCACATATATTCTAAATTGTCCGGGAAATATTCTGGAATCATTCAAAACATATTTATTCTGATAATCTGGTTCTTCTCAATAGATTTGAAGGTTCATTCGTTTAGTATAAAGGGGAGAAACAGTGTATAATCCCCTTTATATATTTTTGAGGGCATTATTCGTTGAAATAAGACTATAATATATAATTAGCAAGAATAGCCTGTGAGTTCGCCATATTCTTTAACTAGGCGCACTTCTTTTTAGCACTTTCCAACAAAGTTGAAAAATGCTTATGCATTCGGTTTGTCTGGCTGTCTATCCGTCTGTCCGCGCTCTAACTCCCGTAAATATACTCGGATTGCTGTGAAATTTTTAGACGTTATTGTGGTTTACCCTACCACGAACCGCATTGAAAGTGAAGTATCTACCATGATTAGTTTATCTACAGAGAGAATCAAAAGTTTCCCATTACATTACGGAGTATGGGGGAAAATCGTTAATATACTCGGATTGCCATGAAATTTTAGAACGTTATTGACTTTTACTCTAGCACGAGCCTTATTGAAAATGAAATTTCTACCATGATTAGTTTATCTACAGGGCGAATCAAAAGTTTTCCAATACATTACGGCCCATGGGGAAAAATCGTTAATATACTCAAATTGCCATGAAATTTTAGAACGTTATTGACGTTCAACCTAGCACGAGCCCTATTGAAAATGAAATTTCTACCATGATTAGTTTATCTACAGGGCGAATCAAAAGTTTTCCAATACATTACGGCCCATGGGGAAAAATCGTTAATATACTCAAATTGCCATGAAATTTTAGCACGTTATTGACGCTTACCCTAGCACAAGTCCTATCGAAAATGAAGTTTCTAGCATGATTAGATTATCTAAAGGTCGAATCAAAAGTTTCCCATTACATTATGGCCTACGGGGAAAATCATTTCAAAGGAATTTTAAAGATGTTATACCCTGTCAAACATATTAAAATATGCATTCTGTTAAATGTAAGGTGAAAATGTAGCTATTATTCATTTACAGGGCCACACAAAAGAATTCCATTAGATAATGGTAAAAGGGGGAATTGGGTGTGAATATTTAAAATATATTAAGCTGTTTCGTGTATAATAAAATTGATATATGTCACGGAAGCTTAATATAAATTATACGCTACTGTGTTGCATAATATGAAGTGCATAGCATTTACAGGGCCACACAAAAGTTTTCAAATAGTATATAGGGGCTACCCAAAAGAGCTCACAAGCGTTATGAATATGAGCGTAAATTATTTAAGCGTGGTTCTTAAATAAGCTATGCATTTTTACGCTGAGCTTCATTCAATTTACTGAGAAGTGTTTGCAGAATATAGATAAAAGGATACACAGGGCCACGCAAAGAATTCTGTACATGGACGCCTATGAATGATAATTTGAGAATGTGATTTCAGTTGTTTTAAAAGTGTTTTAGTTTACAATAAATTTTAGCCTAATGCTGACGTGTAATAAACGTACAATGTAAACTACAGGGCTGAACAAAAGTATTTAAGTATGTTTTTATCTAATAGTATGAATTGCTGAAAAAGAAGTTTCAAGCTACTGAGTATTTTCTTGCTAAACTAAATTTTCCCATTATATCAACTGACATATGAAATACAGGGCTGTTCAAAAGTACTGGAATACATATTTGGGTATATTTGGCTATACACTGTTATTTCCCTAAATAACAATGTTTTGTTAAAGATTTCATTAAGTGTTGGAAAGTGATTCATAATCTATGCTTAAAGCATGATTTTTCTTACTTGTTTCTTTTTGCATTTATACTGAAAAATCCCGAGATTTCGTATTAAGACGCCACATTTGTCACTGAAAAAGACCCGGATGATAATGTTAAGTCTATGGGTGCGTTATTTTCAAATATCTCGCACAAATTTTAATATTTTTATTTTATTTTATTTTATTTTTTGCATAGGATAGCTGAGGACGATCTACAACTAGGCTAGTTTTTACTTTTTTCAATTTTGGTTTTAAATTTAAAATTAATACTTTCAGAATCGTTTTGAACCGGTTGTGAAATTGAAACTATCCTAATATAAAACAACTATAATCAAAATCGAAAAAGTAAAAACTATCCCGGTTGTAGATCGTCCTCAGGTATCCTATGCAAAAAAAAAAAAAAAAAAAAAAAAAAAAAACTTTTGTAAGAATATTAAAATTTTACCGAGATATTTGAAAATAACGCCCCCATAGACTTAAAATTATCAACCGGATCTTTTTCAGTATCAGGCGTGGCGTCTTAAGGCCCCTGTCCTCGCTTGAAAAAACGCTCGCGAGCTAATGCTATTCCTATGGGGAAGCAGTTTTCGAATAACTCTTTCGCATTTTGACATTTGTGATTTTTTTTTTTTTTTTTTTTTTTTTTCATTGGATAGCTGAGCTGCATGCCGTGCGCACCTTTTTTATTTTTTCGATTTTGGTTGCAGATATTTTTTACAAAGTTTCACATTGAAAACTGGTTTCGAAACTGAAAGTGCTTTTTAAAAAAATATATGCAACCAAAATAGAAAAAGTACAAGTATGAAAAATCCTGCGTTAAGCATAGATTATGAAGCACATTCCAACACTTAATGAAATCTTTAACAAAACTTTGTTATTTAGGTAAATAATAGTGTATAGCCAAATATACCCAAATATGTATTCCAGTACTTTTGAACAGCCCTGTATTTCATATGTCAGTTGATATAATGGGAAAATTTAGTTTAGCAAGAAAATACCCTGAAGCTTGAAATTTCTTTTTTCAGCAATTCATACCATTAGATGGAAACATACTTGAACACTTTTGTTCAGCCCTGTAGTTTACATTGTACCTTTATTACACGTCAGCATTAGGCTAAAATTTTTTGTAAACTAAAACACTTTTAAAACAACTGAAATCACATTCTCATAAATCATCAATCATAGGCGTCCATGTACCGAATTCTTTTCGTGGCTCTGCATATATTCTTTTATCTATATTCTGCAAATATTTCTCAGTAAATTGAATGAAGCTCAGCGTAAAAATGTATAGCTTATTTAAGAACCACGTTTAAATAATTTACGCTCATATTCAGTAACGTTGGTGAGCTCTTTTGGGTAGCCCTGTATATCAACCATAACATTTATAAACACCATATAATGTGCATATATTTAGCGAAATATAAACGCGCATATCATAATTAAAATGCATTTCATCCCTCCCTCAGCCATCATCGGACACATATACGGTACTTCGGAAAGAATATACTATTTGAAATCTTTTGTATGGCCCTACAAATGCTACGTACTTCATATTATGCAAGACAGTAGCATATAATTTATATTAAGCTTCAGTGACATGTACCAATTTTATTATACATGAAAAAGCTTAATATATTTAAAATATGTCACACAATTCCCCCTTTTACCATTATCTAATGGAATTCTTTTGTGTGGCCCTGTAAATGAATAATAGCTACATTTTCACCTTATATTTTATAGAATGCACTCGCCTATCCGGGCTTAATGTATTTTTCATACAGGAGGGGACTGATATCCTCTTCCTAGGTCTGCGCTGGACGAAATTTTCAATCCCGATCTCAAACAATTAGTATTAAAATCACTGGCTCTGACTGACCTAATACGTGCCTGAAATAAGTAAAATTTGGTTCAATCAAAATTTTTACAAAAACCACATAGATTTTAAAATCGCTTTTATTTTGCAAAAAATAAATAAATAAATAAATAAAATAAAATAAAATAAAAAATATTTATTTATTTATTTTATTTTTTAAGAATAGTATATTCAAATGCTAAAAAATTTAACACAATAAAAACAGAGAAAAAAAATTTGCCTATGACGAAATTCTGTCTTAATTGGAAAATGTATTGATCTATGCAAAATACATACAATAATACCTGAGAAAAAAATAAACTCCATTTAACTCTCCTAGGAGGGGCATTTGTCTATAACGTATTTTTTCTTTCCTATGATATTCCGTCTTAAAAGGTTTTACTGTATAACATTTTTCAAAGTCTCCAACGCACGAGATATGTTAGCGATATTAAAATATAAGTGAAACATTTACATATAAATAGAGATTCATTGATAAAATAAATATATCACAACCTTTGCCGCTTCTTTAGAAATAAAAATTATAAATATAAAAACCGAAAAGCTATAATAAGTATTTTTGGTCAGAACTCATCCATATAAAAGCATTTTTAATCACACCGAAGTAAAAAACTATGTAGAAATTCACGGCTGAGCTGGGCTATGATTAAAACTTTTTTCTAGGCTGGTCTGGGTTTTAATTGTAACATTTTCCATGCCGGGCAAAACTTTTTTCCCTATGGGTCGGTTTGGGACCGGACCTACATATTTCGATCCATGTAGATCTCCAGTGCTGACGATCAACTTAATTTGAAAACAAGTCTTAATTCAAATCAATACGCTGCATTATTATGTCCAAATAACAGGCACTGTCTTAAATCGATAATTAAAAACGGATAATTTGTGGACGATCCCTCAATTGCTCTGAAAATCAGTCAAGAAAGCTTCGTTTACAATCATAGTAAAGTGGTGTAAGTCACGAATTTTGAAGAATTTTGGATTTTATATCTGTCAGATTTTTAGATAAGAAGAGGATTTTTTTTTTTTTTTTTTTTTTTTTTTTGTTCGATATAGAAATGGATAAGGAATAATTTCCTAATTGGAAATTTTGCTCTACGGGGGCGGTATAAAAATTTAATTTTCGTATTTTTTCAAATAGACCCCCCTATGGAGTTGCAACTTATCTTATCAGAAATTTCACCTTTTTTATGAATTTTTGCAATTGGAAATATGGGTCTAGAGGCAATATTTAAAGAGATAGCCTATTGTTTCGATATTTATGACTCACACTGTATAAGTATGAATCTGTTACTACGTAAGCTACATTTTGATATTCATAAAAATGATATTATTATTGTTTTTTAAATATAAAAATCATTTATAAATCTAAAATTACTGTCTTGGAAAATATTAAAATATTATTTTCCAAATAGTCGTTATAATTTGTTAAATTTTTTTTACTGTAACTAATTTTGTAGATTTTTCTTATCATATTGATCTGCATTGTTTGATTATAGAGTCATAGAGGAGGAAGAATTCTGCAATCAGGTGATCCATTTTATCAAATATTAATCTTTTTAAATAATTCTAATAAACGGTTTTTGAAGTGAATCGCACTGTTAATTTGTTAATTAAAAAAAAAAACATATTTTTAGTACATTGTTTACTTATAAAGCAATTTACGACTCATATTTCACGCTGAACTCTGCTAATGTTATTTTTTGTTTCTTAGCACTTTCCATCAAAGTTGAAAAGTGCTTATGCATTCAGTTTGTCTGTCTATCTGTCCGTCTGGCCGCGCTCTAACTCACGTAAATATACTCGGATCGTCATGAAATTTTTATATTTTGTTGACATTTACCCTAGCACGAATCCTATTGAAAATGAAGTTTCTTCCATGATTAGTTTATTTACAGGGGTAGTTAAAAGTTTACCTTTACATTAAGGCCTATGAGAAAAAATCATTTTAAATGAATTTTAAAGAAGTTACACTCATATAATCATATGTCAATCATATTAAAATTTATATGCAATTACAAAATGCATTAAAATATGCATTCTGTAAAATATGCGGTCAAAAAATAGATATTATTCGTTTACAAGGCCACGCAAAAAAATGCCATTACATAATGATAAAATTTTGGAATTGTGTGCAACATATTTTAACTATATTAAACTATTTTATATATAATAAAATTGATATATATATATCTGAGGATTATAATAAATTATACGATACAGTGATGCATAATATGAAGTACATAGCATTTACACAGTATACAAAAGATTTCAAATAGTATATTCTTTCTGAAGTACTGTACATGTATCCACTGTTGGATTAATGAAATGCATTTTGTTTATGACATATTAGTTAAAGTTTCACTAAATCTATACATATTTTATAGTGCGTATAAATACTATAGTTGATACACAAAACTACCCAAAAGAGGTCGCAAATGTTATTGAATATGAGCTTAAATTACTTAAAGATGTTTTTAAAATAAGTTATGCATTTTTATGCTGAACTGCATTCACTTTACTAAGAAATGTTTGTGAATATAGATAAAACGATATACAGGGCAACGCAAAGTATTGAATACATGGACTCCTATAAGTGATAATTTCTGAGAATGTGATTTTAGTATTTTTAAGAATGTTTTAGTTTAAAATAAATTTTAGTTTAATACTGACGTATAATAAAGGTACAAGGTAAACTACAGGGTTGAATAAAATGATTAAAGTATGTTTCCATTGATTTGTATAAATTTCTGATAGAAAAAAATTAACCTGCTTGACATTTTTTATTAAACTAGATTTTCTTATTATATAGTATATAGTTTATCAACCAACAGATCAAATACGGGCTGTTCAACAGTTTTGAAATACATATTTCGCTATATACAGTAACCTTATCGCCCTAAATGACGAAGTTTTGTTAAGGATTTCATGAAGTGCTGGGAGTGCTTCATAATCTATGCTTAACGCATGATTTTTCTTTCTTGTTTTTAAAGAAATAAGCTTGTTTAATGGATCTGATGTTATTTCACTCCTTACGGCATGAATTTATGTTTTCTCTTTTTCATTTGTTGATAGATCAAGTGAAGATTAAAATGCTATTTAAAGATAAAGCCGATGCATGCTTACATTTTACTGAGGATGAAAAATATAATTGTTAACTCAGTAACTTTCTCCTTCTCCTTCCGTATTTTAATGGGAGGCGATTTAAAATTCCTTCGGGCGTTATTTTTTCTTTTAAATGTATCGGAATTAGATGTATTATTGAGGCTGTGTTTCTAGAAATGTACATTAAAAAATAGCAATAGAAGCAATTCATTTTTAAGTACGTGATTGGTATTTAATTGTTGATCCCTTTGCGATAGCTTTTTCCTTTTTTGTGGCCTCTTACTTCTGTATTTTCAAAAACCTTTCAAACTAATTCACATATTTAAATGCTTTTGACAAGAGGTCTGTTAATTTAAAGTTAGAAAAAGAATTTGATAGGTAAACTAAAATTCAGAATATATGGGAATCTGTTTTGTTAATTTGCGTTTCAACACTCTTATTCCCGTTTTAAATAGTTGACAAAAAATAATGTACAATGTTAGATTTTCAATTAGATTTCATGTTATATTTTCAGTGGCGAGAGATTCATTTAAAATACGCGTTGAAAAGCATTTTAATATTTTTAATTTACTTGTTAGAAATGCAATAGTCGTCTAAATTTAACAATTTTAATTGATATGTGTTTTATATAAAAATCGGAAAATAATAATTTATCTTACATAAGACTCAAACAATGCAATCAATGCAAACAATACAACCCAAACAAATTTTTATTATTTACATGTTACATAGGAGCTATAAAATATAAATTAAAGATTAACTTATCTGCATGTAAGAAATTAAATGGAAATCACAGTAAATATGAAATTATAGATTGTATAGATCGAAACATTCATGACTAGTTATCTCAAAGTTGACAAAGAAATGTCTCCACAAATTTAGGTTCAGTTGATTTTTATAAATTTTCAAATCTTAGAAATTTATAATTCATTTTCAGAAACCAAATGAAGCCTGGATTGGAAGCTCGGGTGTACGCGGAGAAGGCAGATGGGACTTCAGTATTTGATGCGTTTTGAATTATTTCCCTCGAAAAATGTAGAATCGTTCAGAACGATATTTGCCTAAAAATAAAATTTAGATTATTTTAAGTTTTGCATAGAAAACCGATGAGTTTATCGGGCATATCTTGCTAATTAATAGTTAATATTTTCAAAGTAGAATTAGTCAGAATTTTGTAAATTTTATTCTTCGCCTCTTAAAATTAATAAAACTTTTTAACCACTTCGCAGTCTTCCGCCTCTAATTGTCAGTGTTAAAATATAATCTGAATCAGTTGCTCGAATAATTTCATTAAAAATTAAATTTGATAGTAACCTATCTTAAGTATAAGCAAGTTCTTTGAAAAACTACGAGGGTATCAAATGAAAAAGTACGATTCGACAATGTGGGTATAACTGAATTCTTTATTCAAATGTACTTACCAGAGGCCTCAGAATATGTATCCCACTATTTAATGGACCAAAGTATTAATTGTTCTCAGAATTCATGAAGATGTGACAAGAGTCAGTCCTACACTGTGTCCTGTAGTTCGTGTTCCGAGTGAAGTGCTTCCCATTGCGAGTTTTTAGCGGACCAAATAGACAGAAGTTGCTGATCGACATGTCTGGGATGTAGGGTGGATGTTCAAGCTGCTGTCTTTTCACTTGGCCAGTGTGAACTTTGAGTGATCCTGTAGACGGGTGGATGCGCGCTATTGGGGAGCAAGAACATTCACTCCGAGAGAAGCTCACGTCGTTTTGTCTTGATGGACTTGCGTAGACTACACAGTATGTCCCAGTTAGTGGTTTGTCCGTGCTCGAGGAATTGGATTAGTATGGGGACTCGATTGGTTGTGTTTATGACGGCCAATTATCAACGCATGGGATATGGGCCCTAAGGAGGGAGGCTCTCCGCGAGATCTTACTTAGGTTATCTAACCCGTATTTAGGCAAGAGAATACAAAGTTCGAAGAAAACCACGCATGGAAACTCGTACGTAAGAAAAACAGTGAGTATAACTATGAATGCTGGGGCCACAGCTTTGATTTTTTTAGGAGGACGTGACAACGCACGTTTCCATCGGATGCTTTGCTGCTTTGTTTCTGGCTCATACTGATGACACCAACTCTTGTCACTGGTGACTATCTTATCTAAGAATTCGAGGTCTGCATGATTCCAGAACAGATGTTGCGTACCCTTATTCTTGCACTGAGCTTTTTTGGAACCCACTGCACGTAACTCTTCATTGAACCAACATGTTGTTCACAATTGTCCTCACTTTTCCAACGCTGACCCCCTACTATCACTACTAACGTTTGCATCGTAACGCGTCGATCACAACACGTCAGATCGTTCACGCCTTCTGAGTTCAGCCATGATGAGCTCTTTTGCTTTTTTTTTGGGGGGGGGGGGTGCTTATTTAAAACCACCCAATCTCCACGATAACGAGCATTCCACACTGTCACTGACTTGTCGGACAAACAGTCTTTCATATACAGTATACGTACACTTTTCGGCAATGTATATTGGTTAATTCAATTCCTCCTGCTGTCAGAAATATGATTCACTTCACTGTTCCTTAATCGTCAAATTTTGCTACGAGAATACCATGATGTCTTCACATCCATTAAAATGTCAATTGGACGGAATACACAAACACAACTACCTGCTTTCCTCTTGATTAATGTTCGGGCGCTCTCGCATGTGCACAGTCACGCCGGATACTACAATCGCGCCCCTCAATTCCTAATTTGTTATCCCAGAACGGCATATTTAAAGTTCAATCAGTTTGGCTGTTCCGACATATCATAACTTTTCATTTAAACACCCATCGTATTACATTTACTAAATCTTACGAAATATTGTTATTAATACACTCTCCTGTTGACAGAATAAATCATAGAAGTGTATTAGAGACTAAAATAGCTTTCTTACCAATGAAAAAGGAAATTTTAAGTTGTTAATCTTTAATATCTTTTTTTTAGTAAAATGTAAACGAGTTTCAGTTCTATAATGTTCTCAAAAACAGTTACTTAACCATTAAAATTTTGTTGGAAATATTCAATTAATTTTACTAGAAAAATATTTTTTAGACACATTAAAATATACAAAAACATTGATTATTTCATTAATTCTTTCAATGCTATTGCGTATCATATTTTCTATGTTAGAAAAAAATTGCCTGTTGAGAACAAAATCTTTTTGTTCATCATTTACAGTTATCATTTTCATTACCCCTTTTAGTGAGTGGCATAATATTGTATCATGTACAAAAATTATTCTTGAAAAATTATCTAATCAAAAATGCAATTATCATCAAAATCCGTCCTCTAGAACTTAAAAAAACTACTCTTTCCTAATCAGGTTCATCTTATTATAGAACTTTCCACTGTAATTCTATGATTAAGAAATATAGAACGAAATGTACTGTGCTAAAAATTTTCTGGAAAATTAACAATGCAAGTTCCATCAAAATCGATGAGTAGAGCTCAAGCTATAAGCAACCGAATTGATATTCTCAGTTGCATTTTATCTAAATACTACTAGGTTTCGCCCACTACAAAGGTCGCTTCCTCCGAACGATAATCGAATAAGAATAAATATATTCGATGAATTTGAACATTTGTTTGATGATAATATTGAATATTACAGAAACGTCTATGAGCTTTGCTAAAGACGATACGAATGCAACAGATAAATCATATTTCTAATGTATTAGACAAAATTTGCAATGTCTTGAACCAGTTCTTTCAGTTCATCATTTATATTAAGATTTGGTAAAAAAGTAATAAAAATATATACGATATATCAAACTTATTCGAAAAAATTAATTAACTAACAATGCAAGGTCGTATCTCTATCCAAGAAGTAGTATGCTTTAAAAGGTTAATCTTCCATAATCATTCTCACCTGATTATACATATTTCTCCCATAATTATATTACAAGCAAAATAGAACGGTGTTCAAATTAACAAATCTATCCCTAAACAATTATTTTTCCGACAATGCACTTTTCATAAAAATCCGTCTATTAGAATATTTTAAAAAGCTAATCTTTCATAACTGGATTCATCTTATTCAGGAAATAGTCTCTCATAGCTCTAGAAATATGTAACATGGAAGGATATGTTATGTACCAAAACTTCTCTGGTAAATTATCTAACTAACAAAGGAAATTTCCTAAAAATTCATTCGGCAGAATTCAAGTCATAAGCAGCCAGAATAAAATACCCATGTTACACACACGCACACATATATTATATTAAACATAAAGCAACGGGTGTTCATTTAAATTTTTGATATAAGCTTGTGTTACTCATACACTATAAATCATTTGTGTAACGTTACACGATAAAATGGGTGGCAGCTTAGCTGCCTCCAGTTTTATGGTGTGATATTTTTTCACCTCTATAATGGTGTAATGCAAACATATATTACGGGTATAACATTACAATGTTACACCGGTTATATCGGTTAAAATACTCTTTAAAATTGAAGGAAGCAAGGTTACTCCATATAAATGGAGGCGGCAAGCTGCCACCCATTTTATAGTGTAACGTTACTCAGATGTTTTACAGTGTAAATGGAGCTATAAAATATTAAAAAATGGTATATAAGTTCCATTATACAAAACAAATGCTTAACAAAAAACAAGGTAATGTATATTATTGCCAAATATTAAATTGAAAACTATTATCCTTCTCGAATTTATAATGGTTTAAAAATCTGAACATATCTGTTCGTATAAAATGGATTTTTATTCATTTTGAAAAACCAAATACTTCACTTTTAGAATAACTATACGACCAAATAAACTACATTTAATAAATTTTGATTTAACTTAATTTTATTCTTCTAAGACAAAGATAAAAATTATTTTATAAAATGAAATAAATTAGATTTTTAAAACAAGATATAACATTATGAAACAAACTGCTATTTTTCTAAAGGGTAAACATCAATTTAGGAGCATAAAGGAGGTTTTACGCTTTATTTTTAACATAATGCTCATAAATAATTCAGAATACAAAGCTTTGATCTGCTTCTACAAACGATAAACTAATAAAAAGTCACAATCTTATAAAAGTTGTTTTAGAGAAATATATTCTAACCTCAAAGTACCTAAGTGAAATTAATGCGAAAATAGTTTCTGATAAACTCTACGTGGGTGGTTCTTCAAAATTGGATTAACTTATGATCTGATGTTTACAAAGGTGTTTTCAGATGGTTATCATTAAAATTCTAATTATATGCTGTGTCTATAATGTCTACTCTGTTGCATCTAAAAGGGCCAATCACTTTAATAAGTATTTTAAGTTATGTTAAATATATATAACAAGTATTCCAGGCTTTTTATGAGTAGGGCCGGGCGGTCTAGGGACTGACGAATCAAAGTAAAATCAAACATAACCTATTATTTTAAATAAACATCAAAACTTGCACTTGATCAAAATAACAAAAAAGACAATAAATGATGTGATCATATATTAATTGACTATCTTTGAAACGACTTACACTGTAAAAATCTGCGCAATGTTCTTGACATTTATTGTGTAACATTCCTGGGTTTTCTCGAATTTTTTCCGCTGATACAAGAGTACCGAGAAATCCGGTGTAATACTTTCCACAATGTCGTGTAACTTTTCGGAATAGTTGAGAAAGTGGAAATTACTGATCAACTGTGAAACGTTCCGAATATTTTCTGTGTAACATTTTAGTAAACATACTTTTTGAGCTTTTGTGTAACTTTTCGTATTTATTGTAAAATAGAAATTATTGGTAATCTGTGCAAAGTTATATATGTTTTGTGAGTAACATTTTCCTTATTTTGTAGTTCGTATATAAATTACAGAAAAATCGTTATTTTGCGTGTATGTCATTTTATTATCCCAGTTGTGAAAAGACTACGGGGTCTTGCGCTATAAAAAATAGCACAAAAGTGCGTATACTCTTTTAATTGTGCAGCTCAGAGCTCTTATTCAAATTTTTGCCCTGTACAGCTTTTAAGCTACATTTTGCATGTAAAAATCAATTTTTTGTATATATATATAATTTTGTTCGCTTAGTTATGAATCGAGTATGGAAACTGGAATCACTAGCTTTAACTGCGCATTTAATTGTGCATCTGGAATATTTTTTCCCAGTTTAGGTTCTGAAGGCTCTTATTGGTCTTTATTATCCATATGAACTACTTTTTGAGTATGGCTCATTTTGTTGCCTCAGTTGAAAAAAAAAAGACTATGAGATCTGCCGCAACTAACTTTGGTATGAAAGTGTGTATGCCCATCTTATTATGCATTTTGAAACTTATTTTTCCAAATTTGACCAATGATCATTTTACGAAATTATTTTTAGATGATTGATTGACGAAATTCTCGATTTTAATATCACGACTTTTTCTCCAAATACCCAATATTTCCGATTAGTAATATTCGCCATATTTAATCAGAAATGCCAGTTTAGAGGATTTTTTTTTACCATGTCTATCATTATTTTCGAATGGTAATCTTTCTGTTATTAAATAATGCGATTATTACTATTCGGAAATAGTTTGATGTTCATATATTAAACTTAATATCTAGGTATATGAATTCGCGTCTTAAACTTTTTGTACCAAGGGATGAAAACTTTATCTTATATTAAATGAAAAAAAAATTACATTTGTTGTAAGAGCGATGTTCTGGTAATGTTGGAACTGGAGTAAATTCAGCTATTAATCGGAATCGTGTCTTAAACGGGTTCGACTGTTTCCTAAAACAAAAAAAACTAGCATAAAAATCATTATAAACAAAGACAACGCTGGAAGGGGAAAGGGAAGATCTGGCCAATAGTTTTATTTTTTTTTAATATTGTGTCTGTAACATGAAATTAAAGCCATATCAGTAGAGAAATGTTTAAATTTTGTCACCCCCTTTCTTTAGTAACTGCAAGCTACATATGTACATAAAGAATGAAAAGGCTCAATTTTAAGGCACTTACTAGAAAATATTATTAATTTTGTGGTTAGGTTATTGTGCTTAAATGTGACTCCTAACTACGGTAATGTTCTTTTACTTAAAATCTTAATGCAGGAATCCCAAACGCTGTATAATAAAGCATTCGATCTTTAATGCAACAGTAAGCATTTTTCTGCATTCATAACATTCTCTTGGAGATTTTCGATCAAAAAGACATCGTTCATTTTATAGCACCCCCATGTTTCGTAAATTTCTCAAATTTCCCTAAATTGCTTCTCGAATTTTCAACTTTCAAGATCAAATAATCTCATTAACGTAATTTCATTTAACTCACTAATAAATTGTTAAAAAAGCGCTCAGTTTGTGGATTAGAAGTTGAGCAACTACCAAGTAAGTTTATATGGTATACTTCACATATTGTATTAAAGTAATTAAATCAAATTTTATGTTTAATTAAGCTGTCGTAAGTCGCATAATCCTCCATTTAAAAATTTTCTTTAACTTAGCACTTAAGTATGTATTTAAGATTATCAAAATCGAACAATATACTTCTTTTTTAAGTTTTTAGTCAAAGAAACTCTGTGTATATTTCATTAACAGAGTATAACCACGTGATTATTGAATTTTCAATAATTTTATCATGGAAACTCTGGAAAATTTTGTGTTGATAGAAACCTCGCGTTAAAATATTTATTTTAATGTGGTTAAGTTAATTTTAGCAACATTATACCAATCGGTAGCTTAAATGCAGTTCTCTGATTAAAACAGAAAGCAATTGATTTATGCCCTGATTTAAGCGTACATTTAGCTAACACTTTTTTAAATTCTTATATTTGAATTCTATATTTTTAGTCATAATCGACATTTTCTACTTTTATGTGAGAGAAAATATAAAAAATAAAATTATGTTTATCTAAATGAGTATTTGCTTTAGTATACTTATATTTAAGTACAGAAAATATTAAATTCTTTTTTTAAGTGCAAGAATGTATTGCCGAGTAATTGGAGTAACTTGTTGTTGATGCAACTTCCAAACCATGCACTTGTTAGTTGAATATCCAATTTTTGCCAGATATCCTTTGCATATCTTTTATGCATGAGACAGTGTGCTACTACATGAATTTTGCAATCTGCAGAGTTTTTTGTAGAGTTTTACAGCAATGCATTTACATTTATAGAAAGTTTCTTTAAAAAAATGTTTTGAATAAAATACAAATTAATCCAGTTTTATTCTTCTGTTTTATCAAGGGTGTCAGAAACTGCAAGCTTCTTGTGAACGAGTCAAAGCTTACTTTGATGATGGAAAAGAAATAGATGATAATTTACTGCTTTTGAATATTCTTGCTGGGAATGTTATTCGTCTTTTAAGAATAAATGATACGGTAATTTGTTTGATATTTAAATTGAAAAAAAATAAGACTATTTCACATTTTATTATATGCGCAATTTAACTTATATGCATAATCAGACAGATATAAAATAAAAAACTCTATGCACATTATCATAAGCTAAAAATTTTTCTATAAATAAAATGAAGGATTAAGTGAAAACAAAACAAAATTTTATAGTATCAATTTACAATCTTAATTTAAGAAAAAAAAAATGTTACATAAATTAAGAATTGATGGATTTTGTCAGGTTTTTAAAGAAGTCAATACTTTAACTGCTGAATTTTTTAACATTTGTCAGGTATACTTTTTGAATCTTATTTTGTTTTAAAAAATTCTGAATAATTGGAATACTTTACGTGCATTCGTATTTATTATACAAATCTTTTCAAAATTAATTACAGTAATCTTTCATTTGTATGTTAGTGCAAAATATAGATAAAAATTAACATTAGCTACTGTCCAATAAACAGATTTTTAATTATTGATCATTAACAAAGTTACGAACATTTCATATAAAATCATATGAAATGTTCTAATAGTTCTAACTATCAACATTGTACCTTACTAATATTTTTAAATTTCCATTCGACATTATTGCACTGAACTGAAAACTGAAATTGTATCTAACGGAAAAAAATTTAACCAAGAAATTACCATAGTCAAATTAACCATATTTAAATGAGCTCGGAAATCCGCATTAACGTGTGTCTGGGGGGGGGGGAATTGGCAAACCCCAAATTAAATTCTATCTACGTAAACAGGCATCTAAAAGTCTAAAAAAATAATGTTAAAATTAAAATTTATTAAATAAAAGCTACATTAGAAAAACTGCTCTGAATAAAGGCGGCGTAACATCGAGGATTTCTCAAACTTAATTTCCAAATTTGAATACATTTTGTAATCAAACTTAAAATATGCATTATCACTATATTGAAAAGCAAGAGCTCTGATATCCGCGTTAGCAAGCCCTCCAAAGCCCAACTAAAATCCACGCAAACGGAGGCTTCTAAATCTCTCGCTTAAAAAATAATTTTCAAAATTAAAATTTATCAAAGTAACATAAATCTGCATAAAGAAATGGAAAAGTACTCGAAACCGCATCAACAGGGGATGGAGCAACATCGAGGATTTCTGTGATTTGATTTAAAATAACATAATTTTAATGTTAAATAATTCAACAAACTTAAATACACATTAACTAGTATATTAGAAACAGGAATTTTGGAAATATGCTTCAAAAAGTAAATTTAAAAAAAGTATACCGAATTATTTATTACAAAAGAATGCAGAAAAAACGTGAAAAATAATCTCGTACTAAACATGCGTGAACTTACTTCCGTATTTAAAGCGTAAAATATCACTTTGAATTTAAATCTTATTACATTTATTGTTATGATTTGTTGAACTATTTCAGTGTTACTCAATATACCTTGTATCTGACAATTTTTATTACATCTTTATTTTGACAGGGTTAGCAAATGCACTTTGAAAATTTCACAACACTACTTTTATAAATCATCGGAACAAATTTTATGAGTGTTTGAAGTGAGGGGGGAGTATGGGGGAAGATTAAACTTTGCTGCAATCATTATAATAGTTAAAAAATATAACTAAGCGTATTCGCTCCTCTGCGTAAAACGGTAAAACGGCACCATGTGGGCGCGCAAGTAATTGTTTTGTTTTTTCTTTCCGTCGGTTGTGTCATCAGAGTTTGTTCGGCACCTGAGAGTGCAGGACGTAAAGTCCGATTAATAAATATTAATTTTGAGAAACGAAGTGTTTTTTAATGGTGTCGTCTTCAGTTGGCCCTGTCGAGCGTGAGGGCCGGAGACCTATGGATAAAAATTAACATGTTTTAACTTGTGAAAAAAAAAGTAATCAATATTGTGAAAATAATTGTGAAAAAAGAACAATTTGAAGAATAACAAAGAGATTTCGTGAAGAATAAGTTATTGTTTTCGAATTCAAAAGTTGTGATTGTTATGTTATGTGCTGACGCTTTGGTCAGGGCATCAAAGGAAATAAAATGTTATGTTTATTTGAAAGTGGAGAAAGCACTTTTTATTTGCCTCTACCCACAATTAGGCCAAAGTGATCGTGATAATGACAGCACATCGCGGAGAATGGGGGCCTGCAAACGACCCACGTGACCATCCTTACTTCACTTAAAAAACAATAAAAATATTCTTTATCCATGATGACATAAAATGTCATACATAAAGTTAAAAAATATAAAATTGAAAAGGTAAAAAGGTTACCTGTCAAGTCCTTGGATGTTGATGACAAATAAATCCAGACAATAGGCACAAAAAAATTATTATGCACACAAAATTTGAAGAAAACTATTTTTATTTCATGAAGAACCTGTTTTTACTTTTTTTATGAATAAATATTTCTTCACATATTTATATTATTTTGGACTCGTACATATTAATCTCTCTCTTCATAAAAAAACCATATCATAATATATGCTAATCACAACAATTGCTATCTCCAAGCAATAAAAATTCTTTGTCAATAATATATTTTAGATATCTCAACAGGATGTAAATTATAAATTTTCACATGACATAAAAGGAGAATATAATATTATTTCTTCTTGAAAAAGAGCAACTTTCATAATATGAACTTTCAAAAAAAAAAAACAAAAATGTATTATACTTCATATTGCATAGATGCAAACCAATATTTTCTTCATAACGCCCCGTGAGTAATCAAAAATTATATATATAAAATTGGGCAAAATAATGAAGTAAAAACTTTATGAGAATCAAATATCTTCATTTGATGAAAGAAAAAATGTTCACCTCTTAAAGCACACGTTCTTCACCTCTACTTGTTTTTTTAGAGAGGATTGAGAACATATAAAAGCACAATTAAAGAATTGATCACATAAATATTCGACGAAAATTTTGGACGAAAAGATGAAGAATAAAACTATTTAGAATAAACATGTCGACAACCTTCTTTAGTTAAAAGTGGCATCAATAGAGCAACACATAAAAGGCTTCACGACGTCACCTTATTTAATACGCATATCCAAACAGAGTGCACAACAAAAATACTTTCAGGATCCTTTGAAACAAAAGGTTTGCTCCTCGTTGCTTAACAGAAATCAACATCACTTTCCTAGATGCATTTTGAGGGCAGCACTTTTTCTTTGCCGCACTTAAAAATCAGCATCGTAATAATCAACATAACAAAAAAAACCCGTTCCATCCTTCGTTAACGGGGGAGCACCTCTGCCCCGAAATTACACTAAAAACTTTCAATCATACGACTGCATCCATCACAGCTGGTGTCTATCGGCGCAACTGACGCAGGTGGCCGCGAGCCCAGGGGAAAAAGAGAAAGGGTTATTGTAAATGCAAAATACGCCAATTTGGCAGTGAGCAACAGAGGGGGTGAGGAAAAACTAAGCCAAATTACAATATACAGTATGAAAAGATATGTAACTAATAAGAATAAAATTGATAACCATCTTAAGAGGGGAGGCCAAAGCCGGTGGCCATGTACTTAACGGCTTGAAATACGTCACCTGTGAAATTTAATTTGATAGGTTAGGGGTGTGTCCGAATAAACGGAAGTTCCACCCAAAAGAACTAGCGAGAATGTTCTCGAACAAATTTAAAACCGGAAGGAATGATTTCAAACAGAATTTTACCGGCTTGGAACATTCGAAAGCTAAGTAAGAAAGAAAACATTACAGGCGACGAAATGAAAATAAGCGAAACCGAAATTAAATTTAAATTGAGAACATTAATAAAAAGGAAGGTGATATGAAATAAAATGGCTAATAAAATTGAATTAAACTAAACATATGGGGGGGGTATGGAGTAACCACCACATATTACCCAGGGTCCCCCAAAAGAAAATATTGGTGAGATGACAAAATGAACAATTTTTCATCGAGACAATATTTTCTAACACATGTACAAATATACTAAATAATTACACAAAATAAATATCAGAAATAGTTATAAAAATATACATAATTGTTGTACATGATATTTAAACAATAAAAAAAAATAATTACTGTTATGATAGTAATCCTTATGAAAATATACCAACTGTAGTAAATGTTAACATGAAAGGTATATAAAGTTTCTTTCAGAAGTATCTATCATATATATCAAAAAAATTTAAAGTCTATGTCTATGTGCAACAGTCCTTAACTTTAACGAGTCTCTTGTTAGGCTGTGCAAAATGCACTATAACAGTAGAATGCTTTAGCATATGTCACAATATTTGATTACACAATAATATGTATATTTATATTCTCAGTTGTGAACAAAAATGAAATATACTATAACTGTATATGAATCATGTTATAACTATATATAACATATATGGTTTCAAATAACACATAATAAATTAAATGAATTTGTAAGTTGAAAATTGAACAATAAAAAATATATATATAAATGGTGCAGAGAGATTAGTTAGGCTCTCATAAAAAATATTTACTTATATCACCACATAGCCTTTTAAGCTTTCAATAAATCTTAAATGAATAAACTTTAGTATTATTCAATAACACATTTTCACAGAAAATAAAATTAATAAGTTGCAAAAAGAATGTCAACAAAAGCATGATATTATTTTCCAATAAAAATATCTTCAAAGTGAATATAATAATTTTCAAAGAGAGAATTTTTACACTCTCATAAAGGAATATTCTTAAACATTTTCAATATAAATTGACAATAATTGCATAAATACCTTTAATACTATACTTCATTCAAAATAAACATAAAACATAAGATGTTTAATATTCTGAAAAAAAAGGAAGAAACTTATATGAATATGTCAATCTTATATATGACTTGATAATGTCAACCTACAAAGAAAAATCAATTGTGTCAAAATTTCTATATAGAAGATATCTAGAACATATTTACTTGTAATTTTCAAACATTTTTTTTAAAAAAAAATTAAGTAAGTGATCACTTTTGCATTTGTCATAAATCAAGAATTTGCTTTATATAAATATATATAATGACTCATTAAACATCTTTGGATCCAAAGTATAAACACTCAAAAGTATACAAAAAAAAATATTATATACTACTTATGGTGAGTCATTCACTTTCTATATTTCACCAAGAAGAGAAGAAATATTAGTATGAATAAGTTTATCATGCATTTTCTTTTCTCTTTTTCTTTTTTAAAAGAGTTTAAATGTTAAAACATGCATGCATTGTAAAGAGCAGACACAATAGAGAAAATAATTTGATGAGTACTCATCTTTATGTTTACCTTATATCAATTACAATTTCTCCTTTTTATTAGAATGAAACATTTGTCAAAAATAACTTTAAATAATGACATAATATTATAACAAGGATATAAAAGACAAATTTTTTCTCAATTTTTTTTGCATCAACTATTATAATTAAAGACTTTATAAAATTTAAAAGTATGGCATACATGAGATTATATGTATATATTGTAAGAATTATGACTTATAGATAAATGCAGTAACTAATAAAACTATTAAAATTCATACATACATCCCGAGGATGACCGTTGAGTTGTACCAGGGAGAAGAAGACTTAAATAAAAAGAAAAAAAAAATAATAACAGCTGCCTGCAGCCTGGAGAAAAGAAAAAAAAATTACATAGCGATTCTTCTTGCTGGACAATCAGTGCGGCTAGCTTCGACTGAATATATTACAAAGCAAAAGTCATCCTGTAAAAGGAAAAAGAGAGTTAGTCTATTTTTTATGTAGTTTATGATTGCGAGGACGAAGATCATAACTTCTATATTGAGTGGATTTGTTTTTAGCACCAGTATGAGTGCTATCAGGAGGAGCTTGTGACAGTACCGATTTACTGGAACATGAAGATGTTTGCTGGCATTTAGAAGAAGAAAGAATTTGAGGAGAAGTATTACAAGCTGCATCATGATTTGAAACTTGAATAGAAGAGTGTTGTCTCAGAGGAGTGGAGGATGCATTATCAACAGCTGGTTGATCATGTGATGCACCTTTTGAAGAGACTGAAGGATGTTGCAGTGCTTCATTTCTCTTTTGAAGCTTCAAGATTCGATTAGTGTGAATCAACATTGGTGAAGCATGACTATTATTGGGATCTTGAATTTGAATGAGCACAGGAGAAATTATTTTCTTGACCACGTATGGGCCTTGTATCTTTTTGTTAAACACATTGGGAAATTTTACGTAAACAATGTCATTAACATTGATGTTGGAAAACTTTAATTTTTCTCTGGATTTTTGGTACACCTTTTGTCTGGATGATTCGTTATTCTTGTAAGCTTGATAGTATATTTTTTCAATAACATCCATCAATTTATGAATTTCATATGCAGTGTTGAGAATTTTCCATGAAACTTGAGATTTATAATTGGAATAAATATCATTTATTTCTCTTCCAAAATGAAGAAGATTTGGAGTGAACTTTGTAGCTGGATGAGGTGTAGCGTTATATATGGATTGATGAATTTTTAGAGCAGTGGGTACATCACATCCTTGTGAAGCCATTGTGTTCACAGATGATTTTATTTGAGAATTGACTCGTTCGCTTAAACCGTTAGCTTGGGGATGGGCTACAGAACTATGCTCCAATTTAATGCCAAGCTTTTTGTTAAAATATGAAAACATATCACTCGTAAATTGAGAGCCATGATCAGTGAGAGTTAATTCAGGTTTTCCATGAGTGGAAATATAATGCAATAAAGCCTTTGTAACTGACTCAGCACTGATATTATTCAAGGCATATAATTCTAAATGACGAGAAAAATGGTCTATCATCGTTAACACATATTGACGATTTCTCAATGGGCCGAGTAAATCCATAGAGACCTTTTGATTGGGAGCAGTTGGGAGTGGTGCAGGTAGGTATGGAGCAGTGTTTTTTTTATGATTCTTATTTACTAAACAAATTTCACAAGAGTTGACATAATTAATGGTATCAGAAACAAGGGTTTTCCAGGTAAATCTTTTCTTTAAATTAACAATGGTTTTATGAATTCCAGTATGAGTAATATGAGCAATTCTTAAGGCCTTTGCTCGAAGTGATAGAGGTAAAACAGCTTTGTGTAGCTCGATATCTTCTGAAGAGAAATGACCATTATAACAAAGTAACTCATTACTTGGATTAATATAGTAGCCATTTAAACTTTTAGATTGTTTATTATTTTTAAGGTCTTCATAAATTTGTTTGATTTTTGGGTCCTTTTGTTGTTCAGAGAAGATGGTGTGATCAAGAATTTCTAATAAAGGATCTTGGTTATTATCCTTAGTTAGAAGTGAAGAGTCACTTTGAAGATGACATGTATGGTGGATTTTGTCGACTAAACCACATGGAAAGTGAGGAATGTCATTATGTAAATCGTTTTGATTATCAACAACAGGTAGAGGTTCTTGTGAAGAAATAAGATCTGGATTATTATTGAGATCTTCAGTAGGAATGTGAGGAGTTCTACTCAGAAAATCTGCCAAGACATTTTCTTTGCCTGGAACATGTTGGAATGTGTACGAGTATTCTGACAGTTCTAACATCCAACGAGTAGTAATATCAGCAGGTGATGTAGCTTTTTTATAATTATTAAGTGGTTTGGCATCAGATAGTAGAATAAAGGGTCGACCAAAAATATAGTATTTAAAAGCAGTTATGCCTTTGTAAATGGCATAAAGTTCCAATTTGATGGCAGGGTAGTGTCTTTCTGATTGAGATAGAGTTTTAGAATAATAGGAGATAGGTTTTAGTTCACCATCAAATTTCTGCATAAGAACAGCTGATATTGCTGTTTTTGAGGCATCTGTATTAACATAAAATGTTTCATTCCAGATAGGAAGATTGAGCATAGGTTTATGAAAGAAAATGTCCTGTAATTCTTTAAATGCATTTTCTTGTTCAGATTTCCAAGAAAACTTATTTTTAGGTTTGGTGACTTCGATGAGAGGAGCAATCAATTTAGAAAAATTAGGTATAATTGATCTATAAAATGAACACAAGCCGATAAAACTCTTTGTTTGCCTCTTGGTTTTAGGCTTTGGAAAGGAGGTAATTTTTAAAATATTACTTGTAATAGGAAGAATTTTATGATCTGTGAGTTGGAAACCCAAAAAGTTAATACTAGTTTGCATAAAGGTACACTTTTCAGGAGACAGAGTAATGTTATTAGCAATGAGAGTGTCTAATAGCTTTGTGAGTTTCATGGTCATTTCTTCAAATGAATTAGCGCCCACTACTATATCATCTTGATATGCATAACAGGAGTCAATCTGAGATAATTGAATCACAGAGTCGATTAATTGTTGGAAAGTGCTGGCGGCCGTCTTCAAGCCAAATACTAAACGTAAATATGTAAAAATTCCCCATGGTGTAGTAAAACTAAGTTTATCTTGCATATCTTTAGGTACAGCAATCTGCCAATATGCAGAGGGTAAGTCAAGAGTGGTATAATATTTAAATTTTGACAACTGCACCAATAGATTTTGAATTCTAGGAAGAGGATATGAAGATGGAATTATTATGGAATTTAACAATCTTAAATCAAGAGCCAAACGATACTTTTGAGGCTTAGACATATCAGTTCTCTTTTTTTTAACAAGAAGCATGGGACACGCCCAAGATGAATTTGACCTCTCAATAATACCAGCGTTCAACATTTGATTAATTTGGTCAAGAGCTTCTTGCTCGAGTGCTTGAGGTACAGGAAAAGGTAATGTTTTTACTGGATGAGAATTTAACATGGTAAACTGAGGATTGACCAGGTCAGTATGACCTAAAGTGTCAAGAGATTTCGAAAAGGCAAGCGCTTTACTACATAATAATTTTGTTAAAGCTTCCCTTTCATGAGGAGGTAAATGTTTAAGATCAAAGTCATTTGGAGATAATTCTTGAATACGTTTTCTCTTAATCTCTTCAGATGGCAAAATTAAAGTACAATATTCGTTTTCAAATTCTAAATCAAAAGAGTATTCTTCAATATCTTTTTCATCTACATTGATACATTCACCAATAATTGAATTTTTATTTAAATGTATATCGAGCTTTGAAACATTCTGACATACAACCAAAAATAAATCATTTTGAATGGAAGATTTTGAGTGCAATGATTCATGTAATACCAGACCCTTGTTTTTTAAATTGGGTTTAAAAAGAAAATATTCAGATGGAGGATTCAGATACTTAACATGTAAATAAACAAACGAATTAGGAGGTATTACTTCTCTATTGAGTAATTGTACCATGTTGGAATTCACCAAGACTTTATTACCATAATTTAAATGAGTTTGCTTTTCACTAAAATAGTTATCATCATTAGTATTCTCAGATGAGAAATTCTTACTAGGAATATTATTATCATTAGTAGACACATAATTCACCATATTACCATAATCAGTTGGAAAATAATTAGGAAAATAAGTAAAATTATCATCAATATAAGGATTATGAAAATTCATAGCAGAATGAGCCATATTATTTGTAAACAAACCATTATTTTGAACATTATAATTATAAGGATAGGTTGTATAATTGTTGGACAACTGCAAACTTGAATTATCACAATTTGCACAAGTATTATCAATGTAAGTATCACTCGTTAGATTATTTGATATAGGCCTTTCATAAGAAGGCATTCTGTGTGCATCAAGAGAATATGGTACATTTGAATTAACATAATTATATTCAGCATTCATAAAATAGCAAGTAGGAGATTCATTATAACTTTGAAAAGGAATGTGTTTGTCCTTAATTAGGATAGACTTAAAACTTGGAGAAATAGTAATAGAATGTTTGTTAATAAACTCAAAGCCAAGTATGGCTTGAAAGTGAACATTTTGAATTTTTGTAAGGTAAAATACATGATGAAAAAAATATTTATCAATCTTAAAAGCTATCTCTATGCATCCTTTGAAGAAGACCTTAGAATTTATGGTCGATACAGATACATTTCTGGATAAAAATTTGTAATGAAGCCTGGATTTAATGCTATTAAAGCATTCTTCATCCAAGAGAGATAAACTTGATCCAGTATCTATTAATGTGGCGATTTCATTATGTTGAACATTTATTAGGATGCATGGAAGAACATAAGAGTTGTTAAAAGAATTGCATATGACATGATTTTCTTGTATGTCATCGTTGATTTGAAAATTTTGTTTGGAAGGCAAAGAATTATGTGAACAAGAAGATTTGTTAAATTTAGATGTCATAGGAGAAGTTTGGACAGCTGTGGATGCCACTAAGGTGATTGAAGAGCGTTTGTCAAGTTGTTGATGTTTGTTGTTGTTGTTGTTAAAGTGTACTGACCCTGAATGAGAACTACGGGAGAGAAGGCGGTCAGTAGAACCAGTCTCCCTTATTTGTTTAAATGATAAACATTGTTATTTTCAGAAGAAGAAGAGGTGTGGCTTTTCTTTCTGTAAAGGTGAGACGAAACCTGAGTTGAAGAGTTTTGATTAGAATTACCAATAATGTTTTTGAATTTGTAGCATGAGTCCATACGATGATTAAATTTCCCACAGAACGCACACTGCACAACATCTCGTCTGTGATACAAAGATGTGGAATTTTTTTTGTGAGAATATTTGTCAAAGGTTGGTTGATAAGGACGTTTCCGGTGAAAGTTTTGATGACGAAAATTATTGTTACGTTTCTTTGTAGCCTCTTGTCTCGGTGGAGAAGGCGAAAATGTCCTAGGTCTTCTTTGAAAATTACGAGAAGTATGAGAACTGTCCTTTTGAGTTTGTAAAGGAGAGTAGTTGGTTTGAGAATTGTGATAAATTTTATCCTTCGTATGCTTTATAGGAGTTTTATGAAGAGTATTACTAGAATTATCGTGGACATTTTCAGAATCGATACAATAGGCTTGATTAAAATTTTCATAAGATTTTTTAGGGGGAGAGTCATAAATATTTTGAAGAAAAGTTGCTCGTTCAAGAGCTAATTCGAAGGACGTAATATTTTCTTCTAAGATTTTACGTTTGATTTGCTTAGGTAAAGCCTCAAGAAAATGAGTAAACTTTAATGAATTAAGAGCAGAAAGATCCAATTTTGGATAAGCAAGTCGAAGTTGTTTATCCAACCGAAAAGCAAAATTTTTAACTGATTCATTTGAATCTAAGGTCAAGTTCTGTACAGATTTTAGAGAAACAGATTTTTTTGTGGGTAAGAAATAGTCTATAAATGCCTTTCGAATTTCACTAAAATTAGAGTTCTTGAGCTGTGCCTGAGTTTCCAGAAAGAAGAGTAAGGCGGTGCCCTCAAGTTTTGATTTAAAGAGAACAAAAAGTTCCTTGTCTGTAAAGTTATTTAGTTCCTGTAAGTCAGATAATTGATCGAAGAAAAATTCTACAGTCTGAGGGTTACCGTCGAAAGGTTGGATTGCAATATTTAGTTTGGCTTTTGGAGGCATGATGAAATAATTAATATAAGAACTCAATGTATGACATGATAAATTTGGTTATTTGGCAGGTCCTATGATGAACAATATATATAAATTGACCCGTTACTTAAAATATTGATGACTTTCATTTACTTCATACATCATTTTTATATGTAAAAAAAAAAGAAGAAAACGTATACTAACATATTAGTATCATATGAAGAATATAAGACCCAAATATTTTATGTAAATATTTATATATAATATGGCTCAAAACATAAATTATTATATGTATGACAAGAAGAATAATTTATCTTAGCATGAACAATAATTTTTACCAGTACCTCCGTTAAATAATGCATATATATATTAGTTGCAAAATATAGCAAGACAAGAAAAAAAAATATATATGGAAAAATTATGTTATATATATATCATGCACTGCTCCAGAAAAATATTATTTCAGTATAGAATCAATATGTTGCAATTAATTACTGCACCACTCTCAATAATAATATAATTAATAATATTAATGTATGAAGAAAATAATTTGAAAAATAATGAAGAATTAACTGAAGATAATGACGACAATATGTATAAATATAACAAAAATATGATGGTGGCAAAGGAAAAATGGATGGTCATGGAATGTTGGATACGCTTTGGTGACGGCACCACAGGAAATTAAGATGCCGTGTACAAAAAAATAATTGTAATTGTTCAAGCGTTGGTCACTGCACCAAAGGAAATTATAATGTTATGTTTATTTGAAAGTGGAGAAAGCACTTTTTATTTGCCTCTACCCACAATTAGGCCAAAGTGATCGTGATAATGACAGCACATCGCGGAGAATGGGGGCCTGCAAACGACCCACGTGACCATCCTTACTTCACTTAAAAAACAATAAAAATATTCTTTATCCATGATGACATAAAATGTCATACATAAAGTTAAAAAATATAAAATTGAAAAGGTAAAAAGGTTACCTGTCAAGTCCTTGGATGTTGATGACAAATAAATCCAGACAATAGGCACAAAAAAATTATTATGCACACAAAATTTGAAGAAAACTATTTTTATTTCATGAAGAACCTGTTTTTACTTTTTTTATGAATAAATATTTCTTCACATATTTATATTATTTTGGACTCGTACATATTAATCTCTCTCTTCATAAAAAAACCATATCATAATATATGCTAATCACAACAATTGCTATCTCCAAGCAATAAAAATTCTTTGTCAATAATATATTTTAGATATCTCAACAGGATGTAAATTATAAATTTTCACATGACATAAAAGGAGAATATAATATTATTTCTTCTTGAAAAAGAGCAACTTTCATAATATGAACTTTCAAAAAAAAAACAAAAATGTATTATACTTCATATTGCATAGATGCAAACCAATATTTTCTTCATAACGCCCCGTGAGTAATCAAAAATTATATATATAAAATTGGGCAAAATAATGAAGTAAAAACTTTATGAGAATCAAATATCTTCATTTGATGAAAGAAAAAATGTTCACCTCTTAAAGCACACGTTCTTCACCTCTACTTGTTTTTTTAGAGAGGATTGAGAACATATAAAAGCACAATTAAAGAATTGATCACATAAATATTCGACGAAAATTTTGGACGAAAAGATGAAGAATAAAACTATTTAGAATAAACATGTCGACAACCTTCTTTAGTTAAAAGTGGCATCAATAGAGCAACACATAAAAGGCTTCACGACGTCACCTTATTTAATACGCATATCCAAACAGAGTGCACAACAAAAATACTTTCAGGATCCTTTGAAACAAAAGGTTTGCTCCTCGTTGCTTAACAGAAATCAACATCACTTTCCTAGATGCATTTTGAGGGCAGCACTTTTTCTTTGCCGCACTTAAAAATCAGCATCGTAATAATCAACATAACAAAAAAAACCCGTTCCATCCTTCGTTAACGGGGGAGCACCTCTGCCCCGAAATTACACTAAAAACTTTCAATCATACGACTGCATCCATCACAGCTGGTGTCTATCGGCGCAACTGACGCAGGTGGCCGCGAGCCCAGGGGAAAAAGAGAAAGGGTTATTGTAAATGCAAAATACGCCAATTTGGCAGTGAGCAACAGAGGGGGTGAGGAAAAACTAAGCCAAATTACAATATACAGTATGAAAAGATATGTAACTAATAAGAATAAAATTGATAACCATCTTAAGAGGGGAGGCCAAAGCCGGTGGCCATGTACTTAACGGCTTGAAATACGTCACCTGTGAAATTTAATTTGATAGGTTAGGGGTGTGTCCGAATAAACGGAAGTTCCACCCAAAAGAACTAGCGAGAATGTTCTCGAACAAATTTAAAACCGGAAGGAATGATTTCAAACAGAATTTTACCGGCTTGGAACATTCGAAAGCTAAGTAAGAAAGAAAACATTACAGGCGACGAAATGAAAATAAGCGAAACCGAAATTAAATTTAAATTGAGAACATTAATAAAAAGGAAGGTGATATGAAATAAAATGGCTAATAAAATTGAATTAAACTAAACATATGGGGGGGGGGTATGGAGTAACCACCACAGTGATATTCATTATATGATATGAAGAGATTAATCTACGTAAAGGATTACGAAGGATAATGATTAGAAGTGGTTTCGAGGTAACGGTGAGTACACCTTTTAGATAAAATTGTTATTGTTTAATGAGTTTCGTTTTGACTTTTAAGTTGATTTTGTTAGTTTGTTTTCGGTTCGAAATTTAATGTTGAATTGATTTTGATTTCGAATAAGTTTTATAACTTTGAGTTTAGTTTCGTTTTTTAATTTGAATGTTTTGAGTTTGATTTTAATTTAATGAAATTACTTGGGTTCTCTTGTCAAACAAAATGTCCTTAACAAAATTAAAGAAAAATGAATTAATTGAGATTGCTGAAGAACTTCAGCTTACGCTACCTACGAGGCCGACCACACTGTCGATAAAGGAATTAATTGAAACGAGTGAGATTTATAAGAATAACTATGACCTTGTGGAGACTGTTGTTGAATCGGTGACTCAAAAGGAAAAATACAATGAAAAAGGGCTAAACGGGAGAGATTAGAAAGGGAATTGGCGCTTGAATTAGAAAAAATTAAACTTGCGTAGTTAAAAAAACAATTAGAACTTAGTAATATCCAGAAAGAATCATCGAATAAATTCAGTGAAGTAGCAATAAAAAGCTATTCTGAATTATCAAATTGTAGTTTAGAAAATTTGTTAAAAAGTGTTAAAACCTTAACCATTCCACCCCCTTCGTGCGCAGAATCTTATAATATTTTTTTCCAGTCACTAGAAAAAGCGTTTAAAACAAAGAATGTTCCGGAGGAATTTAAAGCAGAAATTCTTTTAAATATCTTAGGAAAAAAAGCCGCTAATTTAATGGTATATTTGAGTGAGGATGATTTAAGTAAATATGAAAAACTTAAAGAAGTTGTGTTAAAAGAATTTCAATCCTCTCCACACGAAGTGTTAAACAATTTTCGGAAAGCACAAAAATTCCAAAACGAAAGTTATGTCCAACTCGCGTCGCGATTAACAGCAACATTTGATTATTATTGTCAGTTAAGAAAGGTTAATGATTTTAAGGAATTGTGTGAATTAATGATTTCCGATAAAATCTTTCATTTGTTAGATCGTGAACTTCAAGTTCACATAGGTGTAAAGCAAGGAGAAGATTGGTACACTCTACAAGAATTATCGAGATACTGAGATATTTATGTGTCATCTGAGAATAAATGTAAAACCGAAAATAACGCGTTTCACGTCCGCAGTTTGGAAACAATTCTCAAAAATTTCGTAATGCACACAGTCCACAAAAGAATTCTAAGGTGTTTGTGTCGGAAGTTAAAACTCCGAAATGTGTACTTTGTAAATCTAATGGAAATCATTATCTTGATATGTGTCCTATTTTCAAAAAAATGGTAGTTAGTGAACGAATTAAGTTCGTTAAAAATAATCAAATATGCTTTAATTGTCTTAATCACCATAAGGTTAGCAATTGTTCTGCCAAATTCAATTGTGCTATTTATAAGAAACGGCACAGTACGTATTTACATATAGAGAAAAAATTAGATGACGGGCGTACGCAGGGTGATGCAAGAGGTACCAGTCAGGAATACAAACCGTTTGGAATGTCGGGTGCCGCGTTAGATCCAAGATCAAATGTTTTTATTTCGAAAGGAGCATGTGGTGGTAACTCATCAGCCGAGAATAGAGAATCGTTATCTTTCACAGCCACAAATATTAATGCTAACAAATCTCGTATGGTTTTGCTGAGTTCAGCTAAAGTAATGTTCGGGGATAATTTCGGAATATTCCATGAAGCTCGTGCATTATTAGACAATGGAAGCCAGTCATGCTTCATATCGAAACAGTGCGCTGACAGATTTAATTTGAAGAGGGAAAAAATAAATCTTGTGGTTTCTGGCTTAAATAAATCATCGTCAGTGATTAATTCGGTGGTGAAAACAAAAATTGCGAATCATAGCAGAACTTTCGAAAAAAGAGTAGAGCTTTTGATAGTTTCGAATATAACAGATTACACACCCGCTAGGAAATTTAGCATTGATAAGCTCGATTTAGAGAATTTAACATTAGCAGAAAAAAGTTTCAATAAGCCAGGTGTTGTGGATATTTTATTGGGTGTATAAATATTTTATGAAATTTTAAAATCCGGTCAAATGAGAATCCCCGAGACAGATATAATTTTGCAAAATTCAGTATTTGGATTTATTGCAACTGAGAGTGTTGGGATTGAAAATGAAACTTCTGTTCATTGTGGGTTAATTTTCGAAAATTTAGACACAACTTTGAGAAAATTTTGGGAGATTGAAAATGTTGAGGCAGAAAAGGTGCAAACTGATGAGAATTTGATATGTGAAGATCATTTCATGAAAACTCATTTCAGAAATGACGATGGTCGATATGTCGTTAGAATGCCGTTAGAATGCCGTTAAAGGAAGACTCGCCATGTTTGGGAGAATCAAAAGATATTGCGGTAAAAAGATTGAATTCACTTTGGCGACGTTTGAGAAGAGAAAGTGAGTATCTAAAATTGTATAGGGAATCCTTAACTGAGTATGAAGAATTAGGTGATATGCAGGCAACTAACGACAATCTGAAATACATTATGCCTCATCATGGAGTTTATAGGCCGAATAATAGTACTACGAAATTACGGGTCGTATTTAATGCTTCTCAAGCAACCTCATCTGGACAATCTCTTAATGATAAGCTATATTCTGGATTTGTTGTCCAAGATGATTTATTTTCAATTTTGTTGAGAATTAGGAAGCATACTGTAGTGTTCACCGCGGACATAAAAATATGTATAAGCAAATTTACATTAGTCCTGATCAGTGCGGTTTACAATGTATTTTATGGAAGGGTAATGAGAATGAAATTATACGCGTTTTTAAGTTTCACACTGTTACCTACGGAACCAAATGTGCACCGATTTTAGCAACGAGAGTGCTTCAACAGCTATGTCACGATGAAAAGGAGAAGTACCCTTTAGGTGCCGCTGCTGGCAAGGATTTTTATGTTGATGATATACTCAGCGGTACAAATGACATATCTACGGCCATTGAACTTCAGAGACAGTTAATATCTCTCTTAAATGCTGGTGGACTTGAACTTCACAAGTGGAACTCTAACAATGAATTGTTATTGAAAAATGTTTCTTCCTCAAAAAAAGAGTATGATTTTGATTCTGGTGAATCGGAAACTGTGAAAACTCTCGGACTTCTATTTAATCCTAAAAATGATACGTTTTGTTTTAAAATTCAACATCTTGAGAATTATGTAACTAAGAGGGAAGTCTTATCAGACATGGCACGGTTATTTGACCCTTTGAGTCCTTTAGATCCTGTAATAGTTACAGCAAAAATTTATTTGCAGAAGTTGTGGCTCTTTAAGCTTGATTGGGATGAAGAGATTCCACTGCTAGAAAAAAAGGCTTGGAACAAATTTCGCCAGGAACTGACAGAGTTGAGACATTTGCAAATTAATCGCCACGTTTTATGGCCAAATTCACAACAAATAAACTTGATAGGATTCGCTGATGCGTCTCAAGAAGCGTATGGCTGCGTTATTTACCTTCGATCTATCTCCGATTCAGGCGAATCCAAGGTGTCACTCCTGTGTAGTAAATCGCGTGTGGCACCCGTCAAGAAGATTACGATCCCAAGATTAGAGCTCTGCGCCGCAGAGCTGATTTCGAAATTAACCGTGAAGGTACTTTCATCCTTAGATGTTCAAATTTGTGGAGTATATTTATACTCAGATTCGACAGTAGTGCTTGCATGGATTGCTTCACCACCTCAAACGCTTAAGGTTTTCGTATCAAATCGTGTCTCGAACATTCAAAATAGTACTAAAGACTTCTCTTGGAACTATGTAAAAGCTTCTGAGAATCCAGCTGATTTAATTTCACGTGGTGTTATTCCGACGAAAATTCTCGATATAAAACTGTGGTGGAACGGGCCTGATTTCTTGCACAGTCAGGAAAGTTAAAATGTTGAGAAGGAACTGTTAACTGTAGCTGAAACACAGGAGTTCCAGCAAGAACTCAGAATGAACTGTAATTATAAGAACTCTGAACTAAGTTTTATTAATGAAATTTCAGACATTGATTATTTATTTAATATCACTAATTCATATATAAAATTAATCAGAATCATCAGTTTTATTTTTAGGTTTATTTCTAATGTGAAATCTTGTACAAAGGAAAAGGGACCTTTATCTCCTGCTGAATTGAAGAAAGGTAAAATGGTTTTAATAAAATCTGTACAATTGCAGGTATTTTCTAGGGAGATAAAGGTTTTGAAGGAGAAAGGGAGAATTAAAGAATTTAATGTAAGTAGTTTATCTCCTTTTATTGATGATGAAGGAATTCTTCGCTTGGGTGGCAGACTTGTAAACTCTAATTTACAAGGTGATGTTAAACACCCCATATTATTGCCTAAGAGTCACAAATTTACTCAAATGATTTTCAATTATTTTCATTTAAAAAATTATCATGTGGGCCCCCAAACTTTGTTATATGCTGTGCGCCAAGAATATTGGCCTCTGGGAGGACGATCAATTGCAAGAAAAACTGTACATAATTGTGTAGTATGTTTTAAGGCTAGCCCAAGGCAAACAAGCCAAATTATGGCACCCTTACCAAAAGAAAGTGTAATTCGTGGGAATGATGAAAAAATAAGAGTAGTTTTAATAAAAACGCCTAAGGGCATTTATAAGAGAAGTATCTCTAGTGTAGCAATTTTACCTATTTCAGATAATGTTATGGAAGCTTGTTAAATTTTACTATTGTATAATTATTATTGAATTTGAAATTTTATTCGTATATTCTGGTTGTATATATATTGTGTTATTTTCATTGTATCTATTGTGTGTAATTGAAATTGTATATCATTAACAGTGTAAGTAAATTGAAACCTTTGGGTTGCAAGTGAGGAGTGTATTCGCTCCTCTGTGTAAAACGGTAAAACGGCGCCATGTGGGCGCGCAAGTAATTGTTTTGTTTTTTCTTTCCGTCGGTTGTGTCATCAGAGTTTGTTCGGCACCTGAGAGTGCAGGACGTAACGTCCGATTAATAAATGTTAATTTGTGAGAAACGAAGTGTTTTTTAATGGTGTCGTCATTACTAAGTATCCATGAGATTAATCCATCTTTCTATTAAATATGTACCCAAAATTTAAAGCTATTCGGATAATTTTATGCAATAATTGTAAACAATTTTTTAAGCTTATTTAAGAAGGGAGGGGCTGGATACCAGTCACTTTATATTTGATCAAGAACCCACCAAAACCCGAAATAATCAGCCTTACGAAGTAAGTGGAATTTATTTAGTAAACTTAAGCGAGTTTGCGCAGGAACATGAGTATTGTATGACGCAGATTCATCCATATTTTGGGTTTAGCCAGTTTTTAGCAGATTTTGTAAATTGGCACACTTTAATTTGCACAGGAGTGAGATTCCTGGATTAAATATATTAAAAGTAACATTGCGTTCCAAAATCAATTTTGTCAAAAATGAAATTAATCATATTGTGTAAGAAGTCGGAGGAATACATTTTAAGGAATTTCAGGATTAACCATTAAAATTAAACATTTCGGGAAACCTTTTGTTTAAATTTGAAGATAAACTACGACCCCTGTTTTAAATATTTCATAGTGTATAATATCATGCGTATATTAGCTCGGATGAAAAAAGATTTCTTGGCAATTAACTATCTCCTCCCACCAGCAGTGAAAAAACCTTTGAACCACAAAGAGTTACCTACTTTATTTTCCAGTGTTACGGATAATCGTCAATTTGTACTCCGAAAATTATAAACGATTTTTCCCCTTTCATCCCTGGTATCGATATATCTTACAACCATCATGTTTGGCGAGTAGCACCCAACCAGTTTGGGGACTGAGGACGGTAAAGTTAATCGCCACGTTTTTTAGTGTTACTCGACGTTGGAAATTGCTAATTTTATGCTATAGTGCAAGGAGCTAACCAAAAAAGATGTGTAAATAAAGAAGCGTAAATAAACTTATATTGTATATAAATATCGAGGACAATGGCAAAACTGAGATTCGCAAAACCCAGCGACATAGGGGGGAGATTGCTTTGAAGTAATTGTGAAAAATAAACATCTTAAACGGTCATAAATGGTTGATCATTTTAGGAATTTAAGAACGAGTCATTTGTATTGAATAACGAATGTATATTTTGCCTATCCTAATCTGATCTGCGCGTAAAAAAATCATACCCACAAGACAGGGGATCCCGTTTTATTATGAGAAAATAATATAGTTTCTAGGGGGCTTTGTGGAAAATTTTGCAGAGGACTCACAAACTATAGTTACTCTACTGATTAGAGATTTATATAAAATCAATATATAATTGAGAAAAAAATGTTTCAACGATGTATAAATCCCTTTTTATCTAATAAATTCAAATTTTTCACTTGAAATCCAAAATATTACAATCCAGTTTTCAAAATGGAACAAAACCTTGTACATTTCATGGATATTCATTTTTGTTCATGCACAACATGACAAGAATGCACTTGCAAAAACTCCCTGTTTAAAAGATATATATTGAATATTTTGCAACTTTCGGAGACGATTTTTTCGGAGACGATCGAGTAATTTCGAGAAATTATCCGACAACCTGGCCTCCTCGTTCTCCGGAGTGTTATCCCTGTGACTTCTGGTTGTGAAATTCTGGAAAGAAATTGTGTACGGAGGAAGCATATTGAACCTCTCTGATATAAAAGCAATCATAACTCGTCATGTTGCTGCGTTTGATAAAAAAAAAAGACTCTTCGCGATACTGTTGAATACGCTATAACACGCTTTGAATATGTGCTTGATTCAAATGGAATGCAAATTGAAAATATGTTATAAATTAAAAAACTTTTTTGTTTCCAGTTTGAGATTCGTGATTTTCATGCGCTTTTTCCTGACCTGATGGTCGAAATTTGAACTAATTTTTGTCTATTGCAGATTTGTTTTATATTTATATTATAAGTTTTATCGATATCTGTAAATCTAAACAGGTTAACTTAAATTATAACCACCTTGTATCATTATTGTAGACCAGACCCAAAATGATTAAGAAAAAATAATGCATGTTCATTGTATTTTTATTTTGTTTCAAAATAAAGACCATAAATATGAACAGTCAGAAAGTGTGTGCCACAAACAGTTTAGGTTTTCGATAGTTTTTCAATAGATAATTCAAATTTTTAATGTATCCAGTCGTAGTTGCCATTAGAATGTAAAAATAAAATTCAGAAATTATGAAAAAATGATTAAAAAAATTAATTACTAATAAACAGATAAATTTAGGAAAAATTGGAATTTCACAAAGAATTTTTTATATTGTCGTAACCAAATGTTAAATTGGAAAATATTATTCTTATCGAATTTATAATAATTTTAAAATACGAATACATCTGTTCTTATATAAAATGGTCTTTTATTCAATTTGAAATATCAAATAGTTGATCCTTAGAATAACTATATGGCTAAAGAAACTGGATGATAATGAATTCTGATTTAACTTCATTTTTATAAGGAAAGATCAAAATTAGTTTATAAAACGAAATAAATCAGATTTTCCAAGCAAGATATAACATTTTAAATCAAACAGCAATTTTTCTGAAGAGTAGAACAGCAACTTTAGTCTATAAAAGAAGTTTTAAGGAATTTTTTAACATAATATTAATACATAATTTACAATACCAAGTTTTGATTTGCTTCCTACAAACTATAATCTAATAAAAACTTCAAATCTTATAAAAGTTGTTTTAGAAAATGTATTCCAATTTCAAAGTGCCTAAGCAAAATTGTTACGAAAATATTTTCTGATAAACTCCTCTTATTAATCTCTGCTTTTTTTTTTTTTTTTTTTTTTTTTTTTTTTTTACGCAGGAGAAAAGTCTGGTGGTGTGCAGAATATTCTGGACTTTATTTGCGTTTTTGATAGTTTATTAATAATAAAACGAAAATGATATTCACAAAAGCAAGAAAAACTTGCTATTTTTATGAAAGTTTATAGTTTTAAAGTTTTAAATAAAAATGGGCATCGGTAAACACGTCAATAGATGCTATTCTTCATAAGACGTAATCACCTGATACTTAGGAAAAGAAACGTCAAAACCTTTGATTTATTTCAGCGACATATTTGTGTTAAAAGATTTTAATTGTCAGATCAATTTAAACATGAATCTGGTGACTTCAAAAACGGGAATAAAAAATAATGCATAAAGAAAAACTTTTCATGAGTAACAATTCTTAACGACTTTTATTTTTAATTCAACCAAATCTATTATAATTTATGTTTTCGAATCATTTTGAATTTTTGAAAAAGAAAAAGTACATAAATTGTAGGTATATGTCATTGGGTAGGTATTGTAAACGGTCATCTTTTTTTTTGGCCCCTCAATTACTGTCCCTTTCAATCCCAAGACAACAAGCGAAATTAAAAATGTATGTGTCGAAATCCGTCGAATTCGATGAATGAAAATGTATTAAAGAACCAGTTGACTGAATATATATGTATATACATTTAAAAATAACAAAAATAATTACAATAATAAATCAATATTTAGTAAAAATATTTTTAAGCTTAATGTCAGGTTTGCCAGTTAAAATGTTGTTTGTAAACATTCGAGCTCTTTACTTCAAGTTCTAATCAGACTGGTGGCAAAATACAGAAATTTACTTTTAGACGCACTTGGCAATAAAATATTTGCGTATAAAAACATTTCATATTTATTTACTTAGAAGGTGTCACAAATAAAAATTAAATTAAAGAGTTGACATGTTTCGGTTCATTAATAAGAACCGTATTCATAACATATAAAATCAGTAGAAAATTAAATGACACTGGATATAAATATAATTTAAAAATCAAAACAAAACATTGCGCCCGCTATGATCGTGAATATAGCCATTGCCAACGCGGCATATAAATATAATAAATTTTGACCATATATTAAATTTAAAATGTATAAAATTAAAATTAAAAAGTAGAAAAACTAAATGACTCTGGATATAAAGGTAATTTAAAACCCTCCAAAACATAAAATATTGCGCCCTCTATGATCGTGAATAGCCAATGCCATCGCGGTTCCTCCTATTAGACTCATCCTTTAAATATTTATTAAGTAATTCTAACCACAAACTCGGAATGTCATAAGAATAAGAATCATTACAAACTCTATCCCTCCTAGAATATATCTCTATGGATTCACGGATGATTAATTTTCGGAATAAACTGGAAATGAACACTAATCTACTATCTTTAAAACAAATTTTAACCCCCCTCTTTAAAAACAATCTTGATAACGCAGTCTTATCCCTACCAAATTTTATGTCACATTCATGCTCTTTCTTTCTAACCCCAAACTTTCTACCTGTCATACCGATATAAAAATTAATATCCCCCTCTTCATTCTCATATGGAATTTCATATACCCCTGCTAGATCATCTTGTGGAACCGGATCAAAAGCTCTGTATAGAAGATGTTTTAACTTAGGAGGTGGCTTAGCAATTAATTCTATTTTAAACTTTTTTAATTTAGCTTTAAGCCTCTCAAAATTACCCTTTATATAAGGAAACGATAGTCTTTTAACCCCAATCTCTTCCCCCTTCTCACAGGCATTATCAACCAAATTACAATTAACCTGAGAATTATTTTTATCCCTATAATTTTTAACCAATTTATTAATTTTATCCTTTTTGTAACCATTCAACTTAGCAATATTAAAAATATAATTCAACTCTTCATACAAAAATTCATCAGAACAAATAATAAACGCACGATGATTCTGATGAATTTTTGTATGAAGAGTTGAATTATATTTTTAATATTGCTAAGTTGAATGGTTACAAAAAGGATAAAATTAATAAATTGGTTAAAAATTATAGGGATAAAAATAATTCTCAGGTTAATTGTAATTTGGTTGATAATGCCTGTGAGAAGGGGGAAGAGATTGGGGTTAAAAGACTATCGTTTCCTTATATAAAGGGTAATTTTGAGAGGCTTAAAGCTAAATTAAAAAAGTTTAAAATAGAATTAATTGCTAAGCCACCTCCTAAGTTAAAACATCTTCTATACAGAGCTTTTGATCCGGTTCCACAAGATGATCTAGCAGGGGTATATGAAATTCCATATGAGAATGAAGAGGGGGATATTAATTTTTATATCGGTATGACAGGTAGAAAGTTTGGGGTTAGAAAGAAAGAGCATGAATGTGACATAAAATTTGGTAGGGATAAGACTGCGTTATCAAGATTGTTTTTAAAGAGGGGGGTTAAAATTTGTTTTAAAGATAGTAGATTAGTGTTCATTTCCAGTTTATTCCGAAAATTAATCATCCGTGAATCCATAGAGATATATTCTAGGAGGGATAGAGTTTGTAATGATTCTTATTCTTATGACATTCCGAGTTTGTGGTTAGAATTACTTAATAAATATTTAAAGGATGAGTCTAATAGGAGGAACCGCGATGGCATTGGCTATTCACGATCATAGAGGGCGCAATATTTTATGTTTTGGAGGGTTTTAAATTACCTTTATATCCAGAGTCATTTAGTTTTTCTACTTTTTAATTTTAATTTTATACATTTTAAATTTAATATATGGTCAAAAATTTATTATATTTATATGCCGCGTTGGCAATGGCTATATTCACGATCATAGCGGGCGCAATGTTTTGTTTTGATTTTTAAATTATATTTATATCCAGTGTCATTTAATTTTCTACTGATTTTATATGTTATGAATACGGTTCTTATTAATGAACCGAAACATGTCAACTCTTTAATTTAATTTTTATTTGTGACACCTTCTAAGTAAATAAATATGAAATGTTTTTATACGTGAATGAAAAAAGGTGAAGTGATATTGTTTTAGTTTTTGAAAAAAGAAAGCTAACAACAGTTTTAACAAATAAAATATTTGGTTTTAGCAAAGAAAATACTTACTTCATTTTCACTATGAGATCATTTTCGCCCATTGAAACCGCCTGATATGAGTGTCTCAATCTCCGTATCAAAGGAATTTTGAAACACATTGAAATGGCAAAAGCCATTATGAGTAAAAAAGCGTCTATTTATACAGTGACGTCATTTTCTGTTCAAAAGTTTTCATGGATAATTAAATAAATAAAACAACACAAGTTCAATAAATTTAGATGCAAGGATAAAGTCAATAAATATAATGTCATTACTGGCACAATATATGTTATATTCATGGAGCAAATTTATCTGTTTTCAGAATGCCGTCATTTTACTTATCGGAAAATTTTTGATTTAGATATTACTTTTTAATAGTAGATTACCGTTTTTTAATTTATTTACATAAATTGCTTAATATTATTTCACAGAAAATAATCTGTGTTCTTCCACGAATAGTGTACAATTACACGCAATCATTTTTTTATGATTAAACTTGATGAAAGACATTAAATATTTTCTTTTAAATACGATGATACATTCACTGATTCAATTTATCTGTGGAGCGTGATAAAACAAAATTTGTAACATACCTAAAAAAGCTTCACTTGATTGCCACCATAAAAAATAGCCTGGACTTTTAAGTATATAGATTCATACATGGCAGTATTTAAGCCAACAAAATATATTAATATTCACATAAAGTGCTTACTTTACAGTGCTAAATAACATAAATATTATAATACACAATATTAATTTTTAAAAAAAAATCAGAATAAAAATTTACATTTTTATATCAAAAATAGGTTTGCTTTCACCACCTACAACACTACAATTGCTAATGTTAGATATAAGGATTATTCAGACATTTTATTTATTTTTCAGCTTTAGAGATTCATGTCAGTTTAACAATGTTTGAAGGATTGTGAATCACTTAAACGCACTAAAAATAATTTTCCCCATTGAGCATTATGTAACAAAATTCTTTTGCGTGTACCTGTGAATGAACTGAATGTTAAAATTCATTTTCAGGAAAGAAAAATCCATAGGAAATATCAACAACATGTAAACATTACATGGCATTGTGCACATATTTACTACAGGTAGATCACGGCAGAAACGGCCAGATAGACAAACCGAATTTATAAACACTTTTAAACTATCTTGAAAAGTGTAAATAAATGACACTTAGCCTGTCAAAATTATTAAGGGCAAAAATTCATAAACTTTTTTTAAACACACATGAAAGATTTATCAAGCTGAAAATATGCTAACGGAAAAAGATTTGTAATTATGATACATAAGATGGTATATCACCTATAATGTCTCAAATACTTGCCGCATAATGAAAATATTTTTGGAAGTTTTTAAGAATAAATATTTATGCATGTTCTCTGTATTAAAAAAAAAGAAAATATTATATTACCGAACTACACTTGTTAAAAAATTTATACCATGAGCATTTTAATTTATGTTTTCTTGATAGTTTCTCAATAATTAGAATTCGTCCTTTGTTTAGTAATAGTCGTCATTAGAATTCAAAAATCTATAAGTTTGGAAAAATCTATTAAAAATAATTAAATGGCGGATAAACAGAAAAATTTAGAAAAAATTGGAATTATATATATATATATATATATATATATATATATATATATATATATATATATATATATATATATATATATATATATATATAAACTATTTAAAAAACTACAACAAAAACATTTTATAGGTATACAGCTCTAAAAACTACGATATTTTATTATTTATACTGTAAGATGAATTAAGTAGTACTGTAAATGAATTTTGTCATAATATTTGATTTTAAGGATAAAGTGAGCGAAAACGTCTGTACACATAAAAAAATATTTTGCACTTAAACTCTTTCAATGGTGTATATGCATTAAACATCCTTGAGTTAATATACATTGGATTTTATATTGTTTTTAAGAGTATCATATTCATTAATCCCCCCCACTGTGATTCATTTATTTGTAAAGTTGTTGCAGATTTCAAAATTGTTACATTACATTATTGTACTTGATTTCTTTCAGTTGTGTATATGCACTGATTTTCTTGTGTAATACAAATTTGATTTTATGTTATTTTGAAGAGGATCATATTAGCTAATTCTTTTCTTTGCAATGAAGTTTCATTTGCTTAAAAATCTATACAGAATGTAACAATTTGTTTATTTAAAACTTTTAGTTAAAATATTTCACTAATTTATTTATTTTTTGAAAGATATCGTGCGATTACTGATAGTAAAGGTTTTTAGAATCTTTTGTCTTTTTAAAAAAAATAAATATAGTACGGTAAAAAAATTAAATCATTGATTATTTTTAAATTTTTTAGTTAATTTTTTAGAATTTTCAAAATTATCGTGGATAAAATATTTTTGCTTGATTTAATAAAATATAGCAAATTTTAATTAAAATTGTTCATGAATTTTTGTTTCAAATATTTATTTACATACTCATGAAGATTATCTTAAAAAATGCAAGTTTTATGTTAACTTTTAAATATCACTGTATTTGAAGAAACGAATATGATATCAGTAAAATAATTCGCAAAACTAAAATAAAAGAATAATAATAAATATTTCTAGTTATGTTATAAATATGCTGCAAATATATCTTTAAAGAAAACTTCTTCATAATATTTTCTATGGGAATTATCTTCATTACTTTATTAAGTTTATGTTTAATGATGCATTTTTATTTTTAATGCAATTTTAATTAAACTAGTACGCTGGAGAGTTTATTTAGACAATATAGCAAAAATCTAAAATTTACTAAAATATTCTTTAAAAAGTATTTATTATTAATTTCCATTAAATAGCAATTAGTAAAGGTTCCATTAAGTTATGATGCTTTAAATCTTAATCATAATCACTAATCCATTAGTGGCATTTTTTTAGACAAGCAATTTCAGAATAATTCTAGCTAATTAATGATTTTACGGTTATTTACGGCTTCCTGCTGCTGATATTTATAATTTTTAAAAAATCATTCTTTATATTGATGAAGCTGAGAATTTTCAAGAAACAGAGTGTCATCAATTTGTAACATTTAATGATTTCTTTTCCTAAAAAGCATTTTTCTGATAAATTCATATTCAGCTGTGTATGAATTGAATTGAAAAGTGAGAAAAAAGAAAAAAAACAAAAGGTTACAGTTTTCAGGTTATTTAATTAAAACATATAATTAATGTGATTATTTTTTCATATTTTAGCATTCAATATGATACACAGTTAAAAATTTCACCGTCAGAAAACGGTCATTTGAACGGCAGCATTCTGTCCGGCATTTTGACCGTATTTTAAGATAACGGTTACTTAAACGTACTACACATATATTGTCATATGACCGTAAAAATACATATATATGGTCATTTGACCGTAGTAGTTTAAAATGGTCATTTGACCGCATAATCATATAAAATGGTCATTTGACCGTAATCGTATAAAATGATCATTTGATCATAATCATATAAAATGATCATTTGGCCGTAATCATATAAAATGGTCATTTGACCATAGTTATATAAAATGGTCACTTGACCGTATTCGTATAAAATAGTCATTTGACCGTAATCGTATAAAATGGTCATTTGACCATAATTGTATGAAATGGTCATTTGACCGTGAAATATACATGGTATAACTTTTTGACCGTATTTTTAAAAAATGGTTATTTGACCGTATTATGATTTTATTAACATATGACTGTAAAATATGTAGATACGGTCATTTGATTCCATTATGGATTTATTAATGTATGACCATAAAATATACAGGATGTTACCAAATTTAACTGATAAACTCAGTGGGGCAGAGGTGATAGCAGGCGTCAAAAGGATAAAAATTGCCATAGAACATATGGTGATTGCAAGCCATATTAAGTGAGAAATTCACAAAAATAGTTATGAGGGGTATGTTATGTTGAGTAGAATAAATAATAAGTAGACAAACATTTATTTGACCTAAGCAGGATTACAATTTTAGTAGTTTTAGTTCAACATTAAAAAGTACATGATAAGGCAATTTTAAGGGATTGTTCAAAGTTGAGGTCATTAAGGTAATTGCACAGCATATATCTACAAAAGGACTGCTGTGCAATGACCTTTGCGCATGCAACTTCAAACAATTCCTATAAAAAATTTTGTGTCCTTTTATATTGAACTGTACTGCACTGTAATCCTGCTTAGGTCAAATAAATGTTTTTCTACATATTTGTTTTACTTGACATCACACTTTTCATAACTTTTTTTTTGTGTGCAATTTTCTCCTATTTAATGTGGTTTGTGGTCACAGCTGGTTCTATGGCAATTTTTCATCCACTTGATGCCTGCTATCACCACTCTGAATTTCCCAATCGAATTCAGCAACATCTTGTATATTTTATGGTCACATACTAATAATTTCATAATACAATCAAATGATCATACATGCACATTTTGCAATCATATGTTAATAAAAGCATAATACAGTTAAATAACCACTATCATCTTTCTGAATTTGTCAGTTAAATTCAGCAACTCTCTGGATATGTTTTTTCATTTGTGGAAATTTTTACTTAAACCATATTTTCAGTTTCTTATATAATCTTATATATATATGATTACTTGACGGTATTAAAAAAAGGGTTCATAGATATATATCTTACAGTTACAAAACTATAAATTAAGAATGTGTGCAATAAATGGAAAATAAAAATTCTGTTTTTTATGTAACAAGAATATCAGAAATGCATGTAAAAATGTCTCAAATTAGTTAAATCGATTTTATTCTTCACAGATGTATAAATATAGTCTTTAAATATTATAGCAGTTCTTGCATAATAAATAAATAGTATAATATTAAAAAATATATAAAAAGATAATTAGTGCATAACATTGATTATGCTTGACGCGGAGCCAACTTCTCTTTTGGTCATATAAATTTTCAAAAATGAAAATGAATTTAATAAAATTAACCAAACTTTTATAATTATTTCTGAGATTCTTGTTACTTGTAAATTAGAAATTTTTCTGTCAATGTACATTTCTATCTAAATTTTCTTATTTCAGTTAATTGTTAAAAATAGTCACTGTTGAGGAAATCATTTAATATATATATATATATATAAAATGGAGAAATGGCATTTCATTAAGCTTTGAAACTTAATATACAGTTTAAAATTTAGAATAATAAGAATTTTAGAGACTTTGTATATAGTTAACTTGATACAGATTTTTTAAAAACAATAGGATAATAATCATTGAGAAGTTTATTACAATGTAAGGTTTCAACCCTTTATGTCCCAAATTATGAATTCATGAAAATGTCATCTTCTAAAGCATTTTTAAAACCATATTTGAAGATTTATACACTCTCTTCAAAAGGAAAACAATCTCCTAGCAAAATTGATCTTTACTTCAGAAATACATCTCAAAAAAAAAAAAAAAAAAAAAAAAAAAAAAAAAATCACAGAATTTACTCAAAAGTGTTGTATGAATAGTAAGAAATATCCTATTAAAAAAATATTTTCACTTTAAATTAAAAAGGAAAAAATGTCTTGAAAGACACTTTGAACATCTTCATAGACACAACTTTAAATGCTTAAATGACATAAGCTCATCTTTCATCTTATGTCTCTTTTGCACAACAATTCAATAACTAACTCCATGTGTTTGAGAAGACAAAATGTCTAATTACTAAATTTTCCAGATTCCCCCCCCCCCCGAATTATTTTTCCTAAACTTTCTTTGCATAAATCCTGAGAATGTCCAAAAGTTTTAGGAGGAACTGTTTCATGCCTGATGAAATCAGTTATGAATAATAGATTGCAGAATAAGGTATGAATATTTAAAGTTGATGCAGAAAATATATACAAATTATTAGATGTGTTTTTTTAAACAAACTTTTTATATATCTATACATAAAAAAGAAATATTTTTGAATATCTACACATTCAAAAACTTTCAATAGATTTATTTTCCTTTAACAAACTTAATACAAATGCAAAAAACATAAGACAATACCTAAATATTCATAACTTATTCTCCAAATTATTTAATTAGTTGCAGCACAGTTATCAATTATTTCAAGTGTATAAATTTAAATTTGGTACTTAAGTAGAATACAGATTTTTTATGGGTCTTCACAAATAATATGTAGAAGTTTAGCAGACTATAAAAACTTTTATAACTTACAAGTCATTCAATAAAATGTCATTTCCTACACCAAAACAAAAAAGAAGGATAAATTAAAATTAATCCAATAAATTATGAATTTTTACTATTTAATAAAACTTCTACATATTAATTAAAAGCCAACTTCATTGAAACAGTTAAAAATACAATCAATGCTGCATGTGTATTTTAGGGAAAAAATCCACTTAATTTTTTTTTTTTTTTTTTTTTTTTTTTTTTTTTTACTATATTAAAAAACAGAAAGAAGGTTGTGAATCACGAATAATCAAAACAATCAATTAAAATACAGAAATATATTTATTAATTAATAACAATAATAATATATTAATTTTACAATAAAAAATTGCATTATATTATCATGCATGGTTAGTTATATTTATACAGAATTCATTAAAAAGGGGAATTGCCTTGGCCATGTCATTAATTATGATTGAACGTTCAAAACTGATTCGTTGAACTTTGTTCCACACATAGGGTTGATCAACAATGGATACCTTAAAGAAAAAGTTAAATGCATTAAACTTGGTTATAATATAAGGCTAGTTTAATATAATACATTTATTCAAATACTTTTTCTAAAAAAATACAAAAGTAATTTATAGAAATTTTTTTATCAAATCAGGCAGTACATTCTCACAAAAAAGAAATGCATAGGATCAAGTGGGATAAAATATGTAGGTTTTGAAATAAAATTTATGAAAAATAAACATTTTTTTAAATTATTTTACCTAATTAGTGGTTAGAATTATCAGAAAATTTACAATGAATAATAAAATATTTCTTGCAATATTATTGTACTTTGTAGTTATTTTTAAATGTTGGATGAGAAAACCAAAAGTTGCAATGATGAGAAAGTAAATAAACTTTAAAGTAAATAAGAACTTATTTTCAATTTATTTAACTTATTATTGCATAAAACAGTTAGAATTAACTTTCTGCATCTTCAATACGAAATAAATAAAATTAATTCAAAATAATAAATGGAATAAAATTGTTAAAATGTTAGGCTTAGGAAATAAATAACGATTTTTTATTTTATTTTCTGATAATTTTATTATATTTTCCTATGTAAAATTTGACATTAAAACAATACTGTGTTCTAAAACTATTTAATTTTGTTTAAATCACTTTAATTTGATTAATTAATGTATAGTAAAAGAAAAATATGCAACTTTGAGTTTGATGTTTATTTTGCACTAAATGTAAAACAAGGAATTTTGTAACGTGACATGAAAAAAGAAAAATGTTAGCTTGAAATCACAACTGAAAGCCCTACCAAGTTACTGATGATTTATAAATTTACAAGAAAAAAAATAAAAGTTTAGTTATACAATAGTTAAAGTACTGTTCTGTATGAGCAATTCCACAGATAACTGACTGATATTCACAAACCAAAACAGTAAAAATTTTGTAGCATACAAAAAAAAAAAAAAAGATTTTTTTGAATATTTTTTATCTGGTTTATTGACTTTTTTAAAGCTAAATCCAATGTTATCGTTGAATTTCTAAAATAATTTGATTAATTAAAAAAATTAGTTTAAAGCATGATAACTGACTGACATTAATGCAACCTACATGAAAAGTAACACAGATTAAATTAGAGATTCTTCTAAAATTATAATGAATTTTAAATAAAGTTACATTGGAGTCACAGAACAAATAATAAGCTTTCAGCATATGATAATTGAGTAAAAAGAATTGTTAGAACAAAGAACGACAAGAATTTATAACAAATGGTAACTAACATACATCTATAAATATCTTAAAGCAAAACATTCAAAATTAGAGAGTAAAATCTAATAAAGCTTGCACAAATGGTGAGCAATTAAAGATTTATTCTACTAGCTATTTTTGTTTACACGGGAATTAATTTTGTTATAAGCTTTGAAGATCTTTTTCTCCTTGATAACTTGAAATGGACAAGATCCTTGCAATGTTATAGGGCCATAAAAATAAACTGATATTCTATTTCTTCCACATCATCTGACCTTGGTCACTCACATGTCTGTTTCCCTTTTTAACAAATTTCACTTCGACCATTTCCCCAATATCATTATCTTTCTTCCTATACAATATTGTAGATTATAATAAACTGCATAGTAATTTTATTTATTAACAGTCACTTCATACAGTTTTGAATTTCTTCCTGAAAGAATAAATTTGTACTTTGGCTGTATTAATTATAGAAAATCTTTTTCTCTACTGTTTTGAAATGATGCATTATTTGTATATTAAGATAGGAATGGCCAAATCGTCATGAAGTCATCTAATTTATTTTTTGAGACATTTACATTTTCTTTAACAAGAATAACTTTCATTTTCTTTCGCTGCATTTAGATGGTTAAAGCACTATTAACTGATTTTTCACTAGCGCTTGCTTTAAGTTAAATAAAATTAAACATAACATGCAAAAGCTATTTCATAATTAAAGAAATTGTAAGTTTCAAAATGTGTCCCATATCCCCTCCCCCCCCCACACACACGAACAGGGAGGTATGGGACACACAGCAATAATTCAAAGCCTATAAGGCACAATTAGTCTAGTTAAATAAGTTTAAAAAAATCATTTTGGAGCACAATTTTTTTTAAAACCTGAATTTTCAGACTAATGACCAATTTTTCAAAACCTTCGGAACAGAACCATTCTGAGAAATATACTGTGTAGACTAAAAATTCCAATTAATGTAAAAGAAAAAAAAATTATGCATTTGTGTTTTTTTGCAAAAAATCATAGTTTAAGACCGATTTTCATAGCATCGTAGTTTACAGGTTTGAATCATAGCAACTTTGATTATTTCGTGACAGTTGGCAGGTCTGCACTTTTTACAAAAGTAAGAAAATCAACCACGAAATTGCCACGAAAGAAAAATTTCAATTTAGGTAAAACACTTTTTAATTTTCCAGAACAATATAGGAACATAATATGCATAAGGTATTTTATAACTAAGAAATTTGAAATTTCAAAATATGCCCCATACTTTTGCACTAAAAGGGAGGTACGGCACAGTAATAAAACAAAACTACAAGGCATACATAATCTAGTGTCAGCTAGATAAACAATCAAACAAAGATTGTAAATTGATAATGTATGTACCACAATGTAAAATTCCAGTGTTTTCATAATTGGAATGAAAATTCAGGATTGTCAGCAAGGGTGTAGTCGCAAAAAAAAAAAAAAAAAAAAAAAAAAAAAAACACCAAAGGTTATATAATTGATACAGAGGGTATACCCTAGAGAATACATGCTATGGGTTTCTTGAGAAACAGAGGATATATGGAGTTCCTTAAAAAAATCTAGAAGACATACGGAGTATACTCCAGTATATCCTCCACTACACCCCTGATTGCCATTCATAGATGGCATATATATATATATATCCAGGGTAGGGGAATTTTTCAAAAATCTTACAAGCCAAGGATTTATTTCACCAGCCCGCAAAATGCAATACAGTCACAGTTGAAAATAATTATGACAAAATCGAACACGATTACAGACAAAAATACTATTACTGCAATGCATTTTCGTAATTCTTTTTTTTTATAATATTATGAAATATGTACAAAAAAGGTAAGCTTAATATAAGATAGAACTTAGTACCATATTTACACTGTGATAATTTGAAAAATTAAAATATTTAGATTAAAAAGTGTCTCTGATAATATCTCTATTGCCTACAGTTTTTCAAAAACCAAAAATGCGCTCGCTTTGCCAAAAAATCCACTCACCACTGGCGAGCAAAATGATGCATTTCCCCACCCCTGTATATATCAGTTCAATTTATATACTTTTTAAAGTAAATGAATAAGTTATCAATGATATAAATATCCTCTAAAAATGATTGAATGCCAGTAATTCACATTCATCTTGAAAAAAAAGGGGGGGGGGGGAGGAATTTGACATGTCAAATTTACCTCTTTACTGGCATGTCCCATTTCTCTCCACTTTCTTGATCTATAGTAAACTTCTTGCATAAACAAAAATGTTGCTTTAGGCTTATTTTAAATTATGTATAGTTTATAGCATAATCTTCTCCATCTATGCATAAACAAGTCATCAATATACAAAAAGCATAAAAAGTATATGAAGCAAATTTACTTTTTATTCTTTAAATAATTGCAAGCTTATACAGATCAAAAAAAAATTTCAATTGAAGATTGGGCTACCATTAGTTTATCTTGAGTGTGATTGATGAAATGTTTAGAATGATACATACAAAGAAAAACCTATTGACCCATTCCCCCTACCCCACTAAGAAGTCAATAAAATATCCTATTATATAAATATATGAAATGACACTTATGAGTAAGAGTTAAGAATTAAAAGTAATAATAGCTTTTAGGTACATAGTGCATTCAACAGTAATATTTTTTGCTCTTGCCCCAGCATACTTGGGAAGGGGCAGGCAGAATTTATCAACAAAACAGGTTGACTTTGACAACATTTTTTTCTTTACCAGTAAATACAAGAATCATTTCAAATCATACTTCACATCTGTTTTCTCTCACAGATTATGTATGCATGTCCTTACAACAGAAAAATTGTAATATGAAGCATTCGAATTATTCCATATTTCACAACTAAATAATTTTATAATAATTTAATATAGAACAATTAATTTTAATAAAAACATTGTACTGTCATAAAAATAGTTAACTGGCTATTTTGATGCAAAAAACAAGTTACAAATGAAAAGAGAAAATTTTAATTTGATCAAAAATGACAATTCTAAAGATAAATTCCGACCTTCCCTAAACATATCTTTCAATATATCACATGCCAAAATCCTCCCAGTTCTCCCCTAAAGCAATAAAATTACACATGCACAACCCCATATTACTGATTACATGTTAATGATACAATAAATCATATGGAAGCTATTATTATTTTTTTTTTAGTTAAAGACCCAGGTGAAGCAAACAGGAAATTTCTCTTCTTCCCGAACCATCTAAGTATCTCCATTTTACAGGTTTTTAGATTTCTATTTATGGTCTGAAAATGTAAATCCTACCCTCTTCAAACTCAGAAAAAACTCTTTATGACTTTTCAAGATGTAGAAATTCTTTCCAAAAAAGATTTCATTTAAATACTAACGGATATACTCACCTGTAAAATCTACAAGCTCAAATTTAAGTACATTTTATGTATAACAGAGAAATTTAGAATTGACATATAACAATTAAAAGTAAAAGTACCTAAGAGCTCCACAAATGGATTTGAATGAGATCAAATGATGAATATTTTCCAGTTTTTGAAACACAGCATTCTGCTCAGGCACTCTCAAGCATAACCATCAAAGAGTTAATCCATAAATTTGGTACTACCATCTAATGAGCATAAAATAAACAGATTTAGGGTTTTTCAAAGAATTATATGCTTATTTGAATTACTCTGAGAAAAAAATGAGGAGGGGGAGATACTTCTAATGTAGAGAAAAATTCATATTTATTTATATATTTTTTATTTCTTTTTGGCGTAAAAAGTAATTATTGCAATTAAAGATCGAATGTACATCAAAAATTTATAAATATTAACTTTTTGCAAGAGTCCATTGCAAACTTTTTCTTTCTGTAAACAGATTACTGTTTAAATAAATTACTATTTATAAAAAATACATGTCAGATTTTAACAATTTAAATTTAGAAAAGTTTGCTAATCATAAATTGAACTTTGCTATAAAAATTTCTTTTTGTGGAATAGAATTTTGAGAAAGGTCTTTAATTTATTAAATTCTGTGAAAATAATAAAATTGTGTTAAAATCGTCAATTTTTGCTTTGGTCGACCTGTACATATGAGCTGCTTTAATCATAAGTGAATCAAAATCTGAATATATTACATTTTTCAGTTATTGTTTGATATACTTCTAATTATTAATAAATGTTTTCAATGAGATTTAAAGAAGGCTTTTTCGATAGTTAAACTGTAGTTACACATACTTTATGTTTAACTAGCCCTAAAAATTGCCCCCCCCCTTCTTTTTTCAAAAATATGCACATACTTTTTAAAATACCACAACTGTATCAAATTTCTAAAACTGAGATTTTTAACTTAAATAAGATTCTTATATTATACTGTCTCAAGTGATGAAGGTAAGATTTTTGTCTTGGAATGGCTTTGAATCATTTATGAATTTGTTGAATCAGGCAAAATTTCAGACCTTTTTAGAACATTCGATAATTCTATTTAATATAATAAGATCTTCACAAAATTCTTCTAAATAAAACTGACCCCAATCACAAAATTCCTTTTAAAACTTATGATTCTTCAAGAAAAATAATCTTTTAAATAAAATCAGGCTCTTTATAAAATTCCATTCCATAAAAACATACTCTTATTACTTTTAGTGAAATTGGTTTGATTAAATATGCAATTTTCGTACAATGTGCAATTGTTACTTTTTATTCAGCACAATTTCAGAGTTCTTGTACATACATTTTTTTCAATTGGTTTGTGTGTATAGTTGGGGGGGGGGGGAGTGTTAAAACCTCTTGTTTAGCACTAGGCAGTGCTTATCTCAAATCTGACAACAAAACTTTTACATCATTAATATTATTTTAGCTGTTCTCTTATTAATAATTTTTTTAAATCCTTTTTACAAAGATTGAAGTTTATATTTATAAATTTATTTTGAGGAATATTCTAATCTGTTATACATTTTTGTGGAGGTGGGAGGGGGGGGGAATCATTATCTCTTTCCCAAGAAAATGACTGATTTCTAAAGTATGTGTACATTATTTATAAAAAAATATATAAGTATTAATCATTTTAAAAAGTTGGCAGTTTTAAGTGCAATTAAATTACATAAACACAAGGGAGTTAGAAATTAACTAACTTGAATCTTATAAAACAGTCAAAAATATATAAAAATTCTAATCTCTTTTCTCAAATAAGTCTAAAAATTAAAAATCTTATTCAGAAAGATTGAAGTTTATATTTATAAATTTATTTTGAGGAATATTCTAATCTGTTATACATTTCTGTGGCAGTGGTGGTGGTGGGGGAGGGGGGTCATTATCTGTTTTCCAAGAAAATGACTGAATTTTAAACTATGTCTACAAAAATATAAATATATATATAAATATTAATAATTTTAAAAAGTTGGTAGTTAAAGTAAATGCAATTAAATTGCATAAACATAAGGGAGTCAGAAATTAACTAATTTTAATCCTATAAAAATCTTGTAAAATGGTCGAAAATGTATAAAAATCCTAATCTCTTTTCTTAAATAAGCCTAAAAATAATAACAGACTTAGTACAGACACAAATATATTTATTGTCATGCATTATTTTTTTGCCTGCATCAAAATAAACATTTTTAAAGAAAAATAGGAAACCCTTTGAATTCAGAACAGAAGCCTGCAAATGTGCAGTCTGTATTCCAAACTACACATAATAAAAACTAAAGGTAAAATTGATGCTTTTTTTTTTTTTTTTTTTTTTTTTTTTTTTTTTTAGAAAAAAATCTAATGACATTTTCTCAATTTTCTTTATAATTTATGTGTTTTATATTATTGGATATAAATAATTTCTACTTTTAATATTTTATTTCAGCAATAAGCATTAGATATAGTGGGTTTAAGTCATTTTTAAGCTATTGCATAGCTTTTATCGCGGGCTTTGAGCGCGGCGACCGAATCCAAAAATTCCGTAACGCGCAAAATCCTAACACATCCGTAACGAAAAAACCTAACTCTCGGCTAACGTCGTTTCAGCTCGGCAGACTTCGGCATAGTATCATTCGGTAGACTTCGGCAGACATTGACGCGGTATTTTTCAGATATTTAGAGGATATCAAGTCTCAAACTTATATTTCCTATTTCAGTTACTATAAATCTATAGTTTCAATAATAAAAATTCCTGATAGAATGTGTAAAGAAAAGAATCGTCTTAAGATAAAACAAGGTAGGATATTGTAGCTTTTGGTGATTGGAGACCCGCACAATGGTGAGGATCGAAAAATTTAAAATGCTTATAACTCGCGATCTAATTTTCGTAGCGCGGCCAAATTTTGTTTGATAATTTATTATGAGACAGTGTTAATTTTTAGTGACAGGAGATCCCGCATGGAGAGGGTCGAAAAATTTAAAATGCTTATAACTCGCGATCTAATTTTCGTAGTGCGGCCAAATTTTGTTTGGTAATTTACTATGAGACAGTGTTACTTTTGCTGACAGGAGATCCCCCATGGTGAGGGTCGAAAATTTTAAAATGCTTTTAACTCGCGATCTAATTTTCGTAGCGCGGCCAAATTTTGTTTAGAAATTTATTATGAGACAGTGTTATTTTTGGTGACAGGAGATCCCCCATGGTGAGGGTCGATAAAATTTAAAATGCTTATAACTCGCGATCTAATTTTCGTAGCGCGGCCAAATTTTGTTTGGTAATTTGGTATGAGACAGTGTTACTTTTGGTGACAGGTGACCCCCACGTTGAGGGTCAAAAAATCTAAAATGCTTATAACTCGCGATCTAATTTTCGTAGCGCGGCCAAAATTTGTTTGATGATTTAATGTGAGACAGTGTTAATTTTTGGTGACAGGAGACCCCCCCCCCCCCACGAAGAGGGTCGAAAAATTTAAAATGCTTATAACTGGCGATCTACTTTTCGTAGTGCGGCCAAATTTTGTTTAGAAATTTATTATGAGACAGTGTTAATTTTGGTGACAGGAGAACCCCCATGGTGAGGGTCGAAAAATTTAAAATGCTTATAACTCGTGATCTAATTTTCGTAGTGCGGCCAAATTTTGTTTGGTAATTTATTATGAGACAGTGTTACTTTTGGTGACAGGTGACCCTCCCACGTTCAGGGTCGGAAAAAATAAAATGCTTATAACTCGCGATCTAATTTTCGTAGCGCGGCCAAATTTTGTTTGGTAATTTATTATGAGACAGTGTTACTTTTGGTGACAGGTGACCCCCCCACGTTGAGGGTCGAAAAATTTAAAATGCTTATAACTCGCGATCTAATTTTCGTAGCGCGGCCAAATTTTGTTTGGTAATTTATTATGAGACAGTGTTACTTTTGGTGACAGGTGACCCCCCACGGTGAGGGTAAAAAAAAAAATTTAAAATGCTTATAACTAGCGATCTAATTTTCGTAGCGCGGCCAAATTTTGTTTGGTGATTTATTATGAAATAGTGTTAATTTTTGGTGACAGAAGACCCCCCCCCCACGGTGAGGGTCGAAAAAGTTAAAATGCTTATAACTCGCGATCTAATTTTCGTAGCGCGGCCAAAATTTCTTTGATTTATTATGAGACAGTTTTAGTTTTTGGTGACAGGAGACCCACCACGGTGAAGGTCGAAAAATTTAAAATGCTTATAACTGGCGATCTACTTTTTGTATCGCGGCAAAATTTTGTTTGGTAATTTATTATGAGACAGTGTTACTTTTGGTGACAGGAGATCCCCCATGGTGAGGGTCGAAAAATTTAAAATGCTCATAACTCGCGATCTAATTTTCGTAGCGTGGTTAAATTTTGTTTGTTAATTTATTATGAGACAGTGTTAATTTTTGGTGACAGAAGACCTTCCCCCCATGGTGAGGATCGAAAATTTAAAATGCTTATAACTCGCGATCAATTTTCGTAGCGCGGCCAAATTTTGTTTGGTAATTTATTATGAGACATTGTTAATTTTTAGTGACAGGAGATCCCCCATGGTGAGGGTCGAAAAATTTAAAATGCTTATAACTAGCGATCTAATTTTCGTAGCGCGGCCAAATTTTGTTTGGTAATTAATTAAGATACTGCATAGCTTTTATCGTGGGCTTTGAGCGCGGCGAAAGAATCTAGAAATTCCGTAACGAGAAAAAAACCCCAACACTTCGGCTAACGTCGCTTCAGTTTGGCAGACTTTCACACGGTATCCTTCGGTAGACATTGACGCGGTATTTTTCAGATATTTTGAGAATATCAAGTCTCAAACTTATGTTTTTTATTTCAGCTACCATAAACGTATAGTTTCAATGATAAAAATTCCTGATTAACCTACATGTATTGTAAGATAATAAAAATATTTTAAACGATTTTTTTTGTTATCTGTCATCATGCTCAAAAAGTGTAACTTGAATTAATATCAAAGACAAAAAAAAAACTGCATAAATGAAAAATAAATAAATAATTATAATTGCATAAGTTGACAAAAAATGCTATGCAATAGCTTTACCGCGGCAGTCCCCGAGTGCCACACGTATTTTTTTTTATGTATAGGATTAAAATCAGTATGCACTGGAGACATATCTATTGATCTAAAGAAAAAACTTCAAACATGCGAATGGATCAAAGAAAAAATAGATTAAAAATATTCAATATTTAGTATAGAATATTTTAATTATTTTTTTAAATGGAGATTATGTACCACAATGAATAACATAAAATGATAATCTTTAAGATTTTTCTAAAGTTGTAAAAATATATATATATACTAGCAGCCTTCGCCCGCTACGCTGGTCAGTTTTTTTTTTAACGAAATTTTAATATCATAGTAATTTTTAGTTTTATATCGTACTTTAGACTGTCTGTCATCGGTGAAAAATCAGTCATCTAAACGGAAAGTTCAGTGTTAGTTACCAATGAATGACGTAGCGCTCAACATGTTAACAATTCTAATCACATAAAAATTCATTCAGCAGAACTTTTAAAATAAAGCCAAAATTTTGGAAAAGGCTCTGATCTGATTCATCTGATAAAAAGCATTTCCTAAGTATTCAATTAAACAACGTAGAATGCTGTATTTCATTTGTGACAAAATTTCTGAAAAATTATCCAACTAACAATGTAAAATCCATTAAAATCTATCTTGTAGAACTTAAAACGTTAACCAATTTTCAAGATTTTAGGTTCGGCAGATTTTTTTGTGCTGTGATTAACACGAAATAAAGACTTTCTTTTATATGTATAGATAAGCATTGAAAATTTGAGGTTTTTGCGCCGAAGACACCGCCAAATCAGGAAATAATGAAGTATCTTGCGAACTACTGAACTTAAAAGAATTTGCTTGGTACCATTCGATTCAGCATAAAAAAATACATTAAAATATGTTATCAGTTGAAAAATAACTTCAAAACCCGATTTTAAGGAATTTTTTAAAAGTTCGTTCCTTTTTTTTTTAACCCCCTTAGGGTTGGAATTTTCGAAAATCCCTTCTTAGCGGCACTCGATGTTATCAGAAGTATTTTTAACCCAATTTTCAAGATTTTTGGTTCGGCAGATTTTTTTGTGCTGTGATTAATACGAAATCCAGACTTTCTTTTATATATATAGATAAGGATTGAAAATTTCAGGTTTTTGCGCCGAAGACACCGCCAAATCAGGAAAATGTGAAGTATCTCGCGAACTACTGAACTTAAAAGAATTTGCTTGGTACCATTCGATTCAGCTTCAAAAAATACATTAAAATAGGTTATCAGTTGAAAAATAACTACAAAAGCCGATTTTTAAAGAATTTTTTAAAAGTTCGTTCCTTTTTTTTTAACCCCCTTAGGGTTGGAATTTTCGAAAATCCCTTCTTAGCGGCACTCGATGTTATCAGAAGTATTTTTAACCCAATTTTCAAGATTTTTGGTTCGGCAGATTTTTTTGTGCTGTGATTAATACGAAATCCAGACTTTCTTTTTTATATATAGATAAGGATTGAAAATTTCAGGTTTTTGCGCCGAAGACACCGCCAAATCAGGAAAATGTGAAGTATCTCGCGAACTACTGAACTTAAAAGAATTTGCTTGTTACCGTTCGATTCAGAATGAAAAAATACATTAAAATATGTTATCAGTTGAAAAATAACTACAAAAGCCGATTTTTAAAGAATTTTTTAAAAGTTCGTTCCTTTTTTTAACCCCCTTAGGGGTGGAATTTTCGAAAATCCCTTCTTAGCGGCACTCGATGTTATGAGAAGTATTTTTAACCCAATTTTCAAGATTTTTGGTTTGGCAGATTTTTTTGTGCTGTGATTAACACGAAATCCAGACTTTCTTTTATATGTATAGATAAGCATGGAAAATTTGAGGTTTTTGCGCCGAAGACACCGCCAAATCAGGAAATAATGAAGTATCTTGCGAACTACTGAACTTAAAAGAATTTGCTTGTTACCGTTCGATTCAGCATAAAAAAATACATTAAAATATGTTATCAGTTGAAAAATAACTTTAAAACCCGATTTTAAGGAATTTTTTAAAAGTTCGTTCCTTTTTTTTTAACCCCCTTAGGGTTGGAATTTTCGAAAATCCCTTCTTAGCGGCACTCGATGTTATCAGAAGTATTTTTAACCCAATTTTCAAGATTTTTGGTTCGGCAGATTTTTTTGTGCTGTGATTAATACGAAATCCAGACTTTCTTTTATATATATAGATAAGGATTGAAAATTTCAGGTTTTTGCGCCGAAGACACCGCAAAATCAGGAAAATGTGAAGTATCTCGCGAACTACTGAACTTAAAAGAATTTGCTTGGTACCATTCGATTCAGCTTCAAAAAATACATTAAAATAGGTTATCAGTTGAAAAATAACTACAAAAGCCGATTTTTAAAGAATTTTTTAAAAGTTCGTTCCTTTTTTTTTTAACCCCCTTAGGGTTGGAATTTTCGAAAATCCCTTCTTAGCGGCACTCGATGTTATCAGAAGTATTTTTAACCCAATTTTCAAGATTTTTGGTTCGGCAGATTTTTTTGTGCTGTGATTAATACGAAATCCAGACTTTCTTTTTTATATATAGATAAGGATTGAAAATTTCAGGTTTTTGCGCCGAAGACACCGCCAAATCAGGAAAATGTGAAGTATCTCGCGAACTACTGAACTTAAAAGAATTTGCTTGGTACCATTCGATTCAGCTTCAAAAAATACATTAAAATATGTTATCAGTTGAAAAATAACTACAAAACCCGATTTTAAGGAATTTTTTAAAAGTTCGTTCCTTTTTTTATACCCCTTAGGGGTGGAATTTTCGAAAATCCCTTCTTAGCGGCACTCGATCTTATCAGAAGTATTTTTAACCATATTTTCAAGATTTTTGGTTCGGCAGATTTTTTTGTGCTGTGATTAATACGAAATCCAGACATTCTTTTACATATATAGATAAAGATTGAAAATTTCAGGTTTTTGCGCCGAAGACACCGCCAAATCAGGAAAATGTGAAGTATCTCGCGAACTACTGAACGTAAAAGAATTTGCTTGTTACCGTTCGATTCAGAATGAAAAAATACATTAAAATATGTTATCAGTTGAAAAATAACTACAAAAGCCGATTTTTAAAGAATTTTTTAAAAGTTCGTTCCTTTTTTTAACCCCCTTAGGGGTGGAATTTTCGAAAATCCCTTCTTAGCGGCACTCGATGTTATGAGAAGTATTTTTAACCCAATTTTCAAGATTTTTGGTTTGGCAGATTTTTTTGTGCTGTGATTAATACGAAATCCAGACTTTCTTTTATATATATAGATAAAGATTGAAAATTTCAGGTTTTTGCGCCGAAGACACCGCCAAATCAGGAAAATGTGAAGTATCTCGCGAACTACTGAACGTAAAAGAATTTGCTTGTTACCGTTCGATTCAGAATGAAAAAATACATTAAAATATGTTATCAGTTGAAAAATAACTACAAAAGCCGATTTTTAAAGAATTTTTTAAAAGTTCGTTCCTTTTTTTAACCCCCTTAGGGGTGGAATTTTCGAAAATCACTTCTTAGCGGCACTCGATGTTATGAGAAGTATTTTTAACCCAATTTTCAAGATTTTTGGTTTGGCAGATTTTTTTGTGCTGTGATTAATACGAAATCCAGACTTTCTTTTATATATATAGATAAGGATTGAAAATTTCAGGTTTTTGAGCCGAAAACACCGCCAAATCAGGAAAATGTGAAGTATCTCGCGAACTACTGAACTTAAAAGAATTTGCTTGGTACCATTCGATTCAGCTTCAAAAAATACATTAAAATAGGTTATCAGTTGAAAAATAACTACAAAAGCCGATTTTTAAGGAATTTTTTTAAAGTTTGTTCCTTTTTTTTAACCCCCTTAGGGGTGGAATTTTCGAAAATCCCTTCTTAGTGGCACTCGATGTTATCAGAAGTATTTTTAACCCAATTTTCAAGATTTTTGGTTCGGCAGATTTTTTTTGTGCTGTGATTAATGCGAAATCCAGACTTTCTTTTATATACATAGATAAAGATTGAAAATTTCAGGTTTTTGAGCCGAAGACACCGCCAAATCAGGAAAATGTGAAGTATCTCGCGAACTACTGAACTTAAAAGAATTTGCTTGGTACCATTCGATTCAGCTTCAAAAAATACATTAAAATAGGTTATCAGTTGAAAAATAACTACAAAAGCCGATTTTTAAAGAATTTTTTAAAAGTTCGTTCCTTTTTTTAACCCTCTTAGGGGTGGAATTTTCGAAAATCCCTTCTTAGCGGCACTCGATGTTATCAGAAGTATTTTTAACCCAATTTTCAAGATTTTTGGTTTGGCAGATTTTTTTGTGCTGTGATTAATACGAAATCCAGACTTTCTTTTATATATATAGATAAGGATTGAAAATTTCAGGTTTTTGAGCCGAAAACACCGCCTAATCAGGAAAATGTGAAGCATCTCGCGAACTACTGAACTTAAAAGAATTTGCTTGGTACCATTCGATTCAGCTTCAAAAAATACATTAAAATAGGTTATCAGTTGAAAAATAACTACAAAAGCCGATTTTTAAGGAATTTTTTAAAAGTTTGTTCCTTTTTTTAACCCCCTTAGGGGTGGAATTTTCGAAAATCCCTTCTTAGCGGCACTCGATGTTATCAGAAGTATTTTTAACCCAATTTTCAAGATTTTTGGTTCGGCAGATTTTTTTGTGCTGTGATTAATACGAAATCCAGACTTTGTTTTATATATATAGATAAGGATTGAAAATTTCAGGTTTTTGAGCCGAAAACACCGCCAAATCAGGAAAATGTGAAGTATCTCGCGAACTACTGAACTTAAAAGAATTTGCTTGGTACCATTCGATTCAGCTTCAAAAAATACATTAAAATAGGTTATCAGTTGAAAAATAACTACAAAAGCCGATTTTTAAAGAATTTTTTAAAAGTTCGTTCCTTTTTTTAACCCTCTTAGGGGTGGAATTTTCGAAAATCCCTTCTTAGCGGCACTCGATGTTATCAGAAGTATTTTTAACCCAATTTTCAAGATTTTTGGTTTGGCAGATTTTTTTGTGCTGTGATTAATACGAAATCCAGACTTTCTTTTATATATATAGATAAGGATTGAAAATTTCAGGTTTTTGAGCCGAAAACACCGCCTAATCAGGAAAATGTGAAGCATCTCGCGAACTACTGAACTTAAAAGAATTTGCTTGGTACCATTCGATTCAGCTTCAAAAAATACATTAAAATAGGTTATCAGTTGAAAAATAACTACAAAAGCCGATTTTTAAAGAATTTTTTAAAAGTTCGTTCCTTTTTTTAACCCCCTTAGGGGTGGAATTTTCGAAAATCACTTCTTAGCGGCACTCGATGTTATGAGAAGTATTTTTAACCCAATTTTCAAGATTTTTGGTTTGGCAGATTTTTTTGTGCTGTGATTAATACGAAATCCAGACTTTCTTTTATATATATAGATAAGGATTGAAAATTTCAGGTTTTTGAGCCGAAAACACCGCCAAATCAGGAAAATGTGAAGTATCTCGCGAACTACTGAACTTAAAAGAATTTGCTTGGTACCATTCGATTCAGCTTCAAAAAATACATTAAAATAGGTTATCAGTTGAAAAATAACTACAAAAGCCGATTTTTAAGGAATTTTTTTAAAGTTTGTTCCTTTTTTTTAACCCCCTTAGGGGTGGAATTTTCGAAAATCCCTTCTTAGTGGCACTCGATGTTATCAGAAGTATTTTTAACCCAATTTTCAAGATTTTTGGTTCGGCAGATTTTTTTTGTGCTGTGATTAATGCGAAATCCAGACTTTCTTTTATATACATAGATAAAGATTGAAAATTTCAGGTTTTTGAGCCGAAGACACCGCCAAATCAGGAAAATGTGAAGTATCTCGCGAACTACTGAACTTAAAAGAATTTGCTTGGTACCATTCGATTCAGCTTCAAAAAATACATTAAAATAGGTTATCAGTTGAAAAATAACTACAAAAGCCGATTTTTAAAGAATTTTTTAAAAGTTCGTTCCTTTTTTTAACCCTCTTAGGGGTGGAATTTTCGAAAATCCCTTCTTAGCGGCACTCGATGTTATCAGAAGTATTTTTAACCCAATTTTCAAGATTTTTGGTTTGGCAGATTTTTTTGTGCTGTGATTAATACGAAATCCAGACTTTCTTTTATATATATAGATAAGGATTGAAAATTTCAGGTTTTTGAGCCGAAAACACCGCCTAATCAGGAAAATGTGAAGCATCTCGCGAACTACTGAACTTAAAAGAATTTGCTTGGTACCATTCGATTCAGCTTCAAAAAATACATTAAAATAGGTTATCAGTTGAAAAATAACTACAAAAGCCGATTTTTAAGGAATTTTTTAAAAGTTTGTTCCTTTTTTTAACCCCCTTAGGGGTGGAATTTTCGAAAATCCCTTCTTAGCGGCACTCGATGTTATCAGAAGTATTTTTAACCCAATTTTCAAGATTTTTGGTTCGGCAGATTTTTTTGTGCTGTGATTAATACGAAATCCAGACTTTGTTTTATATATATAGATAAGGATTGAAAATTTCAGGTTTTTGAGCCGAAAACACCGCCAAATCAGGAAAATGTGAAGTATCTCGCGAACTACTGAACTTAAAAGAATTTGCTTGGTACCATTCGATTCAGCTTCAAAAAATACATTAAAATAGGTTATCAGTTGAAAAATAACTACAAAAGCCGATTTTTAAAGAATTTTTTAAAAGTTCGTTCCTTTTTTTAACCCTCTTAGGGGTGGAATTTTCGAAAATCCCTTCTTAGCGGCACTCGATGTTATCAGAAGTATTTTTAACCCAATTTTCAAGATTTTTGGTTTGGCAGATTTTTTTGTGCTGTGATTAATACGAAATCCAGACTTTCTTTTATATATATAGATAAGGATTGAAAATTTCAGGTTTTTGAGCCGAAAACACCGCCTAATCAGGAAAATGTGAAGCATCTCGCGAACTACTGAACTTAAAAGAATTTGCTTGGTACCATTCGATTCAGCTTCAAAAAATACATTAAAATAGGTTATCAGTTGAAAAATAACTACAAAAGCCGATTTTTAAGGAATTTTTTAAAAGTTTGTTCCTTTTTTTAACCCCCTTAGGGGTGGAATTTTCGAAAATCCCTTCTTAGCGGCACTCGATGTTATCAGAAGTATTTTTAACCCAATTTTCAAGATTTTTGGTTCGGCAGATTTTTTTGTGCTGTGATTAATACGAAATCCAGACTTTCTTTTTTATATATAGATAAGGATTGAAAATTTCAGGTTTTTGCGCCGAAGACACCGCCAAATCAGGAAAATGTGAAGTATCTCGCGAACTACTGAACTTAAAAGAATTTGCTTGGTACCATTCGATTCAGCTTCAAAAAATACATTAAAATATGTTATCAGTTGAAAAATAACTACAAAACCCGATTTTAAGGAATTTTTTAAAAGTTCGTTCCTTTTTTTATACCCCTTAGGGGTGGAATTTTCGAAAATCCCTTCTTAGCGGCACTCGATCTTATCAGAAGTATTTTTAACCATATTTTCAAGATTTTTGGTTCGGCAGATTTTTTTGTGCTGTGATTAATACGAAATCCAGACATTCTTTTACATATATAGATAAAGATTGAAAATTTCAGGTTTTTGCGCCGAAGACACCGCCAAATCAGGAAAATGTGAAGTATCTCGCGAACTACTGAACGTAAAAGAATTTGCTTGTTACCGTTCGATTCAGAATGAAAAAATACATTAAAATATGTTATCAGTTGAAAAATAACTACAAAAGCCGATTTTTAAAGAATTTTTTAAAAGTTCGTTCCTTTTTTTAACCCCCTTAGGGGTGGAATTTTCGAAAATCCCTTCTTAGCGGCACTCGATGTTATGAGAAGTATTTTTAACCCAATTTTCAAGATTTTTGGTTTGGCAGATTTTTTTGTGCTGTGATTAATACGAAATCCAGACTTTCTTTTATATATATAGATAAAGATTGAAAATTTCAGGTTTTTGCGCCGAAGACACCGCCAAATCAGGAAAATGTGAAGTATCTCGCGAACTACTGAACGTAAAAGAATTTGCTTGTTACCGTTCGATTCAGAATGAAAAAATACATTAAAATATGTTATCAGTTGAAAAATAACTACAAAAGCCGATTTTTAAAGAATTTTTTAAAAGTTCGTTCCTTTTTTTAACCCCCTTAGGGGTGGAATTTTCGAAAATCACTTCTTAGCGGCACTCGATGTTATGAGAAGTATTTTTAACCCAATTTTCAAGATTTTTGGTTTGGCAGATTTTTTTGTGCTGTGATTAATACGAAATCCAGACTTTCTTTTATATATATAGATAAGGATTGAAAATTTCAGGTTTTTGAGCCGAAAACACCGCCAAATCAGGAAAATGTGAAGTATCTCGCGAACTACTGAACTTAAAAGAATTTGCTTGGTACCATTCGATTCAGCTTCAAAAAATACATTAAAATAGGTTATCAGTTGAAAAATAACTACAAAAGCCGATTTTTAAGGAATTTTTTTAAAGTTTGTTCCTTTTTTTTAACCCCCTTAGGGGTGGAATTTTCGAAAATCCCTTCTTAGTGGCACTCGATGTTATCAGAAGTATTTTTAACCCAATTTTCAAGATTTTTGGTTCGGCAGATTTTTTTTGTGCTGTGATTAATGCGAAATCCAGACTTTCTTTTATATACATAGATAAAGATTGAAAATTTCAGGTTTTTGAGCCGAAGACACCGCCAAATCAGGAAAATGTGAAGTATCTCGCGAACTACTGAACTTAAAAGAATTTGCTTGGTACCATTCGATTCAGCTTCAAAAAATACATTAAAATAGGTTATCAGTTGAAAAATAACTACAAAAGCAGATTTTTAAGGAATTTTTTAAAAGTTTGTTCCTTTTTTTAACCCACTTAGGGTTGGAATTTTCGAAAATCCCTTCTTAGCGGCACTCGATGTTATCAGAAGTATTTTTAACCCAATTTTCAAGATTTTTGGTTCGGCAGATTTTTTTGTGCTGTGATTAATACGAAATCCAGACTTTCTTTTTTATATATAGATAAGGATTGAAAATTTCAGGTTTTTGCGCCGAAGACACCGCCAAATCAGGAAAATGTGAAGTATCTCGCGAACTACTGAACTTAAAAGAATTTGCTTGGTACCATTCGATTCAGCTTCAAAAAATACATTAAAATATGTTATCAGTTGAAAAATAACTACAAAACCCGATTTTAAGGAATTTTTTAAAAGTTCGTTCCTTTTTTTATACCCCTTAGGGGTGGAATTTTCGAAAATCCCTTCTTAGCGGCACTCGATCTTATCAGAAGTATTTTTAACCATATTTTCAAGATTTTTGGTTCGGCAGATTTTTTTGTGCTGTGATTAATACGAAATCCAGACATTCTTTTACATATATAGATAAAGATTGAAAATTTCAGGTTTTTGCGCCGAAGACACCGCCAAATCAGGAAAATGTGAAGTATCTCGCGAACTACTGAACGTAAAAGAATTTGCTTGTTACCGTTCGATTCAGAATGAAAAAATACATTAAAATATGTTATCAGTTGAAAAATAACTACAAAAGCCGATTTTTAAAGAATTTTTTAAAAGTTCGTTCCTTTTTTTAACCCCCTTAGGGGTGGAATTTTCGAAAATCCCTTCTTAGCGGCACTCGATGTTATGAGAAGTATTTTTAACCCAATTTTCAAGATTTTTGGTTTGGCAGATTTTTTTGTGCTGTGATTAATACGAAATCCAGACTTTCTTTTATATATATAGATAAAGATTGAAAATTTCAGGTTTTTGCGCCGAAGACACCGCCAAATCAGGAAAATGTGAAGTATCTCGCGAACTACTGAACGTAAAAGAATTTGCTTGTTACCGTTCGATTCAGAATGAAAAAATACATTAAAATATGTTATCAGTTGAAAAATAACTACAAAAGCCGATTTTTAAAGAATTTTTTAAAAGTTCGTTCCTTTTTTTAACCCCCTTAGGGGTGGAATTTTCGAAAATCACTTCTTAGCGGCACTCGATGTTATGAGAAGTATTTTTAACCCAATTTTCAAGATTTTTGGTTTGGCAGATTTTTTTGTGCTGTGATTAATACGAAATCCAGACTTTCTTTTATATATATAGATAAGGATTGAAAATTTCAGGTTTTTGAGCCGAAAACACCGCCAAATCAGGAAAATGTGAAGTATCTCGCGAACTACTGAACTTAAAAGAATTTGCTTGGTACCATTCGATTCAGCTTCAAAAAATACATTAAAATAGGTTATCAGTTGAAAAATAACTACAAAAGCCGATTTTTAAGGAATTTTTTTAAAGTTTGTTCCTTTTTTTTAACCCCCTTAGGGGTGGAATTTTCGAAAATCCCTTCTTAGTGGCACTCGATGTTATCAGAAGTATTTTTAACCCAATTTTCAAGATTTTTGGTTCGGCAGATTTTTTTTGTGCTGTGATTAATGCGAAATCCAGACTTTCTTTTATATACATAGATAAAGATTGAAAATTTCAGGTTTTTGAGCCGAAGACACCGCCAAATCAGGAAAATGTGAAGTATCTCGCGAACTACTGAACTTAAAAGAATTTGCTTGGTACCATTCGATTCAGCTTCAAAAAATACATTAAAATAGGTTATCAGTTGAAAAATAACTACAAAAGCAGATTTTTAAGGAATTTTTTAAAAGTTTGTTCCTTTTTTTAACCCACTTAGGGTTGGAATTTTCGAAAATCCCTTCTTAGCGGCACTCGATGTTATCAGAAGTATTTTTAACCCAATTTTCAAGATTTTTGGTTCGGCAGATTTTTTTGTGCTGTGATTAATACGAAATCCAGACTTTGTTTTATATATATAGATAAGGATTGAAAATTTCAGGTTTTTGAGCCGAAAACACCGCCAAATCAGGAAAATGTGAAGTATCTCGCGAACTACTGAACTTAAAAGAATTTGCTTGGTACCATTCGATTCAGCTTCAAAAAATACATTAAAATAGGTTATCAGTTGAAAAATAACTACAAAAGCCGATTTTTAAAGAATTTTTTAAAAGTTCGTTCCTTTTTTTAACCCTCTTAGGGGTGGAATTTTCGAAAATCCCTTCTTAGCGGCACTCGATGTTATCAGAAGTATTTTTAACCCAATTTTCAAGATTTTTGGTTTGGCAGATTTTTTTGTGCTGTGATTAATACGAAATCCAGACTTTCTTTTATATATATAGATAAGGATTGAAAATTTCAGGTTTTTGAGCCGAAAACACCGCCTAATCAGGAAAATGTGAAGCATCTCGCGAACTACTGAACTTAAAAGAATTTGCTTGGTACCATTCGATTCAGCTTCAAAAAATACATTAAAATAGGTTATCAGTTGAAAAATAACTACAAAAGCCGATTTTTAAGGAATTTTTTAAAAGTTTGTTCCTTTTTTTAACCCCCTTAGGGGTGGAATTTTCGAAAATCCCTTCTTAGCGGCACTCGATGTTATCAGAAGTATTTTTAACCCAATTTTCAAGATTTTTGGTTCGGCAGATTTTTTTGTGCTGTGATTAATACGAAATCCAGACTTTCTTTTATATATATAGATAAGGATTGAAAATTTCAGGTTTTTGAGCCGAAAACACCGCCTAATCAGGAAAATGTGAAGCATCTCGCGAACTACTGAACTTAAAAGAATTTGCTTGGTACCATTCGATTCAGCTTCAAAAAATACATTAAAATAGGTTATCAGTTGAAAAATAACTACAAAAGCCGATTTTTAAGGAATTTTTTAAAAGTTTGTTCCTTTTTTTAACCCCCTTAGGGGTGGAATTTTCGAAAATCCCTTCTTAGCGGCACTCGATGTTATCAGAAGTATTTTTAACCCAATTTTCAAGATTTTTGGTTCGGCAGATTTTTTTGTGCTGTGATTAACACGAAATCCAGACTTTCTTTTATATGTATAGATAAGCATGGAAAATTTGAGGTTTTTGCGCCGAAGACACCGCCAAATCAGGAAATAATGAAGTATCTTGCGAACTACTGAACTTAAAAGAATTTGCTTGTTACCGTTCGATTCAGCATAAAAAACAACATTAAAATATGTTATCAGTTGAAAAATAACTTTAAAACCCGATTTTAAGGAATTTTTTAAAAGTTCGTTCCTTTTTTATTAACCCCCTTAGGGTTGGAATTTTCGAAAATCCCTTCTTAGCGGCACTCGATGTTATCAGAAGTATTTTTAACCCAATTTTCAAGATTTTTGGTTCGGCAGATTTTTTTGTGCTGTGATTAATACGAAATCCAGACTTTCTTTTATATATATAGATAAGGATTGAAAATTTCAGGTTTTTGCGCCGAAGACACCGCAAAATCAGGAAAATGTGAAGTATCTCGCGAACTACTGAACTTAAAAGAATTTGCTTGGTACCATTCGATTCAGCTTCAAAAAATACATTAAAATAGGTTATCAGTTGAAAAATAACTACAAAAGCCGATTTTTAAAGAATTTTTTAAAAGTTCGTTCCTTTTTTTTTTAACCCCCTTAGGGTTGGAATTTTCGAAAATCCCTTCTTAGCGGCACTCGATGTTATCAGAAGTATTTTTAACCCAATTTTCAAGATTTTTGGTTCGGCAGATTTTTTTGTGCTGTGATTAATACGAAATCCAGACTTTCTTTTTTATATATAGATAAGGATTGAAAATTTCAGGTTTTTGCGCCGAAGACACCGCCAAATCAGGAAAATGTGAAGTATCTCGCGAACTACTGAACTTAAAAGAATTTGCTTGGTACCATTCGATTCAGCTTCAAAAAATACATTAAAATATGTTATCAGTTGAAAAATAACTACAAAACCCGATTTTAAGGAATTTTTTAAAAGTTCGTTCCTTTTTTTATACCCCTTAGGGGTGGAATTTTCGAAAATCCCTTCTTAGCGGCACTCGATCTTATCAGAAGTATTTTTAACCATATTTTCAAGATTTTTGGTTCGGCAGATTTTTTTGTGCTGTGATTAATACGAAATCCAGACATTCTTTTACATATATAGATAAAGATTGAAAATTTCAGGTTTTTGCGCCGAAGACACCGCCAAATCAGGAAAATGTGAAGTATCTCGCGAACTACTGAACGTAAAAGAATTTGCTTGTTACCGTTCGATTCAGAATGAAAAAATACATTAAAATATGTTATCAGTTGAAAAATAACTACAAAAGCCGATTTTTAAAGAATTTTTTAAAAGTTCGTTCCTTTTTTTAACCCCCTTAGGGGTGGAATTTTCGAAAATCACTTCTTAGCGGCACTCGATGTTATGAGAAGTATTTTTAACCCAATTTTCAAGATTTTTGGTTTGGCAGATTTTTTTGTGCTTTGATTAATACGAAATCCAGACTTTCTTTTATATATATAGATAAGGATTGAAAATTTCAGGTTTTTGAGCCGAAAACACCGCCAAATCAGGAAAATGTGAAGTATCTCGCGAACTACTGAACTTAAAAGAATTTGCTTGGTACCATTCGATTCAGCTTCAAAAAATACATTAAAATAGGTTATCAGTTGAAAAATAACTACAAAACCCGATTTTAAGGAATTTTTTAAAAGTTCGTTCCTTTTTTTATACCCCTTAGGGGTGGAATTTTCGAAAATCCCTTCTTAGCGGCACTCGATCTTATCAGAAGTATTTTTAACCATATTTTCAAGATTTTTGGTTCGGCAGATTTTTTTGTGCTGTGATTAATACGAAATCCAGACATTCTTTTACATATATAGATAAAGATTGAAAATTTCAGGTTTTTGCGCCGAAGACACCGCCAAATCAGGAAAATGTGATGTATCTCGCGAACTACTGAACGTAAAAGAATTTGCTTGTTACCGTTCGATTCAGAATGAAAAAATACATTAAAATATGTTATCAGTTGAAAAATAACTACAAAAGCCGATTTTTAAAGAATTTTTTAAAAGTTCGTTCCTTTTTTTAACCCCCTTAGGGGTGGAATTTTCGAAAATCCCTTCTTAGCGGCACTCGATGTTATGAGAAGTATTTTTAACCCAATTTTCAAGATTTTTGGTTTGGCAGATTTTTTTGTGCTGTGATTAATACGAAATCCAGACTTTCTTTTATATATATAGATAAAGATTGAAAATTTCAGGTTTTTGAGCCGAAAACACCGCCAAATCAGGAAAATGTGAAGTATCTCGCGAACTACTGAACTTAAAAGAATTTGCTTGGTACCATTCGATTCAGCTTCAAAAAATACATTAAAATAGGTTATCAGTTGAAAAATAACTACAAAAGCCGATTTTTAAAGAATTTTTTAAAAGTTCGTTCCTTTTTTTAACCCCCTTAGGGGTGGAATTTTCGAAAATCCCTTCTTAGCGGCATTCGATGTTATCAGAAGTATTTTTAACCCAATTTTCAAGATTTTTGGTTTGGCAGATTTTTTTGTGCTGTGATTAATACGAAATCCAGACTTTCTTTTATATATATAGATAAGGATTGAAAATTTCAGGTTTTTGAGCCGAAAACACCGCCTAATCAGGAAAAAATGAAGTATCTCGCGAACTACTGAACTTAAAAGAATTTGCTTGGTACCATTCGATTCAGCTTCAAAAAATACATTAAAATAGGTTATCAGTTGAAAAATAACTACAAAAGCTGATTTTTAAGGAATTTTTTTAAAGTTTGTTCCTTTTTTTTAACCCCCTTAGGGGTGGAATTTTCGAAAATCCCTTCTTAGTGGCACTCGATGTTATCAGAAGTATTTTTAACCCAATTTTCAAGATTTTTGGTTCGGCAGATTTTTTTTGTGCTGTGATTAATGCGAAATCCAGACTTTCTTTTATATACATAGATAAAGATTGAAAATTTCAGGTTTTTGAGCCGAAGACACCGCCAAATCAGGAAAATGTGAAGTATCTCGCGAACTACTGAACTTCAAAGAATTTGCTTGGTACCATTCGATTCAGCTTCAAAAAATACATTAAAATAGGTTATCAGTTGAAAAATAACTACAAAAGCAGATTTTTAAGGAATTTTTTAAAAGTTTGTTCCTTTTTTTAACCCACTTAGGGTTGGAATTTTCGAAAATCCCTTCTTAGCGGCACTCGATGTTATCAGAAGTATTTTTAACCCAATTTTCAAGATTTTTGGTTCGGCAGATTTTTTTGTGCTGTGATTAATACGAAATCCAGACTTTGTTTTATATATATAGATAAGGATTGAAAATTTCAGGTTTTTGAGCCGAAAACACCGCCAAATCAGGAAAATGTGAAGTATCTCGCGAACTACTGAACTTAAAAGAATTTGCTTGGTACCATTCGATTCATCTTCAAAAAATACATTAAAATAGGTTATCAGTTGAAAAATAACTACAAAAGCCGATTTTTAAAGAATTTTTTAAAAGTTCGTTCCTTTTTTTAACCCTCTTAGGGGTGGAATTTTCGAAAATCCCTTCTTAGCGGCACTCGATGTTATCAGAAGTATTTTTAACCCAATTTTCAAGATTTTTGGTTTGGCAGATTTTTTTGTGCTGTGATTAATACGAAATCCAGACTTTCTTTTATATATATAGATAAGGATTGAAAATTTCAGGTTTTTGAGCCGAAAACACCGCCTAATCAGGAAAATGTGAAGTATCTCGCGAACTACTGAACTTAAAAGAATTTGCTTGGTACCATTCGATTCAGCTTCAAAAAATACATTAAAATAGGTTATCAGTTGAAAAATAACTACAAAAGCCGATTTTTAAGGAATTTTTTAAAAGTTTGTTCCTTTTTTTAACCCCCTTAGGGGTGGAATTTTCGAAAATCCCTTCTTAGTGGCACTCGATGTTATCAGAAGTATTTTTAACCCAATTTTCAAGATTTTTGGTTCGGCAGATTTTTTTTGTGCTGTGATTAATGCGAAATCCAGACATTCTTTTATATACATAGATAAGGATTGAAAATTTCAGGTTTTTGAGCCGAAAACACCGCCTAATCAGGAAAATGTGAAGTATCTCGCGAACTACTGAACTTAAAAGAATTTGCTTGGTACCATTCGATTCAGCTTCAAAAAATACATTAAAATAGGTTATCAGTTGAAAAATAACTACAAAAGCAGATTTTTAAGGAATTTTTTAAAAGTTTGTTCCTTTTTTTTAACCCCCTTAGGGGTGGAATTTTCGAAAATCCCTTCTTAGTGGCACTCGATGTTATCAGAAGTATTTTTAACCCAATTTTCAAGATTTTTAGTTCGGCAGATTTTTTTTGTGCTGTGATTAATACGAAATCCAGACTTTCTTTTATATATATAGATAAGGATTGAAAATTTCAGGTTTTTGAGCCGAAAACACCGCCAAATCAGGAAAATGTGAAGTATCTCGCGAACTACTGAACTTAAAAGAATTTGCTTGGTACCATTCGATTCAGCTTCAAAAAATACATTAAAATAGGTTATCAGTTGAAAAATAACTACAAAAGCCGATTTTTAAAGAATTTTTTAAAAGTTCGTTCCTTTTTTTAACCCCCTTAGGGGTGGAATTTTCGAAAATCTCTTCTTAGCGGCACTCGATGTTATCAGAAGTATTTTTAACCCAATTTTCAAGATTTTTGGTTCGGCAGATTTTTTTGTGCTGTGATTAATACGAAATCCAGACTTTCTTTTATATATATAGATATTAATTGGGAGGTTAACTTGAAGAATTAAAAACCAAAATATGAAGTCGAATAAGAGAGTTCTCAAAGATTGTTATTATTACAATACTATAACAAGCACTCAATCTTATTTTTCCCTGTTACCTGCTGAACCTAATGACCAAAAATGTTGACTTCAAATTGTCACTCAAGAAACCAAATCCCATGAAGTTTGAAATTTATTATTTGAATAACTGTGGAAAAGAATATTATATTATCAAACTGCAATTAAATGTTTATTAGTAATCAAAAGATTGTTTGTAAAGATTTTCAGAGTATCAATGTTTCCCTATGCAGAGTAATTTATTCTTTGACCATAAGATTGTTTAAATTAAAAAAAAGATTTTTTTTTCAATTTTTACATAAATTCACTGTAATTTAATTATTTAATTTAAATTATTTTTAAATGATGTTACACTGCTTATAATCCAACAATGTCTATTTTTATCAATAAATATGCATGTATATGTAATAAGAAAGATTATTAAAAAAAAAAAGTTAAAAACAGGTTTTTTGCCAACCCTGATAAATACAGATAATTTTATGCAATTTAAGGCAATCCTAGAATAGTTTCAACTAAATTATATCTAAGCAATTAAAAAACAGGCATCACTGTTGGCTACATTTGGCAAGCAAAACTGGTTTGATTAAAATTACTCGGTACATATGATTGATATGTTGTCAAAGTGTTTCAATCAATGTACTTTTGATTGAGTTTGTTTTGAATTCAAAGATCAATAATTTTAAACATAAATAGGCCATACTTTTTATTTCTATATGCAGTAAATCTCAGATTTAATTACAAGTTAACATACTTATTATATTATAAATATTAATTCTATTATTTCAGTAGTGAAATGAAGTTTTGTAAATATCCCAAGAAAAAAAAAATCAATATTTTTAAAATAGCTAACTTATTCTTAATAATAAATTAGTGTTCACTCTAGAAAGAAAAAGGATAAAGTGCTATTCATCTACACTTTTATAAACTAAAAATATTAAAAAATATATTGCATAGCGATAGTTTGAAAATAAATATCATAGAAAATACCAAACATCTTTATATTTCAAAAGTAAACAACAAATATATGGAAACATAAAAGAAATCTTGATATTTAAAAAATAAATGCACAGTAGATAATTAAATTATGGATTTAAGTTTTGGATAATATACAGTCTACTGTTCTGTAAATAAAGAACTATTACATAATCTATGCATAAAAAAATCATTCATATACAGAAAGCATAAAAAGAACATGAGGCACATTTATTTTTGATTCTATAATTTTTTTCTTTATAAAATTGCAAGCAAACACAGCTTTTTTTTTTTTTTTTTTTCCAAATGAATATTGGGCTATGATTGCTTCATCTTGTGTGTGATTAATGAATTAGAACAAAACATAAAGAGAAAAACCTATTGTCCCATTCCTCCCACTGTCAATCACAGTCTCCCCTACATTTCAACACAGATAGAAAATAGTTAAAATCTGACTGTGTGTTTGAAGGAATGTTATGTCATAATTTTCTTTAGAAGGCAAGGGAATAAGAGAGGGGAAGGATTTATTTTGATATTCGGCCCATATATGAGGAATAATTCATATATTATTTTTCTATTATATACTTTCAAAATATGCCAGAAAACTTGTTAATGGTAAGTTCATCTCATTTTGAGAATGTTGCATTAGCAAGAATTCAATGAAATATGTATTAATGATATAATTTTTAAATCCAGTGTTTTAAAAGCTTATTTAATGATAATGTTTCTATTTTAATAAAATGTCAAATTATTTTAATGTTTATATAAATGTTGATTCTTTTTTCTTTTCTTTGAATCTGATGTACGATGATTAATGTCTTCTGAAATATAAATTCGTTGGAAAGGGGGGGGGGAGGAAGCTCCTTTTAGATTTCAGAAATTATAACCTTGTATCTTTGTATTTCATATTTACTCCCCGAAAATTGTAAACGATTGCATAGAAGGTATCCTGTGTGTGGGAAGAGGAAATGATTTTTTTTTTTTTTTTTTTTTTTTTTCAGAGAGGGATAATGTCCATGAAATTTTTAGAATATATATATTTTGCATGTTTTACAAAATTTTGCAGCAAAAAAATAAAAAGTAGAATTTCAAAGAAATAATAACATTTTTACCCTCAATGTAATAATGTTGATCAATAGTGAATATGTTATAAAGTACGAATTAAAATAATCCCTAATTATTGATTCTCTGACCCAAAGATGGGATAACTTTGAATTGTATATTAATGTAAATTAAACATTTTTGAGATAAGTTATGAAGCACAATTGACCTAAAATTTTGGTCCTAAGGCCCTCTAACAGAAAAATCCAAAAAATAGACCCCTTCACAAAATCATACTCTTCATTATTTTTAACTTCTTTATCCTTTAAAATGTTAATTTTGGAAAAAAAAAAAAGCAGATAGAGAAATTTTAGCAAGGGTTTCAAGAGTTTATTAATAAATTCATAGTTAGCATTTTCTTTAATTACAAAATGTTATTTCTCACATAAGTGCACCAAGAAATTTATATATATATATATATATATATATATATATATATATATATATATATATATATATATATATATATATATATATATATATATATATATACATATATATATATATATATATATACATATATATATATATATATATACATATATATATATATATATATATATATATAAACTACACTCCCCCCCCTTTTTTTTCTCACCCTGCTAATGATGGCAACTCAATTTTACCAATTTCTACTATTTTAATTAATGAATAAAATAGAAATAGAAATTTCAAGTAATATTAATACTGTACAATGAAGCAGTTTGGTTAAATACGTTAATTTCAATATAAAGGGATTATTTAGACTATAATATTTTTATTTATACACATCTATAATATATTATTAATGTTTAGTAATACTTATTTAAGACTCAGTCACAAAAATCTGTTAATACAGACGTTTTCATGAAATTCCTCTTAATTAATTGGCCCCGATCATAAAATCTTATTCCATACAAAAGAAAAAAAAACTTTATAAATTATTTTATTTTTATTGGGTTTAAAATGCACAATTTGCATACGAAATTCATCAGAAAGGAAAACTTTAACAAAAGTACTTAAAGCATATTTTAATTGCTTGTATCGAATTTGAGTTTCATCTTTTAATACAAAAATATAGTAATTTTTTTCAAAAAATTAGCCTTAAGAAATAAAATCCTGTATCAACCCCAGAATATTATACATTAAAAAATGTATAAGAAGAAGAGCTTAGAAAAAGTCTTTTCCTCCTCTCGGAGTAGATCAAACCCTCAATCTTTAAAATTAGACACACTTTAATATTCCTAGTGACATGCAAGAAAATTTTACTCTGTTCCAACAGGTGTGCGTGTGTGTGTGTGTGGGGGGGGGGGGGTGAAGGTCAGTGTAGGTTACATTTCAAAAGAAAGATGAAAAGGAAATTCGATTGCACACAATGTGTGAAATAGTACAAAAGTACATAATATGGAGAACAGTGATGTCGATGTGTGCTTTTTTTTAACGGAGAAATACGAAATAATTTATGATTATGTTGGAAATATATTTCAAGATATTTTTCGAATTGATTTGGAATACATTTTCAGTCATATAAGATAAAGGGAAACAAAGAAATTAAATGGAACAACTTACTCAAATCAAACTGCTTTCTCATTCTCACCCATGGATGCACGTTACCGCCAAGGCCATGTTGACAAACAAGTTTTCCTCTGGTGTTGCCATTGGCAAATCTAATAATCCTCCTTTTCGCCGAAAATTCCAGATCCAGGCACCAGACTATGTTCTGATTGGACGACAAAGTTTACGATAAATGTAAAATTACGGTCATTCACAAATAATTCATGAAGAATTGTTAAATGATGATTTTTTTATCACTCGTCCGAGGAAATTTTATAAATTAACGGTGATTCGGAAATTTTCTAGAAAAATTGTAAGATGAGTGTAAAATATACGGTGAATGCATACTTAATTTACAAATATTTTTAACAGTGTAGGAGAAAAATATTTTTAGTTCCCTTTTTGCATGAGTAATACTTCTTTCTTTTTTCAATTATCTCAACTGTTAGCAATTTTATAGAAATTACAGTATGATGATAATGATATTGCAAAATGGGATGAAAATTCATATTACTGCCGGCAGGGACACTATGTTCATTTTAAAGCAAGATTTTACGATATAAGGTGAAAACCTCAGTCTTGTTTTGGCAGGAATGTTGACCATTTTGTATGATATGAACATATGTCAAAAAATCATTGTACGTCAAAGAATAAGTTTAATTATTTTTTTTTTCAATTAATAATCAGCAATAAAACTACATTTAAAAATATAGATTAATATATATGTGAATTTTTTCATATTGCTGACTAAGTGTAAACCAACGTTGTTAAAAATATCCAAACCGGGAACGAACCAGGAAACTTGGAAAAAAATTCCAGTGTTCTACCATTAGAAACGATTACGATAACCAGCCAGGTATCTCAACATTGATAAGTAAGCATAAACCAAGAGAGTGAAAAATGTCTACTTAGGGAGTCGAACCCGGATCATTAGAATGACGACCTGAGAAGTTTTACTATGCGCTCATGAAGACTTATCGATCTTATGTTTTATTGCAGCCTTACCAACAATTAGGCGTGAGAGATGCCCGGCATAATATCCTCTTCGGGAAAGTATTAGAATGTCATTACGAGGATCGTTTCCTGGCTCGGACGTTTTTCGCACTGCTGGCTTACACTTGATTGGCAATGTGAACTTTTTAATGTATTTAATATTGCATACTATACCTTTTCTGAATACCATTGAATGAAATTACTTCAACTACATTTAAGACAATTTAAATGAATTATACTTAAGTTTTATTTATTTTATATAAGTATTTATAAAGATATGCATCAAACTCTGTGTTGACAAAGCAGATTATCCAAATTTTTGTATAATGAATAGTAAAAGATATATTTTTAATTTGTTGTGATATGAATATTAGTTATAAGTATTATAATTTGTCTTGACATGTTCCAGATATATGTGAGTATGTCTCAACATTAAATGAACACCATTTATATTTATACATTTTATTTAATGTTAAAAATAATGGAAATGATTCAACGAATTAACGATAAAACTCATTCTAATTTCAGTTTGATCTTTTAAAAGCAGGAAATAACATTAAGGAAAACTTTAAAACGATACTTCAACAAATTGAGTACTTTAGCTTGTGAGTTATTAAGAGCATAATTTTAAAGTTATAATTTTATTTTGTAAACGAAACAGCGTGTAGTTTTTAATATTACGTACTATTATTTAAAATATTCACTATTGATATTTACTGGATGTCTCCCATAAATCCGATATTAAAACTCATTCAAAAATACTAACAGTCTTTTGTATCGGCATGTATCTGGTTTTCCACCATAAGAATTGGTAAACTTTTTGTGGCAGACGAAACAACATGTTCAAATTTTCTTCCAACTATTTTTATCAAATAAATCTCAACCTTTGCGGTATTGTGGCACAACACGCAGTTTGATACGACAATATGTTTCGTAATGTTTGAAAAGAAAACGCTTTTATGGATCTTTTTGAACTATTTTTTTTAATTTCCAACAGAAATTCTACTAATTGGCATATTTCATAATACAAACCGTGCTATGAATCGACAATAAGTTTTCATTAATTTTAAAAACTTTAGTGCTTACTTTTGTGGCTTTTTTGTCAAATGTTAAGGTGCAACCTCAAAACTATACAGCAATTATTATTATTGTTTTTTTTTTGAAGAATAAATTTGTCTTTTATTACATCCTCCATATCATGTTGCCATCCAACCGCATAATTACTTGCTTGCACTAAGATTTAAGCATTGGATTTTTAATTATTAGTATTCCAATCCGATTTAATTTCTAAATTTAAATTAACTATTTTACTATTGTGTGGTTAACGTCTGCTTAAATGTATAAACTTCCTTTTATAAATCCAATTTTATCAATTAAATCTTTCCCTAAAATTACTTTATTCAGTGAAAAAATAAGTTTTTCCAAAATGACTAAAGTTTTATAAAAACGTTAAATAGTATTTTTCATTTAATAACAATTAGTAAAAGTTCCATTAAGTTAGGATAATTTAAACTTTTTCCTTTATCACTAATCATTAGCATTGTTTCTTAGGCAAGCTCTTTCCAAACACTTCTAGATAATTAATGTTTTCGCGATTATTTATGGCTTCTCTATGTTAATTTGTATCTTGTTTTCGCTCATTATTTACATTGATGAAACTAAGAATTTCTGAAAAAGAATTTATTCAGAATCATGAATTTTGCATTCAAACAACTAAATATGGATGTATTTGAAAAATGTTTTTTATTTAAAATATATTTTTACATATTTCTGTTTAAAGAAGAAAAAATTTTAAATGTAACTTTTTGAATTCCGGTTTTCGACGGATTTCGAATTTTTAGTGTCAGAGATCAACGAAAAATATGTTTTTACAAAATGTGTGTCGGTCTGTCAGTATATTCATATGTCCGTATGTCCGTTTTGAATCGGCGAAAAGTGTATGAAGTTATTCGTAAAAAACTACTTAATTTTTTCTATATGTATTTGTCCACGGCTAGCAGTCTCTCGTTGAATATGCAAATATTCCGCCGGAAAAGGCCACTGCAATAGTTATTTATATGTCATTTTCCATTATTGTACCATCGAAAAGTGTACAAAAATACTCATAAAAGTGAACCAAATTTCATATAAATATATATTTGGCTATGGAAAGTAGGCCCTCTTTTAATTTGGTAAATATTGCGTAGGAAGGGAGAGTCGTAATAGCGATTTTTTGTGCCATTTTCAATATTGTATCATCAAAAAGCTTATGAAGGCATCCATAAGATTGATACAAATTTCAAGGGCATGTTTTAGGTTATGGCCAGGAGCTTCTAAGCAAATTTGGGAAAAATATCCTTGGATTTCGAAACAGGATGATGTTATATATATATATATTTGCATTATCCATAGTTCTGTCATACATTGGCCGTTCATGCAGTGATAGGCAGTTTGCATCCAGCTAATCAGGTGATTAACAAGTAGCTGATAACTGAAATAGAAAAAAAATATATTATTTTTTAAATATTATGATAGACATCAGAAGACAAGAGATTGACTGAAACAGAAATTTAAGATGAAAATCAAAATTGGTGTAGTATTAAAGTAAGAATAGTGAAGATTTCAACATGTATAACAATTTTTTTGCATTAAAAACATGTATACGAAAGACAAAAGTTTTAAATTTGGTACATTCGACTAGTTAAATTAAGGTTTCACACTAAAAACAATTAAGAAATATTGTTATTTTATTTAATGACAAATAAGGACTAAAAGAATTACTGAAAAAATTCATAATACAATATCTCATATATCGTATTTCTCATGAGTTTGTTAAGAAAAAGCATGATGATGTCAATTAACATTGCAGTTAAAATTAATTACAAGATAATAAAAGTTTCTATTAGTAGATATTTGAATTAAATATTCGTAAGCACTATTAATATTAGTACCGTTACTATTTTAGGAAGAAAAAAACACTAAAAACAATTAAGAAATATTGTTATTTTATTTAATGACAAATAAGGACTAAAAGAATTACTGAAAAAAATCATAATACAATATCTCATATATTTCCCCTGAGTTTGTTAAGAAAAAGCATTATGATGTCAATTAACATTGCAGTTAAAATTAATTACAAGATAATAAAAGTTTCTATTAGTAGATATTTGAATTAAATATTCATAAGCACTATTAATATTAGTACCGTTACTATTTTTGGAAGAAAAAAATATTCTCATAAAATTTATGTTATCAATAAGCAACTACCATCACGGGGAAATATCTGCTCTGGTTTCATATAAACTACTAAAGAAACAAAAGAAATTGATTCGAACGCTTCGTTTTCAGTCTAATTACGTCACTACATTAGGAAAGCTTAGTGTCTTCAAACTCATAATTTAACAAAATTGACTTGGGATACATATCACAAAAGTTTTTGAAATTTCTTTAATCTGACTTTCTCATTAACGAATATCCTTAATTTCCCTTTTTTTAAACTTAACTCATAAAACTTTCCCCATAAAAATTAAAATATAATGGTTCAGATTTCTCATCTCTCTTGAAAATTAAATTTCCAGATATTTGATTTTGTATTTTTATTAGTCTTCCTTTCGATGAATGAGAGATTATCATAACTCAGTTTTATATTGAACAAATAAATTAACTTCATGTGATTAAGAAACTAAGGAAATAAGTAATTTGAAATGTACGTCAAACTGAATCTTACTACTGGGAATATGTAATAAAATTTTTGTAATCATTCTTAAGCAGTATAATAGTAAATGGTGAGTACTTAATATTTATTATAATATTTTAAAAGATATTTCTGTAAAGATTACACATCTTAAAACATTGCAGTATTAAAAGTTTAATGCAGCTGAGTGGGTTAAGCTCTTATAGCGTAATCTAATGATTTATTTTTGATGCTACGCCTAAACCAGTTCCGACCACCGCCAAATGCAGTGCTGTCCAAAAATAATCTTTTAAAAGTTAAACAGGTATAATCCCCTATTTTTGTTCATTTTAAGATAATTTTAGTAATTGCCTGACATTTCTGCGTCTATGTACCGAATGACGATTATTTGACACAATGTCAATGCACCGTCTTTCGTTCATTTTAAGATCATTTTAGTAATTGCATGACATTTTTGCGTTTACTTACTGAATGACTATGATTTTCAAAATGTCGATGCACCGTCTTAGATTCATTTTAAGATCATTCTACTAATTGTATGACTTTTTGCGTTTACGTATTGAATGACGATGATCTGACAGAATGTCGATGCACCGTCTTACATTCATTTTAACATCATTCTATTAATTGTGTGACATTTTTGCATTTACATATTGAATGACGATGATTTAACGGAATGCCAATGCACCGTCTTTCATTCATTTTAAGATCATTCTATTAATTGTGTGCCATTTTTGCGTTTACATATTGAATGACGATGATTTAACGGAATGCCAATGCACCGTCTTTCATTCATTTTAAGATCATTTTAGTAATTATATAATAATTTTGCATTTACATATTGATTAGCATTTACATATTGACGATGATTTAGCGGAATGTTGATGCACCGCTTTTCGTTCATTTCAAGATCATTTCAGTAATTGCATAACATTTTTGCATTTACATATTGAACGACGATGATTTAACGGAATGTCAATGCACCGACTTTCGTTCATTTTAAGATCGTTTTAGTCATTGCGTGATATTTTTGCATTTATGTATCGAATGACGATGATTTGAACGAATGTCAATGCACCATTTTTCGTTCATTTTAAGATCATTCTAGTAATTGTATGACATTTTTGCGTTTACGTATTGAATGACGATGATTTAACGGAATGCCAATGCACCATCTTTCATTCATTTTAAGATCATTTTAGTAATTGTATGACAATTATGCATTTACATATTTAACGAGGATGATTTAACGGAATGTCAATGCACCGCCTTTTGTTCATTTTAAGATCGTTTTAGTAATTGTATGACAATTTTGTGTTTATGTATCGAATGACGATGATTTGAACGAATGTCAATGCACCGTTTTTCGTTCATTTTAAGATCATTTTAGTAATTGTATGACTTTTTTGCGTTTACGTATTGAATGACGATGATTTGACAGAATGTCGATACACGGTCTTAGATTTATTTTAAGATCATTCTAGTAACTGTATGACATTTTTGTGTTTACGTATTGAATGACGATGATTTAACGGAATGCCAATGCACTACCTTTCATTCATTTTAAGATCATTTTAGTAATTGTATGACAATTTTGTGCTTATGTATTGAATAACGATGATTTGCAGAATGTTAATGCAACATCTTTCACAATACACCTGCTCTTGAATACTATACCTAAACACTTTCACAGAAATGGCGGCTGCCGAAAACAGATTTTTATTTTTTTCAACGCAAAAAACGGTTTCTTTAATTTAGAAGACAGTAATTTATAAAAGATTTATTTGTGAAGTTTAATCTCCGAACAATATAACGAAATAATGTAAAAAAAAAATATGTATACCAAAATGTAAGGGACCAAACAAAAACTGGAAAAAATCCACTTTTTTATGCGGCTATGTTTGTGTCGTGCTCAAAACTTATTATTCCGGGTTTGGTGTACAGCGAAAGACAGTGCATTGACATTCAAACATCATGAAGAATTCATCGTATCATTATAATGAACAAAAGCAGGTGAATGTGCATGTTAAAAAAAAAAAAAAACATTCGTAGCTTTTTGGCCAGGAATATCATACAACACGATAGTACTGTACAGTAGAACTCGGACGTATCTCTAATGTTAAAGCAGAAGATTTGCCTCTTAATAACTGTGGAACCAATCATCGGATCAGAACGAAATTGAAAAGGCGAAGTTTCCTGTTCTAGGCCTCAAAGTTTACCAAATTTCATCTAGATCCACTGATTAGTTATGGAGATCCAGAACCCCAGTTTTGTCACTTTTTTCTTCCTTAAACAAGATAAACGGACAACAACTCAATTATAACCCGAACCAGAAAACATTCAGCAACGTGTAATAGCTTGTTCGAAAGCTTTAAATTTAGGTATTACCTTTTGGAGTTCCTGGCAAAAAATGTCAAATTTTAAGAAAGTTACACTTATTTAAAAAATATACAGCGTTATACCTTCCGTAATTTAACATTACAGAAATCTCTATTTTTTAATTGCTAATTCAATCATTTCTTCCGAGTTGCCACCAGCTAAAAGACAACCCAATATAATTATAACCCGAACCAGAAAACATCCAGCGACGTGTAGTAGCTTGTTCGAAATCTTTCAATTTAGGTATGTGCCTTTCGGAGGTCCTAACAAAAAATATCAAATTGTAAGAAAATGACACCTATTTAAAAATTATACAGCGTTATATCTTCCATAATTTAACATTAAAGAAATCTCTACTTTTAAATTGCTAATTCAATCATTTCTTTCGAGTTGCTACCAGCTAAAAAACAGCAAAATAATTTAAGAAATAAATGATAACACTTGTTCTTTTTTTATAGGTCAACAGAAATTCAGATTCTTCCGCTAGTTTTACATTTTTAAAGCTGGCGTCATTCGAAACAGAAAATGCATATTTTTAATAAACATACATAAAAATAGTAACTAAATATATGATAATAAAACAACATTGCAACTTTATCTGAATGTTTTCGAAATAAAAAAGTTACTGTTACTGATATTTCAATTACAAAGGGGTAATTTAGAAAAAAATCCTGCTATATATAAAAAAATAACGATTTGCAAATGGAGCAATGAAAATCTATGTAGATACCAATGAACAAATAAAGATCTATGTAGTTACAACGAAACTGTTTGGGAACTATCATTGGGGTGGGACAGTTTATCACCAAATGTCACAACATGTGGCTAAATTTTACCACCAAATGTCAGTTTGTCGTCAACTTGGCGATATACCGCCAAATTTGGAGACCAAACTTATTTGCCAAAAGTGACGCCAACTTGGTGCTATTACCGGTATTTTTCCAAACTAATATGTCTACTAATAATTTTAAACTAATATTAATATTAGTTCAAATTTGTTGAAGTTGGTTGATCATGTTCCTGAAAGGATCAGAAAAAGTTTTGAAATCATGTAAAAAAATGGTGGAACCAGAGAGAAAAATAGAGTTCGATCTAAAAAGTATTACACTATAAATTGACAAATATTTTCAAGCTAAAAAAGGGCGTAGAAAAGAATTGGAATCAGATTATCTGTAAGATTCATAAAATTGCCGACATTTTTGTTATCTGAAAAAGTGGACTGAGCTATACTGGTGCCTTGTGTTCAGAATCATACTATTATCCACTCAAAATGATTACTAGTCAAAGAAGTTAATAGAATGTATAGTTATGTTGTCTCGAATCAGCTAAGATCCACAATGCTAAACGAATATAAAACATGAAGTAATAATTAATGTATAGCATTAGATAGTCAGATTGTTGAGAAATTAATGTGCATAAATACTTATTAATACAAACATTTAATGTATGGTTGAATCGCACATGTTTAACATTTTGGATTTACTTCAAGATTTGATCTTCCACTTATCAAAAACTCCTGGAATAAAATTTTGTCCGAACTTTTTACTGAACAGACCGTTCAGGTTTTCGTTCTTTATTACATCAACTTGTAACTTATAGTTATGAACCAAAATTTTTAAATTGGTTATGGATTATTGAAACATGGAGTGTGTTAAAAATGCCTGTTTTTCCCTGACTAGGTACGAGTAAAGTTGATTCCATATTTTCAGCTAACGAAAATTTGGGTATTTTCATGAGCTTTACAGGTAATCTGAATCCAATTCTTTTTTACTCACTTTTTTAGATTGAAAATATTTGCCAATTTATACTGTAACATTTTTTAGATCGAGCTCTTATTTTCTCAGTTTTTTTTTACATGATACAGCCGTCATTTCGGCATAGTCGCATAAAAATCATCTCTTATAAATCTTGCCTTTTCGAAATAATTATAGATCACAACGATTTTTGACTTAACGTTAAATACTTAAAATTTAATCAGCCTGCGTAATTATTTAAATAATTTGGTGCAGGTGAGGTTTCAACAAAGGAAACTCTGCTTTACTTGCTAAAATGGTAGATCAGGGATTTTTTCTTGGTCTTTCGATAAACGTATCCCAGCCATTCTCTTTAAATTACAATTAGAAACAATATAGTTGTACTATATATAATAAATTCGCTGTCCTTAGTCATGATTTTTAAATCAAATATTTACTTATACACCAAGAATCTCGGCTCTGTAACAGAGTTTCATTTCGCATTTAGCCTAAAATTTAAATGCTGTTGGCTAACATACTTTATTTTTACTTAGAATTTAGTTTATAAACTAAATTCTAAGTAAAAATAAAATCTGGAAGAAACTTGTTTATGAAAAATTTTTCGTTTAAAAAATCTGATTTAGCTATCTTTGGATAACAGGACACTTCCTATTTTAGACATTTTATTTATTTAGTATTAAATATCTAGAAAAATACACGAGAAATTATTCTGAAATTCCAGGTGCGTAAACAAAATAGCAAAGATCATATATTTTTAGGAGGATTTTTTTTCAGAAATCCCATTGAGGAGCGTCAACACATTGAAAAATAACGAAGATCTCTCGGATAATACTAATATCGCAAAAGCATTCAAACTGCAGACTATGATTAAGCGGATAACTGTAATAAACTCTACTCATTTTTATGAGAATAAAATGTATACTCATTGACAAATTAAGGTTTTTATGGAAACAGTCCCAAATTTTGCCATTTTTTGCTTATAATTTTCGGAGTTCTTAATTTAAAAATGTTCTTTTCAGAAAATATGATGAAGGACATTGTACTTAATACCAAGTTTTCAGAATTAAAAAATTAAAAAAGACTATTTCGAAATGATAATTAAAAAAAATCATTTTGGCTTAAAAGAAATAAAATTAAAAATATTTTACTAAAAATGCTTGAAAGTTCTCAAAATTTTAAGATCATGTTTTTCATTATAAGAAATCACTCAGAACTATAATGTAAGATATTTATAAAGAAACAAGATAGTTTAACAATTTTGGAAAGCTGCAATTTTTTACCAAAATAGAATTTCAGAAAAGTAGGCCATAGCATAAAAGAACTCATTTTTTTAAAAAAGACAAAAAATATGTACATACCTACTGTGCTTGAAATGAATTGTTTTAAAACTTATCAGCACCATAATCTTTTAGCTCTATTTTAAAGGCAGATACTTAAAAATTCAAACATTTGAAACTTATAACGTTCCATGTACCCCAAACCTTGCATTAAGTTGTGAAATACAGAATTTCAAAATAAAAGGATTTGAAAATTAGTACAACTATTTAACAATAGGCATCTGGTTAGTGATACTTTTATCGGTATGGATTATGACAGCTTAAGGCTTGTTATCGGTTATGGATAATATACTGAAAACTGGCGCATGTCAGAATCATGAGGTTCAGTTGAAATCATAAAAGGGATTATGAAGTCTATATCGCTATTTGAGGCCACAAATTTGGATCATAGTGGGAAACTACAAGCGTTACTATAAAATTTTATTATATGAAAGCATCAGATAATTTTATAACGATCAGGAAGGAATTATAAGAATGAAGTCCCCTCTTAGATATTTTATAGAGAAATATAATATTTCTACAGGCTCTGTTATGCTGCCTTAAAATTAAAAAATTTCGGAAAGAAATTGTGATTTGAATTGGAATTTTGATTGGAATTTTTTTGGTGGAGAAAGATTTTTTAAGATCCGGGAGATTTTTCTCCTAACTGAGGAGAAAAGAAATGCGAGCCTTTACTTCTAGGTTGTCAAAAGTTAGAGATTAGAGAAAACCTTTTTTTGTACTGTCCCTAATTATATTTATTTATAATTACTACATTGTATGTTTATTTCATTATAATACTGCTTCTGATCAACGGAATTTAAGATGTAAGTGGAAATTTTTTATCAGAAATCTCACTAGCCAATAATTTTGGGTGAAAGTTTGTTTAAGTAAACAATTAGGTATTCTTTGTACTTTAATATTTCTAGGTAATATAAATTAGAATTTATATTCATTATATTATGTATATACATTCATGTTAATATTTTATATTGGGTTCCAGCAAATATAGAATACAGGCTGTGGATGTCTCTGCCGTTCTTAGATTTAATAACAAATCAACAATTCATCACTTTGTTTCTTGAATCAATTTTATGGGCACCTGACTTTACTAATTTGAGGAAACACATCAGGTAACTAATTGAGCACTGTAAAATATCTCTAAAAATATAAAAACTAATTATTCTATTGAATATAACGTAAGTGATTTATCATATTGCTAGTTATATGTAGAACCAACACAAAGAAAAATGTCTAAGCAGGGAATTGAATCCGGAACCATTGGAATAGCACTCCAAGTGAACTACCATTTAAGGTACGAGCACGGTGTCCAGCTAGGCATCTCTCAGTCATATGTATTAGCAAGGCTGCAACTGCAGCACAAGAAGGAAACGTCTACTTGAGCACACAAATCTGTGTCGTAACATGAGACACAAAGGAACCCAGCTTCGGTGAACACATATATAAAATTTTCCCTAATTAATTACGAGCAGTAGTTATTATTTATACCTAATCATTCTATTGTGCATAAATGTATCAATATGTATAAAGTAAAAGTATACAAATTCATTTAGACAATACTTTCCAAATTTATATATTTACGTAATATTTTTGTGCGTAGCTATACTTTTTTAATCTCAGACAAACAGGTCCAATCTTCTTGTGTGAGTAAAATTTGTAGCCAAAAGTTTACTCTACAACAAAAGGAAGATCGCAGAACCACTTAAAAAACATCGAGCTACCATTTGCTCAAAATTTCAAGAGCACATTTATTTTCATTAAAATAATATTTTTAAACATTAAAGCTTGGTAAAGCAGAACAGAATAGACTTATGGGATTGACAGTATATAAAATTGCCTTTGTATATAAATATCACACTCTGGACTAGTAGACCGTGATGTTGCTACAAAGACCATCATCTCATCGTGCCCACGTAGGAAATTGTAGGATTAAACATCAATTTGCCTATCAAAATGAATCTGTTCTGCCAAGTCATATCTTGGAAAAAACAGCTGTAAACATGATTTGGATTGTTGACTGGTAGGTTTATTATTACGTTTTAATGCACCAAAAAGGTGTGGAAACATGAAGGACAAGAAACAGTAAAACACAATGTTAAACTTACGAGTCAAGCACTAAAATCGGGTTTTTAGTTATTTTTCACCAAGATATGAAGTGACCAATGACAGATCAATTTTATTTTAATATGCGAATAAAGTTTTAACTATTCTTAGAGTTTTATATGTGAAATCGATGAGGTGATTGTTTGTACAGCTGCCTCCTACACTATAAGCAATATCTATCTTCATTGTCAGCTTATTTTCATCATACCCGTGCGGTTGTATTTAAATAATTATTTTTAGTTCATGAGTGTTTTGCGAATATAAATGCCTTTTTTTAACGAATCTTGAACTTCTAAATGGTACATAATTTTTCTAATCTTATAGTATTTATCTTCATACACTGTTTTTATAAAAGCGTTCATGACTGAGTTTTGTTGACATACAATGCTTTGTGTAATGTAATCCTTAGTTTCATTTTTAGTTATATACATACCAAAGTCCAAATAACATATGAGGACCCCAGAAGCCAAGGGGTACAAGTGACAAAATTTATATTTCGAGTAAACTGAGTTCAAAGTTAAACATCAATTGTAATTCAATGAATTGAGATATGAAGCTTTTGCTTATATCTTAATGATTTTTGAACTCTTATTTCAATAACTGTTTTAAAAAAAGTCGAATACAATTTTCTTTTTATTTATAACTGAGCAATATTTATCATCATTCGGCACTTGTACCCCTTGGCTGCCAAGCAGTAATAAAAAGTGATTGGAAGCTAAAGAGTACAAGTGCCGAATGAGCACAGGAAATAAAAAATTATGAAATAAAAAATTATATTTATGAAAAAATTAAGAACAATGTTGATGCAAATAAATGAAAGGACAAAATTTTGTTTTAATATAATTTCTAAACAGGAGAAATAATGAAATAAATAAATGAATTTACGAAATAAAAATATGAACGATGTTGATATAAATGAATGAAAGGAAAAATTTTTGTTATAATATAAGTTTTAAAATTTTATTATAAATTTTGAAACATTGAAATTATATATTTTTTAACACTTTCCAAGAAAGTGGAAAAGTGAATATGATTTTAGTTTGTCTGTCCGTCTGTCCGCGCCTTAACTCTCGTAAATATATTCGAATTGCCCTGAAATTTTTGGGAATTATTCACGTTTACCTTAACAGGAACTTATTGCAAATGAAGTTTCTAACACGATTAGTTTATTTACAGGGACAATCAAAACTTTTCCATTACATTACGGGTTATGGGAAAAAATGTTTCAAATCAATTTTAAAGATGTTACACCTTGTCACATATTAAAGTTTATATGCATTTAGGAATTGCATTGAAATAAACATTCCGTAAAATATTAGGTGAAACGAATAGATATTTTTTTATTTACAGGGCTACACAAAAGATTTACATTACCTAATGATAAAGAGAGAATTTTTTACAACATATTTTAATTATATTACTAGCGAGCTAAGCCCGCTAGCTGGGCCACTTTTTCCAAACGAACCTCGATATTAAGCAGTATATAATAAGCAAAAAAATTCATTTAATAAGCAAATCTTGGAAATGTATAGAAAAAAATATATACAAAAATATATACATAGAATAGAAATATATACACTATATTTCGGGATTGTTTAAGAAAAAACATCTCCATAGGAGTAACATTGACAAAAACACAAAAAACATCGTTTAGAAAATAATTGTTTTCAAAGGGTTAATATTGGAATTTTTGAAAACTAATTGCACTGACTTGTAGGAAAAAGTATCGACTTTAAGAAGATTTTTTGAATTTTCGATTAATTTCCAAATCTGACCATTATTTTCCCCTCCAAAGTGCGGCCGTTTTTAAGAAATTCATTAAATCGACCCCTTTTAAACACTTTTTTTAAAGGGTTTAAGGCGTATTTTTTCGTATTTTTTGGTTCATCAGAAGCAGACTTTTACGCAGATTCTGAATATGCAATCAGTTTTTTTCTAAATTAAAACTGTCTGCATGATAGTTTAAGAAAAAACGCGCAAAAAAAGTTTCGGTATATTTTCTCTGCGGCGGTCTTCCGGTCTTCCGGCGGTCTTGGGAAATAAGACATTTTGCGTTTCGTTTCCCGAGGGGTTTTTAATTCATAACTTTTTTAATTTTGGTCCCACGGTCTCGAAAATGCCCGAAATGACTTTCCCGGAATTTTTCGAACCGAAAGACACCTCTCGTGACTTCCAACTCGCCCGCGTTGCGAACTGTAATCGGCTTCAAGCAGACAGACAGACACACAGAGGCACACAGATTTTATTTGTATTGACAATATTCATGTATAATAAAATTGATATACATTGCTGAGGCTTAATATAAGTTATTTCGCACATAATATGAAGTACACAGTATTTACAGGGACACAAAAAAGATTTCAAATAGTATATTCTATTCGAAGTACGGTATATTATTGATGATGATTGGTGGATGGACGAAATGCTTTTTTAATTATGATTTGCTCTTCTAAATTTCACTAATTTTATACATATTAATATATATGCTATAGTTCATATAAAAACTATATTTCATATACAGGGTTATAAAAAAGATTTCGTAAAGGTTACTGAATATGAGTGTAATTTACTTAAAGATTTTTTTTAAATAAGTCATATATTTCTATGCTGAACTGCATTCAGTTTACTAAGAAATGCTTGTAAAATATAGATAAAATGATATACAGAGTCACACACAAAATTTTATACATGGTCATCTATGGATGATAATTTCTGTAAATGTGATTTCAGTAGTCTTCAGAGTGTTTCAGTTTGAACTAATTTTTAGTTAAATACTGGGGTTCAAGGTAAACTACAGGATACACAAAAGTAAACAAGTGTGTTTCCATCTATTAGTATAAAATGCTGAAAGAGAAATTTCAAACTGTTATGCCTTTTCTTGCTAAACTAAATTTCCCCATTATACAGTATATATCAACCGACAGATAAAACATAGGAATCTTCAAAATTATTAGAATACATATTTGGCTATAGACAGTAACACTCCATTACCCTAAATAGACGAGATTTTTAAAGACTTCAGAGTGTTGGAAAGTGTTTCATAATCTACGCTTAACGCATGATTTTCTTACATAATAACAATTAAAATGCATTTATTAATGTTTAAAAAAGCAAATGGCCCTTTATGTCGTTGGTCGGGCTTCTTCTGTAGACGGTAACGAATACAACTGTACTTATACCCTTTGGCCTCCACGTGTTTCACAGTTTTCGGAAAGAGGTTTAGTAACTGACCCCTAAAACTCAGTATATAATTAAAAAATCACTCATTGCTTCTTACGTACAAATAAATGGACTTATTTCCAGATAGTCTGTGCACTTAACTCATTTTTTTTCAATTTTGTCACTTATACCCCTTGGCTTCTGGGCTCCTCATATAACATTTAAAATCTGAATGTTTGAAAGAATATTGTTAGAAAATATGTGTTATTTAATGAAACATCAATTGTTTTAATCAAACCTAAACACAAAGAGGTAAAAGGCTACCAGCATATGGTAAGCGTAATTTTTTACTTTTAATGATTGTCAACATAACCGAAAAGTGTGTATGACTTTGGCTTGACTGTTCTTCTGTCACTGTTATATTTCATGGAAATATGCTCGGATTGCTCTGAAGTTTTTATATGTTCTTGATATTTACTATAGCAAAAATTTTCTGAAAAAGAAGGGCGTGGCATTTATAGTCCGTATACAAGAAAAGTGAAAAATACTGTTTTATTATAATTTAGGGATTACATTGCTTTTTACAGTATTTTCAACCAGATTTTTTTTCGCCATCTCAACAGAACACATTTTTGTTTAAATAATTTAAATTAGCTAATGGCCTATTAGTTGCACTTATAGAAATCCATTGTCCTTCACTATTTTAAAAACTTTATGCACAATAACGTATCACAATTGGGGCCATTTCCAAGGGATAAATAAGGGTGTCAATGATTTTTAAATTAGATACCACTAACTGTTCTAAATGATACTTTTAGAACCAGATCACAGTTCACCAAATACGGTGTTTTGATACCCCATTAAAAAAAATTATTGAAGAAATGCTGAGATTTTACAGTCTTTATATTTAAAAAGGATTATTTGAAGCTTCTGTCGATTTGAATACTTTGAACTAAGAAAATTAGAAATGATTGACATTACAAAATAAAATGTTCTGTTAGATTCATTCTTTTTAAAACTATGCGAAAAAGAACATTTAAGGTGGCGCAATATGACCATTTTCGAAAAGCACACCCTCCCCCCTCTTCAATAACATTAAATAATGTATTTTAACACACATTATCTGCATTAAACATTTTCTAAAGTTTAAATTTTCTTTTTCTTTTAACAATCTTTTTTTTTCTGCATCATCTAAATCTTATGTATTTTTATTCCTGAAATTTATCTCTAGTTTTAAACTATTATTTTTTCCATTCTAGAACATTAAATAATACTAAAATGAATAAAATTAAACAAAGTACCTAATATTTCAAATGTTTTTCTACTCGTTGTAAATGGCCTTTCACACAGCGCTGTAAAGATATTGTATTTTTAGAAGCATCGTAATAATATTTATGATTTAAAACATTTTTTACAGTTGGGATGGTACAAAATATGCTTAGTTTAAAGTTTCTGCCTTTTTTTATTTTATAATTTAAGTTCGCTCTTATGAGAAAAATACATTCTGTTTTGGAAAAATAGGGCAAAGATTCTTCTTTAAAATATTAAACCAAAGTTTCTTTCATTTTTTTAATATTCATTTCTTTAGAAGCATAATAAACTTTCTTTTTTAAACAAAAACTTTGAAGAATCTGGCTGTAAAAAATAAATGTGCAAATTTGTTAATTTTACATAAGTTTATTTGTAAATTTAAAATTTTGTCTTAAAAAATACACAATTTTCGTTAAAAATGTACCTGTACATTTATGCGTGTTTATCTGCTTAGTGAAAGTCTTAAATTCGCTATCCCTTGTGTAAATGTGAAAATAACTATGAATCTACCAGAATTGACATGCCATTGTAAATTTAAATACTTTGCATATTATACAAAATTTTCCTTATTACGCTGAAATACACGTATATACAAGAACAGAATATTGTGCAGAAATATATGTCAGACTATTACATAGGTATATGCATAAAAAAATTATTACATATAAATACGCGTAAGAATATTACATAGAAATATGTGGTTTCATGGACACCCAATAAAAAACAGTACTTGAAAAAAAACTCTGATAAAATCCGCAAATATCCGTATGAAGACAAATCCGATAAAAGCCGTAAATAACACTGGCTTTCAGATTACAAGTGTAATTTCTGTATTTTAATGAAATTTTATTTTAGTGTAGTTATTAATTTTATACAGGTTCTATGCATAAATAGCGCCTACACGTTTTAAAAATTAATTCTAAGACACCTCCAACAGAAATATAACATGCAGGATGTTCAATTTCCGTAAATGTAAACCTTTTTTTCTAGTTTTCTTTACTGACAGCTTTATGGATAATATGATCCATAAACTGTATAGCATTCTTTTGTCAGGAATTACCTTTAAAAATTGTGACATCAAACATTTCGCTACTGCTAACCACTGCTGGGCTAACAATCCCAATTTGAAATTCCCCGAAGGCGCAATAATACAGAAATACTGATCAATTTCTAAATTTTTAGAAAAGTTATTATATATGGAAAAATTCAAAAAAATTAGTTAACAATTTGTACAAAACACTCAGATTTTCAAAGATATTTCTCGAATTTCTTTAATTAGTTCTCTCCCTTTCGCTCCATTTTCTATTCTTTGTCTAAACTTATTCACAGAAACTGGACAATTCGTATTGTTCTCCTCCTGTGCACAAGAAATCGACTCCGTGGCTGTTTTTCAACGCTGATCACTTTTCAACACTGTGATTTACGTCTTTCTGCTCACACCCGTACTTTTAACCAACATTTTAAAATTTAAATTTACCTTTATTTTAAATGTTTGTACGGATGATGAAGCCTCGGAAGCTTTGAAACAACTGTATGTGGTTTCTACATACATTTGTAATAGATACGATTTTTTATTCTACAGTAATATGTGATTCATTTTTTTCTATCTCATTGATTATTTAAGAAAAATATTCTTTTTTTTAATTTGCATTAAATAGTATCACTTCCAGCCATCTCTCCCTCATAAATCCCACTTAAAATATTTTTTTCGAAAAAAATACTATTATTTTTCTGCTCGATAACTAATATTTTTTCTGAGACATTATCTACACCAAATATTATCCAACTTATGTATTCTTCCCTTTAATAATTTATTCTTTTAACATTTTCTACATCGTATATCTTTTTATTCCAGGAATTTTTCTCTAGTTTTAAAGCATTGCTTTTATTTCTGCAGTAATAAATAATTCTAAAATGCAAAAAAATAAGCAAAGTGTTTAATGTTTTTTAAGCTTCTTTTTTTTTGGGGGGGGGGGATACATTTGTAAACGGGAAAGATTTCTTACACAATACTATAATGGAAAATGTAATGGTTTTATAACGATATTTATGAGTTTAAAACTATTTTTTGAACTTGCAAATTAAAAACTATATAATGATTTTCTACTCTAGTATTTTTCATTTATTATTGAATCAGGTTATCAAAACAAACTGTAAGTCAGATATTTAAGATTTTTACAAAGTCCATCAAAACCATGCTGCACATAAATGGAAGAAACTGTTCGAACTTTACTGTTCTCGTAATATTTTCCAAATTTTTAACCATGTTTCTGGATTATCACATATTTATTTCTCTACTTTTTCACACTCAGTCATGTTGTTTCATGGGTTTGTTACCGGTTGCAGTACAACAATTTAGTGTCGTTAGATTTTAATTATTAATTAATGTATTAACGAATTTGACCATTAAACATTCCATAGGTAATGAACCGCCACATATTTTCTATAACAAGTTCAATTATAAACGAATTGAATCAACAAAGGTTTTTATTATTCGAACATAAACCCATAAACATGCCAAATGGCTGTGAAAGTACAACAGCGAAACATTTTAAAGGCTAAATAAAAGACAGTAAATTATAAATAAATTTAATAGCATAATATTTAAAACAAATGTTTTATTTGTTAATAGTTTATTAATTACGATTAAACATTTAAAAATAATACTAAAAACATAATTTGAACAAGGTTTCATTTTTTCTTGCCGGCTGCCCTATAATAAAAAATTAAATTGAAGGAAATTGCATTATTTATAATAAATTCGTGTGCATTTACCAACTGAAAAAGAAAGTAAATTTTTACTATCAAGGTAAGCCCCGTTATGTGTGTCGATACTGAGTGCCCTAATTAACATAATGTGATGGAAATCTTCAGAGTAAAAAAACATGAATTGCAGTCAAATTATTAGACTTGAATTCCCATACAATAAACAGCCACATTCTGATGTCCTGAAATTATAAAAAATTGGTGCATAATAGGTTTGTTACAGCTGAAAATGAACCATTTTAATGTTAATAGATATTAATTATAAATTATTATATTAAAGAATTTTTCCATTATCGCTCCCTGAACAAAGAAGTGATGCATATATATATATACATATAATACAACATTTTTATGTCTTCAGATCTTAATTATAAATTATTATATTAAAGAATTTGTTCATTAATTCACCGACAACAAAGAAGTGAAAAGAATCAACAGAAACAAAGAAGTTAATCAAATATATACATTATATAATATATATTAATACACTGTTAAAAATTTTACACTTTTGGGGCACCGTCACTCAGCCACTTTTATACAATATCTCTATTTTGACCAATAAGACTGCTCCATAATACACAGAATTTTTTTCTATAAAAGCGGTGGAGTGACGATGCAACAAAAGTTTAAATTTTGTAACAGTGTATTAATATATAGCGTATATATATACAGGGTGTCCAGTAAATGACTTACCCATTTTGAATGTAAATAACTAAAAAACGGTTTGAGATAAAAATATGCGGTTTGCTGCATTGTTATCAGAAAATCAGTAAATTTTTACATATGCACTTTGTTAAAATAGTTTGAATTTCGGCCAACAGATGGCGATCGCGGCGGCAACAGGCTGTCGAAATTCAGAAATTACTGTAGTTTTCATAAGCAACAGTTTTCGGCTCATTTCGCAAAGTCGAATCTCCGTCTACATGTTGAATCAACTCTTCACTCACCTACAGAAATAGATTTTGTTGGATAGAAAGAGATTTAAAATAATATTTATGATTGAATAATGTCTATTATACTTAATAAAAAACAACAAAACGTAATTTTAAACAAGCATTGACTTTCACACATTTATCATAAGTAACTTGTATTCAAAAAATGTTTTTGTAACCGGTTTCTCTTTTTACGTACAATAAATTGAAAACATGGCATAAACATGTTTCTTGTATGATAAAAATCCTAATATTTAATCTAAACATTTCTTTCATAAATAGTATGAAATTGTATTTAAAAAAATTAGAGATGTCAAAAATTTTTAAAGGATGGACCAAGCAAACTCTTCTTGCTTATACGTCGTGTAGTGAAATTAGAAGCTAAAACAGTGGTGCGCCAATAGTGGTGGCAAGTTTCCTATCTGAAATAAAAGCGGGGCAGTGACTTATAAATATGCATATAAACATATATTAAACCTTAGAATAAAGGTTCATCTATATTTCGTCTATAACACAAATCCTGTGTTAAACATAAAAAGTTATAGATCACGACGGTAAAAGTAGCATACTAAACTACCTTCTAAGATGGAAACCTGCCTAAAACGACATATTTTTCATTTTTGCGCAAACGGTATTCATCTTTACGTTATATTCGTATTTTGACATTTAACATATCTGAAAGTTTTATTACGAAAGCGACGACAGATTTTAAGATGCTATTTACACACAACCCTTCCATCTTCTTCCCCTGACTGCAAACGCATCTACCTGAAATGGAAGGATGCTTAAAAAGAAAAAAAACGACTTACCTATTTTTATAACCTGCGAGTCAGCCCTTTCCAAATTTCATTACAGAAAACATAATAGATCCTGAATCATCATAGAATCATTATAGTTCTACATATTTTAGTTCAATTTTATAAATATAAATATTACCAAATTAATCGAACATTAGTGTTTTTCATATTTAACTTTTAAAAAGTTCTTAGAATCATTTTTTCAAAATAATGTTCTTTATTTCAAATCACATGCAACAGGAATTTTCAGAATTTTCCTTACATTTTTTTCCCCAGGAAGAATAGTTAAGGAAAAGGGTCGATTGAAAATATATTTCAGGATCTATGATGCTCTTTGTAATAAAATTTTGAAAAGGGGTAACTCGCAGGAAAAAAAAGGTACGATACGTTTTTTTCTTTTTAAACATCCTTCCGTTTCAGCGTAGATGTGTTTTCGCTTGGGGGAGGGGCAAGGGAGAGATGTGTATAAAAGTCATCTTAACATATCTTGTGGCTTTGGTAAAATAATTTTTAGATGTGTTAAATGTCAAAATATGAATACAATGTAGGGATGATTTCGGTTTTCGTAAAAATGAACAATGTTTCTTTTTAGGCAGGTTTCCGTCTTAGCAGTCTGTTATGTATATTACTACAGCCCTCAAAATCAATATATTTTACATTTAATACAGTATTTGCTATAAACGGATTCCTTCATTCTCAGGTTTATTATATTTTATGTGCAGACTTATAAGTCAGTGCCCCCTTCTTTTTAGACAGGGAACGTGCCGACACTATTTCTGAATCGCTGTTTTAACCACTTAACTGATTTCACTGCACGACGTAGGCAAGAAGAGTTTGATTGATCCATCACTTAAAGCTTTTTCACACCACTAATTTTTTTAAACACAATTTCATACTATTTAATGGAAGAAATGTTTAGATGTTAGCGGGGCTTCTCACATATTTTTAATTTATAGTATGTAAACAGAGATTCAGTTAGCCAAACACAGTTACAAAAACATTTTTTAAATATAATTTATTTAGGTAAATGTGTGAAAGTCAATGCTTAAAAAAAGGAAGTTTTCTTGGTTTTATTAAGCTTAATAGACATTATTCAATCATAATTATTATTATAAATCACTTTCAAACCAACAAACTCTACTTCTGCAAGTGAATGGAGAGTCCTTCCAATATGTCGACTGAGATTCGAATCTACGAAATGGGCGAAAAAACTCATGCGTATGAAAATAGAGTAATGTCTGAGTTTCGACAGCCCGATGCCTCCGCCAGAGCCATTTATTGGCCGAAATTCGAACTATTTTAAAAGAGTGTATATCTAAAAATTTACTGATTTTCTGATAACAATGCAGCAAGCCGCATATTTTTATCGCAAGCAGTTTTCTTTTGTTATTTACATTCAAAATGGGTTAGTCATTTACTGGACACCCTGTATACATATATTATTACACTAGTCAGTTCGCCAGATATCAATCAAATTTAATTTATAAATTTCCTCAATATTATATAAAACTTTTGTATTTACAAGTTTTTGATAAGAACAGCTCTTATCGAAAAAAATAGGAAAGCAAAAAGAAAGTGGGTGGAAGAAGAAAAAAATCCATAATTTATTATATTCATAAGATATGAAATCCGATTCAATTTATTACACACTTCTCAATAATATCTACAACTTTTATACTAAGAAGTTTTTGATAGGACAAATACTTATCCCAAAAGCTATTCAAAATTAGGAGTTGAAGTGTCGTATTAAGGGTGACCTCAAATCCAAACTTCCTATATTCTGACACATTTTTAAATTTATTTTGCTCTCAAACACATCTAATTGGCAGGTTCTCTTCTTTAAGAACTATATAAAAACAAAGATTCAACAAACAAAGAACAAACAAACATTCAAGAAACAAAGATCTATTCTTTAAGAACTATATCGAAACATTAGCCGATACATCAAAATGTATCGGCTAATGTTTTGATAAAGAAAGAATATATTTTAAAAAATGCTGATAAAATGGGCTTTTGAACAGAATTTCATGAAGCGATCGTGATTGATAAATTGAGGAACTATTCGAAGAACAAATTCATTATTTTCTGACTCATTTTTAAATCCAAATTTTCTCTTAAACGTATCCAATTCACAGGTTCTCTTATATATGAACCGTATAATATGCCGTATTGGTCAGTTTTTTGAGAAGAGCTGCACATATTTCAAAATATTCTGTAGAAGTGGACATTTTGAATAAAATTTCCCGAAATGATCGTGATTGAAGAAGTATTATATTAACAAATTGCTTGATTTATAACTGCTTTTTAAATTCGATTTTGCTCTCAAACGCGTTCAATTTGCAGTTTCTCTTATTCAGGAACTATATAATGTGCCGTATTGGTAGATTTTTTCATAAAGTCTGAATATATTTCAAAAAATCTTGTCAACGTGGGCATTTGAGCTGAATTTCGCTTAAGATGATTTGGATAAAATCAGCGCTCACAAAAAAAGAAATTAAACTTTTTTCAAGAACAGCCAAATAAAATTGTCAAACTAAGTTTATCTCTCATCATATTTTACTTTTTGTTACTGACATGAGCACCTAACTTCGATATTTACCTCCGCCTGTAGGCCAAGCCGGCAAGGATTTTTTTTAATTTTAAGAGTCTTCAAACTTCTTAATACAGTATGTGTACTCGAATATTTTACCAGGACATAAGAAAAAAATCACTTCAACAATTTTATAAAAATGTAACTAAAAACATGTAGTTCGCATTATAAAACTCAAATTCTCCAATTTGAAAAACACTGTCAAAGTTATCCCGTGGATTCCTTTGTCATTTTATTAAGAAATATTTGGCGTAACATCTTATCACGCTGTTGATGTTCTTAGTAGAAGAATCTTATAAAAACAGTTCATTGGAGAACTTTAGCACTTGAAAACTATCTTCAAAAAACGGAAGCGACCAAACTCAAATCTTCTGTAGCATCAAAGAACAGATGCGACTATACCCACTAAATTAATATGTTACCGCAATATTTATACAAATTAGACGACAACATACAACCAAATATAAACTCATTTTTTAAGTTAATCGTGAAATTCTGATTCTGGGAAATTCAGACAAATTTTGCCGAATTTAAAGGAAGATATTATTCATACACAAATAATAGGATTCAGGACACCATAATCACCCTACATAATTGAAAATTCGTAAAGCTAAAGACTACTTTCATAACACAGGAGCTATGTAGTGGATAGCTACAAATTACATTTGTATAAATATACTATATAAGCTATTTTCTTGGAAGTTTAAAATACATACATTTTTTATTGGCAATTCTGTTATTGTAAACTTAGAGATCTGAAAGAAATTTTGAAATAATTTATATTAATAAATGAATTTGTTAATTAAAAACATCAGTAAAAGCTAGTTTAAAATCACCAATACAAAATTTATATTTTGACAGTTCCAATAATTCGGAGGGCAGTTTTCAATACATTTCTATTTTTTCATTTGTATAATAGTTCCACGCATGTTTTGTAAAATAGATAAGTCTATGTCGATTATAAAACAAAATTTCCTTTAATTTATTTGAATAATAATTGTAGACTCGAAAAAAAATCGTATCTCATTACATTTTCAGTTTTCTGAAATTACATGAAAAAAAGTTAAAACCGAATTTAACGTGAAATAACTTTACGTCCTTATTTGAGAAATGGGCTGTAATTTAATCTAAGACTTTCAATATAAATTTAAATTAAGGCAATTTCGCTACTATCCAAATGAACATTAAAAAAATGAAAGAGGATGGTCATTTGTCAAATATTCTAATTACAAATAGTCATAAAGATTTAGAACCATATACTTTTTACTTTTTGATGTAAAGTTTTCAGCGTTTTTCTAAAAATCTATTAAAGATATTAGTCATCAGAAGAGGCATATAAAAGAAATTTTCGAAACATTTTGACATATATATTCCCGGAATAATTTGGACAATTTATTAACTTAAATAAGTGATTGTATATCTGAAATTAGATTCTAAATGAGGTGCTAATTTTTCTCTACATTTTGTATTATTCTTGTTTCCAAATTTAATCAGAAAAGAATCTAGGAGTAAAAGTTTATGCAGAGTGTTCACGAAAGAACTCTGGGGTTTTGAAGTATTTTTTTTAATTCAGTCATAAAATTTAGGTTAATTTGATAGACATTTTCATACAGGTACATTTTTCATGATTTTTATCATTTAGATAAATTCAGTGTGTACTCCATTCATGGCACGGCACACATCCAAACTCCTCCCATGTCGTCACAGACATTTCTGGAAAGATGGTTACCACAAAAATGACTCTCTTTGTCTGAGATGATTTATATCTTGAATTTTCTGAGTTTAAACAAGATTATTGCATTCCCCCAGAAAGAAAAGTCTGATGTTAAAAATAAAAGTCTAAAATCTTATTCACTTCCCGTTACTTTAAACGCAAGTAACCATTGACGAACGGTTTCGTCCGTAGGCGCAATACCACCATATTCACGCCGAAAATTCTTCTGTAAAGCGATAATAGACAGATCCAGTTTATGTAAGCCAGACACTGAGATGTTTGTTGCGTCGTCGCAATCGCGCAGCATTAACGGAATGGAATGACGGAATGAGCATTTGCTACGTTATTTCAAGGTCAATGAGGCGCAGCGTTACCTAGTAGTGAAAAACAAAGCTGAAATTATTGTAGATAAAATTTTATGAGGTACTGATTCTTTCAAACTAATCTAACCTGACCTAACTCATACCGTTAACTCAAAATGATTTTTTAAAACCCAGGCACTTTTTATAGACACTTTCTATTATGATTTACAAAATAGTGTAATATACTTCAGTGTTACTAGGCGCGGTCAAATGAAAAGGTACGAAACGCCCTAGCTACAAAACTTGTTGATGTTTGAATATGCTGCTTTGGAATAAAGTAGTGAGACATCGAGAGATGCGATTGGAATATCCAGCGTAGTTGTGAACATGCGTAGGCGCTTGTACATGAAGGGGGAGAGAAGCAGACACCAAGTGTGTTCCGTCCAATTGAGGCGGCAGTGCCTATGAGGCCATCATGGCTTTCCCATTGCAAAATCAGATGATTAAAGGTCAGCGAGTTGTTATCAGATTTCCCACTGCGTCAGACTTTGATCAGACACCTTGCTACTCTTTAATCATCGGATTTTGCAATAGGAAAGCCATGATGGCCTCACATGCACTGTCGCCTCAATTGGACGGAACTCACTTGGTGTCTGCTTCTCTCCCCCTTCATGCACAAGCGCCTACGCATGTTTACAACTACGCTGGATATTCCAATCGCATCTGTCGATGCTCACTACTTTATTCCAAAGCGGCATATTCAAATTTCAACCGGTTAAGTAGTTAGGTCATTTCGTACATATTAATTTAATCGCCCCTAGTATTTTTACTTTCGCCACTAATAAGAAGTTTGTAGTGAATTCTTTTAAATCATCAAATTTTATTTTATGTTGGATTTATGTATTTTAGGACATCCTGAATAAGTTTTGATTATTTTTTGAAATTATGTGTCAGCATGTCTGGCGTCTCTGATAAAAATTGTGTGACTGAGAGCTAATACTTTTAACTCGCAAATATTCTAAATTTAACTCAACTATATATTTAGTGAGATACTGGCATAAATTGATGCTGTTTAGATTTTGTGTATATTGCCTGAAAACTGGAGCTGTATGAGATGTTTTCTACAATTACAAGATACAAATTCTCTAAAGTTACTGAACTTTTTTCAGGAAACAGGAATTTCTAGACATAACAGAATCTGTTACATCAATTTTTGCGGTTATCTTTTCATAAAAATGTCTAGGAATCCCAATTTCCTTAAAAAAAGTTTAGTACCGTCACAGTTGTTTTCGGTGTAATTTTTTTCTTTTTGGCATATCGTGTGTATATATATATATAATGAGAGAGAGAGAAAAAAAAAGAGAAGCTGATTGATTGATAGATAGATAGATAAATTTTGAAGTGGGAGTCAAGCTTTGGATTCTAGAGGTCATGATTGGCCTAGATCTGCAAAATCTTTACAGAAATTCCAACACAGGAAAGAATGTAATAGATAGTATTTTTAATAAAATCTATCTAGAATAAAATAATGAGTTGATAGCAAAAAATAACTTATACCTTCCGATCATGTCTCTTTGTACAACTCAATCAATTAACCGGTTGTAAAAATACGCGCGAAAGAATGTAAAAGTTATTTATAACCAGATCAAACCGCCTCTTGACACAAGATACATATTTGACGATTTAAATGACATACGACTTTTTATTTAGCATCTTGTCATATGTGGCAGACATGATAATGTTATGAAATCCAGAAAAGCCTATTTACATTCTTCGTCACATTCATTTGTTATTGAAATCCTTCTTATAAATATTTAAATAGGACATTTATCAATAGCGTAATTGTATCCTTCTTAAAGATACATAAAAATCTGAAGTGCAACGAAACAGTGTATAGATAAATTTGATATTTAATTAAATCGCACATTTGTGACAGGCTCACGTTTGTTTTCTATGTCTAATAGCAATGGAAACATGGACCTGTCAAAAATGTCTTTATTTATATTTTTACAAGTTAATGAACTGGATTTTAACACTTATTCGAGGTGTCATATTACATCAACGATGATCATTCAGAAAAATCTATAAGGCAATACGATTCTATCTCTTTGCAAGTAAAAATTGTTTAAATTTGATATATCTCGGATATTGCAAACCAATTATATATTTTGTTTATATACCTTTATATAGCGCAATCCATTTCTTGCCGATAAATATATGCGTGATAAAATAAATTATAGTTTTTTGCCAAATCATACGAACTCTTTAGTCATATGCAGGGTGTTTCAAAACCATCTGTCAGAAACGTAATGACCGATAGAATGAAACTAAATAAGCAAATTTAATGGGAATATAGGTACAGAAATGCAGCGTTGAGCCAGTAGAGGGTGCTATTGAGCTCGACAGATAAAAGCGCTTTCTTGAATCATCATTCCACGGATTTAGAGCAAAATGTTTACACCGATGTGAAGTCTGATGGCATGAATTTCATGTATAGAGCTAAATAAATAAATGGCTCACACCCAACGGACGTCCAACAGTTCTGGCGCTTTTCGAAGGCTTGTCTTCTACTGCAAGGTTGTCTATCGCAGCGCCTTCAAAGGGATTCGGCCCTTTTCAAAGATTTCTGTAATTAGACTTTTTAAAAGCAAAATATCACCCTAGAATTCTTTCTTTAAAATCATTAATATTTGCATCAGATATAGTTTTAAAAGTCGTGAAAGCTCATTAAAAACCAGAAACATATTTAGAATAACTTTTTTTAATACTTAAGAAATAACAGAAAAATAAGTGTTTTTCACCTTCCCCCACCCTTTTGAAGACATGTGTGCTGGAACGTTAAGCTTTTTTTTCTTTTTGCTCTTGTCACATTGACCCACTCGCTGTTTTATGATAAGGATAAAGATTTTATTTTTTCCTTCTTGACGTCTGAAGTTTTAAAGGAGTTTTTTTTTGTATTTGTTTATTTTTTTAAAGCAGATTGATTTCGATTTATGAAAACACTTCCAGTCTATCTCTCTGGAGCCACCTATATGGATTGGTCCCTATCACGATAGTCTTTGTTTTGTTATTTTTTATAAAACTAAGTTCACGCCTTCAAAATAAATCAAAGCATATTTTTTACATTATAAAAGAAACATAACAATATCTTTGATTTACATGTTTATTTATTTTTCGTTATTGCTATTAGTAAAGACGCGATTATACACTATATTGCCATTGATTATGGGACACTTGCGATTTTAGACATTTTACTAAATATCTAGAAAAATACATGAGGAATTATATCGAAACTCTTAGTGTATAAATATAATAGTATACGTCATACATCTCCGTGAAGATTTTTTACCGAAACTCCATAGGGGACCGTCAACAAATTAAAAAAAATGAATATCTTTTGAATAACCCTGTCAAAACTTATGTAGCAAAAGCGCTCAAACTCTAGATTATGATTGAATGCCTTATTGTAATACACTGTGTTAATTTTTATGCAAATAGCATGCATACTCGCAGAGTAATTAAGGTTTTTATGAAAATGGTCCCAAATTTTTCCAAGTTTTTTCCTTATAATTTTCAGAGTTCTTAATATAAAATAATATTTTTTTTAGAAAATATGACAAACAACATTGCACACAGTACCCTGTAATCAGAATTAAAAAATAATGAAAATTGTATACAAAATGAGTTGGTTTACTAAATAATTTTTTACTGCGCATGCGTCAACGATATCAAAATTTCATTTGCATATTATGTTAGCTAAATGTATAGAGCAACTTTTGTGAAAGTCACAAAATCATAACTTGAAATTCTGAAAATAATCGTCAATTGAATAAGTTGAAAATCCATTATTCTCAAAATGAAGCAAAAACAAGAGGGGTTGTATCCATATATTCATTGATTAGTGTCAATATAGAATACACAATACGGGATGTTACGACTACTTTTGGATAAAATCTCTGATTTTTTTGCTTCATTTTGGAAACAACGGATTTTGTCCTTTTTCTATAGACGATTACTTTCAGAATTTTCGAGCTATAATTTTGAGACTTTCACAAAAGTTGCTCTATACATTTAGCTAACATAATATGCAAATGAAATTTTGATATCTTTGACGCATGCGCAGTAAAAAATTATTTAGTAAACCTAGTCATTTTTCACACAATTTTTATTATTTTTTAATTCTGACTACAGGGTACTGTGTGCAATGTTGTTTGTCATATTTTCTGAAAAAAATATTTTTTATATTAAGAACTCTGAAAATTATAAGGGAAAAACTTAGAAAAATTTGGGGCCATTTTTATAAAAACCTTAATTACTCTGCGAGTATGCATGCTATTTGCATAAAAATGAACACAGTGTATTACAATAAAACATTCAATCATAATCTAGAGTTTGAGCGCTTTTACTACATTAGTTTTGACAGGGTTATTCAAAAGATATTCATTATTTTTTAATTTGTTGACGGTCCCCTATGGAGTTTCGGTAAAAAATCTTCACGGAGATGTATGACGTATACTAATATATTTATACACTAAGAGATTCGAGATGATTCCTCATGTATTTTTCTAGATATTTAGTAAAATGTCTAAAATCGCAAGTGTCCCATAATCAATGGCAATATAGTGTAGTTTCTTCACCTTATCCGGCATACACTTTTTATATACACGTTTCATATAAAAATGTATAATTTTGAAGTAACACATATAGCTCTAGAGCTGAAGAGGTCTTTTGTATAGCGCCGTGATATTCATTTACATTCTGTTTAGATGTTTGCGTATACTAATACTGTGCGATAATATTACCACATGTTTTCAATCATGTGAATGATGGCTTCCCTCAGATGAGATGCGTCCCTGCTTACAAGGAAGGTCTCCGTACTGGGCCTACTCAGATTATTTTGAAAAAAAAAATACTAATTAAAGTATTTATGTATTTGATAAAGCATACGTCAAATTTAGCGGTGGAATTTCAGTAAAAAGACAGTAAAAAATAAAACTCTTTCAAATATTTGGCATGAAAAAAACGAAAGCGTCACGCGAATTGGAGAGCAGCTCTTTTCCTCGCTAAACGATTTTAGTCCAACTGAAAATTGTCTGCTAATAGATTATTTGAACGCGTGTGTAAATTAAAACAATGAGAAATTTAAATGCATATATTTTCGTTTTGTAATACATATTTATGTTGCTTGTTGCTGAAGTTATTTAACTTTATCACAGTAAAAATAATTCCTTATATAAAAAGTATTTTGATACTGAAAAATATGTTTTCATATATTTAAGAATATTCCAAAATAAAAACCAGATGAAGACTGCTGAAGTAATATATTTCAATACCGGAGAAGTTTTTTTTTCCGTAGCAACAAAATTGAATCGACTGTGTTCAATTGGATTCTGATACTGAAACAATTTTTATTAATTTAATTTTTTTAATTCATAAAATTTCTTTGTAAACTTTTATTATAAATATATATACATGACAAAATTACAGTTAAAATTAACTAAAACTGACCAAATTAAGTTGTTTAAGATTTTTTAAAACAAGTTCTTCAGAAAACATTTTTACGTTAAAAAATTCTTGACATAAAAGAGTGCTTTTTGAAATTTTAATTTCGTCGCCAACCAGTGATAAATCGCCAAGAATACGAAATGTTCATTATTTTTTACGAACGTTCAATCGGGATTCCTTCCAAAAAAATTTTTACATACATATATATCCTCATAAGAAGAACATTCTGTAACTTTTTTAGATTTTTCGGAGTATACCCGTATAGAGACCTTCCTTGTTAGTCAAAGGTTACACAACACAGGCCTATTTTACTGTGAGCAAAGATTTTTTCTTCTCGGTAGAAAAACGAACGCTTTCTCCCCCTGAAAGCGTATAACAATTCACTTGCGCACAACTCTCCATGAGGACGTTCATATGCTCGGGGATCCAGCAGAATCATACACGGTAATCATTCCATGTAAATCCTTTTAACAACAAACATATAATCTGAGTAAATTATCATGTTATTCCTAAAATTTTCTAATTTTCAAATTATAAATTCCTACCAAAGAAATTGGCAATTTACAAAACTAAAATGAGTATTAAACATGAAAATTTTGACTGGAGTAATGAATTTTCAGAAAGAGATATACCACTTTCGCATAGTTTAACACCAAACATATGACTAAAGTAAATTGTCACGTTATTCCTAAAATTTTCAAATTTGTAAATTTTAAATTTCTGTCAAAGCAATTGGATATCTACATAATTAAAATGTTGTTAAAAATAAAAGTTTTGCCTGAAGCACTGACGTTTCAGTAACAGATAAACTAACATTACATATTTAAATAACAAACATATGGCAGAAGTAAATTGTCATATTATTCACAAAATTTTCAAACTTGTAAAATGTAAATTTCTACGAAATCAATTGGAAATGTACAGAACTGAAATGTGCATGAGCATAAAAGTTTTGGTTGGAGTAATGCGATATTAGTAAGAGGGTAAATATTTTTTTGGAAATTAAAAATATTAATATTTTTTGACAACTTGCCCCATTTATCTCTTTTACATGAAGTACTGGTTCAGATGATATGACATTAATAGTATCTAATACTTTTGTCTAAACGTGTTACCAATTAATAAGGTGTACGTCTAAATATACCTTTTTATAGTTCAATTAAATAAATACCTGTCAAGAATAAATATAATAAACCAACTGACTTCGCCCGCTACGATGGTCGGTTTCTGCTAATGAATCTTGCATCAAAAGAAATCGTTGAGTTCGACAATGAGTTTTAAAGAAATGTGGACCTTTAACTGAAAGTCCCTCTGCGTTACTGAAAACGATATGAAGGTCACAGCGACATTACATTTTCTAATGTGTCAGATAATATTTTGGCTGTTAAGAAAATTTGATACAGAACGAAAGAATAATATGCAAAATAAGAAAACCATGCCTGAAATATTTTGTAAACAACAATGTAAGTCTTATTAAATCAATACATAAGTATTTTATAAAAAGGCTAAACTTTCATAATATAGCTCACCTGATTACAGATCTTGCCCCATAATTCTATAAAACAATAACCGAGTATGATATTTATGTACTTTTGTTCGGAATAATATGTTACGTGTAAATCTTTCAAAGTCTATTCTGCAAAATCCTTAAAAAAGGCTAATCTTTCATAATCTGATTCACGTGATTATACATTTTACACCCGTCTTTTTATAACTATGTAACATAAAACAATATGTTTCATACAAAAACCTTCTCTAGAAAATTTTCTAACTAATAATGCAAATTTAACGAAAATTCATTATATGTAGAATCTTAAAAATGTAATCTATCAGAATAGGGTTCATCAAACAATTGAACTTTCCTCCAAAATTCTCTAAGCAGTATAGACCAATATCTTACATACTAAAATCGTCTACGAAAAATCATCTTATTAACCGTGCAAGTCCCATCAAAATCCAACCAGGAGAACTCAAGTTGTAAGTGACTGGAGAAAAAAAAACGCCCAATTGCATAATTTAAATAAATCAATAATCATACTTTCAGACTTTTTTCTTTACTTTATGCCATAGAACTAAAAAAAAACTGATAGAAAAACTAAAAAAATTTAAGCATAGTAGTTGAATTAACTTTGGAAAATGATTATTATTGCAAAATCTTCTCTTCATTATATATATATATATATGTACTAGCTGTTACCCGTGACGTCGTTCACGTAGCATTAAAAAAAAGATAAACACTTTAATTAAACAAAACGTTTCATTAAAATAATTTAAAACATATATAACTAACACATATCTTATAGGAGGCTATGCAGTAGTTTTTCTTTATAGGGGACTTAAAGAACTCAGTCAAATAAAAGGGAAATGTGTTAGATAATATGAACAATCGCGAAAATGAAATTGCAATCACTTATACTATAGAACAACTGTAACGCACCCCAATTGTACAGAAATTGTGTTGTAGTGCATTTCAGAATTCTATATCAAAGAAAAAAACTCATGTGTTAAACCTAGGTAATAAAAAATATCCAACATTTCCATAATACATAACTTCGCCGGCCCATTCTTTTCTCCAGCTATGTATATGATCTATGTGTTAGTAAATATTCTAAATACAATGTTAAAATTTTGCTTAGTTAGAAAAAGTATAACGAAGATTAAAATTCACCTTTAGCAATTTCTCATAACAGACAGAAACGTACTTGAATTCTTTTGTACAATACAGTATATTACGTGCGGATATTTATACGACCGCATATTTAGCTTAAATTATTCAAGCAAAAAAACCGATTGAAATTATTGAATTCATATTTCAGGGAATCGCTATTGCACAGGTGACCATATATCCAGTTTATTGTATTGTCCGGTACATGATTTATTTAAATTCTACAAACATCTCTTATTATACCAAATGTAGCTGAACTTCAGGATGCATTAGTTTTTCTTAAAATACATACGGTAATTGAAAAAGCTCTTCAGCAATCTTTTCTAATAGACCATATTTTGGATACAATATCTGAGATCTGGACACAGGTCTAAAATCTTTTATGCTTCTCTGTAAATGAACAACAAACGTGATGCAAATCATACTTAACTGCAAGCATATTGTAGTAAATTTCAGTATTTATCATTGTATTGATTATCTCAGTAATTTAATTTCATCACGTTTGAAATAGTGCGACAGAATTAAAATATCCTGGGAATATTTTCCCCCGCAGACTATTATATTACCGAACATTTTTCTTTGATCTTGTAAACGAATGTTAAATCTTTGCACCCCATTTTCTACAGAAATACTGTTTTAGTGCACTTCAGAAACTGATATCAATTTCAATATTATTAAAATAACCTTAATACAATAACATTATTAAAATACGCTGTAAATAGTTTTTCTTCATAGACCATGGTATATTGAAATATTTTTGAGCTCCCTATACGCACACTATAAGTACTACACTTAACATATTCGATAGTAACCATGTTCTTGTGAACCTTAAAAATGCATGTAAATTTCATTACATTTAAAATTATGTAACATTATCAAAATACACCACAAATGATTTTTTCGCCTTAGATCATAATGTAAAGTCTCCTTTTGAGTGCTCCTATGATTCAGCTATAATTGCTGCCTGGTTCATTTTCAATGCCGCACATGCTATGACAAATCTCAATAAAATATATAATTTTCGTATGAATCCCACTTTATTTACTCAAGTTGAAACACGAACAAAGAGACGGCAGACCCCAAGCACTCGGCATCCGGTGTACAGACAGGTTGAAGTCGTAAACACTTTTAGATCATGTTAGAAAGTGTCCAAAAGGGGGTAATTTTCGTCAAACAAAAAAAAATATATTATGGAAAAATTTTCAATTTATTCTGTATGAAAAATAGTGAAATGTTGAACTATTAAGAAAAATATTTGAATAAAATAAATAAAAATTAGCCTATGTTCATCTCAGACCAATTAACTATCTATATACAAAAATTCAAAGACATTAATCCATCCGTTTTGAAGCCAAGTTCATTCCAATTTTTCGGACACACTTTCACATTTATAATATATATATAAGGATATATATATATATATGTATATATATATATATATATTTAAACAGAAATTAACTTATTCAGCCCTGATGTCGTCTCTAGGAGACCCTAAAAGTCAACACCCTTTAAATTAATTTAAATACTTTTTGAAAAGTTAAAATTGCTCCTGAACATTTTAAATAAACGCATGCATATCATGAGTATTGATATATTGGACTGATATAGCTCAGGAGATGTTTTAGAGTAACTTTAAACTCATTTTTGTAGTCCCTCATAAAAATTGCCTCAGGACTGAGAGGTTAAAACTTTATAATCAAAGTTATTTTTTTTGTACCATTTAAAGATCCAAGCTTACGAAATATTAACAAAATAAAAATACAAAAAACTTCAGTGATCATTTATTAATAGGAATATCATTAATTTTAGGAAAACATAGTAAATTAGCTTAAAGCTTACAGTGAATAATGATACTGCTTAAGACAAACTTACTGGAATCATTGATAATTAATGGCGTTTATTAAAATCAACGTCTTACATGTCTAAGTGTGAAGAAAAAGTTAATTGTTTAAAAATATAGAATAGAAGCTCGATATAACGCGGTCCGATATACCACGAATTCGGATTTAACGCGGAGAAAAATATGCCCCCGAAAAAAATGAATTTTATGATAAATTTTGCTTTTAAAATTTCAATAAACACAATAAGAACTTACAGTCTACAGTTAGTGCTAAGCATCTCGACATATTTGCATAAGATTTAAATGATCTGATAGAAATTGACAACAGCGAACCAATTTCAGGAATCATAACAAATCAGGATACTGTTGTTGCTGCAACCCGTTAAAATTCCAGTGAGCATGATGATGAGGAAATTGAAAATGATTTGGTAATGAAAGATGACTTTCCACATATTAATAAAGTCATTTTTCACTTAACGCAGGTAATTTCGTAGATGAAGACGCAGGACAATTCAGATTGTGTTCATCTACTACATCTATCTAGTGTGAAATAATATGCCAAAAAGAAACGCCTCTGTCCACCAAACAACACTTATGGAGTTTTTTATAACAGTATAAGATTAAATTTGTGTCCAATGTTCAATGAATGATAACGTTAATTGTATTCCACAAAGCGGGTAAGTTTTTTTAACATTTCGTACCCTGCCTTAGACATCATTCCGATATACCGCGGTTAAGTTATAACGCAGGTGTGAAATCGCCCAATCCAAAGTTGCGGGTGTGACATTTAAACAACTTAAATTAGTCACGAGCAAAAATATTTTTGAGCATTGGTTTCAATTTGTATGAATTTCAATGTAGACCACTTACACATACATTTATCCAAATCTGAAAATTGTCCGATGTATCATTTATTTATAAAAAAAAAATTATTTCCACTTGTTGCGGGCGTGACATAAAATGGACATGCATTTTCATCTTTCAGTGCAAAAATGCAAAACTCTGTGAATTATGACAACTGAGTGAATTGATCTTTTTAAATATTATACAGTAATACTTAAATAATTATTCTATGAAAAAATTAAATTGCTTACTCAATTCTTGCTTTTGTAGAAAATATTCAAAATTTCCGTTGCGGGTGTGACGCCCTGTTGCGGGTGTGACTTGTATGGCCAATAAAATAATGACATACACAAATATATTCAAGGCAGATTTTTTTAATTAAAGAATTAATCAATATTACCATTATAATATCAGAGAGCAAAATATCAAACAGATTTCATTTCCAATCTTGAATTTATAATTTCTTGTGGTGGCAGCTTTTTTTACAAAAATGCTCTTTTTTTCCCAGGATACATCTGACTGACTGAGCCAAATATACACATTTTCTTAATTTTTTTTTTCAGATACTCTTATTGTATAATATCCCCATTTATTTGTCTTATTTGTCCATCAAAGTTTTCACGTTTATTTATTTATTTTTTTAATGTGGAGAACAAAACAACTTCTACAAAATCTCCAACTGCACTCTTATCATTGGCTATTATATTTTTGACAAAATATGGTAACAAACAAATTCTATTGCGATCACTTACTGAAGTGATTACTACATTAATTGTTCCTACGTCAATAAAAACAACATGATGTATCAATTGAATGTTGGGCTCCGATTGTGCTTGGTGCCAGCATTCATGAAGCATTTTCACAATATCTTCTGAAATTTCACATTCAGCAAAGTTCTTTTATATTTTTTAGAACTTTTTCTACACACATCGCAAAATCTGAAGCTGAATTTATAATTGCAGAGCGTTGCTAGTGTTACCATTTTCTTGGCAACTGTACCAACCCCATCGACAATTCCTTTACCATGAGTTGAAATGCAAAAGGATTGCCATCCTTTACCATGATTTTTTAAAATAGTCTCTTCTTTTCTCTCCTTGCTTTGTCTCTTTCCTTCTCTTGTTGTAGATATGCTTCATATTTAAAGGGGTTTTCCTTAATATTTTTTCAATGATATCGTGATCTTTCTGCACTCTTCATTCTCTGCAAAAGAGAAGAAATTAATGTGTAGAATAAATATAGCACTTCCAGTCCAAAAATATAAGCTTAACAAATTGTTAGTATTTATCCCTTGAAATTTGTAATCTTACATAAAGTTAATTATGTTAAATTTTGGTTAATTTCAAACTGACTATATACATTTTATGCTAATTTAATAAACATTTTAACAGTTTCTATTATTCTTACTTCTATTTTTTATTTAATTTGAATTAAAAGAGAAAAAAAATCTTCCCCTAATATTGAATACTTATTTTAAAAAAATAAAAATATATATATTAGATAAATACTATCAAATAACAAAATTTAAAAAAATGTATACATAAAAAAAAATTAACAAATTTAAAGAAAATTGCTAAAATATCGTTTCGTAATTTTCTTTTTTTAATTTCTATAAAAAGCTTACCTTTTAAATTAATTTCTTAATCATATATCACTAATAAAAATATTTTCTTGCAGTAAAGCAACAATTTTATCAATCCAAACTGAATAAATCAACTGCACACAGTGTCAAATGCTCAGATGATGCAAATTTTTATTTATTAACTGGAATTCCCTCTATTAAATCAAAGGATATAGTTAAAGCTGCCAAGTACATGTTTTCCAGCGTATTATTCTTTTACAAATTTACATATAATTTGTTCAAATATGCATTTGTAATCAATTTTAAAAGACGTTGCAGGTGTGACTTTAATTAAATGTCACACCCGCAACAGGCACATGTCACGCCCGCAACGCTCAATAATTATAATTAAAATATTAATTAATTTCTTTTGTGTCTGTAATTCAAAGTATCTTAATAAACTATTTTTGAATATAAAGTTTCATAACTTTAAATCAAAAATATTTTTCTGCAGAGATATAAATGTAACTTTTTGTTGCGGGTGTGACATAATAATTAAGAGTAATTAAATATGCTTACCTTTTGTAATAAAGATTAGTGAACACTTCTCTGCAGACAAAAACTCTCAATAATAGCTGTCAGATCATATATATCCAAGTTTGGAGATTTTCAGAATGTTTGTTCAGCTGTACGAGATCATGAAATGTAAAGATTTTTGCCGCAGTCTATTTTACAAAGTCATAGTGTCACTTTATTAATTAAAATAAGTATGTTAATGACGAAAATTTAATTCTTTTTTGATAAAATATGAAATAGTATACTCTTAACAGTTAATATGCAAAATTTCAATCATATTTAAAGAAATTTAAATTTTCATCCTCATGTCCATTTTTTCGTGGATTGGGCGAAATATGTCTGACAACAAACGCATTATATCAGTCTTCTACTGTGTATCATTTTTTCTCTCTTTTCGATGCAACATTGATTAGACTTTATAGATTGTACTTATAGAAAATTAAGGTTCATCGTTATGCATAAGTATAAATAAAGAATAGCTTCAATAAAAGTTAAAACATTTATTTAATAACAGAAGCTACCAATTAGCTTTTATATGCATACATTATTTTAAATAGATGAGAAATTATTTTCCATTCAAATTATGTACATTATTCTGGTCTGTCCGTCTATCCATATTCAGTAGCACAAAAATCTACTCAAACTCATGGTTTGAAATTTAATATGTTAATTTGATGCAGAATGTTGTCGAGTTATTTCAAATTTTCACACATCCAAGTCAAAATTTAAAAAGATATTAATAAAAGTTAAACTGATTTTTTTAAAGCGTATCATACATAATTAATAGCATAGTATAACATAAGTAATGATTCTAGGTTACCATTGCGATTATGTACTGTAGAAGATAGATATTGATTGCGTATTAATCAATTTTATATACATATACAGGGTGTTTCTAAATTCATGGTCCAAACTTTAAGGGGTGATAGTACACATCAAGACAAACAATATTTAAATAGGAAACCAAGGGTCCCAAAGTCTTCCGAAGGAGATAGGCGCCATTAAAGTTTAGGGTCCAAAAATTCAAATGATTATGAAAAACAGAAAAATTGGTCGATTCGTTTGCGGTTTTCACTAAAATTATTCTTTATGTCAGTATTGTCTTGAAAATAAATTATAAAGATACATTTCAAAAAATGACGATAGAGGGCGCTTTAGACTTTAGAGTAACGAACAACTATTTTTTACCGTTATTGTTTGCATCTCATTAAAGGTTTCGTAAGCTTAGACTTAAACTTAAATTTTGAGCTCAAAATCTGAATAGTTGGAAGCAGTTAAGTAGCACAAACTTAACTGTGTTCAGAGGGTTTTAAATTCAAATGATTATAAAAAACGGAAAAATTGGTCGATTGATTTGCGGTTTTCACTAAAACTATTCTTTATGTTGGTATTTTATTGAAAATGAATTATAAAGATAAATTTCAAAAAATGCCGATAGAGGGCGCTTTAGACTTTGGAGTAACGTACAACTAAATTTTACCATTATTTTTCGCATCTCATAAAATTTTTTTTAGAAGCTTAGACATAAACTTAAATTTCGAGATGAAAATCTGAATCGTTGGGAGTGGTTAAGTAGCGCAAACTGAACTGTGTTCAATGGGGGTGGGGAGGTTCAAATTTCAAATTATTATAAAAAACGGAAAAATTGTTCGATTCGTCTGCCGTTTTCGCTAAAACTATTCTTTATGTCAATATTTCCTTGAAAATAAATTTTGAAGATTAATTTCAAAAAATACCGATAGAGGGCGCCTTAAACTTTGGAGTAACCAACAACTATTTTTAACCGTTATTTTTTGTATCTAATTAAATGCTTGTAAAAGTTCAAACTTAAATTTTGAGCTCAAAATCTGTATCGTTTTGAGTAATTAAGTGAGGAAATTTGAAATGTGTTCGAGGGGTGGGGAGGGTAACATTTTAACTCCTGAACACTGTTCAGTTTCCGCTTCTTAACCCCTCCATCGATTTAGAATTTGAGCTCAAAATTTAAATCTAAGCATTTGCAAGCATTTAATTAGATACAAAAAATAACGATTAAAAACAGTTGTTTGTTACTCTAAAGTTTAAGGCGCCCTCTATCGGTATTTTTTGAAATTAATCTTTAAAATTTATTTTCAAGGAAATATTGACATAAAGAATAGTTTTAGCGAAAACGGCAGACGAATCGACCAATTTTTCCGTTTTTTAAAATAATTTGAAATTTGAACCTCCCCACCCCTATTGAACACAGTTCAGTTTGCTCTACTTAACCACTCCCAACGATTCAGATTTTCATCTCAAAATTTAAGTTTATGTCTAAACTTCTAAGAAAATTTTATGAGATGCGAAAAATAACGGTAAAATATAGTTTTACGTTACTCCAAAGTCTAAAGTGCTCTCTATCGGCATTTTTTTTAAATTTATCTTTATAATTCATTTTCAATAAAATACCGACATAAAGAATAGTTTTAGTGAAAACCGCAAATCAATCGTCCAATTTTTCCGTTTCTTATAATCATTTGAATTTAAAACCCTCTGAACACAGTTAAGTTTGTGCTACTTAACTGCTTCCAACTATTCAGATTTTGAGCTCAAAATTTAAGTCTAAGCTTACGAAACCTTTAATGAGATGCAAAAAATAATGGTAAAAAATAGTTGTTCGTTACTCCAAAGTCTAAAGCGCCCTCTATCGTCATTTTTTGAAATTTATCTTTATAATTTATTTTCAAGACAATACTGACATAAAGAATAGTTTTAGTGAAAACCGCAAACGAATCGACCAATTTTTCTGTTTTTCATAATCATTTGAATTTTTGGACCCTAAACTTTAATGGCGCCTATCTCCTTCGGAAGACTTTGGGACCCTTGGTTTCCTATTTAAATATTGTTTGTCTTGATGTGTACTATCACCCCTTAAAGTTTCGACCATGAATTTAGAAACACCCTGTATATAAACGGAATAAATTTATTGTCATGCCTTTTTGCATAAAAGTGCAACAGTTATTGCACAAATATCTTAATAAACTTCAATCTATTTATAATAATAGTTAGAAAAACAGCTTCTGAAAGTACCAAAATGCCAAGCATAGATATAATAAAATAACTTTGAAAATCATTCATCCTTGCATATTTAAGAAAAAGAAATCTCATTTCTTTTCGCGTTTTTTTTTTTTTTTTTTTTTTTTTTTTATAAAAGATTAAAACTTTACTAACTAATGTCTTTCTGGAAAAAAATGGTTTAAAGCTCAAACTTTACAAAACAATGGAAACAAAATCAAGAATTATACAATTCAGTAATCATTAATTTGCACCAATATCTTTCTTTTTAAGAAAATATACTAAATGAACGCTACAGCTTACAGTGAATAATTGTACTGCTTACAGCTTTCTACAAAATTACTGGAATCATTGATAATTAATTTTGTTTATTAAGTCAGAAGAAAAACTTAGATGTGGAAAAAAAAGTTATCATCTACTTTTTTTTTTCATCTGCAATGAAACACTCATTAAACTTGATGGATTGTGCTTATAGAAAATTAAAACTCACAGTATGCAAAGAAAAGACAAGATTCAGAAAATGTTAAAACATTTATTTTATTATAGGAACTACCAATTAACCTTCTTAAGAATAAGCTATTTTAAAAGAAGGGGGAAAATTTATTGCACTCAAAATATATACATTAGGTTTACTAAGAACGTGTAAGACGATTGGTTTTAGTCGCGTTCGTAATTACATAAATAAGTTGCACTAATAGTATTTGTCTGGTCCTTCCATGTGGCTGTCTGTCCATTTGTCCTCATATACAACATTACTCTTCAAAATGATTTGAAATTTAATATAAAACGTCAATGCAGAATTTTATGTAATTATTACAATATTATCAAAAACAAGCTTAAATATAAAATGATGTTAATAAAAGTTTTATTCATCCTATTAAACCCTGTGATAGGGAATTCATTTCATGATATAATATGGTAGGTAACGATTCTGGATTCTAATATTGTTTATTCTATCATACGTATAAATTCTATAATACGTAATTAATTCAGTGATAACCTATGATATGTAATGATTGTTGCCATAGTGATTATATCTTTTATAAGATGGAGTAAAATTATTTCCGTATCAGTGAATTTAATATATACTAGCAGGAGTGACCGAGCTGAGCTCGGTCAAAATTAACTTTGTGTTCAACGCGATTTTCACTTTATCAGTCTCTCTGTATTATTACTATAAAACATGTCGTTTATAATAGTATCATTTACAAAAACAATCAATAAGACAATTATGTATGTATGCACATTTTTACATTATTTTAAAATTTACAACAAAAGCACATTGATCCAAATTACTTTTTTAGCTCGACTCTGATTGGTTTAACCGTGCATTTCGAATTCTATCAAGAATGTATAAAAATTTCTTCACATTCTGAAAGACAATTTTTTTTTCCACATATAGCCAAATTTGGCGACATTCTTTCATTTGGCACTAAATACGTGTTTTGGCTTTCGTAATCTTAACAGTCGATTTTTCAACCAAATGCCGCCAATAATTTGCCAAAAATCGCCAACTTATTGGCTGCTGGCATATTCTCGTGACTCTGATCCGTATTGCCCAAAATGACCCACTAATCAAATTTGATCAAACGTGACTTAGCTCAATTGTCTTCAGGTAATCAAAAACAGTAAAATATAAAATTGAATCAAAATCGTTTAAGCTATTTCTTAGGCAAAATTAGCTTGACAGCATTCCTCAATGAAGTCGAAATGATCCACTAATATAATTTTTTTAAATATACGACTCAGCCCAATAGTCTTCTCGTGGCAAAAAAAAAAAAAAAAAAAAAAAAAAAAAGTTCCTTTACAAAATTTAGATAAAATTGATGGTGTCGTTGTTACATATAGTTAGAATGACCCTGACCCATTATGACTCAAAATGACCCACTAATCGAATTTACGCGAGCATGTGTTCTAGCCCAATGGTTTTATCTTGCCGGAAAACGATATAATACAAAGTATAGTCAAAATGGTGAGAACAATTTTCTACATGAAATTAGCATGACCCATCATGACCCACGAATAACCCTTATACACGAAATCTCTCGAACATGTGACCTAGCTCATTCGTTTTTGCGCGCCGAAAAACGGTTGGATTCAAAATTTAGATAAAATCGATTAAGCCATTTTTTAGATGTAATTAGCTTGACCTTAACCCATTATAATTCAAAATTACCCAATAATTAAATTTTCTCGAACATCTGACCCAACCCAAAGGTTTTTTTTGTGCCCGAAAACGATAGAATTCAAAATTTAGTCAATATTGCGCGAGACATTATCTAGATAAAGTTAGCATGATCCACAATGACCCGCTAATTGAATTTTGTCTAACACATGACTTTACACAATAATATTCTTGAAATCCAAAACGATAAAGTACAAACCTTTGTCAATGTCATTAGAGCCATTTTTTATATAAAATTGGTTTAACCCACAATTTCCCAAAAAGTGACGCACTAACCGAAAATTCTCGAACTTGCGACCGAGCCCAATAGTTTTCTTGTGCCAAAAAATGTTATATATAAAATTTCCTTAAAATTGATCCACCTGTTCTTTAGATATAGCTTGATCATGACCCATTATGACCCATCATGACCCACAAATTATCCTTATAATCGAAATCTCTCGAATATGCGACTTATCCCATTAGTTTTCTCGTATCTAAAAACTTTTACATACAAAATTTCGTTAAAATCTATCCTGTCGTCCTGTAAATATAAATAGCTAGACCCACCCTTTATGACCCAAAATGACCAATCGAAATTTCTCGAACATGTGACCTACACTGTTAAAAATTAGACCCATTTGCTCCAGCGTCACTCCACTGCTTTTAAAGAAAACGGTTACTTTACTGTGTTAAGGAGCATTCTCATTGGTCATAAAAGAGACATTCTATAAAAGCTCTGGAATGATGCTGCAGCAAATGGGTTAAATTTTTAACAGTGTAGCCAATAGTTTTCGCGTACCAAAAAATGTTGTATACAAAATTTCGTTAAAATCGATCCACCCGTTCTTTAGATACAGCTTTATTATGATATATTATGACCCGACCCATCATGACCCACAAATGCAACTTATAATCGAAATCTCTCGAACATGTGACCAAGCCCATTGGTTTTCTCGTGTCAAAAAACTGTTACATACAAAATTTCGTTAAAATCGATCACGCCATTCTTTAAATATAAATAGCTTGACCCAGACCCTTAATGACCCAATATGACCCATTAAAATTTTTTCTCGAACATGTAACCTAGCCCATTTTACCCCATTAGTTTTCTCATGTCTAAAAAATGTTATATACAAAATTTCGTTAAAATCGATCCAGCCGTTCTTTAAATATAAATAGTTTGACCCAGACCCTTTATAACCGATTAATCGAAATTTCTCGAACGTGTGACCTAGGCCAATGATTTTCTCGTGTCAAAAAAATGTTATATACAAAATTTCGTTAAAATCGATCCACCTGTTCGTTAGATATAGCTTTACATGACCCATTATGATCCATCATGACCCACAAATAACCCCCATAGTCGAAATCTCTCAAACATGTGATTTAGCCCATTAGTTTTCTCTTGTCAAAAAACTGTTACATACAAAATTTCGTTATAATCGATCACGCTCACGCCGTTCTTTAAATAGAAATAGCTTGACCCAGACCCTTAATGACCCAATATGACCCATTAACTTTTTTTCGAGCGTGTAACCTAGCCCAATGCTTTTCTCGTGCCCGAAAACCATAGAATGCAATTTTTAGTCAAAATTGCGTGAGAAAATCTCTAGATAAAAATAGCATGACCCACAATGACCCCAAAAATGACCCACTAAACGAATTTTCTCGAACATGTTACCTAACCCAATGGTCTTCTTGTAATCCAAAATGATAAAATATAAAATTTGGTCAAAATCGTTAGAGCCGTTTTTTAGATAAAAATGGCTTGTCCCATAATGACCCCAAAATGACCCTTTAATCGAAATTTTTCGAGCATGTGAACCAGCCCAATTGTTTTCTCGTGCCAAAAAACGATTGGATAGAAAATTTCCTTAAAATCGATCCAGCCGTTCTCTAGATATAAATAGCTTGATCCTGAACCATTATGACCCAAAATGACCCAATAATCGAATTTTCTCGAAGATGTAACCTAGCCCAATGGTCTTCTCGTGCACGAAAATGGTAAAATCCAAATTTTTGCGAAAATCGTTAGAGCCGTTTTTGAGATAAAATTTACACACACACACACAATTTTTGCTCGCATTATAGTATAAGATTATCTTAAAACACTTTGTATTTATGCATTTTTGTATAAAAGTGCAACAATTATTGCACAAAAATCTTAATATTAAAAACAATAGTTATGGTACTAATTTAAAAAACACTGCATTGTGGGTTATTTGAAGAATCTGGCTGGCCAAAACGCTATTTAATAAAATACAACGCAAGATCAAATGGTGACATACAAGTTAAAGCTCAGTCTTTGGGATATCACGTGACACATTTTTCATCTCGTTTAAGGGGGCTCAGGAGTTGAAAACTTTTCAAAAAATCGATTTTTTTATGATCTAGTTTGATTATTCAATTAATTCTTAACTCGATACAAAAACCGCATAAAAATATTAGCATTTTCAACGGAGTTATAAGCATTTATGTATCAATACTTACATAGCCGCATCCATATAATTTCAACTTTAAGTCGTGTTTTCTCAAAACTTGATTTTTGACGACTAACATCAAGATTAAAAAAACTATTTGATGGAATGGCTTAAATGTTTTTTTTTTTTGCATGCATATAACATCATAATCTAGATTACGAATTAAGGATATAAATATCACTTAATAAAAACAGTATTAAAAAATCTCTCAAAGTTGAAAATTTAAAAAAACCCTAAAAAATACAACTTTTTTTCCATTAAAAATACTCAAAATATTAAACTATCTAAAATATATTAATTCATAATCTAGATAATGATGTTATGTGCATGCAAAAAAAATTAAGCCATTCCATCAAATAGTTTTTTTTTAATCTTGGTGTTAGTCATCAAAAATCAAGTTTTAAGAAAACGCGATTTAAAGTTGAAATTATATGGATGCTGCTATGAAAGTGTTGATACATAAAAGCTTATAACTCCGTTAAAAATGCAAATATTTTTATGCGGTTTTTTACATTGAGTTAAGAATTAATTGAATAATCAAATTAGATTATAAAAAATCGATTTTTTGAAAAGTTTTCAACCCCTGAGCCCCCTTAAGCGAACGACGACCTCCTGTCATCAATTGCAATTGAAGTGTTGTATTAACCACTAATCGTTGCACCCGAGATATTCACGGGCTTCAAGTTTCACAGCTTTTATTCAGAATTGTTTGATTTCCACCAGTTTTATAAAAAAGTGTAATTGGTTTTAATATGGTATCATTTTACATGTCATTAAATAAGATGAATACTTTAAAAAAATGGTGGTAATAATGAATTTGAATTTTTAAACCGCAATTTAATGTGACCATTAAGTGGTTAAGTGCATCGGCATCAAATCGGTCTGCATGTGACTTTCTATTTTCGAATGTGAATAACTTTATTTTTGGAAGTATTAAAAATCTAATTGTTATAGATAGTGACGAAGTAGGTATGTATTATTATTATTATTTAATTTTGAATTAAGTAAAAAATAGTTTTAGTATTTGCAAAGTTAATTTTAAATAATGCATATTTTTAGATTATTTTTATCCTTTATTTCGGAAATTACAAAGATTTTAGTTAAATTTTCCAAGCATTTCTAAGCAGAGTTACTTGTTGTACCAATAAACATTTATCCTTCTTTTTGTGTTTTCGTTTAAAATAGCTATGAAGACAATAAAAATATGTTCATCCAAAATTATGATTAAGCATCCGAAATTACTATATACTGATTTTTAACCCATATTTGTGATATAAATTTTCCAATGAAAAAAAAATTATGATTCATTATGAAGTGATCACATTTGTTCATTTTTCACTCAATCTGATTGAAATGAAACTTTTATAATTTTGAAAAAAATGCTTTAAAATAATGTATTCATTCCGTTTTACCCTTTTTAAGCACTTTTCAGAAAATGGAATTAATTTATTGCTTGCTGTTAACATTTTTTTTTTTGGGGGGGGGGGGCTAAATAATAAGTTGAATCAATTTTGCAAAAAGTTAGTTTTTGTAAAAAGTTAATTTCTATAAAAGTTAGTTTTAGTAATTTTTGTAAAAAATCAGTTAAAGATTGAGAAATTATTTTTTTAAATCGGTTAAAGTAATGTTATCTATCTAAATTGCATACAGTTATTATGCATTATCTTTGATCTATTTCGTATTTGTTTTAATTTAGGATCTTTGAATGTCAAATTAATGACTAGAAAAGAATTGTTTAACATTATGCAACAGCAAAACTTAACCAAATGTAAATGATTGACTGGATTTTCTTGAAAATTACAGTTTTAATAGAGATACTTTTGATGATGATGGATTTAAAAATCTCATGTACAATTTCTTTCAATTTAAGAGCTAGTTCAAGAGCTAATGGATCACAACCCATTAAAAATTAGATAAATTTAGGAAAATTAATTAGGAATGTCTTGAAGGTACAGTAGAAATTTAAAAAAAAAGTCGACCAGGAAGACCAAGAAAAGCTTTCATTGAATCAAGTGATAAAACAAAGCGGAGAAAATCTGAATGTTTGAGGTGATCAAAAGATGGGTAAATACTTACATATGCCGCTCAGGTAAAATGAAAAACCTGAGGAAAGAGAGATGCTACCCATATGTTAAAAGAATTAACATATTCACCAAAGCGAGCAACAAAATATAAAAAAGCATATTTGAGAACTCAGTAAACAGAAAAAAAACACAAATATCCTCTTTAAATGCGTTATCATTATTTGTCGAGGATAACCTTTCAGCAACCAATACGAAATTAAACGACAATATCAAAAAAAATGTATACCTGTGTTACAGTCATCTACAACAAGCTAAAATTGATTGCTGTACAAAAAAGGAGTCTATTAAAATTACAGATACTTTCGTAGTAATGAATATTCAAGAATTACTTAATTTAACAGTGACACGTTTATTCATTTATTTGAAAGAAATTTGATTGTTTTAGAAAATTTAAATGAAGATGAAAAATGTGCATTAATTCTTATATGTAAACAAGGCTGTTTTGGAGCGCAATAAACACAGTACTAACAATCACTCCTCTTCCGATGCAAGCATATTTTAGACCTTGTTTGTTCCAATTTAATTAATTTGCAGTATAAACAATAAAACCCATTATCTTTCTCACCATGTTATTGCCGACCCGTGCGAGTAGGATTTGTAAAAGAAACAACAGAAAATATTAATGATGATATTATTTACATAAAAAATAGATTAAATTCTGTACAGCCATCAAAAATTACATAAGAGGAAAATACAGAGTGAACCAAAAGTCAGGAAGAACTTTAAAAATGAATAATTCGAAAAGGAATCAAGATAAAAAGATACGGTTTGCACCAAACGAATGCAAAAGAAACTGGATTTTGTGTAGCAACGAAAAAAAGTTCTGTGGGCGCCCAACAGATGACTCTACAGTGTTTTATTGCACCAAAAGATGATTTACAAATGAAAAAATGTTGACAACTTAAAAGTCAGCTTAATTACAGTTAATTAGTACTGCAATAAATGTTCAATGTGATGTTCATAAATCAGAAGTACACCTGTGAGACGAGGTACCACACCGTTCACAGCACTTAGTACCATTTCTTGCGCTATGGCAGACACATTTTGGCGGATGGCATCTTTCAGTGCTGCTATTAATGCTGGTTGGTTTCGGTACATTTTTGCTTCAAGAATCTTCACAGCCAAAACTAACAGAGTGTGAAATCCGTCTATGTGACTTCTTCGAAAAGAATGGACCAACTATGAAATCCGCAGTGAAGCCACATCTGACTTTTGTCTGTTGGATGGGTACCTCAAGAAATTCCAACCGAACTATTTTTTTGTTGCTACAAAAAAACGGGTTCTTATCCATCCGTTTGGTCCAAACTGTATCTTTCTATCTTGATTCGTTTTCAAATTATTCAAATTTAAAGTTAGTCCTGACTTTTGGATCACCCGGTACATTTATTGCAAAACACAAAATAATACTTACAATGATCGATGGAAAAGTATGAAATGCAGTAATAAGTACAAAATCGACAATGCGTTACTACATCTGTGAACAAAAGATTTTAATCATCTTTCTAAAAAGAACAAAGTGATGCCAGAAACATTAGTATTAGGACTATCGATTTTACATGCCACAATTCGATTGTTCGAATTGTGGCATTTATTGCATTTAGAGTACAAATTACCCATAAAAGTGAAGATTTAATACAGATGATGAAAATACTATCCTATGAAACAAAATTTAGTATTCAAAAAATTTTCGAAAGAAAACTAGGTTGTAGATATTCCTAAGCCTTAATATGGTAATATAAATGATAGAAATACTAGAAGAATATTCTTTACTGATCTCTCTTTACCAGCAGAAATTACTGGCATTGATGAAATTTTAATATATCAATTTAAAGTAATTATTGAAACATATGCAATGGCCATAAAATTTACCTTGATAAATTTAAAGAACATAAAAAAACAGCTGAACCTACATCCAGTTATATAAATGGTATCCGATGTCGCCCACAATGCATGAAATATTAATCCATGGCCCCCCTTGTGATAGAGGCTATATTTCTAAATGGCCAACTGTCTGAAAAAGCAGCCGAAGTACGGAGTAAACAATTTAGATCATTTTGCGGAAATCTATCGCGTAAATTTTCAACAGTTTCTTGTAGCCCTGATGCTCCCAACGGATTGTTTTTGAGTTCCATTTTTTAACTGGGATGAGAACCACTGTAAGAAAAAAAATCAAAAATGTTTCTTAAAGAAACTTTAGAAATGTTAGTACCTATGGAATTTTTCGAAGATCGTGATCCGGAGGTTTCTGATTCTCTTGAAACAGATTACAATTCTGAATTATCATCTGATTTAAAAATTCCACATTTATGATTTACATACTAATTGTTCATATTCTTAATAATTATTTTTATCTTTTATTCAGTTATTCAATATGTTATTCCTTTTTTATCATAATTATCATTTATTTTATCAAGCTATCTATAATAATCATAATTTATTTTATAATACTATTTTTTTTTTCAATAAAAACCAGTACAAAAATTACAAAACATCAACGATTTTTAAAATAACAAACAATATTTGTTACATAAAGGTCCTTTACTTATCATTTGAAACGTTAAATTAGTAAAACGAAAAAATAATTTTGGCCGCTCAGATTTCTCAAATAATCCATTGTGCGCTGATAAAACTATCAAAATTTTAAGCATAGATATAATAAATTAACTTTTAAAAATATCTATCCTTGCAAATTCCCAAAACTTTTTTTCTCCTTTCTTTTAATAGTCAAAGATTAAAACTTTATAAGATTTTTTTAATGCTATTTAAGGATCAAAGTTTAAAAAATAATGAAATAAAGATACATACATTCTAGTATTCAGTGATCATTAATTAGTACAAATATCATTAATTTTAGGAAAATATACTAAATCAGCTTAAAGATGACAGTGACTAGTTAAGGCTTTCGACAAACGTACTAGAACCATTGATAATTAACTTTTTCCATTAAAAATAATGGCTTATTTTTTTAATCAGAAGAAAAACTTAGATTTGATAAAAATGCTATTATTTTTTTCTCCTTTTGCAATACAAAATTGATGAGACTTCAAGAATTGTACTTATAGAAAATTAAAATTTACAGTTATAAATGAGTATGATGGAAAGTAAATGTTAAAAGTAATTTAATCAAAGAAATTACCAATTAACCTTCTGTCACAAAAATTATTTTAAAAGGATGGTGAAAATATTTGCAATCAAAATATATACTTTAATTTTTTTAATAAAACAGAGGATTGTTGTTTTTAGATGCGTTCGTAAAGTTGTTTTAAGATCCGTAGTACCTTGGTCGTTATGTGGTCCTTCCGTCTGTCTGTACACGTCTAACAGTGCAAAATTTACCAAACAAAATGGCTCATAACGAGTCATTTCAAATTTTATGAAAACTGGTTTAAAACTTAAAAAGATACAAAAGAAGTTTTCTTTTATCGATTGAATCCTATCATACGTAATTGATTCAATTATGTCCCATAATAGATAATGATTTTTGGTTGCCATGGAGATTATTTCATATATAAGATGGAGTTATATTATTTCTGAAATACTGAATTTAATATACATAATCGTATTGTTTTCGTGTATTTTTGCATAACGTGCAGCTGTTATTGGACACAGGTATTAGTAATTGATAAAATTAATTTAAGTTTTAATTAAAAAATAACTTCCAAAATTTTAAGCATAAACATAATATATCACTTTGTATAATATTTATCCTTGCAAATTCACGAAATCTATTTATGGCCTTTCTTTCTGTTTTTTTTTTTTTTTTTTTTTCTTTTCCTGAGATTAAAATTTTATAAAAAAAAGTCTTTTTTAAAGAAATAATTTTCAAAGATCGTAGTTTATAAAACAACGAAAAAATTTAAGAATTTTGCTATTAAATGATCATTAATTAGTGCGAATATCATAAATTAAATATATATACACTAAATCAACTTGAAGCTTACAGTGAATAATGATACTACTTAAGACTTTTAACAAACTTACTGAAATCATTCATAATTAATTTTGTTTATTAAAATTAATGACTTACTTTTCTAAACTAGAAAAAAACTTAGATATCGAAAAAAATTCTAGAATCTTTTTTTTCTTTTGCAGTGGAACATTGATTAGACTTGATGGATTGTTCTTATAGGAAATTAAGATTCATAGTTATGCATAAATAGACAGGAAATAAGGATTTAGTAAATTTTAACACATATTTAATCGCAGAAACTATCAATTAAGTTTTTCATTCATAAATTATTTTAAATGAATAAAAAATAATATTTTACACTCAAAATATAAACATTTTGATCATTAAGAACGCATAAGATTATTGTTTTAAAGCCTAATATAAATTATCAGATTATAAATTGAACTTAATGTGCTATTTATAACCATTAAAAATTCTTCATATGAGTTATTAAGTAATGTATGTTGATTTATTAATATAAAGTAAAACGTGAAAAGAAAACCGAAAACCATGCACACATCATAGATTATAAAACACTTTCTAAGACGTTCTAAATCTATAACAAGTTTTCACAGTTTCTTAAGATCGAATGTCATTTCTAAATGAGCAAATTGCAAAAACGTATAACCATGACGTATTTGATATAATTTGATGCTGATTTCTTTTTGGGGCAAATCGTTCAAAAGGTGCATTACTGTGCTGCATTATTCATAATTATCGCAATAACTCTATCTCAAGAACTAATAAAGGAATTATAATCAAATCTCATGTTCCATTAGTCCCTGATATAGATTAGTGTTGTTTAGCTCTTCATTCAAATCGGTCAAAAAGTGGTGCTGCTGTGTCGCATTATTCATGATTATCGCAATAGCTCTATCTCAAGAACTAATACACGAATTTTAATGAAACTTGATACTCAGTTAGTCCTTGATATTGATTGCTGTTGTTTAGTTTTTGATGTAAATAACTCTACAGGTGTGGTGCTATGCAACAATTTTCACGATACTGCAATAGCTATATCTTAAGAACTAATGCATGGATTTTCATTACATTCCATAATCAGTTAGTATCTGACAAAAACTGATTCTCAATACTTTTTGGTGTATATCACTCAATAAGTGACAGTTTTACTTCGAATCTTCTAAGATTTTAGCAGTAGCTGTATCTCAAAAATTAATGCACAGATTTTCATCAAACTTCAGAATCAGTTAGAAGTTTACATAATTTGAGGCTGGCTAGATTTTGATGTAAATCACATAACCAGTGGTGCTAGTAAGTAGCATTTTTCAGGAATTACTAACATATAATATATCGAAAAAAGTTTTGGGTTGCAACATCGACTAGTTTTTATAGGGAACCTATCGTGGCAGTGGTCGTCTTAAAAGCAATATTTGTACAGTTAATAATTCCTAATCTGTAGAAATATTTTAACTGGACAAAAACTGGTATTTTAGAAGAAGTAAAAATCCCTGTTCACACATTTTTAGTATGTTTTTATTTTAAGTTAACGTAGGTAGGAAAACAAAACATATAGAATGGTGCAAGAGCAATATTTAAAAAATAAAAACAAGCAACAAGCTATTTCCTTGACCAGAAGCAAGTGGTGTTTTCTGTTTACAGCAATTCTCAACAGCTTTATGAATGATACACAATTAAAAATCTGCTCCTGTATTACTTTTTATATTCTTTCATTCGGAAATATGAAGATTAAAAAATCATTTTAGAACATTAAAAAATTTAGATCGTTTATCTAGCTTTTAAATGTGTGTTAAATTATTCGCCAAAGAAAATAAAACATAAACAAAAAAGGCCTAAACAGTGATCAAATAGCCCACAAAATTTCTGTGATTCCAGCGAGTGAAGCCCGATTGAAAAATCTGTCTGGTAGGAATAAACCGTATAGATTTATGAGATGATTACATTAAAATAAATAAATTATGTAGGTTCTTTTCAGTAACGGTTCTTTAGTTTTGAATAAATCAAAAAAGCATTTTTTACTTTTACAAGAGCAAATATTTTTTAATAAGATGAGAATGCGTAGTCACTGATTCTTAATGTTCTGAGTCATTGGACCATGGGCGCCCATATGGGGTGGCAAGGTGGGGCTTGAGCCCCCCCCCCCTAGATTTTGGTTTTGTCATATTTTTTTTAAAATATAAATCAAGTTGCAAGATATGAAAATTCTAACTTGATTCTGTAAAGAAGGCATCTTAAGAAATTTCCGCTTTAAACAGTTTTCCATTTAAGTAGGTATAATTGTGTGGAATTTATTTTCTCATAATCATCAATTTTATTTCTTTTAAAGCTAGATTCAGATTTAAACAGATTCCGTTTTGGTAAGATTTGAATTAATTTTCTCGAAAAGTGTGCTTTTTACAAAGCGGAAAAACGTGAGATAGGAAATAAATTGTATTTTATACAATTTTTATTTTAGCAAGGTGTTACTGTGTGATTTTTTTCTCTAGAGTACAATACTTTTTCTGCATACACTCTCAAAAAAACTTCCGTCTTTTCACAGAAAATGCACTGGCAGCACTGCTGCCAGAAATTGTCTGTATATTGACGATTTTCTGTTTATTTTTTTCTCTGTCAAAAGAGGAAAAATATCCGTCACTTGAAAAAAGTTTGGAAAAAATCAATGCGGAAGAGGCGGGGATCGAACCAAGGACCCCAGGATTATCAGACCAACGCTAATCCACGGCGCTACGGCTCACAGTGGATCGATCCTTAAGAAAATGCGAACATAGGGCCAAAAAATAATCATTAAATAATTAATTTTTTGCAATAAAATTTTTTAAAAGAATACCTACAAAATACGAATATACGTTCATTTTTTAAATTATACAAAATTACATCTTATTTGTACAGCTTGGAATATACACTTTTCAGCAGAGGAATTTTCCTGCGAATTTTAGTGATTTTTTAATGTGTTCAGAAATTAAACCAAGGTAACCACTAATGATAACGCGTTTAAAATATCATTATTAATTTCCGAAAACACATTTTAAAGCTCTACTGATTATACTTTGATTGAATTTTATATATCATTTTACATTATGATTAGCCTATATAAAATTAACTGTATAATAAACTTAAAAATAGCTTTTTTTAAATTGTCTGAAGTTGCCTGAAATTTCAAAGACATGTTTGTCTTCCTAAAAGTCTGCATTTTAATGTGGTATAGGGCAATTTTTGCGCAAACCTGCGCGTTTTTGAAATAAATGGATATGAAACACTTTTAGTGGTTATCATAAATAATTTTCCGTTTCCGGAAAACATAGTAAATTGCCTGTAGACAAAAATATTTTTTAATAAATATTATACTGTAAGAATTTTCTAAGATGGGATAATATAAAAAAGTAATTTAAAATTAAACTATAAAGTTAAATTCAATTTTTAAGTATCTTGGGTTATATAAATATTTACATGAAAATTCTGAAAAGCGCAAATGCTCTCAGAGGGTTAAATCTACTCTAATAAATGGATGCATGATGTGTGAATCCTAAAGTATTATTTAAAGTGAAAGTTCTAATGCCTCTGGAAATTTTCTTTTCCTTTGAACGTTTTTTACTTTGTGTCTAATACTGGAAATCAACGAGTCAGATGTTATAAGCGAACGGTGCTACAAGTCTTCGTTACATGCTCTTCGACTTATTTTTCTCGTTTGGGAATCCTGGTACCTTCAAATGTCTTTAATACGAGCTTAGCTAAGCTTCTTCCAATAATTGCCAAATTGGAAAATCAAAACGCTTAATTACATATTATCCATAAATCATTATTTTATATAGTAAGCATATAATATCACCCATATTTTGAGGTACATTGTTTAGCTGTTTTCACTGCAAAATTGCACTTCTTTTAACAGTTTTATGACTATTATTCATTTGTAAGATTTTGTAACTCAAATAGAACATGTTAAACATGGTGATGTATCTAAAATTACAGTAATAACTTTTCCATAAATCATGGTTAAATACATCTGGTTATCAATGGCCATATATGTATATTAAGCTTTACATTTCTTCTTCTAGTCGTTGATACAATTTTAAATTATTCAGATTAAAATAAGAAATTCAGATCTAACAGTCTAATAAGATCTGGTGAATAATAGTATTAGGTTTTGGCAACAATTTTTCTACTAGCTTACTTTGGAATTGTATTTGCACAAAACATACTTGAAAGATCTATTGAATATTATTCATCAATTGCTGAGGCTACTGCCCAAACTTTTCAATGACACTATTTCACTTAAATAAAAGCACTATTTAAATTCTTTACAAACAGAAACAGATTTCTATTTGTTATAAAATTTCAAACGAAAAAAGTTAAGAAAAACGTTATGAAATAATAATAATAATAATATTTTTTAAAAAATAAAACAAAAATGAACAAACAAACAAAAAAATTAATAATAATAAGTAAAGATAAGTTTAAAGAACTAAATCACGTCTATGATAAATCAGCTTTGAAATGAGTTGTAATATTTTATAATAAAATGTTGTTATTTTGTAAAACAATTTTAAAGAGATATGTGAACATCGCATATGACGTCAATTAAAAATAAAATAAATATGGAATATTCCACAAAAAGAATTTGGGTATAAATAAAAACTGGATAGATAATAAAACCAATGTCTGTTAAGTTTTTTCAATCTTACTCTTTTTTTTTTTTTCAAAGTCTAATTTAATTATCCCAACATATCTCTAAATTTCTATTTGAAACCAAATGTATAGAATTGTTTGTAAAAACGATTAAGATACTTTTGGTGTTATTTATTATGCTCATCTGAACCTAAATCTAACAAAAAACATCATATATAGAACCTTATACTATCATGATAATCCTATGTTCGCCACCGCCTATACTTCGATCCACTGTGCGGCTGCTCATGATGATTGTGCGTTAAAATAGAACCCTTCATTTCATATGGTGTGGGTTGGTGTATTTCGTTAAAAAGCTTTTAATTATGCAGTTAATCTCGGAAAGATTTCATCTTTAATGAAACTGTGGCTGGTTTTTTTTTACGTTTAGTATTAATATAGTATAAAAATGTGAATTTTAAATATATTACGTAGAATGTTAGAGAAAAAACATGGATGTTCTATTTGTGAGAATTTTTGAATGAATAAAGAAATTAATTGTTATTTATTTTTAAATTCGAAAACATTTTTGTCTTTTAAAACTAAATTAGACATTTTAATCAATAGAATATTTTTGTTTTTCATTTTAAAAATAAATTCGAACTTATTACTAACAGACCCAATGCGCATGCGTGCTGGATATAAACGGAAATTTTTCCTCATTTTTCGACGCTCGGAATGAACTCACAGAACAAATACGTTTTCTGGGAGAACAGAAATTATTTGTGAAAAAATAACGATAACTTAGTGTATATTGACGAATTTTTCTGACAGTGTAAGGAAGGATTTAGTTATAGACACGACTCACTTTCATAGGCAAAACTGATTTTGCGTGAACAAATCGCTGAGAAATTAGACAGAGATTTAACAATAAGATGTGAATGATACAGCGCTATTTTTTAATTGGAAAATTCCTTTTCCCGAATCTAATAAATATTAGAACCCTGAATGTGTATGATTGTAACCAGGGCCCGACTTATGCAATGGCATGCGGGACAATTGTCCCAGGGCCCCCTCATTAGGGGGCCCCATGAGAGTAATTAGGATTTTGACTAAAAAGTGCCAAATGATTAAAATTAGCCAAAGGGACATCAAATTTTATATATTTTCAAACATTTAGGAAGGTAAGAGTGGTTCTCCTTCCTCTCTTTGCTTCCACTACCCCATTCATCTATGAAAAAAACAAACTACATTAGAAAACTAATAATTAATGTTTTATTATAACGACTAAGTATTCTATTGTTTAAAAAAAAATTCTTTATTAACATTTTCGTTGCAGAATGGCAAGTTAAAATCATTAATTATGACCCATTTGGTACATTATCTTTTAGCCATTTTATGTTACATACGTAGATAATCAAAGAAAAAATTTGCAAAATGATACTTGTGTCAACCAATCTCTAATTTTTTTTTTTACAATTATTTTTTAATACTTTTTAATACTTATTTTTCAATACTCTTTTTTTAATACTTTGTTCTGACTATCTTTTCGTGATACCCTGTTTACAAATGTGAACTGCACCAAGAACATAATTTACATATACGTATAATTCGTATGAGGTTTAGTATTAGCCACTTCCACAACTAAAATATATATATATATCTACTGATAGACAGAAAGGGGATTTCCCGAATGATGCTTGTCCGTCTCCCCCCCCCCCTCTCATAGCCTTAGTCGGGCCCTGATTATAACACAACTCAAAATTGAAAATTTTATCTGAAGTCAAGCAGAACAAGACAAAATAATTTTGGTCGACTTAAAATCTAATAATTCTTATAAATATCATTAAAGAATTTTTGCTTTTCATAAATAAAATAAATATTGGACATACCATTGTTTGAATTTAGTTGTAAATTGTAAATGATCTCCATCAAGTTCTAGAGATCAGAAGCACAAAGCAATAAAACGATTGATAAAATGTTTAGGGGGAGCACTCTTAGAATTTTTTTTTTCAAATATTCCTGGTGTATGTGAAACAATGTGATCAGAAAAGTAATAAGTCTGTACCAGATTTTTCTAATCATTTTGTCACTGTCAAAGTAAATCGCTATAATTTCTCTCTAAACAATGGTATGAATATAAAACAAGTAATACGCTCACAAGTCTTTAATATAGATGCTGCAACGTAGTGATTATTGCTGTAGTGATTATTGTATGTCTGAAAGTAGTTTTTACATATTCTTTTTATCTAGAACCAGTTGTAAATAAATTGCATTCTGTAGATTAACATTTGCATTCAGTTTATTAGCACCGACAGAAACTTCTTGAGATTTTTCTTTTGCACAGATAAAATCAGAAGAATTTTTCAGCATTTTTTATGGAGCTATTAGAAAATTGCAATTTTAAGGAATCAATATCAAAATGAGCAGATCGTTTACTAGATAATTTCACCTTGGAACCGTGCAGAAAGGTCATTTAATAAACCCATGATAGTGACGATAACAAAAAAGCACGAATTTTGATCAAGGGTCGCAGGAAAAATGTGAATTTTGCCAAAGAAATGCAGATAAACGCAAATGTTGTCAAATAAGAGCGAGAGAAACGCACATTTCATCATAGAATTGCGGAAAAAACAAATTTCATCAAAGAATCGCGAAAAGATTTCAAATTTCATCAAAGAATCGCAAAAAAGATTTCTGTTTTCTTTCAAAAAGCTTAAAAAAACCCCAATATTGCGGAAAAAAAACAAACTTCGTCAAAATATCGCAAAAAAACGCTAATTTTGTCCAAAAATCCCGAAAAATCCCAAATTTCCCCCAAAAATTGCAAAAAAAAGCAATTTTTCTCAAAAAATTGGGAAAAAAACATAAATTTCATGAAAAATTCGTAGAAAAAAGCACTTATTTCTTAAAGGGATGGCTAAAAACGCATATTTCTTCAAAAAATTGGGGGAGAGGGATTAAAAAGTCGAGAAAAAACGCTAAGTACCTTAAATATTTATAAAAATATGTGATAACTTCGGGGGAAGTTGAGATTTTCCCCAGCCCCCCCCCCTAAAATTAGTCATATGGGCGCCCATGCATTGGACCAAAAAATTATTTAAATAATTATATCATTTTCAATTTTTTGTTGTTTGAAAAAAATCGTCTAACTTCAGATTCCGTTAGACTTAGAAGATTAGAGTTTTTCGTTTTTTTGTACAAATCGGTCAACAGGTGGTCCTGCTATGCTGCATCATTCATGATTAGCGCAATATCTCTATCTGAAGAACTACTACACGAATTTTCAATAAACTTCAGATTCCGTTAGTCTTTTACATAGAGTAGGGGAACTGGGGCACGTTGATACATGGGGCACATTGATACACCCCCTGTATAGCACACAGGAAGTTTCACAACAGCTCCATAAGGTGATACTAGTGCACTCAACTACAAACAGAAAGTCTATGAATGATTTAGTAGTTTGATAAAATAGGACGGGTGATTAATTGTTTTTGTAGGCCAAAAGTAAATTTGAGTTGTACAATTGAAATGGTATTGTACAACTGTTCCAGTATTTTCAACTGAAAGGAATACTCTCCCTGGCAAGTAAAGCTATTCTTTATCAATTCCTCATTCTTTATTGTTAGATAAATTATGAAGTTTTCGATTTGAGGCTCATTTTATTCAAAATGGCTGTATGGGGCACATTGATACAGTCAATGTCGGGGCACATTGCTACAACCTAAATCTTTTTCTAGTTCATTTTTTATTACCTTTTTTTTACCATACACTCCTTAATCCAACTATTTTTCGCCAAAAATTTCTAATATTAGTTTTTATTGAAATGAAATAGCTCTCATTTCTTTATATTAGAACATTTTATAGTATTTTTGCAAACAGAAGAAGTACGAACTTACCCAACTCCTAGTGCTAGTAGAATTAACAAAAGAAAAGGACGGCAGGCTGGAAAATCTCAAATTTATATCGATTATCCAGAGAAAAAAGTATTTTCGACATGAGAAATGTTAATTAAGAGAAAAAAACTGCAGAACAGCACAGGATAATTATATTATAAACAGAATTTTTAATATAATTATCCTTTATTTTCTGTTTATAAACCAAAAACCTGGTATTTTTTCATCTTTCCTAAGAAAGAAGATAATGCTGGGTTGAAGTGCCAGATATGACAAAGTTACCACAGCCAACAATCAGACAAAGAAAAGCCAGAATATCAGGTCATTATACATTTCATTTTGATTGCTTTAATATTGCTTACAAATAAATTGTGGAAGATTTGAATTTCTATAAATAAATATAAAATGGTTTACTAACTATCTTTCTATGAAAAATATGCACTGGTGATATTTTTCTTTCCCAGACGTATCAAAGTGGCCCATGAGGTGTATCAATGTGCCCCGAGAATGGGGCACATTGATACAAATGACTTTTTGGATTTTTTAAAAATTACATGCAAAAATAATATGTAAAACAACGATTGTATATTTTTGTAACACATTACACAAGTTTTGCTGACACCACATATAAAAATAATTTGAAATTTCTGCTTTCTGGACACCAAAAAAATTCTTAGAAAAAAGCTGTATCAATGTGTTCAAGTTCTCCCTACTGTTGTTTAATTTTTGGTGTAAATTGTGCTAAGTAGCGCTGCTATGCAACGTTTTTCATGATTTGGCAATACCTGTATCACAAGAACTAATGCATGGATTTTCATTAAATTCCATAATCAATTAGTACCAGACAAAAACTGACTCTGATTACTTTTGATGTATATCGCACAAAAGGTGAAATTTTTACGTCGAATCTTTTAAGATTTTGCAATAGCTGTATCTCAGAAATTAATGCCCAGATTTTCATCAAACTTCAGATTCAGTTAGAAGTTCACATAATTTGATGCTGACTAGATTTTGGTGTAAATCACCTAACTTGATAAGCTACTAAGTAGCATTTTTAGGATTTACTAACTTATAACGAATAGAAGAAAGCTTTGGATTGCCACAGTTTTTTACAGTGAACCTGTCGTGGCATTGGTCGTCTTAAATGCAATTTTTCTGTAGTTCATAATTCCAGATCTGGTGAAATATTTTAATTGGACAAAAATTGGCGTTTTAGTAGAAAAAAGTCCTTATTCCACTTTTTTAGTATATATTTTTTAAATTAATATATGTATTAAAAACAACATAAAGAATGGTGAAGGAGCAATATTTAAAATATACGAAGAACTAACAATAAGCCATTTCCTTGGCCAGAAGCAAATGGTTTTTCTGCTTACAACAATTCTCACCAGCACTATATATAATATATAAATCGTACTCTGCTACTACATTGCTTTTTATATTTGGTCATTAAGAAATATGAAAATTTAAAAACCATTTTAGAATATGAAAAATATGAAAAATTTTAGATCGTCTGTCGAGTTTTTAAATATGTGTTAAAATATTTACCAAATCAACTTAAACATAAGCACAAATGGCATGAACACGTGATCAAATAGCCCACAATATTTCTGTGAGTCCACCGAGTGAAGCCCGATTGAAAAATCTGTCGGATATAAACGATGATGAGGTTAAAATAGATGATGGTGGTGCTTTTCATTCTTGGTTCTTTTATTTTGAATGGATTAAAAAAGCATTCCTTTCTTTTAAGACTGTTGTGTTTGGAGAACAAAATAACATTAAAACCTTTTTTTGCAAACAAAAATTGTAATATTAAATAAATATTTCTAAGTATAATTGCTATAAATATATAGCATGTTATGTTTTAAACGTTCTAAATAAGTAATCGCTAGTTTTTGTATTTTTAAACTTCTTTTTAGCTAAATATTCTAACTATTATAATAGTTTTAAGAAGAATAAGTTTACTTTTTAAAATGTTCTATGTATTTTCCCTCTTATAAATTTTGTGAATAACGTTCTACAAAATATTCCTTTTTTATTTTCAACGTTTATGTTATATATGTCAAAAACAAAACAATCTCAGCGTTTTAAACTTTAGTTTTTTTTTAGATTTCAAAGTATGTCTTCTTAAACTTTGTACGTGATTTTTCAGATTCTGGAAGCTCCATTAATATTTTTTGACATGAGATCTAAATTTTAAAGGTTTTTAAATTTATCAACCATGACATTTTGTTTAAAAGTAATAGTATGTTTTTTTCTTTCGTTATAGAAGCAATATTTATTAAATAATAAAATTTTCTCTTTTTTTCAATATTTTTTTAAATCAAGTATTATAAAATAGAAGTGGCTAATCGCTATAATATCAATGTCATATTAAAATTAAAACATTGTTAGGAGAAAAGTATACCTGAAAGAAAGAAATAAAAAAGGAGCGTACACGAGTCTTAAATTATTGAAAAATATAAATTTGAACTCTAATCAAATTGCTTTTAATATCATTTCCAATTTTATACTATTTGAAGATCGTATGGTATTGCTTGTGTTAGCTCAATAGTGAAAAAATCTAGACTATAGATATGCATACAAAACTTAATCTTTTATATTTTTGCCCCAAGTGATGCTTGCAAATTTGAAGTGAACACAGGGAAACTTGTTCTTTAAAACTAAAGATTCCCAACATGTGAGCAATATTACAAATTGATTTGGGTCGAAAATAATTTAGGGGTGTCGCTGCTCCAATATAAAATATGGAAGGGGAGAAGGTGAAAAGCATTCGAAGGGGGATCCCTTCGGCTATATTTTTAAGAACATTTTGAATCAATATAAACAAACATCAATTAGAAATAAATCAATTTCCAGCTGTGAAAAGACACTGGCGGTAGTATCCAGATATAACGAGCATCATCAGTAGCAAATGCTAACTTACTTTTCAAACTAATACCTTTTTTGCCGAATAACATTTCTTTAATTCTCTTAATTTTCATTCAATTGATAAACTTTATTTAAGGTCATTTAGGCACGTTATTTTAGATTCTTTACTTTTGTATTAAAATAAAAAAATTTCAAAATGTTTTCCAGTGAAATAATTGGCATTAATAATTAAAATTATTTGGGCATCAGTCTGCTCAAAAATATATGATTTATCATCTAAAAATAATGGGTTTTTTTTCCTACATTCAAAAGGAAAACAACTGTTAAATTACATACATGATGTGATTTTTAATAATTAAAATAGTATACTTTTTAACTTTTTCAATATCATAAGAAATACAGGGTGATCGAAAAGAGATTTTTTGATTTCAAATTAAAATAACTAAGGCCTTAATAAAGGTAAACTATTTATTTTTAAACTTTCAGACTGGACAAAATCTAACATTATTATATTGTAACACGCGCATTCCAAAGAAAAAAAAACAGACTGTCACGCGTTACGTGACATGAGTTTTGATAAATTTAAAAAAATGTATTTGTAATATTTTTCATTTAAAAAAAACTGGCAACACTAGTTCTATTTAAAAAATGTTTTTTTTCTTAGTGATGTTCGAATGTTGGTTGTGAACTGTGGTTCATGTCTTGTGATGGTGGCATGCGCCAGAATTATGTAAAAGCTTTATTTGTATATAATGTGTGTGCGTTAGTGTTCTATATGTAAGTGACGTCTTTTCAAGTAATAAAAAATATTTAAAGAAGCCTGCAGCCCCCGATATATCTAAGTTAAGTTATGCTCTTTCTTTCTTCTCTTGTACATTTGTAAGACGACTTCTTACAAAATGGCTACCCAACGTCTGGCCACGAATCAATTCCAAAGTATTCAGCTATCTTAGTTCCAGAAAAATTAGATATTTTTGATAATGAAATATGATTAATAAGAATGAAAAAAATGGCTCGAGCGGTCGTGCTCGTCTGTTTGTGAAGTATATTTTAAATGATTAATATAGTAAGTTTGTTCCGTTGATGTGAAATCATTCGATTGTGAAATATGCACGAAATAAAAATGCATGCATGTTTAATGCAAGAAAATAGCTCGAGCAGTCGTTGCTCGTTCGTTTGTGAAATGTGCTCTTCAATGCTTAGCATGTCCTTTGCCTTTAAAGTTATCGTTCTTCGTTTGTGAAAAAATTTCCACGGAATAATCTTATGCCAAGCACCATTTTCATTTGTTTGTGATATATGTTCTACGGATTGAATTTGTTTAATTTTCTGCCTCAGTCATCGTCGTTTCATCTGATGTGTGTTTATTTTGGAACATTTTAAAGTTCGATAAATACTTTTGTCATATATCTTCAATAAGTAAGCCAAATTTTAAAGCATCTATAATTCTTTTCGCAAGTTACCACATTTTACCTGTCTGTAACATTTTGCATATCACATATTAGTTTTAATTTATTGATTATTTTACAATTTATTTATGTATTGTGTAATTTCCCTTCCCTCCCCATCCTTTTTCTTTATTCTTTAGTTTAATTTTCATTCTGTGCATGCATGTTTAATTTTTATCTTGATTAAATAACAAATTTTTTTTACTTCGAATTTAAAAAAAAAAGGTTGAGAAATAATGAAATAAGCATTTATTTACGTTGATATTATTTTGCTTTTTTTTTTTACAAACAGGGAATTAAATTGAGAGTGAAAAAAAGGGGAAAAAATATATTAAAACGTATTTATACCTTTTATTTCAAGTGTCATATGGTATGTGTTTATTATTTTTTGTTTGTTTTGTTGTTGGTTTCGCAAGATAACAGATTTTAATTAGAAATTCTATTTGAGTGTTCTGTTGTTAGTTATTTTTAAGCATTTAATTTAGAGTTCCTGATATATTGTGAAATACTGTTTTGAATATGATTTTCAAAACAGATTGAGTAAGTTTTTGCATTTATTTATTTTTTTTATGAAATAAGACTTTCTTTTCTTTTAAAGTTATATTGAAAAATCTACATTACGTAGTCTTGTCTTGATAATATGATAATAATATTGATTGACATTTTAATTATTCAGATATGTTTTGACTTATTTAGAACATTGTTTATGAATGTTGCCAACAATTCAGTACAAGTTTTATATCAGTTAAAATAATGTTTTGATTAAATGACACGTAATTTAAAGTATATTTTCTTTCAAAAAAAAATTAAATTAAATTAAATTAAATTAAATTAAAATAATTTAAATTTTAAAGATACTTAAAAGTTTAATGAAATTTAATTATTTTAAAAGTATATTTTGCTAACGTTAAAGTTCACTGTTTTGTTTTATTAATGTCTTGTTTATATGAGTTGTAAAGCAAAGCTCACGTCCGGGGAACAATTTAAATCGAATTTTTAGCATTTGTGGGGTATATATCTTGTTGTTTTTCTAAAGATAAGAATGTCCGAGCACAATAAAGCACGAAAAGAAAACCTGTTTCAGGTCGCTGTAGAAATGAATTTAGATGTACAACCCTCTATGACCATTGTCACATTGCGTGATAAGATTAAATCCTCTCCCTCGTACGAAGTTGATTTCGTGAATTCGTTAGTCAGAAACAAAATTGCGACTCGCGAGGAAGAACAGCGTAGACGAGACTTAGAGGAAAAGAAAAAAGCAGCTGAGTTAGAACAGCGTAGACGAGACTTAGAGGAAAAACAAAAAGCAGCTGAGTTAGAACAGCGTAAATTAGAAATAGAAGAAAAGCGTCGTTCGGAAGAACTGGAATTAAAAAAGCTTGAGATGAATTTTGAGCTTGAGAAGCTTAAATTATAGGCTCAGAGCAAAAGTGTTTCCAGTGGAGCGTTAGGTGCTAATGCGGCAGGGATAATGTCTCATCCAGAGAGTAAAATAGATATCCAGAAGCTGTTGCCTACATTTAAGCCAGCGACAAATGATGTAACATTGTTTCTGGTGCTCCTGGAACGACAGTTAAAGCTTTCGAAGGTACCAGAACACCTCTGGGTTTCTTATTTACTAAGTGTTGTACCCTCTTCTATATCTACGCTTATTGCTCGTGAAAAAGAAGAAAACGCTTCAGATTTTTCACATGTTAAAGGTCTACTTCTAAAAAGGTTTAAAATTAGCGCTGAAAGGTTTAGGCAGCTGTTTTTCACTCATCGCAAAGATAAAGAAATTACTTGGAGAGATTATTACTTCGAGTTACGTGCTTACTTTGAAAACTGGCTTAAAGAGTTAAATGTAACGTCTTTTGAAGCTCTTCAGGATCTGATCATAGAGGATCAGATGAAAAGGCGCGTGCCTGTCGAATGCAAACAACATATGTTAGATGATTGGGAACATTTAAATTCGCCAGTCGACCTTGCCGGAAAATTAGATGTGTATGATACTATCAGGTCTACGTTTTTAAAAAAAGATTCGGTTGTACCCCAGGAGAAAAAAGAGTATTCTCGCCGAGAAAATACTTGGAAACAGAGTGAGTCTCCAAAAGAAGACAGATCTTTCCCCACGTTTGATAATCGTCGCTCAGAATCCGAGATATTCTGCTATGGTTGTGGCAAAGTGGGATTTCTAAAGAAGAAATGCCCAGATTGTTCGCCTACGGTTAAGAAGCAAACAGTGCAAGCTCAACGTCTTAAGCTGTATAGTTTAAATACATCAACAGTTTCAGCTCTAAATGTACCTATTACGATCTGAAATAAGAAGGTATTAGTCTGTGTAGATACAGGAGAGAATCGTTCTATTGCAGGAGAACGTATGTATAAATTATTTTTGAAAGCTGGTGTTGCAATGAAACCTCATACTCATGAAGTAACATTAATTGAGGGAACTACGATGGTTAGAAAAACTCTTTCTGCCACTGTGCGTGTAAAGATTGAAGGCCGAGTTTTCAAAACAGAGTTTATTGTATTACCAAATGCCAAAGGTAATAGAACTCTTTTAGGAATGGATTTCCTGCACAAAGCTAACATAGTGTTAGACGCTGCAAGTAAAACATGGGATTATAGTGACAAAGCTCATAAAAAGTTTTATTTTGTAGAAGAACATGAAGTACAAAATGATACGTGTACTGATGCGGTCAAAGTGTGTCCATATGCCTTACATAAAGATGAAGGCAAAAAGTTAAATTCCGATGACAGGAAAAAACTTAGATATTCCAAAAGGGTTTCAAAAGTGCTTCCGACCAGGGGGAGAGACAAACCCAAATCTTAAACGTTTTGTAAATATTTCGGAAAGTGGGAAAAAACGTGTTGAAATGAAACAAGATCAACGAAAGAAATATTATGATAAAAATCGTAGACAAGTATATTTCAAGCCTGGTGAAAATGTATGGGTTAACCTACACCCAGTGAGCAAGGCAAGTAGAAATAAAACATCAAAATTAATGCCTAAGACTGGTGGCCCATACTTAATTTTGACTCAAAAGTCACTAGTGACATATGACATTGCTAGTCTAGAAAATCCTACTGAACGAATTGGATCTTACCACGTTCCTGCCTTGTTGCCTTTCCAAGAATCTGATTCCAGTTGCACCCTTGAGAAAAAGAGGAACACCCAAAAAGCATCCTGTTTCCTCTCCGAGACGTAGATCGGAAACAGAGGGGGAGGATGTAACACGCGCATTCCAAAGAAAAAAAAACAGACTGTTACGCGTCACGTGACATGAGTTTTGCTAAATTTAAAAAAAATGTAGTTGTAATATTTTTCATTTTAAAAAAACTGGCAACACTAGTTCTTTTAGTGATGTTCGAATGTTGGTTGTGAACTGTGGTTCATATCTTGTGATGGTGGCATGCGCCAGAATTATGTAAAAGCTTTATTTGTATATAATGTGTGTGCGTTAGTGTTCTATATGTAAGTGACGTCTTTTCAAGTAATAAAAAGTATTTAAAGAAGCCTGCAGCCCCCGAGATATCTAAGTTAAGTTATGCTCTTTCTTTCTTCTCTTGTACATTTGTAAGACGACTTCTTACAATATTATTATTATTGAGAAAAATTTAAATGACCGGCCTGGAAATGTCTTAATATTTGCATTTCCGTTTTCCTCGAAGTGATTAAAACAACGAACAGTGATTTTGTTTGTAGGTGGATCTTCTTCATACGTATGTCGAAAAAAGATGTTGTACCACAATAACAAATTTAAATTAAAGTATTGTAACAAGCACTACGCTTTCTTCTCTACACTCTCTATGATTGCTGTGAACAGACTTCAGAGTCTCTAAGAAACTGACTTTATGAATGAAATGACATCGCGTCGTAAAACAGCGTTCGCGTATGCATTCATCAAGATCAACGTCGTCACCACTACCGAAACTCCGTCAGATGCTCTACAGAAGCAGTTCCCAATCTGTGGGTCGCGACCCGCTGGTGGGCCGCGGCATTTGTTTTGGTGGGTCGCGGAACAATCGAGGTTTGTCATCAAAATATATTTTTTATTTCATCCATTTAAAAAGACATGACATTGGGAAAATCCTTTATTTCCTTCTAGATCAATATACGAACAGAATATCCAGAAATATTTAAATCAGCTTTGAGGTCATTAATGAGATTCAACACTAAGAGCCTATAAGAACATGTTTTTTTCTGTTTTTGGAAGACAAGTAGTGAAACAAACTGCGTTTTAATATATGTTCCCACGTTGCTAAACACCAGTACCTTAAATCTCATTGATTATAAAGTTATGTTTTTATAATAATTAAACGTATTTTTAACTATCTTTGTAGTTTGTCCATTGTTTTAATTACTTTTCACTTACACACATTGATATTATCGATTCTTGTTTTTGTTGATAATGTATCTTCCATACGAAAATTTGCGTTTTTCCTAGGATAGGATAGCCGGGCGTACAGAAATCGTACAAATTTGCTGTACTGATACACAACTTTATCTTGGGTAGGTCGCGATTTTTTTTTTTTTTTTTACAGAAAGGCGGGTTGCGTATCAGGAAAATTTGGGAACCGCTGCTCTACAGTTTCACCTTAGTTTCGTAACAATTGATTACATATTTCTCGTGCAATCCATTTTGTAAAAACAGATACTTTTTACGTTGACCCTTTATTAAATATGTTACGATTTGGTAGCATTTATCACCTCACTGTAGCATTTTCCGATGAATAACAATGCGTGTAACTAATTGAAATATTCGATTTTATTTTTCTCTTTAACGGTAATTTTGATAGTTCGATTGTTGTTTTTAATCTCTTTCCCAACATCTTACACTATCCTTCCAAATCATAAGTGACAATCCATTCCCTCGAAAGATATGGACTCTACAGTGGTGTAGTCGTAGAAAAAACAGAGGGTATACGATCTAAGCAGAGGGTATACACTTAGGGCAGAGGGTATACCCTAGAATGCATATACTATAAGTTTTTTGAGAAACCGAGGGTATACTGTGATCGTTGAAAAAATCTAGAAGGCAGACGGCGTATACATTCGTATACCTCCACTTTATCCCTGGCACTCTGTATTCTGATATCGCCCCTATGTCGCTGGCTTCAGTCATATACTTTTACAAAGAGCATGCGTCCTTATTCCCTAACATCAGCGGTATATCGGCTTTTTTAAAAAGCGGCTTGTATTTGCCCATGATTCTAGCATATTTTACAATATAAATAAATATATTACAATACATAATAAAGATCTTATTTAAAAAAAAAATAAAGTAGAACAGTAATCCCTTAATATGGACGAGGATTATGTTCTATTAAATGTCGGCGAATGATGAAACTATCTCGTGCACAAAAGGGGATTATGTTTTATGATTTTTTTAAATTTTTACTGGAAAAAATTAATTGAAGCCTAAAATGTGTATTTATAAATCATTAAAAATACATGCTGTAAATAAATGCAAATAATTACAAACAGATTGTACAAAGTTTATTTGTTAGATGATGGTACGTTTTATAATATTTTCTTTTCAATATGATATTTTAAATAAAATGAGTTTTGTACCAAATTTAAATTCCAATTTAATAAATTTTTTCTCATTATTTTACTTCCATCTTCATTATAATTTAACTCCTCTGATTAAATTATCTTTGTAAATACTTAAAACCCTGTGATAGCATTAATTATAATCATTGGTAAATCTTTCTCTAATCTGATATGACATGCATATTTGCTTTGTTAAATAAATATTTAAAAAACATACAAATTTAATTTATGTGTTAGTGTTATTATGTAGTGGTTTCTTGGCAAAACAGATTTTTTCTATATGAATTTCCATATAAGAAAAAGCTGCGATCACTATTATTTTTTTTTAAGTTTAAAATTTCTCATCAGTAAAGGATTGCATGTTATTATTTTTTCAACCATATTTTGCTATAAAGTTTTAGTATTTCACCGACGATTTTTGCAGAGAATGTTTCACCTGCAATATAAATTTTGAATTTCTGAAAATTTATAAAATTAAAAAAAATCTACAAAAAAAGAAATAAAAGCATTTACCTCTATTTTCTAAATTCTAGGATTGAAATCCTTGAAACTTATACAGTACAATGCAGATGCCCAGTGACACATAGTTCATGAAGTTGGCAAAACGAAATGAGTTTACAAAAAATATTCTTTAGTAGCTGACCCGCCCAGCGTTGCCCGTATCCGTAATAATAATATTAAACGAACTTGAAATTTGTATGATTTTCTGTTGAACTCGAAATATATGGAAATAAATTGTCTGAAATACGTCGCCACTGACTGTGTAAGAAAATGGTTTTTAAAAAAATCTTATATTTACCTGTAAAAATGCTCAAACTGACTTCAATGGGAAACGCGGGAGGGAATATGTGTGCAGCGATTGCATGATTTCTGTGTTAAAGTGTTGATATTTATCCGTAAAAATCACTGCTAAGCCATGTAACTAATTACTTTTTCACATAGAAATATCAAGTAAAATATTTTGAATTTAAAACTAATTATATCACTCTCTAATTCGTCGATACCGTGAATGAAATCGATACTTGAATGATTAGCTAAAAGCATATAATATTATAAACATAGCTGTCAACTTTCAACTATTCTTCCATAATACCTGTATTAGTTTGATCCAGGTTAATCGCATTTCGAACCAAGACAATTATTTCATGAATCTTTATTTATTTACTTTCAGTTTTTTTAAGTAGCACTCATTTAATTTCATTTTTTTTTTAATTCTGGTTCGAAATTCATTAAACCAGGATCAAATTAACACACGTATTACATAAGATTAATGCAAGGTACCTATGTATAAAATGTAATCTAAATGTATGTAATATTATAATTTCAGAGCCATTGTAAAAAAAAAAGTCTATATTTTTAATCAAAGCATGCGTAATGTTCACACTGTGGTCAAAATCCTAACCGTAACCATAACCTGTCTGTAAACTAACTACGACTGTAACCTAACCGTAACTCAAACATAACATAAATGTAACCTCTAGCCTTTATCTTATCGCAACCTTATCCGTAATCTAACCATAACCTGATTGCAACTTAACCTTAACCTAACTGTAACTTAAGTGTGATCTAACTGTAACCTAACCGGAAATCAAAATAACCTAAGACTAATCGTAAACGTAATTGCAACCCATCCAGGCAAAATTACAATACGAATCGAACTTAAAAATTCAATATGAAAAAATATTGGAATCTGACCCAATACAAATTTGAACTGGACAAAAATATTCCAATGAACCATAACCCGATCCAATTGCGACAAAATAATTTCTGTATACATGTTATTTGAGCCGAACTTAAAAATTCAATTCGAAAATCAATTTGCTAGTCACCGCAGACACACGCACACACACACACATACAGAGCGTTTTGTTCTTTTATTAGTACAAGGTGGAACCCGTCGAATTTCGACGAAAGTAAATGTTTAAGAAAGAACCGTTTCATTGATTTATGATAAACCTACAAAATTAGCTACATTAAAAAATACATCTTACAATGGTCAGTCTAATTCTCAAACAGATATTATTTAAAGCTAAATTTAAGAAAAAAATTAGTATTTCTATAAAACTAAGTTAATCTAAATTATTAAAATTAAACATTATTTGCATATATAAAAATATAATAATAAAGCAAAGTATAATAAAGATCAGTTATTAAGATGAAGTTATCAATTGAGGCTCTTATGTTTGGAATAAATGCGCATGAAACAAAAAGAAAGAAAAAGAAAATTATTTCAAATTGACACGATCTTAGAATTTCACGTGAAATCTAAACCCGTCATAATTTTCCCCTTCTTAAAATTTACATGCAAATATTTCATTTTTTATCAATTTTAAGAGAAAATGGCGTATTTCTGTTGCCACAATTACAATATTCGTACTAAAAACTATAAAAAAATTAATATTTCAAAAATGAATTGAGATACAGCTTTTAAACAAATTGCATTTAAAAGTACATTTTTTTATCTATACGATGGTGTAAAAATTTGAAATGTGTGATGAAATGTGTGATTTTTAGAAGTATAAAATTTGCAGTAGCGAAAATTGCAAAACCGTAATTGCAGGGGAAAGTGTTGCCATTCGCAAAATGACGTATGCGTTACGCACAGATACGTTTGACCTTTATAATACAGATAGATAGATAAAACAAAATTCGCGAATAATCAAGTTAAGTGTTTTCGAATGTTGAAATTTTCTTCATTTTTTATTTCGCGAATAACTAACACTCGCTATTGTTAAATTCGTAAATGTTAAAAAATTACTGCATTTATAAAGTATTTTCTTTTATTTTAATTGTTTCCAATAAATAAATAAATAATAATTGCTAAACTGTGGCAATACTCACGAATATATTAGGAAACACAACACTGCAACATTAATAACAAATAATCGCAGAATGTTTTGCAATCAACAACAATATTTGAACTTGCGAATAGAAAGAAGAGAAATGCATAGAAATAGAAAAGATATAACAGTATTAGAACTCGTTCTTTGAGAATAGTGTTTGTTCGAATACGTTAAATGGATAGAGACCAATTCCAATAAGACATACTCTGACTTACGGAAAACTGTTTAAGATATGGTTTCTGCGAAGGGCATCGCTGAAATATGTAAAAAAATATTCATTAAACTCTTCTTAATACTAAAAAGTTACAAATGTATTGATTTACCTGATTTATCAATGAGTGTAATGTAAATATTGATAAATATCTTAAATTTTCTTAGATTTATTTTTATGCAAGCTTTCTTTTTTCTGGTTAAATAAATTTAGGCAAAATGTTTCTTTTTTTAAGCAACTCCTTATACTTAATTTTAATTAAAAGCTATACTTGAAAAAAAAGGTTTGAAGCTTTTTCTAATAGAAAAACCTACAAAATTTTAAAATTTTATTTTTGTCGTGTGACACGAAGTATTTACGTGGAAGTACACAATGTTTGAAGTCTCTGACTTGTACAGTTTTTATGTACGGATTTTGTGACGGAATGACAGACAGGGGGCAAAGACGAATAGGGTTTCGTCAGATGAACGAAACCCTAAAGTAGATGGAAAAAGAAAAAAAAGATTTACTTCAAAACCACCGTGGATTAAGCCAAAGAACTCTCCAAAAACTTCCTTCGAATATAAAAATACTCCCTGCATTAATTTATATATGTCATACATTAAGCAGACAATTTAATTTAATAATTTTTAGATATTCTCTGATCAATATTGCTGTGTTCAATTAGAATTTTAAAGTGTATTTTATTCAGTATAATCATTGAGTACTTTCATAAAAGAAGTCGAGAAAACATAAATCGTAAATCTTTTTCTATGTCGTAAGAAAAAGTCGTAAATTTACTTATGAAAATTACTTACATCCAAATGACACTTCTGATTTATTGGTGAATCTTAAACTCACTACAGAAACATCCTTAATATACCAGTTGAAACCAGAATTTTCTTGTAGTTTCAGTTATAATTAAGTAAAGCAAAGCAATTAAACGCTAATGGCTTTAGAACTAAAGGTGTCTTAAACGGTTCTTTTTACTGATCCGGATTTTTCTGGAAATCTAAAGCTAGATATCACAGTTACGGTTAGCAGTTCTTTTCTATGAATAAAATCTAAATAATGATAAAATTTGTGTAATTATTTGTACTCTCCACTTCCATTTTAAGAAAAATGATGAAATGGAGGGTGATGAAATTGAGAAATTGAATAAAAGATGAGGTTAATTAACTTCCACCAATAAATGCGACGAAACACCAATAACAAGAGAAAAAATAATTATCTAGTATCTATTGTCCCACTCGTGTCCAGTATGATACATTAGTGGAAAAATCTCATCCTCCCTATTAACTGTTCCGAAATTATACTATAAAAAGTCGGAATCTTATGTGAATCCCTGTAAATACTATCTGATTTATACAGAAAATAATTTGTGGCAAACCTCAGCAATGCATGTCAATTTCCTAAAATGGGAAATAGTTTAATATAATTAAAACGCACCACAAACACTGTTTCTGTCTATACCATTATGCAATGAAACACTTTAATACAGCCATGTAAATTAATAACAGATATTCTTTATACCACACATTGTATAGAATGTATATTTTAGTATATACTTTATAGATGCATATAATTTTTATTGTGTTCGAAAGAGTGTAATATCATTAAAATGCACTTAAAACTATATTTTCACATTGATTGTCTTTGTAATTAAACTATTCCTCCGATTTTTATAAAATTTGAAAAAACTCGACAAATTTTTTTAATAATCATACATTTTTATTTTCAAACGATTCGATTAGGTAGATTTTGTGTTCTTTCATGCAGACAAACATACGAACTGAACGACGACTGTAGGTGCAACATCTTTGCATAATTAGGAACGAACCTGAAAATCACGTTTGTGTTATCTGGCTGAATGCAGGGGGAAGGAGGAAGGAAGGGCGTGTTTATAAAAATTCGAGATATTAGAAATGAAAAGCGTAACCAGGAAACTACACTTTAGTATGAAAAAAAAAAAATCGAAGTAAGTAGCAATTAAAAAAGTATAATGAAAAACATTTGTTCATGCATAAACTATTTCCCCCCTCGTCTTCGCGTTATCGAGATATACAGGGAATAAAAATGAAGAAATTGAAGAAATGAATGACTAGATTTTAAAAATTTTAATTTCCGAAGCTATTACACTTTTTATAATAAGTGATGTTAAAACGAAGAAGATCATTTGTAGTTTTTTTTTTCTGTTACAAATATTCGGCATGTAAAGTATTCGTAACGTGACCAACAACAAATCTTTTATCAAGTTCTTTCTACATATTTATCAGGTTTTCCTAGTCAACTACCCTTAATGCAATACTGATGTATTAAAAGACTAAATAATGCGTTACAAAACAAAACTAAATAGTTCATATGTGTATAAATTACCCCCAAAAATACTGTTTGATAAGAAGGGAAACTATTACTGCATTATACCATGAATTGTTTCTCTCGCTGGGTGACAGGGTGTTTCCATTCTTGACGTTAGATGTTTTATTTAACAAATTTTTAAAAACTTTATATCTCGATAATGAGGAGACGGGGCAAATAATTTATGCATCTAAAAATACGTTTGATTATTCCCTTTCAATTGCTACTTATTTAGATTTTTTTTCATTATTGCACTATTGGAGTGGTTTTTTGGTAAGAAAGGATAGCCTAAGAAAACCTGAAAAAGGATAAAAGCTGGGAAGGAAAAAACCAAAGGGTTGCCTAAAAGAATAACATGTAAGATATATATGGAATAGATAGATTATATAAAGCGTTTCCTACGAAAAGAAACTGCGAATTTATATATATATATATATATATATAACACAGTAAAAACAGAAAATTTTGCAACAAGACGTAATTTATATTGGTTCAATAATATCAGAAAATTTATCAAAAAATTCAGAAAAAAAAACAATTCCGTGTTTTGAACAATTTATTTTAAACCATGAGTAGGTCCACATATGATAAGAAAAAAAGTGGGTCTTAAAAATGTTCTCACGGATTATTTGCTTTTTTTATTCTTTAAGTAAATTAAATTAAACAATTATGAAAATTTATTCTGTTTTTATAATTTTTCCTACATGGCGAACAAAAACTCTTTTATGTTTTGCAATGTAGTACAACCACAAAAATTCTAAATACTTCAAAAACAAAAATCAATATTAATACGTTTTCGACAATTTGCTTTTCTTATCTCTCCTAAAAAACCTTATCTGATAACATGCGTTTATGACTAACATAGAAATAAAAATATAGACAATTTATGGAAACTCAGCTGTTGTAAGATTCCTGCTACGTGCCAATATATTAAGTAAAACTTGTTTATATTTCCTGTATATTTCTTTTGCTTATATGAATATTGAAAGATATAATTAATTAATGCTGTTGTCAACAGATACATGCTAATCTAAAAAAATAATGACATGCTGTTTTGATTAAGTGAAAATACGATTAAACCAAACAACTCTGGCGTGCACATGTTTTATTCTTAATCTTTGATAACATTTATTTTTTTTTTTTTTAATTCAGACGAAAACACGCACCTGTCAAAACTTCTTCCTTCTTTACAAGTGAGCAAATCGAACTTTAACACTTCCAAAGCGTATTGTGTTACATTAAACATGAGCTTTCAGAACAAGCTGTACAGAAATACAAATCTATCCAGTTGTTAGTATAATTTTCTTAAAAAAAATATGCCAGAGCCTCTGTGTAAGATATTAAAAATTCCCGTCATGTATACTTGTTCAGATCTATCAATTAGAAAGAGAGAGAACGTGCCAGAAAAGAAAAACAAATGGAGTTTACGCCAGATGAAACCGCCTTTTAAGTCATTTGACGTCTGAGAACACGTGATTTTTTTTGTCCGATGACGTAATAAGCGAAAAGTTGTTTTTGCGGCTCAGCAATATGTTTGATGGATGCGAAAATTATTTTGTTGCCATCTTTTTTTAAGAAGAATATTTTTATTTTGTCAGTTATAGAAGTACTTAATTGGGCACAAGAATGAAATGATTGCTATTTAATTACTCTGATGTGCCAACTAACGCAGATTACATTGCTACAAAAAATTTAAATGCTGAAACAGCTGCAATGGTATTTTAATATAATACCTTTTTAAGTTATAATCAAGTACATACATTTTAACAAATTTCTTTCACATTTTGTTGCATTTGACATGCTTTTTACATTAAAAGCTTAATTAACTTTGTATTATCTAAAATGTAACATGCAATGTTTTTTCCTAAATTTTATTCTAATTTTATTGTAACAATTTTTAATGACACTTGAGTGTATTAAATATCCATTTATTAAATTTATTAATTAAATTGATAGGGAAACAGGATTAAGCTGCGATGAAAAAAGAAAAACTTGGACATTCTTATGCATGTTGAGATTACGTTGGAGCGGCTGTGGCATTATTTTAATAACTTTTTTTAAAGCAAGTACATGTTTTTACAATTTGTTTGAAATTTTGTTGCGTTTTACAAATTTTATTAATCAAATCAAATAAATCTTTAAAATTAAAACATAAGTAATTTCATGTACAACACAATGTTTGGGTTTTTTATGCCGGTTTAAAAAAGACCACTTGTTTGAAGAACATTTTAAACGTATAAAATTTAAATTTATTTAATTTATTAATTGTATAAATTGAACAGTGGAGGTTTAAACTATCGTGAAAAAAAATCCCTTGTTTAGAAATTAAGAATTTGAAATTTATAACTTACTTTCTTTAAATAAAATACCGAGAACCATAAACATATTGCTTTTAAATGTAGGAAAAGCAGAATACTCGGATAAACGAGATTTAAAAGTATCTCTTATTACACGTAAGTTTAGTTAAAGATTCCCATTACACATATTCCTTTTTTATTTCACTACGGATTGTCTGTCGATCACTAGAAGTAATTCGTTTCTCAATCTTCATGTAATAAAACGCAGTGTAACGAATAGCGCGCCAAACTGAATTTTCTCTTCAAAAACTGTCGTTGGAATTGATCCTCCCACTGAGACCGTTATGTTGTTTGTATGCATCCAAAGCTTGACAGCAGAAACAGAATTTTGCCAACAAAATAGAAAAATGACTATCTTACTTTCTTTTCGGGGGCGGAGGTAAACAAAAAAAATGCAATTTCAAAGTACTATAAAAATTAATAATTATCAATTATTAGTATTATAGCAATAGTCGCAGCAGACTTTTTAATTTACGCAGTTTTATTGCATATTTTTAAAAATTTTGTTTAATTAAGAAATCTTAGTTTCGTTATGTTTTATTAGTTTATTAGCCTTAAAACTGCTTTTATTAGTTTTTCAAACTTGTTTTTAATTATTGCTATATATTCCTGTAATTTTGTTATAGCCTCCTATTTGTGCGATATTTAATCCAATTTGTTCCGATTTTTGTATATCAGTGAATGTAGTACGGTTTCACTCTTTTGACTTATTATAGTAATTTTAGTTCTCTTCTTAATAAAGTCTATTCGGAATTTGCACATGCGATTTTTAGTATTTTTGCGCATTTTGAGGGTATATATTTGTCATTGATAAAAAGAAAATTGTATCAGACTTTTAGCCTAATTTACTAAATTTTGTCTGCTACGAATTCTGAATTTCAGCGATTTTCAATGCTATTTTTAGTGCGATTTTCAATGTGATTTTGTGCGTCTGGCATCAATTTTTTGTCATTTTTGTCAATATTACGAATTTTTGTATGCATCATGGTCTTATCTATTTTTAAATTGCATGTAAAATAAGCAAAAACCATAACATGAATCAGCAATAAATGAATTATTTAGAATATTCACAGTAATCTATATACATAAAATAAGAGATGTCTGCCTGCTTAGCCACGGATAACGTCGAAATTATAACACACAGGTCTCTGAATTTTTCGTCATGTGTGGATACTAACACGGAACAGTGCACTTTCCAGCCTGATTTTTAAAATTCAAATTAGATTTAAAAATAAAATAAAAATAAAACTTACTGGTTAAGAGTATATTGGCAGCTTTCAAATCCACATCAACGAAGCAGCCAAGTTAGAGACTTTTTGCAGCTGCCCACCAAACCGCGGCAACGAAGCAGGCAGCCAATGAGAGCGGGTAGTAATTATAGGATTTAAAGACAGCATTTCACGACTGAATGCTAGCAACAAATTACACACGCATTTGTTCATTTTTCCTATTTTGATGATTTTGCTTTTTCTCTTTGATTTACAATCGATTTTCAAAATCCATGCATGGCACCAACCAAAAAGAGTAGTAAATTACGTAATTACTTCTTTTATGTTTTCTTAGGGTTTGTTCCGATTTGCAGCGGGCATCGCGCGACTGCTTAGAAGATTTTGCATAGAGTAAGTCTCATTAAACAAAGGGATTTTCAAATAATTAAATTATTGCATTATTTTTGTGATTCAAAAGAGCTAAAATCATCGACTATGTTTCTTAAACAGGGTTTTCGCAAAAGAAATACATACCTGTGTTCACTCAGATAAAATTAAAAATATTCCCCAGATAAAAAAATTTTTCTATTTCAGCATAGGTAAATATTTTAAATATTCGCAATTTGTTTCAAAACGTCTATGGTCCCGGGCAACGCCGGACGGATCATCTAGTCCAACATAATTTACTTGTGTAATGTTATAGAAAAGTATCTTCTTTCAAAACTATTATATGAAAGCATTTTAGTCATTTAATGTTTTATTCATGTTACATATATTATTTAACCCGGCATATCTTTGTAAACATATTTTCTACTTTATTTGCATCAGTGGAGCAAACATATCTATGGTAAGAAAAAATATATTCGTGCTGCGTGGGGAGAAAACTAAGTTTCACGTCAAATAACTTATATTTTGAAATTTTTTAAACAACTTTGAATAATGATCTCTATTGCTTCTCTCTCTCTTTCTATTTTTTTAAACTTACTGGTACTTTTTCTTTGTATCTTTACTTCAGATTTACTATATTTCATCCAAAAATACCTGCAGGGTAAGAACTCTATAAAAAAAACTTATTACAAGTTTTAAGTTTCCTATGAATATTCCAATAATACTTTAAAATGTATACATATATACATATATATACAGGAGGAGAAGGGGGGAGGGGTACTTTTCTTATTATTTATATTAATATATTCTGTATAAATACCGCATCAGTTTTGAAATATGCAAAAATTTTAATTGATTGTAATTTATTTTCGAACGTTATACCTCACGCATTTTTAGCTAGATTATTTAAGATTATTTTGGTTAGATTAACTGGTTATTTAATTTCCTCAATCCTGATGTTGCTTGGGGGCGAGACTAAAAAACACCTTTTGAATTAATTTAAATTCTTCAAAAAATGTTAAAATTACATCTAAACTTTTTGAATAAATGTATGCATATGGGAAGCATCGATATATAGACTGATGCATCTTTTGAGATGTTTTATAATAATCTTAAACTGTTTCTTTTTTTTCTGTAGTGCCTCATAAAATTTTTCTCGGAACTGAGAAGGTTAAGGTTAAAAGCGTGTGTTCTTCTCATAGTAAATATATATATATATATATATATATATATATATATATATATTATCCTTCTCATAGTAAAAAAGTACTATTTGTTACCCATATTTAATTATGTTAATTGTATTCAAATATTTTTAATCATTCAAAAGTTTTACTACACGCAAAAAAAAATCCGTTAAATTTAAGGCAAAAACTGCTGCCAGCAGTTTTTGCCCTAAATTTAAGGGACTTTTTTTGCAGTGTTGTACTTATTAATAATCATTTTTATTCGCAGTTTGAAAAAAATTCAACGATTTTTTGCATTTTTTTCTTTTAAATGCAACCAGAGGTTTTTAACGTTTTTTGTTTTCAGTAAACATAAAAGAAAACAAACTTTTATTTCACTATTTATGTTTTAAACATCATTATACACATCATAGTTTACGGTCTTTTCACAGTTTTGTAGTAAAACCATTAATAATATATAAACTTACGTAAAACTAAAGCTATAAACAGAAACTCGATCATACTTTATGAAAAGAACTTTTCACAGTGCACTGTAAAAAATGTCAGACGTTTCTGAATATGTAAAAATGTACTGTAATCAAAAACGACCTCTTCTAACTCACCTAAGGTTTCGGAAAACGTTCTTTTACCTCTAAAAATTCCAGAAAGTTATTTGTTTTCGAAATTTAATAAGAATTTATAAAAATTAATTTTTATTAGCTTCCCGTCCATTTCGGAAACGTTTCTAAGTAGCTTTTACAGTACGATAATCACTTTTCTCAAATTTATATATCACTTTTTCGGATTCTATCAATTCTCAAGTAAACATTTTCAGCTTAATCCTATTATTGTATGTTTGTCTAATAAACGTGCTCTCTGAATATCAAAAAATTTTCGTATGAATTAGTAGCATCCGAATAAGTGATATTTTGATTGAAAAGTGATTATTGTGCTGTAAAAGCTACTTAGAAAGGTTTCCGAAATAAATGGGCAGCTAATAAAAATTACTTTTTATACAATTTTCTTTAAATTTCGAAAACAAATAGTTTTCTGGGATTTTTAAAAGTAAAAGAATGGTTTTAGAAACCTTAGGTGAGTTAGAAGAGGTTATTGTATACTTTCGTTTTTGATTAAAGTGCATTTTTATATATTCAGAAACATCTGACATTTTTTACAGTGTATACCTTACAAATATTGCACTCATTTGTATTCACATAATATTATTCCATTCATAAATTCGGTATTTCTTACAACTTGATGTTTTTATTTTACACCTATTTTACTTGCTATTACACCATTCCCATGATACCAGAATGTTTCTTAGAAAATATATATCAGATTTCTCACACACTTCTTTCGCGGATTTTCTGAAATCTTTTCAATTTTTGTACGAGGATAACGATGCGACGCGACGGTTGTTTTAAGGAATACTTAACATATTCACTTCCAGCTTGCTGTCTCTATTAGATCGTATTGTAATCCTTGTATAACATTCCAATGATATCAGAATGTTTCTTAGAATAGATACATCAGCTTTCTCGCACACCTCTTTGGCGGACTTTCTGAATTCATTTCAATGTTTGTAGGGGGATTACTGACATGACGGTAGTTTGAAAAAACTCTTCAAAATAAATATTCAAAATAAATATTAATGGTACCACTCGATAAAGCATGGCTATATTTAAGTTATTGCATTTTTAGCAGTGAAATTTTGTAAAGAAAAGTGATTCAGGAGATTCATTATTACTTCTGAAGTTTGAGATCATGGTAAATTGATCGTCAAAAAAGTTTCAATAAAAGCCAAATTAAATCTGTTTTGTTCAAAAAAAAATAATTGAAACCAATTTTCTAAGAAGAGATTCCATATTTACATGGAAAAGGAATCAATAAAATGGAACTATTAGTGGGCGGAGCCCTCAGTCATACTTGCAAATCCATTGCGGAATATTAAGTGAATACAAAATTCCAAAATACTGTAAATTGTGTTTTAATTGAAAGAGTACCTTTAAATTAACTTGAATCCTCTCTTGTTCAATTTTCTGTATTTCACTTATAAAAATGAGCGTCAGAAAGACGTTGTCAACTAACATCTCACGAGATACATGTGTGTGAGGAAGAGGCAGTGAGAGAAAATGAATTGGTTGTACAATAAAAAGTTGCATTAGCGTGAAACTTTTAAGCTTGAACTATACTCAAGTGTCAAGATTACCTAACAGAGTGAAAAAGGCGGACTAAATACGGAGATGATGCTTAGAAATTAACTATGAAAATCTTTTCGAAAAAGTTCGATGGATGTTTTATTTATGTTATAAAGATAATAATACAGAAAAGGTATATTATATTCTTTAATATATTTGAAAAGTAACTGCGCATTGAATATCCAGGCATGCTTATTTAATCCAAATTTCAAATTTAACTGTGTTAAAAAAACGAAAAGTACACTGTTAAAGAACTTTTGACGGATCCAATAAACGTTTGGTGCCACAGAAGCAAAAAATCATAAGATTGTAATTTTATTCCAAAATGTTTCTTTCAACAGGAGCTTCAGATACAGGGGTTGGACAAAAATATGGAAACACCTTTTGAAATGCATGTTTGAAAAGAAGTTTGATTATAATGAACTATGTTGATGGCACTGTAGTTTTCGCCTATTGACGCCACCTATACAGCTTCGTAAAATCGCTGCACCGTTCAGTCGTTGTTGGAGCACTGTTAAGTCAGATTATCATTGCATTATGTCCGAGTTAACAGACTTCGAACGTGGACAAATTGTTGGCGCGCGTATGGTGGATGCTTCCGTAAGCAAGGTAGCCGAGGTTTTTAATGTTTCAAGAGGTACTGTGTCGAAGATTTATTCCGCATATTTGAAATGCGGAAAAAACATCATCCGCTAAATCACAGCGCGGACGAAAGTGTATGCTGAGTGATCGTGACAGACGCGATTAAGAAGATGCGATTAAGGAGGATTATCGCGAAAAATAAGCAGTCCACAGCTGCAAAAGTTACTGCTGAAATGAATATCGTGTTACCAAATCTTGTGAGTACCAAAACAATTAAAAGGGAGCTTCATAAATAGGGAATTGCTGGCCGTGTTGCAATTGAAAAGCTATCCATCAGTAAAGCTAATGCCTGTAACAGGAAAAAGTGGTGTTTAAGTCATAAAACCTGGACTATAGAGCAGTGGGAGAGCGTAATATGGTCTGATGAGTCTTCTTTCACATTGTTCCCCATTTCTGGCCGAGTTTACGCCTGGAGAACGCCATCTCAAGCCTATAATACAGACTGCTTGTTGCCAAGAGTAAAACATGGCGGGGGTTCGGTGATGGTTTGGGCAGCCATATCGTGGTTCTCTTCTGGCCCCATGATAACTCTGTAAGAGCGTATTACTGATCAGACTTATGTGAACATTTTGGCCGATCAAGTCCATCCAATGGTACAAGCTTTGTTCCCCGATGATGATGTTATCTTCCAAGACGACAACGTCCCCGTTCACACAGCTCACATTGTCCAGGACTGGTTTTCTGAGCACGAGGATGAATTTTCTCATCTCCCCATTCCACCAAATTCATCAGACTTGAATATTATGGAACCTTTGTGGTCTACATTGGAGCAGAAAGTGCGTTCTCGCTATCCACCGCCAACATCGTTATCTGAACTTGCCACCGTTTTGCAGGAATAATGGTACAATATTCCCTTGGCAAACATACAGAAACTGTATTTATTCATTCCGAGAAGACTGCAAGCTGTTTTGAATAGCAACGGGTACCGTGCACAATATTAGGCAAGGAAACGTGTTTTTTTAATGGTGTTTCCATATTTTTGTCCAACCCCTGTATTGAAATAAGATTTTGCCAACATATGGTTGCAACTATTATAGCACAAAGAGTTAATTCTACCGCTGCAAATTTTTTAGCATTGTAAAACATTCTAATTATCAAGAATAAAGATGCTTCATGATTGATTTGCAGTACAGAATTTAATTAAACTATTGAATTCCATCAATTTTTTCAACAGAGCATTGATTAGAGATTTGCAAGGGACGAAATTATCAGTCTCTCACCCTCATCACCGAAGAAAATGTCGCCGTGACATCCCCCGAAAAGAATAAAGTCAATGGTTGGCCATAGTTTTAGAAAAAAGTTTGTGCATAATAACTTATACTGCATATATTTTATCGTATTGTGAAATAACATTAATTGTGTAACAAAAATTTCATACAGATGTTGAATCAATGAATAAATGATGATTTCTTTTCGTCAATTTTTAAAATATAAAAATGTTTAAAAATAGTAAAAAAAAAAAAAAATCGGTATAATAAAAGCCTAAGTCATGTGACTGTCATCAACAATTACGTGTTGACCGCCTCAATTTTTATATGCCAGGCGATCATTTTGGTACTTTGATGTTAGCGAGGAGCAGGTAATAAATCGCCAAATGTTGTTCTATCGCCATCATTTCATCTATATTGTAGTGCCCTAAGTCATGTAAGTGTCATAAACAACTACGGAGCTTATATCATCGCTTTTCATATGCAGTATTTCCATTTTGTTTAAAAAAATCAAATTTTCTTTCCGATAAAAACTATATAAAAGCTGCCATGTTCGCAAAGAAATTTTGACATTTTTATGTTATCTGGATGCAAATTTCACCAATAGCATTTTTTAACTTCCTAGTTAGCATTATTTTTTTAATTTTTCATGTGGTAAATTAAAACAGTGCTTCGAGTTGAAAATAAATATCATGACTTGTAGCATTATTTGTTTTTCGTTTATTTTCGTTTAAAAAGGAAAAAGGAAAGATGTGAAAGCCGTGAATTTTAGATGTTTCAGTTTTAAATGAAAGAATCGTATTTTTTAAATGAAGTGAGTGAAAGAATTATATTTTCAATGAAATACAAAAAGAAAATGCGATGAGAACAATATTTAGCTATTTATCACTTGGGTGGCCGCGCTTATATAATATTGAGACCTCTTAATTTCTTTATCTGAATCTTCTGATTTGGCGAAAGATAGAGCAAGTAAGTTGAAGTATGTATAAAAGTAACAAGATACATTCCATCACGAGCATACATTTAAGGGAGACCAAACTGGTAGCCAAGGATGGCTAGTAAATAATAAACAAGAGCAGAACACTGCATGATGTATTAATGGAAAAAGGTGCAAAATGATATTTATAAAATTTTAGCTTCTTTAAACGATACAGACATATAATTTTAATGAATTTGAAGATGTTTTAACACTTTAACGTTCATTGGTTTCGCCACGAAACCACAAAATTTTAATTCCGATAAGCAACACTGACACCGGTATTTTTATCTAAAAATATCCCTTTTATTTTGTATGTGAAAAATGACGTTTTCTTATTTAGAAATATATTTGTTCTTAATTACCGGTGTCATTCATTTATTTCGACATCTTAGCAATGAAAATGTTATGATCGTTAAAGGGTTAAGCGATAAGTATTGTAGTACAGATGCATATAAGATAATTATGTGTTTAGAAATGCATTCAAAGTTATTAAACAATTAAGGCCAGACTAGCAAGTTTTTGTGCACAGGGGTTTTTCAATTCTTCGAGTCCCCTTAAATCTGTTGATTTACTGATACTAATTTTTCATTCATACTATACACATATTCGGTAAGTTTTAAAAAGTTTTCCGTAAAATTAAAAAGTGGCTTTAGAATAAAAAAAAATATTTTTATTATTATTATTATTTACTGAAATGGACTTATAACTATAATGAGATATATTTTTATCATTTCATCTTAACAATATCTCAAGTAAAGCATTTTTTCATAATTATGACTTTGTAAATGTAAATTTTAAAGAAATTATGAAACAATTTGTGCCCCTCAGAAGTTTAGTGTCCAGGGCGAGGGCGAGGGCCCCGGGTGCCCGTGCGATAGTCAGGGACTTTAATCAACAAAAGTATTGTTTTTTTACATATAAAATGCAAATGACATGTTTTTTCAATAAAGAATGTCGAGTGTATTTTTAAACATTGAATTAAAAGCGTTTCTGAGCCTATATTAGGACATTTTAACTAGTATGATAAGCAGAGACATGCATGAATACAGGAAGCTTGTTTTCATGCTAGTTAGTTTCTGCCTGATGATAACCGGTATAGGTTCAAATATGTAAAGTTTATAAGTTCTAATAATATCACCTGTTACTCAATATCAAATACTCCTTTATTTTCATAGATATTCTCTAATTACATTCATAAATACAGAAACATACAGTACATATTTATCACTTTTATCTAATTCAGTTAACAAGCTGCAATTTTGTACAAACAGATATTTTTTAGTTTGTTCATAAGTACAAGAATATAGTATAATTTTTAAATGCATCTTATTCAGAAAAAAACTCAAATTTTGTAAATAGCTGGGAAAAAAAAACGTCATGATGCGATATATTTTTCTTAAAAAGGAAACAAAATACACAGATTATCACATATTACTAAATATCAAGTATTCCTTTATTTTCATAGATATTCTAAAATTAATTCATAAATGCGAAATATAGTACATTTTTATCAAATATACTCAATTCGGTTAACAAGCAACAATTTTGTAAAGATAGTTATTATCTAGTTAATCCTTAAATACAAAAATTAATATCTTTAAAATATATCTTTTTCAGAAAAACAAAGAAAATTTTTGTAAATAGCTAGAATTTAAAAAACTTCATAATGCGATTTATTTTCTTCATAAAAATATTAAATACACAGATTATACATAAAATGTCGTGCTATATATTTCATATGTTTAATCAAAATTTTATATTTCAGTTTTAGTTTTCAAAAATACTCGCTTGTTTCATCATCACTACTTTCAGGTTCTTTTCCATACACAGCGTCCATAGCTTGATCTTGCAACTCTTCATAATGCAGAAAAAAGTTTCCAGGTTCAAGTTCCTGAAGATCTGTGTCGCTGCTATAAATGAAAATTTAGGTTAAACGAGTAGTAATCCGTCGAATTCGATGAATATAAATGTTGAAAAGAATTTATTGGCTAAATTTATAAAAATAAATACAAAAATAAACATAATAATTAATATTAGTTTGGCTATCCTAACTCTTGAAACAAATATTCTTTCAAACCAAAGTTTTATTTTAACTATGCAAGTTAATAAAGAAAATATAAATTAATTCCTATGTGTCATCAGTAATATGAATAAGAAGAGTGAAATTACGAAGTTATCAGTTGAGAATTTGATCTTTGGTAATGCATTATAAAAATCAAAAAAAAAAATTACGTCACTGTGACGCAATCATAATTTTTGTTTTCAACAAAATCTAAAAATATTATCCTTTTCACATCGTGAAATTTAAATTTAACGCATGCATTTCATATTCATATCCAGTATTTAAAAAATATTTTAACGTGCAATAGATTATTAAAAAATATATTCACAAACTTAACGTCACGTTTACCATTTACCATCTTGAATATAATACACATTTCATTTTTACTATGCCATCATTTTTACAAATTCAAGCCATCTGAGTCTCAAGCTGTCTCAATCTCACTAACAACGGAAAAAAATGGTGTAATGTAACGGCTTTGTTAAAATGTGCAGTTTTAAATCGTGACGTCATTTTCTGTTCAATAGTTTATAAGCAGTCATTTTTAATTTTAGTATGAAAATGGCATCCATAATGATATAGTAATTCTTATTGTTTTTCTTTCTCTATTCAACAATGATTGTTGCCCGATTGCCACAGATATGATGAAATTTTATAGAACAACATTTACTAGGTGCACGGCTAAGTTTCTGAGTTTCATAGGCTCTAAAGACACACATAGACGATATACATATCTGACGTTATATATTTTTAATAACTTGGTTGGTTGGTTGATTGAGGTTTACTGGCGCAAAGTCACACTAGGGACATGCTGCGCCAAGAACAGGATGAAGTAAAAACCGAAAAGTTTTTTTAAATTGTTAAAAATATGTAAAAATATACATGGATAAAAAGCAAAGTTAAAAGATGAAAGCGTTAAATGATAAATGTAAATAAAATAAGTACAAAGGATTAAAACCCAATTCAGGATAAAATAAGAGTTAAATCAGTCAAATCAATACAGATAATAAGTCAACAATATAACAATGGTATACGATAATAGTCAATATCTTTTAAAGAATAATGAAAATTGTGCAAAACTAACAAACAGTGACATAAATGCAAAAACGGTGCAATATTTAAAGAATAGCAAGGTTTTGTTAATGAGTTATACAACCAAAATATAGTTCAAAAGAATAAATATTTAAATTAAAAATAGTAAAATTTCTTTAAAAAATGTCTGTATTAAAACATAAAATGTTAAAATACAGCTTAAAACAGATTAATCAATCAATTTTTTTTTTTGGCAATTTAAGAAGAAGGCACATATTCTTCATAAACCGTATTTGTTTCATCATCATCAGATTCATAACTGGATGAGTCCATAGCCTCTTCAGCATAGTTAAGCAACTGTTTTGGATCTTTTATGTTTTTGATTGCAGAGCTGAGGCAAGATTTTTTGCCCTTTCTCTTCACAGTTTTCCACTGTGAAGAGACTTGGGTTGAGGGTTTATTCCTATAATTGTGTGTGCTAGATTTTATGTTTGTTTTTTTAATTGGACATACAGTAGGGTTCAACGATTTGTTTTTATCTGATTCTGAAGTAGCCTGTGTCTCATGTTCGGTAGGTTTAGAAGTTTCAGCTAATGAATTTTGTGTTCGTTTATAAAGGTATTCTATTTCGACAGGTTCTGATGATGGTGGCCAGAGCTCTAATTTTGGCATTAGTCTTGTACTATCGGTAGAGTATCTATTACAGGTTTTTTTCTTCAAATTGCTAGATGAGGGTGAGTCAAACGGAATGGCAGAATCAGTCTGAATGCTTATGTGCCTCACAGAGTTTGCTTGACGTTTGAGTAGGCTAGAATAAGAGACGCCAACTGATGGTGTTCGGGATTCAGCAATTTTGCGGGCTTCCGGATAAGAAAGTTTTTGGGTGATTTTAATTGCCATGATTTCTTTTTCGCGAATCCAGTTTGGACAAGAGCGTGAGTAAGCTGTATGGTCACCTTTGCAGTTGACGCAACATTCAGCGTTTTCACATGTTTTATCGTCATGGTCAACTTTTGCACAACGTGCACATGTTTTAGTGCCACGACAGTTAGTATTTGTATGTCCATAGCGCTGGCATTTAAAACATCGAAGGGAGTTGGGAATATATGGTCGGACGGGACAGCTTAGGTAAGCAGCTTTAATTCTAGTAGGTAGATTTGGGCTATTGAAAGTCAGAATGATGTGCTTTGTGGGAAGCACTTTTTCATTCCGACGAATTGTTATACGTCTTACATATATGACATCTTGATGTTTTAAGTTTTCCATAAGTTCTTCTTTAGTAGAAAATAAAAGCTCTGGTTCAGATATTACGCCACGACTTGTATTTAGAGTTTTATGTGCTTGAATAGAAACAGAAAAAGGACCAATTTTAGAGCTATTTGAAAGAAGTTGTGACTGTTTGTATGATGAGATCTCAACAAGTAAATCCCCGGATTGCAATTTCTTGAGCGAATGACCATCCCCCAAAACAGACTGAAATGTTTTAGCAATAACAAATGGTGAAGTTTTTTTGAAAGAACAATCTGATTGGCTATCAAGGCGTTTAATGACAAAAAAACGTGAGAATGCAGGTTTCTGTACTGTTTGTTGCTCTCCACTTGGGAGAGAATTAGAAGGAAATAGAGATTTTCCATCCATAATTGAAAAAAAGTTATTCAGACCCCGGCCGCACCACCCACTACCGAGCCCAACAAGGGGATGCACATTCGTGCACCAGTGCTAACCAGGGCCCATACGGTCACAAGACAAACCTATGTCAGTCTCCACCCTTAACGAGATGACTAGTATTTGCTCGATCACTTGATCCCTAAAGCCAGTGACAAAGTCAGCTGACCAGCCGATTGATGCATACGAGACCAATATGCACCTCCCGTCTACCTGAAGCAGAGGCCAAAGCAGTGTGTTGGTTTCTCTCAACTGCCAGGATCCTCCTTTCCAGGGACACAGGTCGCCACGCACGGCCAACACGTGGGTGATTTACAATTCTCCATAAGTCGATATACAGGATGATATCGGCTCATACAGAATTGCCCTCACCTCCGAAAAGGAAACCACAATGAGAGTGAAACAAAGATGAAAGGATGACCAGAGGAGTAAGAGGAAAAGGAAAGGAGAAAGATCACTCAGGTGCCCCGGGGTTGTGAAGCCCGTGAATACCTAAAGAAGGTATCCCCCTGGGGGGTTTAATAACTTGGATTTCTGCTAACAATAAATTGTCTTAATACCAATACATATCACAACGCAAAAATATTTTTCTAACAACGAAGAAGTTGCGTTTTACGCCAAATAAGCAGCGTTTGCGGGAAGTTTAGTTTTTCTGATTTAATCTGAAAAAAAAAATGTCATTTGTTATGGAGGCCAATGGCGAACATGGACACCAAAAATTACATGTAAGGATTTGTTTAAATATAATAGAAGTGGCAATTGCTCTGGAAAACCAAAACAATTGAGGATGCCGATTTGCAAGCGTTAATATAGGTAGAAGATAACAAAAAAAAAACAAGATTGACTTGGGAAAGCATAAAATATGATTCACCAAAGTATTTCCAAATCCTTATATGTCATGGGAAAATTTTAAAAGGAAGGAAAATGAGTACCGCATGAGTTAACTGAAAAACAGATGTAAAATGGAAGAGCCATTATCAATATTTTTGCTTGTTCTTCAATTAAGAAAGTTTCCTACATCGAATTATTATTGGCGATGAAAAGTAGATGTATTATCGAGAATCCCAAATGTAAAAAATCATGCCTTTCACCTAGCAAAGCATCAACATCAAACTTCATGGCCCAATCGTTTCAGAAAAAAGACAATGGCCTGCTTTTGGTGGAACCAGAAAGGAATCGTATACTATGAACCAAAGAAACTGGATGAAACTGACAATAGGCATCGCTACCAACAAGAAGTGATTAATTTGAACCATGAATTTCTCGAACAAGTCCAGAATGGGATATGAAACACGAGACAGTGATATTGCGGAACGACAACGTTTCATACGTTTGATTTCCATCGTTCAGGATACTACCAAGATGCTGAAATATGATCTGCTACCACACCCGCTATATTTGTCAGACTTGGCTCCTTCCGAGTATCATTTGTTATGATCAATGGCGCATGACTTAGCAGGAATGCACTTGGATAATTTTGAAGACGTGCAAAATTGATTCGTTAAATGATTCCGGTTCGTTTTATCGTCGTGTTATTCATGTATTAACAGAGAGATGGCAAAAATGTGTAGCTAGCGAGAGATCATATTTTCATTAAACCATTTTTTGTATTTCTCTTGAAATTTTTCATTTTTCAATGATCAAAAATCCCAGAAACTTCATTGCGTACATAGTAAAATAAAATAAAAATAGAAAAATTGGATTATGTTGGAAAATAGCGAGTTCGGATACATGTAAAATAGAAGTGTTTTCGTTTTAAAAAATAATTGTTAAAATCATTTCAAGAAAAAGCTCAGGCAAAATAGCTATAAAAAATAGCCTGTTCTTTTAAATATATTGATGTTGCGATATCTTAGGTATGAGATTTCGTTTGAAAATTTAGGTTAAAAATAAGGTGATATAAGACTGATAAATATTCAAAAATGTCTTATACAAATGTGGGATTCAACTCATGTTTTAGCTATTACACTAGGTAACTGAAAATTTTTCATAATTGGAAACTCAAACCACAGATTCATTCAGCAGATTTTCTATTTAATTTAAAAACATTCTTTTTTCTTTAAATAATTTTTAAAAATTTATCTTAACGAAGTCTGAGCCACAAAAATTTTCAAATTTTCTAAAAATATTTATTGCATTAAAAATGTCTCTGTTTTTACACATAAATGGCGTTACTATCTCAGTTGGAAAAGGAAATATTCATTTTTTCGCTTTGGTTTGTTTCCGAAATCTAGCTTTTAAGCAATGGTTGACAAACAAATAATTTCTTGTGTAAAGTAGTTTTTCTTTATGATATATTTTTTTGCAATTTCGTGGATTTAAAGTCTTATAACTCAAGAACCGTTAACGATAAATGCTTCAAACTTAAAACATGTCTTTTTTTACATTTATTTTGATTCAGCAAATTTGAAAAGAAATATTTACTTTTAAAAATATGAATTTTAAAAAAAATTCAATTTTTTTTTTAAAACTAATATTTTCACAAATGTTGAATCAAAATTTAAATATAGATACTTCTGTTTCTTTAAATGTAATAAAATTGAAATTCTACAAATATTATTTTGAGTTATAACAATTTTAAATCATTTCACTTTTTAAATAATTTTTTTTATTTAAAATTAAAAAAAATATGAGAAGTTTTATCATTTGATATTTTTTATTAATAATATGGTTAACCATCACAAAATTTCAGAATTTTAACTAAATACATAAAAATTATTTTAAAATGTGTTCCAGACCCTCCTTAAATTTTATTAGTCATTTGATAATCTTTGCAACGCTGCTACATTTTCTTCAATTATATATACATATATATATATATATATATATATATATATATATATATATATGTTGCAGCCAATACCCGAAATTGGCCAATTCTAGAACTGGCCGGTCAATTCCCGAATTGACCAGCAACGTTAAAAAATGACTGGCCAATTCTAGAACTGGCCAGTCAATTCGCGAACTGGCCAGATGCAATAGGCCAATTCACGAACTGGCCAGATGCGATTGGCCAATTCGCGAAATAGATACAAACACTCGGCTTAATCCTTTCTAACATAGTTGAAAGTGTCTATGAATTCAAATACTAGTCTAGACGTCAGCTTGTCCGTGATCTAACTCGAGTAAAGTTTCCGGTTAACATGTAATTGTCATCGTATTTGGTTTATCAATTAATTTCGGTATTGAAAGGGAATTGTGTACTATTTTTGGTTAATTTAGTTGCGTACACAAAAATATTTCGTTTCAATATAATCAATGGTAATCTTTTTACTGTACATTTTAATGTTACATTATCTTAATTACAAAAAAAGTGGTACGTATGCATCATAGTTCGTATGTTGGCGAAGGATTCCCGGCCAGTTCGCGAATTGGCCGGCCAAAACCCGAAATACCTTATGCATTTCATGTATTTCGGGTTTTGGCCAGGAAGCTTGGCCAGTTCGGGTATTGGCCGGCCAGTTCTAGAATTGGCCAGGCTCCGGGTATTGGCCGCAACATATATATATTCTGGCCGGCCAATTCCCGAATTGGCCAGCAACGTTAAAAAATGACTGGCCAATTCCAGAATTGGCCAGCCAATTCGCGAACTGGCCAGATGCAATTGGCCAATTCGCGAACTGGCCAGATGCGATTGGCCAGTTCGCGAAATAGATATAAGTACTCGGCTTAATCCTTCCTAAGAAGTGTCTATGAATTCAAATAGTCTAGATGTCAGCCTGTCCGTGATCTAACTCGAGTAAAGTTTCCAGTTAATTGTCATCGTATTTGGTTTATCAATTAATTTCAATATTGAAAGGGAATTGAGTACTATTTTTGGTTAATTTATTTGGGTACTCAAAAATATTTCGTTTCAATGTAATCAATGGGAATCTTTTTTACTGCACATTTTAATGTTACATTATCTTAATTACAAAAAAATTGGTACCTACGCATCAGAGTTCGGATGTTGGCCAAGGCTTCCCGGCCAGTTCGCGAATTGGCCGGCCAAAACCAGAAATACGCCATCTATTTCATGTATTTCGGGTTTTGGCCAGAAAGCTTGGCCAGTTCGGGTATTGGCCGGCCAGTTCTAGAATTGGCCAGGCTCCGGGTATTGGCCGCAACATATATATAACTGTAAATATATTATACTAGGAGGCAACGGCATAATACCTCAACGAATTGATGACTGAATGTCCAAGATTAGATAAAATTCAATTACAGTAAAACCCCGATAATTCGGATTAATTGGGACCAGACCCAATCCGAATTATCGATAATCCGGATTATCCGGAGAATTAGAAAAAATGAAATAAAATAAAACATACTTACAGAAAATCACATTTATGTTATACTTTTTAAACATTTACAGACAGTAAAAAATGTTTACTTTGTTTAATTCTTCCGAAAAGATTTCAGAAAAAGTTTTTTTTTTATTCAGAAAACGACGATGAAACAAGTTAACGTTGTGGAAATTAGCCAATCGCTTCTTGAACTTGAAAAAATATTTGACCAAACCGATCCGGATTAACGGGGTCCGAATTAGCGGGGTTCTACTGTATTATATTAAATGAAACTTGTTTGCCAAATAATATTTTGGTGGAAACCAGCTGTAGATCCGATTTTACTGGCTGATCAGTAGTTTTATCAATGTATTTTCCTGGACCCTTAGGTGTGAAAACATGGAGTGTTGGGAGTTTGAAAACGCAATAGTCAACTTACCAGTCAGTCATTAATATCGGGATTAGAGACATTTTCCACCAAAATTGGCACACCATTGAATTGGCACACCATTTTCATGCATGCATTTTAATATATAAATCGAGTTTTAGCTAATCTTGGAATTACAGTCATAAAATTGATAAGGTGATGGTATATGCAGCAGCCTGCCAATCTATGTTACTTTTCATTATTGTAAAAAACAAAATTTTTATACAGTCGAACCTTGTTAACATGAACCTCATGGGGAATCAAAATGGTGTGCATGTAAAAAGTATTTTATTTTATCAATATCACATTTTTGTATTCGTCTTTATGAGGGATTGTGAAAACGATTCATGTTATAAGTAATTCACGTTAAACGTGTTCATTTTAACGAGGTTTGACTGTAGTTTAATCACATATAGTCACACCTGTTCGAGGCGAGGGGAAAAGCGGCCGGTAACCCAGTCCGTTGAAATTGAGATTGCCAAATTGTGTGTCGACGGTGTTCTGAAGAGATTCCTGCACGTAGAACTACAAACTTTGGGGGGAATATAGATCTATATATGAAGTGTTGTACGTTGAAGCCCGATTTTTTCCACATTAGGTAAAGAAATACGGTTTTATTATTATTCTTTTTTATCTAACTAGGGGGGCTCCGCCCCCCTGCTCGCTACACTCGCCAACCCCCCGCGTAATCGCTTCGCAATCCCGTTCGGAATCGTTTCGCGATTCCAAATTGTAGACTACCCCTGCTTGCTGCGCTCGCCAATACCCCATGGTATAAATAAGCAGTTGCAGACCTTTCAAATGATGTGTCACACAACTGGTGTTGTACATAAATTAAAAATGTGCTCCCCCTGGGGGAAGAGGGGGGGGGTGACCCACAAGACATCCATAATATGAATAAGTAGTTGCAGATCTTTAAAATGATGTGTCACACGACTGGTGTTGTAAAGAAATTAAAAATTTGGCGAAATATTACAGTTATCGCCAAGTTGGCGTCACTTTTGGCGACTAATTTTGGTCGCCAAATTTGACGATATATCGCCAAGTTGGCGACAAACTTGACTATTGTTGGCGATGGTAACCTTTCCCTCTTTATGGTAATCCATACGGCGGTGCATAGACGGAGCCCTTTCCTGATTGGTCTGTTCGACTCATGGAAGGAGTGGTCCGCCCGGATTCGTTATTTCCGGAAATCTTACACATCAGCATCATTTTAGGAGTCATTCCTTTTAAGGCTAGTTTTTTTTACTATAGAAATATATAGTATATTTTGTGTCCTTTACAATGAAGTTCATTCGGAATTCGTACAATGATTTTGGAATTCTTACCATATTTTTTAAAGCAATTTTTAGTTTTTTTTTTTTCAGCTATTTTTTTGACATTGGTAAAAAGACTTTTTGTATTAGATTTTCAGCCTAATGTTCTATATTTTACATTACTAACAATGCGATTGTTAGCGATTTTAGAAATATTTTGATTTAACGCCTTTTTTTTCTTTGTCATTTATGAAACATTTTATATTAGAATGTTTTACCCCATTAGAGTAATTTTTAAATCGCGATTTTTTAATATTTAGCTATTTTAAATTTTCGGAAATAAAATTTTATTTCAAACTCTTAGAATAATATAGTAAATTTCACCATTTACGCATTTAATGATTTTTAAGCAATTTTTTGAGATTTTTTACTTTTTGCGTCGATTTTCTGTCTTTCATGAAATATTCACGATTACAATGTTATGCCCATTAGAGTAAATTTTGACTTCTGAAATTTTTTAATAATTAGCTAATTTTAATACATTTTTCATTGCAATTTTTAATGCATTTCTCACTGTGGTTTTTAGCATTTTTTCAATCCCTACAGTATTTTTTTGACATTCGAAAAAAAGAAGTTTGTTTCAAACTTTTAGCCTAATATAGTAAATTTCACCATTATGGTATTTGAATTTAGCGATTTATTATGCAATTTTTAGTCATTTTTTTTATTTTTTTTTATTTTTTTTACGTTTTGCGTTGATATTTTTGTTTATAATATAAATTTTTAATTACACTTATTTAACTGATTAGAGTAAATGTTCATATTCATGGGTTACTTTCATATTTAGAGATTTTTAATATAATTTTTAAGACAGTTTTTAATGGTTTCTCGAGTCTCACGACGATTTTTTTTACATTCGGAAAATTAATTTGGTTTCAAACTATTAGCCCAATACAACGATCATACACACCAAGGAATTCTGTAGGTATTATGCGTTTTAATACTGGTCCGTATATCTGGAAATAGAATTTTTATTCATTAAATAAACCAAGCATTAGTTTGCAAAAATTTCGGTCTAATATGCTTGAATGTACTGTAAACATACGAACATTGTTATATAGTAAATTTTGCCATCTAGACGGACGGATTGAACGACGCTTATAGATGCTACGTATTTACATAATTAGGAACGCATTAAAAAAAAATTAGGGTAATTTTTTTTTAATATTTTTTCAGTTCATTTTGTAACATTTCAAAGTGATTTTTCCAACAAATTTGAAAAAAGAAAAAAAATTGGGTACTACTGTTATCCCGTCGACCAAAATATTATCGCCAAATTATAAGATTAAATGCCAATAATGGATGATCGTGAATGTCAATTCAGTGACATTAAATACAATACAGGTGTTTAAAATGTCATTAAGTGATTTTTATTTCTACTTTTTATTTGTATTTTTATTAATATTCTATTAATTATTTGTTTTTTCACCATTTTAAATAAAAATTACGCCAATATATATAATTTGGCTGTTAGTTTGGCGATTTGTATAATTTGGCGAAATCGGTCGACGGGATAACAGAGTAGTACCAAAATTTGATATAAATGGTATGTAATTCTGTTTACCGCACAGTATATAACACATGGAGATTGATTGGGCTGAATCCCCCTAATATTTATAAAACATGTTGGCAAAATTTGGGGGCTTAAATCTTATGTCGTCTAAGTTACGATACCTGAAAAAAAGGGTTTTTTTTCTTTTTGAATTTTTAACTGTAGTTTGACTCTTTAAATCTAAAATATTTTCTATCATAAAATTTTTACAAAATGAAGCTTCTTTCAATTTTAGACTTTCAAAGAAGATTCTTCAATCAATATATTTAAACGAAAGAAAATATTGATTGACAAACTTTGTACTAAATTTTATTATTCTAGTTTTCGCGGTTGATCGCAGCTGTACGGAGGAAGTTTAGATTTTATAAATTGGCTTTTCTAAAGGTTTACTTTAATAATAAGATAAAAGTGGATAGAACAAAATCAAATAAGCTTAAAGATGAAAGTTTGTTATTCGTAAAATAACTTCGATAGGAATTTTTTTTCACAATAACGCCAATACTTTTTCTTTGTATCAAAAATCCTTTAATCAAAATTTTTAATAATAATAATCTATATACAGGGTGATTCATAAAAGATGGGCAGAACTTTAAGAGGTTATAGTACACTTAAAGACAAATAATATTAAATAGGAGACTAAGGGTCCCAGACGTATTCCCAAGGAGACAGGGGGCATTAAAGTTTAGGGTCCGAAATTTCAAATGATTATAAAAAATGGAAAAATTGGTCGATTCGTTTGCGGTTTTTGCAAAAAATTTTCTTTATGCGAGTATTTTCTTAAAATAAAATTTTAAAGTTCAATTTCAAAAAATGCCGATAGGGGGCGCTTTAGACTTTGGAGTAACAAACAACTATTTTTAACGTTATTTTTTGTATTTCTTTAAATGATTTCGAAAGCTTAGACTTAAACTTAAATTTTGATCTAAAAATCTGAGTCCTAACGAGTAGTTAAGTAACGTAAACTGAAATTTGAAATTTGAAACCCTTCTCCCCCCAGAACAAAAATCAGTTATTCCCGATCTTTGTGTCGTAGATTAGGCTCTAACTACTGCCGCGTTTTGCTAAAATTATTCTTTATGTCAGTATTTTCTTGAAAATAAATTTTAAAGAAAATTGTCAAAAAATTCCGATAGAGGGCGCTTTAGACTTTGGAGTAACGAACAACTATTTTATACCGTTATTTTTTGTGTCTCATTAAATGCTTTCTAAAGCTTAGACTTAAATTTTCAGCCCAAAATCTGAATCGTTAGACGTGGTTAAGTTTCTGGGGAGAGGGGTTTGAAATTTCTACTCCTGAGAACAGTTCAGTTTACCATGTCCACACATTGTGTGCTGTGATACGAGGTAAAAAGACACAAATTAGGATTATGTTACCAAAGCATATTTATTAACATGTAATTACAATAAATGTTCAAAATTGTGACCACCAAAGGTTATGCACGCAGAACAACGGCGAAGAATGGAACGGCAAACATTCGCGAAAACATCAGGCTTTTCGAACACTTCCCCTACAGCGGCGGAAAGTCTGGCGACCAGTTCCTCGGGGGATTCAATGGGTGTCTCATACATAAGAGCCTTCAATTGTCCCCAAAAAAAGAAATCGAGGGGTGAAAGATCTGGCGAGCGAGCAGGCCAAGCAACAGGACCACCTCGACCAATCCATCTGTTCGGAAATGTGATGTCCAGATAGTTGCGGACGTCTCGTACGTAATGGGCTGGCGCTCCATCGTGCAGGAACCACATGACCCGCCGGATGCGTGGAGGAACAACGTTTAACAGGTCTGGCAGCACATGTTGCATAAATGTGAGGTATGTTTTACCGTTGAGGCGTTCAGGAAGAAGATACGGTCCGATTAGGTGGTCTCCGAGAATTCCTGCCCAAACATTGATGGAAAAGCGTCTCTGATGAGCATGTGGATACGTAGCATATGGATTGACATCCGCCCATACATGTGCATTGTGTGTGTTAAATGAACCTTCACGTGTGAAGGTACATTCATCGGTGAAAAGCACAGTTCGTCCAAAATGTGGATTTAGCGCGTTCTGCTGCAGAAACCAGCGGGCGAATTCAATACGATTTGGATAATCCCCTGGAGACAGTTTCTGGACTCGTTGCACATGAAACGGGAGCAAATGTTCATCCTTCAGTACCCTCCAAGTCATGGACTGTGAGGTATCCACCTGCCTAGCCACTGTTCGTATACTTGTACTTGGCTGCGCCGCTACTACATCCAGAATGGCTTCTGCAACACGTCTACTACTGATTCGTCCTTTTTTGCACGACCTGCATTCGACCGGGAAGCGAGAAATGATCCCGTCTCACACAACTGTCTGTGCAAGCGCTCGAAAGTTTTGCGGTTAGGCAACCGCCTGTTGGGAAATCGCTCTCCGTACATTCGTTGTGCCTCTGCACCATTTCCATCTGCCGCTCCGTAAATTAAATGCATCTCAGCCTTTTCCTTATTCGTGAAGGGCACCATCTTCCGATTCATTACTACAGCGACTTACACTTGACTCACCGTTCAGTGGTTTTTATGCCTGAATCGTGTCGAAATTTTGCATACGTGTTCTTCTTCTTCCCCATTTGACATTTGCATACTTTCTGTCTCCTTCTTCACCCGGTGACTAGCGTCAGGAATGGAGCTTTAACGTTTGCATGAGCGACGTTTCCAACTGTGCCAGTGCCTTTATGAGTGAATTCCGACTATGCAGTCCCTGACGAAAGTTGTATTTTTGCCTCGTATCACAGCACAGAATCGTTGGGCATGGTTAAGTAGTGCAAACTGAACTATGTTCAGAAGTTGAAATTTGAACCCCCTCCCCTCGCTACTGAACCACGCTCAGCGATTCAGATTTTGAGCTGAAAATTTAAGTTTAAGTCTAAGCTTTAGAAAGCATTTAATGAGACACAAAAAATAACGGTATAAAATAGTTGTTCGTTACTCCAAAGTCTAAAGCGCCCTCTATCGGAATTTTTTGAAACTTTTCTTTAAAATTTATTTTCAAGAAAATACTGACATAAAGAATAATTTTAGCAAAACGCGGCAGTAGTTAGAGCCTAATCTACGACACAAAGATCGGGAATAACTGATTTTTGTTCTGGGGGGAGAAGGGTTTCAAATTTCAAATTTCAGTTTACGCTACTTAACTACTCGTTAGGACTCAGATTTTTAGATCAAAATTTAAGTTTAAGTCTAAGCTTTCGAAATCATTTAAAGAAATACAAAAAATAACGTTAAAAAATAGTTGTTTGTTACCAAAGTCTAAAGCGCCCCCTATCGGCATTTTTTGAAATTGAACTTTAAAATTTTATTTCAAGAAAATACTGGCATAAAGAAAATTTTTTGCAAAAACCGCAAACGAATCGACCAATTTTTCCATTTTTTATAATCATTTGAAATTTCGAACCCTAAACTTTAATGCCCCCTATCTCCTTGGGAATACGTCTGGGACCCTTAGTCTCCTATTTAATATTATTTGTCTTTAAGTGTACTATAACCCCTTAAAGTTCTGCCCATCTTTTATGAATCACCCTGTATATATATATATATATATATATATATTTATAATGTAATATTATATATTTATATAAAAACAAACGCATTATATTTAAAAATTATTTTGATAAAAATAAACAATCTGTTTAACAATACAATTTAACAATATGTTTAAGCAATATGTTTAGTTTCGTTAAAATTATGTTTCTTTTATATTCACGCAGAAATATATGCAATTTAAACTGTTTATAACCTTTTTAATACTTATTTATAATAATCATTAAACTATATTGCTACTATTGTTTGTACTATGGATAGATAGGGAGGCGAATAACATATTTTTGATTAATGCACCATAATGTGCAATTGATTTATCTAATTATTTTATCTTTTACTGAAATCAATTTTATCCTTTACTGAAATCAAAAGAAATTGAACTACCTAAACACAGGCAACAAATAACGAAAATGTTTTATTAAATATTATTTAAAATTTTATTTTACGTATATTTATTAAATGTTAAATTACAATGGGCTCAAAATGGCTAGTTTATAAGAAACTCAACTCATTTTCTGCAAGTTAATTTTCGTGCTAATTTTTTTATATTTTGCTAACTATTGTACGTTTGCGAAAAGTCGACAACATGTACAAGTATTATACAGGGTGTTTCTAAACTAATGGTACAAACTTTAAGGGTAGGTAGAGCGTAGTAACAATCATTTATTATTGTATAGGAATGTATGGGACCAAGTAACGCATTAATGTAAAAACACCAGGGGACAATTATGCCGATTTTTTTATTTTCAAAATTTCTCATTCATACCAGAAAATTTTTATGCTATCCTTTTCTTGACATTTCATAATTACTATTTTAAATATAGTTCTTATTTGAAAATTTTTGGTATGAGATCGAAATTTTTGAATTAAAAAAAGCGCAAAATTGGCAAACTTATCAAACGAAATACATGAATAAACTAGTTGGATGTGTCAATCCCAAAACTTTCTTCTATCTCATAAGTACATTTTAATATTTAAAAAAAAAAACGTGGTGACCCCAAAGTTACCCACTATCGAATTTCCTCGAACATTTGACCTAGCCTAATGAGATTCTGGTATTCGAAAAGTCTAAAACGCAAAATTTTATTAATATTCTGAGAAAATGAGCTTAGTAGTGCCTCATGTTGGGTAATTTATACTAAAACCTAATAAGCATCTATTTATGTCAAAACCTAACAAAATCTGAAATTTGATGGAATTTCGTCCATTAGTTCTTGAGATATAATTATAACAAAAAATTTGCAAAACGTAGCACAGCAACACCATATCTTGGACAATTTATGCCAAAACGTAAAAAAGCGTCTAATTATGTTATGGTGTAAAAGAATCTGAAGTTTGATGAAATCCTGTGCTTTAGTTCTTGAGATATAGCTAGTTAAAAAAAACGTAAAATATAGCACAACAGCACCATCAGTTGAAGGATTTATAACAAAACGTAATCATGGTGTAATTATGTTATATGTCATTTTGTAACAAAATCTGAAGTTGAATGAAATTCTGTGCGTTGGTTGTTGAGATATAGCTATCGGAAAAATCGTGCAAAATGCAGCATAGCTGCACCACCTGTTGCAAGGTTAATACCAAAATTTAATCAACGTCTAATTATGTTATATATTCTAGTGTAACAGAATCTAAAATTTGATGAAGTTCTCTGCATTAGTTCTTGAGATATAGCTATCGCAAAAATCGTGCAAAATGTAGCATAGCAGCGCCACCTATAAGTCAGTTCACACCAAAACCTTATCAGTGGCTATGTATCTCAAGGTATCGCAGAATCTGAAGTTTGGTGAAATTCTGTGCATTGGTTCTTGAGATATAGCTATCATGAAAATCATGAAAAACGTGGCACAGCAGCGCCACCTGCTGGCCAAGTTACACCAAAACTTAATCAGCGTCTATGTATATCAAGGGGTCACAGAATCTGAAGTTTGGTGAAATTCTGTGCTTTAGTTCTTGAGATATAGCAATCTTGAAAATCATGAAAAACGTAGTATAGCAGCGCCACCTGCAGGCCAATTTTCACCAAAAACCAATAGGCACTAATTCATATCAAGGTCTAACAGAATATAAAATTTTATTAAATTTCGAGCATTAGTTCTTGAGATAGAGCGCCCACAAATTTTTTGTCACATACAGACAGACAGACAGACAGACAGACAGACGGACAGACTCACAGACAGACATTTTCTAAAAATAGTCAAAACGTGTTCAGGACCTTCTAAAACGTATAAATCCGTCGAAAACCGGAAGTCGAAAATTTTCATGAATCCAATACTTTCTTCTTGTAAAGATAGAAGAAAGTAAAAATATAAAATGTTTAATTTACAATGTAGTTTAGAAGTAAATAAAAATGCATAGAATTATATTATAATACGTGTTCAAAATTGCGCTCACCAACTGTGATACATGCTTCGCAGCGTCGGTGGAACCACTGGCGTATACTTCTAAAGGTGTATGGTATTTCCCGCACACATGCAGCAGCCTCCGATATGTTAGATACTAGATTTTCGTTTGAGCCAACTGGAGTTTCATAAACAAGACTCTGCAGATATCCCCATAAAAAGAAATCGAGAGATCGAGTTGACCAAGGAACTGGTTCCACGCCCAATCTATTGCGTCCCAAATGTAGCATTCAGGTAACTGCGCACATCAGTGGTGAAGTGCGCGGGTGCTCCATCATGTTGAAACCTCATCCAGTTACGAATGGAGATCGGAATGTCTTGTAGCAGTTCTGTTAAAACCTGTTGCAAAACAATAAGATAACAGCGACGATCCAGCCTCTTTGGAAGTAGGTATGGGCCAATCAAATAATTATTCACAATACCCTCCCACAAATTCACAGACAATTGTTGTTGATAAACATGCGGTCGCGTTGCATGTGGATTATTGATTGCCCAAAGATGGAAATTGTGCGCATTTAGTGCATCTTTGCGTGTAAATACTGCCTTATCTGTAAATAGAATATGAGCAGTAAAGTCTGGCTGCAATACCTGTTATCAAAAAACCCATTTGCAAAAGTTCAACCGCAGAAGATAGTCTTCCGGATTCAAAGTTTGTACACTTTGTAAATGGAAGTAATGAAATCGATTTTCATTTAACACTCTTCAAACGGTCGGATGACTCACAACTAAGTTTTGTGCAACAGCTCTTGTACTTGATTCGGGTCTTTCACATACAAAATTCAAAATAATTTCTTCCTGGCTTGCACTGCGTACAACTCTCTCTCACCCATTTTTCTGTCTGGTAAAGTGGAAATAACCTGTTTCAGAAAGCTGAGGGTGTAAGCGCTGAAACATTTTATGATAAGACATTCTTCTGCGAGGAAACTGCTCCTGATACATTCGAGGGGTAGCTCTGGCGATGTCATTTGCACGACCATACATGAAATGCATGTCGGCTTTAAATATGAAATGCATGTCGGCTTTATGTAAAGTCTTCCATGACGAACGACAGCACATTTAAAAATGGCGAATTCTTCTATTTGAATGCATTTTATTGAACGGTGACCAATCACTTACTGTCCTCTATCTCCAGTGGAATCAACCAAAAACATTAAAAAAATTTCGTTTACATACCAACAATTTTCAAAGAAGAATTTTACTGTTAAGTTATTATGAAATGTCAAGAAAATGATAGTAAAAAAATTTTCAGGTATGAATGAGAAATTTTGAAAATTACAAAAGGGGCTTAATTTCCCCCCTGGTGTTTTTACCTTAATGCGCCACTTGGTCCCATACATTCATATACAATAAATAACTGTTACTGTGTGCTCTACCTACCCTTAAAGTTTATACCATGAGTTTGGAAACACCCTGTATTAGTGTGTATCTATATGTCGATATACGTAGAATTTTTGCAGTTCGTGTCAGTACGCCGCAGAAGATTATTAAATTAAGGTACATACAAATAATATACAGACTTTCTAACAATAAATACAATAAACCCAACTGAAGTGAAAAATTAGCCATAGCCAGGAATCAAATTCGGAACCACAACATTCCAGGCTGTTGCTCTAACCATTAAGTTATCCGGTCGATATCTGAGTCTGCAATTTCTTACTAATAATCAAAGTTGCAAATGCCATCAGCCATCATTAAGATAGTCTAGGATGACGGGGCAATGATGAATCCTGATTCGACTCCTGACTCTGGTTAATTTTTCACTACTGTTGGGTTTATTGTATTTATTTTTTGTATGTCTGTATGCTATTTGTCTGAATGTGTGTTTTAAGATTGTTACATTTTTTTTATTTTTCTACTTTAACGTCATTCCATCATTGTCCAGTGACGTAATGCTGTAACTTCAGTCTTAATCATGGATATATATTTGCTTTATTACATAAGTGTGAAATTTTTTCAGTTGAGACAAATACAGTATTATTTCTACTTACAGGTCTCTTGGCTTCAGAATATCTTCATGTTCCACTTCACGGACTTCATCTTCAATATCTTCATCTTTATCGGTTTCTAGTATTACTGGTTTAGTTTCCTTGGATGCTTCCTGTAAATATTACTTAGTGAAAAAAAATATTTATTTGAAGTAAAATTTTATAAGTCATAAGCATTTCAGAAATTTAAAATATGTTTGGTCAATTTTTTATTTGAATACGTAAAACAGAGTACTGTTGAACTGTATTTTTTATTAGAGTTTTGCCCATCTGATGAAACCCTATTCGTCTCTGTACTTTGTTTGTCCATCGTCATGGAGTCCGTACATAAAATCTCTATAAGTCAGAGACTTAAATTTCGTGTATCTCGTGTACCTTAACTGAATACCTTGTATCACATGACAAAACATAAAATTTTGAAAAAGGCTATTATATTAATTAAATTAAATTTTTCAATGCCAGTCGTTCATTTTTGCGATTTACATTTTAAAAGACAACCGCAATTTGAACGTTTCGCACATAGGCATCATAAATCGGAGGAAAAGCATCTCGCTAGTAAACAGGAAGTTTTTAGTTCGAATCCTGATGCTGCAAAATTGAAATTTACATATTAAGAGGAATTTAGTTAAAAGAACTTTCGTATTTTTTTTTACCAATTTAAGGGTATCTATGCTAAGTTTTTCGTTCATTTGACATTCATAATATTTTTGGAAATTCAATTTTCCTTTTATTTTAAAAACTATTGCGATTTCTTAATGATTCAACATTTTTAATTTCGTTTAAAAAATTGTTTTCGTTTTTAAAATTTTTGTTATATCTTCGCTGATTTTTTTTTTAATTTCGGATTTTTGAATTTTATTTAAACAATTTGATTCGAACATTTTTAATTTGTTTAAAATAAATAACTTCCTTTCATATTTATTTTAAAATTACATTTATTGGTGCTACTATCTATGTAAGAATTAATAACTATAAATTAATAATTTGAATTTATTAATTAAAGGATTAATTATGTTGCTCTTAAAGAAATGTGAAACTAAACCCTTTGTGCGATTTGCGATTACATTTACCCTCTTCTTACTCACAGATCACTGCGTCTGGGAATTAACATTGTTAACTCCGGAGTTAACGCTCAAAGTTAACTGTGTCTCACTTTGTCTTTATTAAATGATCAACTGCAACTGTAGACATTATTTTCGTGATAGAGTAGCTTAAAGAAGCAATTTTGATAACGCTTTCCACTTTTAATTTTAAATGAAAAGACTGGAAAAAAATAGTTGAAATTAGTGAATTTAGATGTAAAAACAGGCTTAAATTAAATTATAGTAACCCAAATTAGATTTTATCATTCAATTTTCAAAAGTTAAGAACGCTTAGTTTCGTGTACCATATATATTTATATTTTTTAATAATTAATCCACAATTCCGTACCGTAAAGAATGATAAATGATTAAGTTCTTTCGAAAGTGTTGACAGACAATGTTATAATCACTTCAAGAACTTGCATACGTTCAATTTACGATTTTCTGATTCGCATACAGTTTTAGTTTTAAAAAATATTCTGTCTTTTTATATACTGATTTGGTAGCAATAATCTTGCTTTTTTTACACTTTTGTTTCACTATTTTCAACATTGGGCCTGGCCCAATGTACATTCGACAATGTTAATAAAGCTCTAGCCTGCTTAATGCCTGATGGCGTCATACAGGTTACATTATTCTTGTTAAGCACTTTGGCAGTCTTCAGTTCTTATTGTTGAGCAGTGAAGGCTTAGTTCTTGCTTGTTAATAGATGTAATCTATTAATTTAAAAAAGGGTTTGTAGGAGAAAGTTGGATAAAACCGGGAATCTGGCTTTATGGCTTTATTTGAGATGGTATCTAACCAAAACCTTTAGAATTACTTCTAGGCGAGTGGCATGCCAGTTCCCAGCAAGCAAAAGTCGTGTAAACTAACTCATTTCGCAGTAGTGATTTATTAAAGATTTTTCGTGAAAAGTTAAAAATTTGACGTCTTCAATATTACGTTATCAATCCTAAATACCTAAGGAATTAGTTTAGGTAAGCATAACATATGATAGTCTATTATTTACTCGTTATTTGTACGTTTTGCTTTGGAGTCTACGAGTTATCTGAAAAACGCTAGAGTAGCATTCCATAAAAATGGCATGGCCGGACAAAATCGGGATGCAGTTGGTTGGACATAACCGGGAAGTTTCCGGTTTTCGATAATTCTTTTATTTGCGCGATTGAAATAGAATTAACTTGTTCACGCATTGTTTGACGATCTATAAATATTTAAAAACTATACAAAAATACTATTTAAACTAAGTTGTTATATAGAAGACTGTGTTTAGTCATTTGAATTTCAAAATCGATCCCTATTTCAGCCCCTACAAATTAAAACTCGATCAAGAAGAAAAAGAAAGGATGGAAAAACAATGCAAGAATAACTTAACCCTAAAGCGAAAACTTTTAATGATGACAGTAAAGAATAGAAGAAAAAAGTGATGTAAAAAGAAGGGTCTAAAAAAAATCCTTGACATCAAACGAGGAGGAAGATGAAAGTGAAGCATGCATCTTTTGCAACGGCTGATACGAACAATCTAAACTTAAAGAGAGTTGGAAACAGTACCATCACTGAAGAGGATGGGCAACATGAAGCATGCAGCAATGCAAATGAACAAGGACGAAACATTCATTTTTGATTTTTGTGTTTAACAATTTCAACTCTTAAAGCATAACTTAACTCCTATATTAACCGGGGCATTGCACACTTCTAAAAAAAGTGCTGTTATGATCTCAAACGCTATTGTTTGAGACTGAATGAATACTTTTTTTCTTCGCAAGGAATCAATTTATCATTTTATTACAAATTTTGACTGTTTTGTTCACATAATGAACAATAATAAAAAGAAAAGCATTGGGGTCCCGGTTTATCCGACTTTCCCTTACACCTTTATATTTTTATATTATGAAAATTGGGTGAATTAGGCCAGTGCTACGTTATTGGGCTCTAGGTTCTCTAAGGTGCATCCAAAAACCGCTCGAAAAAAATTTTACATAATTTGGTTTTAAATTTTGTTGCTGGATTTTTGCACTAAGCTGGTTATTTCATTATTAGCATATTGGTTCCTAAATTTCAAATAATTTGAGTTTTTTCAGCACAAAATAGAACAAAACATGCTTTTAGAAATAATATTTATTTTAAACCTGTGGCGGAATTTGTGAATTTTAAATAATTAATTTTAAAAATCTTTAAATTGGAAAAGGTTTTGACGCATAAATTTTTGTTTTTAATTTTGATAAATGCAAGACTTCAAACAATTTTCTCCATTTTTTTTCACCACGCCAAAACCTAATAATGATGCCCTGCTTTTTATTTTCTTCTTTAATTTTCGAAAAAAATGTTTCCAAATCATATATCCATCATTTTCGTATTTTTGTTTTAATCATTTAAGAATAAATTTTATCTGGTTACTGAAAATTCAAGTCAGAAATTATTTAACAAAAACAATAAATAAAAAGAAAAAAAACAAAATTTAAATATAATTTTAACAAAAAGAAAAAATAACAAGCAAATATACAGTATAACTCAAAGTAAAAAAATTCAAAAGCATTTAATCTTTTGAAATGAAAAAAACTTCTTTAAACACCATAAAATAAGTTAACTGCGCAAGGCCTTTCGAAAGAACTTAGTCTTTCTTCGTCAGGCGCAAAAAAGACGTGCGTCCACAAACCATTGTGGACGCACGTCTTTTTTGCGCCTGACGAAGAAAGACTAAGTTCTTTCGAAAGGCCTTGCGCAGTTAACTTATTTTATGGTGTTTAAAGAAGTTTTTTTCATTTCAATTGTGTATAACACCAGTTTCAATTTTATACATTGATTTAATCTTTTGCAGCTATTATAGGTTTCATTAGATACGAAGCGCGTAAATAATGCCGTTTAAGAATGAAAGTTTATCAAAAGACTTTGGCTGTAAAAATTCAAAAAGACACGATACGAACTTTAAATGTACGACCATGTGTTGTAGAAAGCTATGGGTGTAATCACCGAATAAAAATTTAAAAAAACTTTATTTATGGAACGCCCTCAGTTACAGAATTTAAATAAGATGAAACAGTATTTAATTACTTAAAAATTCAATGTTACGCAATTAATTTAGAAAAGTGATAGCTTTGCATTTCAGAAACAATTTGAAATGGGAATTTTTTTCTCTCTTTAAAGAAAGCAAGTTGGAAATCGCATGTGAGACGTGGCAAATCAGGTGCGTTCGTACTATAACTAAGTTTTTTCAAATATACAGTACTTCGGGTACAATACAGTATCCAAAATCTTTTGTGTATCCCAATAAATACTATCTGTTATCTCTTATACAGGAAGTAACTTGTAATAAATCACAGCACCGTATATCAATTTAATAAAATTTAAAATCGTTTAATGTAATTAAAACGCAACTCAAACAACGTTTTCCCTTATACCTTTATGTTATGGAAAAATTTTGTGTGGCACCTATATTAATAAAAAATATAAATTGCACCACAGATTATACAGAATGTATGTTTTAGTATAAATTTCATACATGCATAAGAATTATATTATATTCACAAGAGTATAACATAATTAAAATGCAGTTAAAATTGTTTTTCCCATTGACGGTAATGTAACGGAATACTTTTGATTGCCCCTGTAATTGAACTATTCATCGGGTTGTCATAAAATTTGAAAAGACTCAACAGAATTATGTAATAATTATATATTTTACATTTCAAACTATTCGGTTGGTTATTTTTGCGTTGTCATATGCGAACAGACGGACGGATTGAACGACGACTGTACATTTAAATAATTACGAACGCACTTAAAAAAAAGTAACTAAAGGTAAACCATTTTAAAGCAAATTGTGACCAAAGAGCAGAATTACCGAACAGGAAAACCTTCTGCTTTGTTTAGCCACAAAAATAAAAACCAGTTTTAAAGTAAATACGAACTCGTCTGCAATATTCCGGTTCCTGTTCTAAAATTCGAAATGTCATTAATTATTTATACTAATGTGTTACTAAATTTTATAGATGTGAAATTTACTTTTGTTTACGGACGTTTAAGATTAGTCTAGACTGGAATTGAATAAATGATGATAAACGTCAAATTGAAATTAAAAATAGTGAGGATAATAAATACTTGCAAAAGACATCCCTTTTTCTATCATAAGAGCTGAAATAAAGATAATAACTGCAAAATGGTCGCGTGTAACTGATTCATTAAACTGATTCGTGAACTGAAAGAAGCAAAACCAATAAATCTAATGACTTTTATCTTAAATTCTTTATTTTTCTTTCGAAAAATAATTAGTAAAGTCACTTAAAGAGATTCATTTCAACTTATTTTAGTATTCTTTGAATTAAAGCTTAAATAATAAACTTCTGCCTATGGTTGAAGCTCATTTACAGTTGTATATGCAATGCATTAATTTGAATTAACTTTGAAAAGAAATATCATGTGTCATTAATCTGAAAACTTTTAATTCTTCACGTTTAAAAAATAATAAATAAGTAAATAATACTAAATCCTAGAATTTTGGTTTATACTATGCAAATAAATGGTAATGGAGTAAATAAAAAAGTTGTTTCAAATAAATATAGAAAAATGTAGTTAAATATTAAAAATGATTTGATATTTTGAAATGGAATAATTGAATTATTTTGTAATTTAAAAAAACTAATTAAGTAAATCGCATAAAAAAATTCAATGTATATAAATACAGTTTAGTATTTTCTGACTTTTTGTAAAACTTCTCAGCAAGCAAAGCTGATTAAGAAACTTTACTTTTTCCAAAGATTACATTTTTAAATAAAACTTTGTTTCAAAATAACATTCTTTTGAAAAAAAAATTACTTTCTGTTTAGTTCATAGTATTTATATTTTTATGATATTTTTTCATTATATCTCGATTAAATTTACTAATAGACAAACTATTGAAATGATAGAAATTATAATAAAAATTTTCCTTCATATATTAATCAAAAAAATTAGTAGGTCTTTCTTTTAATTTTTTCATTTTCTCGGAAAATTATTAAAAACTTGATATAAGAAGAATTCTATTAAATTTATTTCAAAACCTAAGAGATTAAAGCTCAAAGATTATTACGTTTGCGTCTCATCGAAGTTTATTTAAATGCAAATACGCAATGAATTAATTTTAATTATTTTTGAAAGCGATATCGTGTTACATTTAAGAATCGTTGTATGAAGATTGAGATTAATGAAAATGATTGTGATAGGTTTCCCAAAACCTTTAATTCATCAATTTTAAATGAATCATTAAATTTCATTTTACTCATAGATTAAATTAATATCATTTAATGTGCAAAAAAAATAACATACAGAATAAAAGAGGAAATGTTTAATTAAAAATTAAAATGGCTAATTTTTTTTTTTTTTTTTTTTTTTTTTTTTTTTTTTTTTTTTTTTAACGAGAAGTTTTAGTTTTTTGTTAGATTTTTTTTAAAGAAAATTGTCCTTAAGCAAAGTTCGTAAGAAAGTTATTATAGGTATAAATGATTTTTAAGTACAGTAAAACCTCCATTAACGGTCACCTCTGAAGAACGGTCACCTCTAACAACCGGCCATTTTTTCATAGAACGGAATGAATCGTATTGAAATAATATTAGATCGAACCTCCGAATACCGTCACCTCTGAAAACCGGCCACGGCCAGGGAAATTCACTCCGACACGGCCATCAAAAAAAGCCGAGAGCACTGTAAATTGCGACATTAAAAAAAAATCCTTTGTTTTAGACACATGTTTTCCTTATGCAGGGTATCCTGCTATTGAGTCTGCTCCCCCGCCCCCCCCCCCACCTCTCTTGGCTGTTGCTAATAAGGAGAACTTTTTATTAACATTTCCAACAAAGTTGAAAAGTTACATTATGTTTTAAAAGTTTATGCATTCTGTTTGTCTGGCCTTTTGGCCGTCTGTATGCCTCAACTCCTGTAAATATACTCGGATTCCTATGAAATTTTTATTTGTTATTGATGCTTACCCTTGCACGAACCCTATTGAAAATGAAGTTTCTACCATGATTAGTTTATTTACAGAGATAGTCAAAAGTTTTCCGACGATACATGACGCCTATAGGATGGGAAAAAATCGTTTCAAATGAATTTTAAAGGTGTTACAACCGGTCAAACATATTCAAATTAATATGGATTCGTAAAGCGCACTAAAATATGCATTGTGCAAAATATGCAGAGAAAATAATAGTTATTATTCATTTACAGGGCCACTCAAAAGAATTCCATTACAAAATAATAAAGGGGGGAATTATTTGCGACATATTTTAACTATGTTAAACGATTTCAAGTATCATAAAATTTATATACACCGCGGAGAGTCAATATTGCACGCATAATATGAAGTGCATAGCATTTACAGGGACACACAATTTATTTCAAATCGTATATTCTATCCCAAGTACTGGTATATTATCGATGATAGCTGATGGATGGATGAAATGCATTTTCAATTGTGATATTCGATTTCAAGTTTTATTAAATGTCTGCACATTATATACTTATTATTATTATTTTATTATTAGCTTATCAAAATAAATGCCTTTTTTTAAATAAAATCATGAAAAGAAACTGCTTCATTTCTTTATAAAGTAAAACATATGTAAAAATACAATTGAGGCTGTAAATTTCAAAACTCGCCTTATCGCTTTTATTTTCTATATCACTGTATACCAATCTGCACTAATGTAACACTACAATCTCCAAATTTATAATGAGAACCAATGGACGCATTTGAAGGTTTTTAGCAAATTCCCAAACTTTGATTTTCTCGATAAAGAAAAATTTTAAGCTCAAGTCTTTAATTATATTAACCAGTCTAGAAGTTAATTAATAAAAATTAACACCACCATAAAATTTATACGGTGGCAGTACCTTCAGTTAAATTGCTTTAATTTTTTTTTTTTTTACCTCATTTAAAACATTTTTGTAAGTGGAACTATATGTCTGTGACAAATGGTTTAGGAATTAGCCATTAGACAGCGTTGGAAATGAACACCCTTTATAATAATTTAAGCACTTAGTGTACGTTCCCTTGAAGCTTATTCCAATTCATCCGTTTTCAAATACAGAAAAATGGTTTAAGTCATGAAATTTAAAGTTTCATAACTCGGTCAATTTTAATGTTAGACGAATGGGACATTTTTTTTTGTCCTACTTGTTAGAGTAGTGGTAAAAATTTACTAAATATCACTTATAGGACCGGGGGACCGTATAAAAATTTAATTTTCGTAATTTTTCAATAAAAGATTTTTTAAAACCTAAATCGCTTAAAAAATACTTTTTTAACTTTTGTAAAGCATTTTTGCAGTTAGAACTATATGTCTAAGACTAACGGTTTAGAAATTAGTCATTCGCCACCATTCAAAGTGGACACCCTGTATAATCAAAATTTGTAACTTCATTTTTCGACTTTTGACCAGCTTTTTGAGTTTTTGCTCCACCGTGGGCTGGTTAGAAAAATTTCGCTTGAAAAATAATATCGTTTGTGAAAAATAAGTAAAATATTATTCATTTATTGAAGCATTTTATTGAATTAAATAGTTTTGGTTCTTTTTCTAATCATTTGGAGCAAAACCTCCATATACCGGTCACCTCTAAGAAGCGGCCACTTTTACACAGTCCCATCCCTGACCGCTCTTCGGAGGTTTTACTGTAACATTATTTTCGCATCCGTAAAAGAAAAGAAATTCTATTTAATTTATGAGACTCTTTAACGCTATATCTATCTAAAAATGGTGTAGCATATTTTTTTCGTGAGATATGACATGCAGTAATATCTGAAAGTCTTTGAAAACTTGAAACTTTATGATATGTATATAAAATTATTTTTTCTCTATTTTCTATTATTGATTTGCTCCCCCCAAAAATGTAGATATTTTTACATCTTTTAGTGCTCTATTTCACCGACTATATGAAACACAATACATTTTCTTATAAAAAAATTGAACAGAATCTCTGTATTCTATAAAAAAAAATAAAAATAACTAATGCGGTTGCTGCTGCCATATTTATGAAATCAATAAATGAAAATATATATATATAATATTAGTAAAAATGGATGTGCCAAGTTCAAGGAGTAGATATATATATTTTTTTAATTTATAGTTTTTTTTCTTTGCATTTTAAGTAATTGAAATAATACAGATATTTTTATTAAATTCAATGTCAAAACTAACTTTTCTTTGCCACAGACTACACATTGATAGTTTTACCAAACTCCAAACAGAACTAATATATTCGGAAAAAGTCCATAGTTTCACAAAATAATAGAATTATATCTAAAAGACAAAGGGACTTTCTTTATCCCATTTTATCTAACGATTATTTGCGTCTAATATTTATTGTCTGTAGTATTAGAGTACGCTGAAAAGAAATGCACGCATGCTTGTAGAACACAAATAAAAACAAAAAAGTCCATTAAAGTACAATTCTTAATCTTTAAAATCGTTTATTTATTTTTCAACATAGTCACCGCTAAAACTAACACATATCTCCCAATGTGTAGGAAGTTTTTTTATTTCGTCATTAAAAATTTCTTCCGACTTTTCTCGAATCCAGGATTTGTAAACTGCCTTCACCTCATTGTACTAGATGTAATGATTTTTATTGAAGTCACTCTTGAGTAGAGGAAAAAAACTAGTCGTGGGGGGTCACCATAATATCTACCCATCATGGATATGCATAATATAAAATATCAAAATAAAACATGCGTGAATTACTTATAAAATGCATCGCAATTCCAAAATAAGATTTAAAACTATATTTAAATACTTTTAATACATAGTAAAATTTTATCAATGAATTACTCATGAGTCAATTTCGACAAATTACATAAAATGCCAAATTATTCAAGTAGTACCGAATTGAGTATAAAAAATATCCTTATAACTCCAAAAATCATTATCAAAACAATTATAAACTAACAGTTTCCAGCGTCGGATTAAGCGTCTCATATCCAGTTAAAATATATCTTTGAAGTGAAATTTGAATGAAATACAGGGTCATGGAAAATCGAAGAGTGGTTAAAATAGGATTACAAATATATCGGCAACTAATTATCCGATCGACTTCGTTTTTTATGCAAAATTTGTGTTCATTTATTCTTTTTTACATCCATTCCTTAAAATAAAACAAAATCGAGTTTTTTTATGTAACTTTCACCAGAACGAATATTTCGAGAGTCCAAAAAAATAGTTCCGGATAATGGAGATTACTGATATTCAAAAAGGTTTCTTTCCATTATTACATACTAACTAAACACCAAATTTCAAGTCTCTATCTCAATTTTTTCCACAGATAGAGCGTTTACAGACAGACAGTTACACACAGACAGGCGGACGACATTTTTTTTTTTTTTCGAAAAATATGTTTTTTGGAATATCCAGTGTCTGAAACGTGTAAATCAGTCAAAAAAATTTTCGATTTTCAAAACGATTGCAAGACTTACCCTTCACAACGTATGATGGGTAAATAATAAAAATCGCAAGCCGCAAGATCGAGGTAAGTAAGGAAAGTATAGAATCGGTTTACTGTCGTATTCATGAAGAACTTTGACCGAGAGTTAAACCACGGGTCCAGTAACGTCGGGTTGAGATTTTTAACTGAGAGTTGAAAACTCGTATTCGCCATCGACTTCGGATGAAAAGTTACGTAACCCAGATTTCCTGGACCCCGGTTGAAAGAAGTATGCCTATTGGTTAAAAAATTCTCGTCTTTTTCGGTTTCGCGTCGCGACATTATTTTTGTTTTGGAAGAAAAGCGTTAAAAAAAAACAAAAAAAACAAAAAGAGGAAAAGGAACAAAAAGAAGAAAAAAGAAAGATTCAATGTGTTTTTTTATTTTTTCTTCTCAAAATATATGGAGAAAATTAAAACTTGCAACCTCTAAATATGGAAATATAATTTAATTTATTGATAGTTTAATATTTTTTAAAATAATTCATTCAACTATTTTTTTCTTTTTTAAATTGATAAATAAGTTAGGTAAATGATATAAATCGTGTTAAAGACTAAAAATAATAATAATAATAATAATAATAGATTTTTTTTTTCAAAATATATTTTCAAAAAGCTGCTTAATAATGAAACTTGATTTGGATAAAAACTAATGAAATTTGACTTGAATAAAAACAAAACTTTTATCCCTCTTTATTATGTTGATTTCCATTATTAATAGCTTTAATTAGTAATTAAGTAATTTCTAATAAGGAAAATATTAAAATAAAAAAAAGGAAAAAATGAAAAAAGTAGCCTGTATATCAGTATAGATGGTATCCAGATATAATAATTTTATTGTTTGGATTTTCAGAGAAAAGGATTAATTCGAATTGAACTATATAGCTATTAATATTCCAAATAGACTGGAAAAAAGTAGGAAATAATATTAAGAGAACTGCAGAAAAAGATGAGCGGGATAGAATAAGTCCTTTTAAAAATAATGATAAATGAATTCTGAACCTATCAAATAAATGTGAAATATCACAGAAAGTTGATTTTTCATTGATCAGCTTTTAGAGCCCCCCCCCCCCTCTCCAACTCTTTGTTTTTGAGAATTGTCTTTCCCAGAATACAAGATCAAATTTGAAGAAAAAAAAAGGTCAAAGAAAATCAAATGAGTTAAGCTCATTTAATTCTCTTTGACTATTATTTTTTGATAAATTAGTCTACTATTATGAAATATTATTACATGCAAGTAAGCACCTTTTTTGGATGAGGTTTTCCATTTGAAGGAATGCATTTACTTCTCAAAGTAAATTTAGAAAATCATATTTTATTTTTTTATATTTTTTCTAACTTCATTATTTTATATTTTTTACTCATTTAAATATCATTTCATTAGATGTAATAAAAATTTTATTTAGTACAGAAAGAAAAGAAACTTTTTTTAATGATTGATTAATAATAGATTTCTAGACTAGATTGCTAAAGTACTATAGCAATCTATTAAAACAGTTCAAATTCATTATTAATAATTTCATACAATTTTACATTATCTTAAAAAAAGAAAGAAAAAGCTGCCTTTTGTTCATGAATTAGTGGAGAAGAATAAGTTCCCATTTGCACCATTCCCTCTTTATTATTATTATTTTATTTTATTTATTTATTTATTTATTTATTTATTTATTTGTGTGTATGTCATTCGCTAATTAAAGTACTCAAAATGCTATGTAAGATATAGAATTTAAAAGAAAATTTAAAATACTATTAAAATAGAACAATGTATGTAATCTCATATATGTATGTTATCTGTTTTCAACTAATTTATTTATATTTATACATATATTCCCTACATTATTTATTGAATTGTTTGCTTTCATACTCATGGTCGCCAAAAATTTACTTGCCTTGAAAATAAACAGCATTATTGAAAGAGCTGATAAAATTATTTTTGGTATGGGGTTATTTTAAAAAATAAAGTTTTTTTTTAATCATTATATTTCAACCTTTTATTAATTTATTTTTATTTAGCTAATTAAGGAGCAAAAAGTATAAGTGATCTCTAAAAGAAATCTCACAATTTCAGGAGGTAATTCATTTCTATTTAAAAATTGTGAGGCTCATGTTTTAAGTAGCCAAAAGGGATTTATTATTACTATTATTACTTTCGTATAAAATAGCATTTCTAATGCAATACTTTATAATATATATAATTTAAAAATTAAAATACAGTTGAAAAAAAAATGTATTTAAATTAAAAATTTGAAATTTTACAAAACTTCGGATACAAATAATAACAACAATGCTATAGTGTTAATGATAGGAGGTATTTCATGTAATACGATTCATAATTTTAAAAAGAACAAACCTTCTAAAAGTCTTCAATAAACCGATAAAATCCAAATGAATTTTAAGTAAAAAAAATCTAATTTATAGATCTCATATACATTTATCTAAGTTTGTATATAAACAATAAATCTTTCGTACAATAAAATCAAAATTTAATTTTCAAACTTACTATAAGGACGGATAAAAAATCTATAGAGAATGTACGGATATTTAAAAATAATCTTCGTATTTTTCTACTTAAACAAAAATGCAAATCAGAAAGGTATCTCACATTCTAATTAGACCTTATGTAAGTACGACATTTATTTCGGTACTGTTAAAATATTAGTTCTTTTTTTTCTTTTTTTTAACATCAAAATTGCAAAATGTAAATGACTTTAAACAAACTTTAGACAGACCAGTCAGTTATTACTTTAATAGCAATTTATCTATCGTCTGTCTAAGCAATTGTGGTTAAAGCAAATATTTTTTTCGCGACCACGCGTATTTTTGTAAACAAACAATTCAACGCATTATATATTGAGTATTTATACGTAAATATAAATAAATCAAATAAAAATATTGAACGTAATACACATATATGAGATTACATACCTTTACATAATGTTCTTCTGCTTTATTTGATTGTAAAACTTTTATATTTTGACAGCACCTATATTCAGTACGAAAATACCGCCATCGCCATTGTAAAATGTCCGTCTCCTCTTTCTCTCTCTTCCTGCTTGTTTTTCGTAAACTACGCATGCTCGGTTATGAGAAATCTAACCTGAACCTTACTGGAGAGCTTGGTTGGGTTATTCGACCTGGCTTTGGATTTTCCCCTCGAACAGGTTCTGCCAGGTTGATGAAGAATACCGATCTTGCTTTGAACCTGGGTTTCCGGCGAAACCCGGGGTCCAAGTTGATCGTGAATACGAATGTTAAACTTCAGGCTTCGCAGCGCTTCTGCATGCGAGGTATATGAACGAGTGATGCCATGTTGAAATATCATTGGCAAAGATTCGGCCACACGGCAAACGAACACGGCAAATTTGACGTCAGGTGCATTTTAGAGCCAGCTTATACTAAGACGAATTTGTCGTTGCCTGTCACAGCGGACCTCCGCTGCGTTTTTCGTCAACAGTTATGGATTTTTCAGGCTTGCAATCACGTAATTTTATTGCTTATCGATTTACAGTAGATCCATCTATAGCATCCACACTAGAAATAGTCTTTAAACGACGATGAATTTCAGTAAAAGTCACCTTTTCAGCACATAAAAATTCGACCGGAATATGTTGTTTAATTTGATTGACTTAGCACAAGAACACATCTCCATACTTTGGTTTATTAAAATACACTGGAGGAATTTAACAAATTCAAATCTGCGCATGCGTATAAAGAACAAATATTACTTCCACATGCTACCGAGTGCACTTCTGAAGGTTATTTCGTTTACGTCGTACAAGTATGTATGAATCTTTTAGCAGCCTATTCTCGTACTTCATTTTTACTTACCCATCATACGAAGTATAGGGTAAATCTTTCAATCGTTTTGAAAATTGAATTTTTTTTTTTTTTTTTTTTTTTTTTTTTTTTTTTTTTTTTTTTGACAGACTTGTGCGTTTCAGATAGTAGAGATTCCGAAAAACATATTTTTAGAAAAAAAAATTGTCTTCCGTCTGTTTGTCTGTGTGTCTGTAAACGCTCTATCTCTCGCAAAAAAAGAGATAGAGACTTGAAAATTTGTATGTGGTTAGTATGTAAGAATGGGACGAAGCCTGTTTAATATCAGTAACCTCGATTGAACGGAACTATTTTTTCCGGACTCTTGAAAAATTCGTTTTGATAAAAGATATATAAAAAAATTCGAAATATTTTAATTTAAGGAGTGTACGTAAAAGGCAATAAAATAACACAAATTTTGCATAAAGAAGAAAGTCGATCGGATTATTAGTTGCCGAGATATTTTTAATCCTGTTTTCCGCATTCTTCGATTTCTCATGACCCTGTATTTCATTCAAATTTCAATTTAGAGCTACATTTCAATTGGAAAGGAGGCGCTTAATCCGACGCAGTAAATTGTTAATTAATATTATTATTTTTGGAGTTATAAGGATGTTTCTTTTACCCAGTTTGTTGTACTACTTGAGTAGTTTGACATTTTATATAATTTATCGAAATTAGTTTATCGGCAATTCATTAATACAGAATTAGTATGTATATTAACAATATTAAAATATATGTTTAAATTTTATTTTGGAATGGCGATCCATTATGTAAATAGTTTTCACATGTTTTATTTTCGTATATAACATTATGCATATCCATGATAGGTAAGTATTACGGTAGCCCCCAACGTCACTAGTTGACACTGAAAAAATGAAGTACGAGAGTGAGATGGAGGTTTGCCATTTTAGCTACGGAAAAACTTTATAATTTAATTTCTTAGTAAAAAGAAATTGATTGCGTTCATTAAAAGTTTAAAATTTATTATTATTATTATTATTATTATTTATAAGCAATGCATTTAATAGTCTGCTTGAAACTGAAATACACATCTTATACTATAATGCGAGCAAAAATTGTGTGTGTGGGGGGGGGGGGGGGTAAATTTTATCTCAAAAACGGCTCTAACGATTTTCGCAAAAGTTTGGATTTTAACATTTTCGGGCACGAGAAGACCATTGGGCTAGGTCACATGTTCGAGAAAATTCGATTATTGGGTCGTTTTGGGTCATAATGGGTCAAGATCAAGCTATTTATATCTAGAGAACGGCTGGATCGATTTTAAGGAAATTTTCTATCCAATCGTTTTTTGGCACAACAAAACTATTGGGCTGGGTCACATGTTCGAAAAATTTCGATTAGTGGGTCAATTTTGGGTCATTATGGGTCAAGCCATTTTTATCTAAAAAACGGCTCTAACGATTTTGACCAAATTTTATATTGTATCGTTTTGGATTACAAGAAGACCATTGGGTTTGGTAACATGTTCGAGAAAATTCGGTTAGTGGGTCATTTTTAGGGTCATTGTGGGTCATGCTATTTTTATCTAGAGATTTTCTCACGCAATTTTGACTAAAAATTGCACTCTATGGTTTTCGGGCACGAGAAAAACATTGGGCTAGGTTACATGTTCGAGAAAAAATTTCAATGGGTCATATTGGGTCATTAACAGTCTGGGTCAAGCTATTTATATTTAAAGAACGGCGTGATGGATTATAACGAAATTTTGTATGTAACAGTTTTCTGACATGAGAAAACTAATGGGCTAAATCACATGTTTGAGAGATTTCGACTATGAGGGTCATTTGTGGGTCATGATGGGTCATAATGGGTCATGGTCAACCTATATCTAAAGAACAGGTGGATCGATTTTAACGAAATTTTGTATGCAACATTTTTTTGGCACGATAAAATCATTGGACTAGGTTACATGTTCGAAAAATTTCGATTAATGGGTCATTTTGGGTCATTAAGAGTCTGGGTCAAGCTATTTATATTTAAAGAACGGCGTGATGGATTATAACGAAATTTTGTATGTGACAGTTTTTTGACATGAGAAAACTAATGGACTAAATCACATGTTTGAGAGATTTCGACTATGAGGGTCATTTGTGGGTCATTCTGGGTCATAATAGGTCATGGTCAAACTATATCTAAAGAACAGGTGGATCGATTTTAATGAAATTTTGTATGCAACATTTTTTTGGCACGATAAAATCATTGGACTAGGTTACATGTTCGAAAAATTTCGATTAATGGGTCATTTTGGATCATAAAGGGTCTGGGTCAAGCTATGTATAATTAAAGAACGGCAGGATCAATTTTAACGAAATTCTGTATGTAACAATTTTTAGAAACGAGAAAACTAATGGACTAAGTCACATATTCGAGAGCTTTCGATTATAAGGGTCATTTGTGGGTCTTAATGGGTCAAGATCAAGCTATATCTAAAGAATGGGTGGGTCGATTTTAACGCAATTTTGTATACAACATATTTTTGGCATGAGAAAATCATTGGGGTAGGTCACATGTTCGAGAAATTTCGATTAGTGGGCCACTTTTGGGTCATTCTAATTTTATCTAGACAACGTTTCGCGCAATTTTGATTAAATTTTGTATTTTATCGTTTTCGGTCACAAGAAAATCATTGGGTTAGGACAGATTTTTGAGAAAATTCGATTAATGGGTCATTTTGGATTATAAGGGGTCAGGGTCAAACTAACTATATCTAAAAAACGGCTCAATCGATTTTATCTAAATTTTGTATCTAATGTTTTCCGGCATGCTAAAACTAAAGAGCTAGGCCACACGTTCGAGAGATTTCGATTATAAGGGTCATTTGTTGGTCATGATGGGTCATGGTAATTTTATATAGAAAATGGTACTCACCATTTCGACTATACTTTGTATTATATCGTTTTTGAGCAAGAGAAAACCATTTGGCTTGGACACATGCTCGCGAAAATTCTATTAGTGGGTCATTTTGGGTCTTAATGAGCTAGGGTCATTCTAATTATATATAACAACGATTCAATCAATTTTACCTAAATTTTGAAACAAAACGTTTTTTGTGACGAGAAGACTATTTGGCTGAGTCGCATGTTAAACAAAATTATATTAGTGGGTCATTTCGCTTCATTGCGGGATTCTGCCAAGCTAATTTTACCTAAAAAATGGCTTAAACGATTTTGATTCAATTTTATATTCTACTGTTTTTGATTACCTGAAGACGACTGAGCTATGTCACATGCTTGATCAAATTTGATTAGTGGCTCATTTTGGGTAATACAGGTCAGGGTCACGAGAATATGGCAAAAGCCAATAACTTGGTGATATTTGACAAAATATTGGCGACATATGGCCAAAAAATCGACTATAAAAATTACGAAAACCAAAACACGTATTTGGAGCCAAATGAAAGAATGCCTCCAAATTTGGCTATATCTAGCAAAAAATATTGTCTTTCAGAATGTAAAAAATTTTTTTATACATTCTTAAAAGGATTCGAGATGCATGGTTAAACCAATCAGAGTCGAGCTAATAAAGTGATTTAGATCGATGTCCTTTCGTTGTAAAATTTAAAATAAAATAAAATTTATAAATATGCGCATAAAAACATAGTTTTCTTATTGATTGTCTTTCTAAATAATACTATTATAAACATGTTTTACAGTAATAATACAGAGTTAATGATACAGTGAAAATACTATATCGAGTTGAACACAAAGTTAATTTTGACCGAGCTAAGCTCGGTCTCCCCTGCTAGTATGAATATAAATAGTAAGAAATTTGCGATGTTTTCTAATACTTATCTATTAATGACTGTATAAAACAACTTTTTCTCGAGAAAAACTCATACATGTTTTGAAAAGTAAGTTAATATAACTTTAAATAAATTTATTGTGCTTGTGACTAAAAATTAGCATCTGTAGAGGAACACCTGATATTTTTTGGTATATAGGTGGAAAAATTATGAAATAATTTGAATAAAAATTTTCTTAATTCATCGCAACTTTTTTTTCTTTTTTTACGAGGATAAATAAAATATTTAAAATAAAAGTGTTAAATCTTTTCAGTTATTTAAATTTCAATATTTCTCAAAATTGCTATATTAGTCTATTTTCTATGTTCAATTTTTAAGATGGCTATCACCATATGGAAAACAATAAGAAAATATTTCAAAAAATAAATAAAATAAATGAGAAAATATATAAATTAGCAGAAATAATTATTCCAATGACAGTATTAAAGAAATTATAATCCAATTGAAAGTGTTTTCGCGCTTCGATATTTCTATTTTCAGTTAGATTCTTAAGATATTCTACTTCAATTATCACTTTCATTTCTATTACTCTTTAGCAAAATTGTATCTAACGTCTTTAAATTTAGTAAACAAAAATAAATTTTACAATTGAGAAAGTTTGCCTAATATCACTAAGAAAAAAATAGCTGGATTAGAATTTTTATCAATACAAACAAAAATTAGCATGCTGCATAAAAGTGCAAAATTTTCTTCTTTAAGAAATCCTTGAAATTGGTCAAAGCATCCATTTTTTTTTAATTAACTGAAAGCATCTTTAAAGGTTTTGACACCTTATTTTTACCTATACGACAATCTTATTGCAAGATATTGTAAATTTTGTTTATAGCCTCCTCACTCCTGATACAAATATTACAAAGAAGCACAAAAACCTGTTTAAAATTTCTATGAAACATTTTCAATGATGAATTCGCATATATATCAATACTTATGATATGTACACATTTATTAAAAATGTCTAAAAGTAATTTTAAAAATTCTAGAAACATTTAAAATCGTTTAAAGTTTTTTTCCGTCTTCTACAGGCGACTTCAGAAATAAGGAGGATAGATCCAGCAAGTACCTTTAGAAATGAAATAGTAAACTGATTTTCTCCCTGTTCATATTTTCAGAATTTGCTTGTTCGATAAATACTAAGGCTTCTTACTAATTTAGATAGAGGTTTGAAATTTTTTTATTTGTTCTCCATGGTGTATTTAATATTTTTGTACATGGAGTAACATTAAAGTTATAGTTATTTAAAAAAAATATTTAAATTGAGAGATTTTTTAAAATTACTTCATTTTTAATATACACCAGAGAAAAAAATATATTAAATATAAAGTCCTTTACAACTAAAAATCCATGCATAGCTTTATGCAGTATATTTTAACGAATGTGGAAAAAATTGAAGCAAAAATACCCATATTTATAAAAGTTGTAGGGGATTTTAAAGAAGTTAATTTTTCCAAGTAAAAATTACATTTTATCAAAATAGGCTGTTCTACAAGATTTTTTTAAACTTTAATTTAATTTTTAGTACTAAGTATTGTGCCATCACATATTATTACAGTATTATTCAAATTTGAAGAAATGGTTTCAAAGGTAGTGTTTCCCTCTAAAGTGTTTTATATTTACAAGTGGGCTTTGCCACTAGCAGATACGCTCGCAAACCTCAGTCCATATGCCACAGACTCTAAAAACACTCTATTTTTATCTGCTTGAGAAATATTACCCTATTACGGATGAAAAGTTTTATGAGGTCCCATGGCAATCTTGTGTAATTGGATTACCAATTATTCCCGTTTGACTAAGAATTTTTCGCTTCTCTAAGCTGTTGCTATAGCTGGAGGTTATATTTCTTAATTGTTACAATCAATTATGCATAGTGAAATCAGCTTAAATAAAATGGTTAACTTTAAATTGACGCCTTCTTCTGGGCTTTTAGATGTTATAGTAAAACCGTTTTATCTATGACATTTAAATATATTGGCCATAATATGACGCAATTTTCACTATGAAATAGTTTTCGTGAGTAATAAGTTTCGTGAATTAAAGTTTATTTTCCCAATAATCACTTTAAATGTATTTTATAATTTAAAAATATTTGGATTTTTTTTTTTTTTTACTTTCTAAACTCTGACAACAGTAGATAAAAACAGCTATTTCAAACTATGAATATAAAAAAAAATTTCATAAGTTTCAATGATATTTTAATGTTTTTTAAAGATTAATTATGAATTCATAAATTAATATTTATGTGGTATCCATAAGTCTACCATACGTGGTAAATCTTCAACTTTACTTTGACGTTACACTTGTATAAGATTCTTCACAATAGTGGAGCTAAATAAACGCAAAACCACGTTCGTCAAAATAAACCAACTGACAGTGAATCTATTACAAAGATTTGTGTTAAACACGAAAATGCAATAAATGAATAAATGTTATGATCTAAATTAAGTTGACGCCGTGCTTCATAAAGAAGAATAAGTTGACTATTAATCCGGATATTAATTTCAGTTGAGTGGCAAAAATGAAGAAATACACGAAGAGCATTCGAAAAGAAGAGGTCATTGTAATAAAAAGCTCTTTATTCACATACTGCATAAAACGCGAAAGGATGGCGCAACTAGATTTTTCCAGAGTAACGACTATCGGTAATGACAGATGCGATTATAAAAATTAGGTGATTAATTTCCGTCCTTCCAATATTAGTCATCCACATTAATCTACAAAATGCTACACGGTATTTAAGCAATGAAAAACAGTAAGAAAATTTGTGCTCCGCATTCATGCAAACCAATTTAATGAAAATCTGAGTGGAGAGATATCGACGCATTGGCGTATGTTCTGGACAAATCAGAAGCCTATGCAAACCTAAGGATCCAATCAGAGCATTGAACTCTTTACTTAAAAACGCACAAAAAGCGTTGTATTGATGGAAAGAGTTCAAAACAAAAACTTTAGAATGAAATAACATATAAAGTCAGATGACAGAAAGAAAATGATATAAAAGAAAATTCGAAATGAACTCTTGCCTCTTGGGTTTTAGCATTGCGAAACAGAACAGACTTAAGAGAGATTTTTTAAGCAAAAAAAAAATGTTTTTATGATTAGAAATTTGAAGATAAATATAAAATACGCCTTTTAAAAGAAAAGAAATCTGAATAGAACTAATAACATTTATTTTAAGGGAAGTAGTCAATATGCTGGCAATTTAAAAATTAAATAAAGTATCGGAAATAAATATTATAGTAATATACACACGTATAAACCCAATAAAAATGTAATATACATATTTTTATACGCTCTAATCAGTAAATAGTTCCACAATAATAAAATTATTATTATACGTTGAGAACTTAATTTATAAATCCTCAAAGGATACTTTACATAATGCTTTTATTTTCATCTGGTTTTCATATCTTAAAAATGAAAAATTGCAAAAAATATAGTTTAAAAAATAATAAGAAATTCACTAGGTGACTGTTTCTACAAAGTGTGAAAAAAGTGTTGATTTTTCCATTATAGGGTTTGTTGCTCATGCAAATTAGCGTATTCGAAAAATCATGAATTGCAGGCATTTAATTAAGCGTAAATTTAAGCATATTTTTTTCTTTTAAGGAATCTACTTTTAATCTTGTACTTTGTTGACAAGGGTTTATGAATAAAAGTAATATTCCTAGTTTATGAGATGTCCTTTTTCATACGTCCGTTATTCCAAATTTTGTTTTTAATATACTGATAATTGTTTTAAAATATTCTTTCATATTATTAACAAAGGGGTAAGGTGAATGTAAGAAATGTATTTTATTTGTATAGAAACTTGAAGATAAGAAATTAAATCTTGAAATCTAAAAAGTTTCTTTAAAATGTTAGATCTGTTATATTCGCCATTTTCTGCTATATTTAGCATATTTTACAACATATATAAATTTTTAAACATTTTAATTTTTAAACTGAATTTTTTCATACAGTTAGAAATTTTATAGATATATAATATATATTTTTAAAACATTGCTGTTATTCTGACAAATGAGTGTGTTAAAAAATAACAACAATACTTTGAAACGTTCGTGTAAAATTGGCTTAACCTACATACACTTGACTCTCGTTAACTTGAAATCGTATAAATCGAATCTTCGCTTAATTTGAACTAAACATGAAGTCCCGAAATTTTGAATGCAGAATAACGTTAATAACTTTCACTTATTCGAAAACATTTTTTATTCACTTCGTTTAGTTCGAACTAACGAGAATTTTAATTTTTCCTTTCTTTCTCACAGACTTCAGTTTTGAATAACTTTCTTTCTTTGAATTTTCTGAGCATTGTTCCGAACGAGTATACATATAATCCCATGTATTTGATATCCATTTTCTTAGGGCCCCGTCTATTCATCAGTGACACCTCCACTCCATATTTGTTTGTGCTTGTTCCTAAATCCCTCAATTACTTTATGTAATTATATTTTTTATTTTAATATTAAGTCATATGGTAATGATAACAGGCGAAATAAATAAAAAATACACTATAACATTAATTCATTTATAACAGTACCACATTAAGCACGTTTTTCTCTTACTTCTCATATACTTTCCATAATTCGAACATCGAATAATTCGAATATTTTTTGTGGTCCCGTCGAGTTCGAATTAACGAGAGCCCACTGCATCATAAAATATAGGTATTGTTACCAAAATTTTTAATCAAACTCAAAATAAATTCCGTAATTTATTTTGCTTAAACACAGAACATGATGCATTTTAATCGCAACACAAATATTTAAATTTAAGGAAAATGTGAGTTTCTTTTATCTTATAATATGACATGAGCATTTTTTTCCCAAGTCAAATGAATATTTTAAATATATATTTTTTATTATTCATTAATACGAATTGCATATATGAAATGGAGTTGCATAAACTTATTCAGAAAATGACGAAATTCAAATAAAATAAAACCTTTTAGTTCTAATGACTTTTCTTTTACATCTTTTATTTCTCTTCGGAAAAGTAATAAAGATCTGAAATTATTTAAGTAAAGCCTTATTCAAATTTTTTTTCGTTATTTTTTCTGAAAAAAAAAAAATCCTCAAATAATGTAAGTGGTTGAAGCTCATTTCCAGTCATATCGCAAAGCATTTATGTAAATTACTTTGAAAAGTAATATCGTGTGTCATTTAAGAATTTTACCATAAAGGAAACGATGAACGAGAATGACTGTGTTAAGTCCAGAGAATTTTTAGTTTTGCATGTTTGAAAAAAGAGTGATTGAATTTTATTTATGCTCTGGACACAAGAAAAGGATTTTGACTGTTAATAGATAAAAATGGCTTTGTGATTAATAATAGAAAAGTTTTATTAAAGATTAAGAGTTTTTTTGTTTTTTGAAAAGAGGATGATTATAATATTTTGTGATAGTTTTTTGATTTATTACATTATTAAAAAACGGGTAAAGGAAATGTAACAAATTTATTTTATTTGTAAAGAAGTATTGAAGATAAAAACTTAAATCTTTATGTCTAAAATTTAATTTTAAAATATTAAATCTGATATATCCACCTTTTTCTACCATATTATCATTTTTTAATTAATAAATAAATTTAAAAGCATTTTAATTTTTAAATTGATTTTTTTTCATACAGCTAGAAATTTCATACAACATATATTAAACAATCATTGCTGTTATTCTAGAAAATATGTGTCTTAAAAAATAACGAAAATACTTTGAAATGTTTATGTAAAATTGGACCCATATACCATAAAATAGAAGTACAGTATCCGAAATTTTTCACCAGACTCAGAATAAATTCGGTAATTTATTTTGTTTAAACACAGAATATGATGCATTTTAATCACAATCCAAACATTTTAATTTAAGAACAGCATGAGTTAATTTTATCTTATCAAATGACATGAGCATTTTTTCATGTCAAAAGAATATTTTAAATATAGATTTTTATTACTCATTATTAAGAATTGCATACATAAGATGTACTAGCATAACTCACTCAAGAAACGAAAAAAATCAATGAAATAAAACCTTTTAGTTCTAATGACTTTTCTTTTAAATCTTTTATTTCTCTTCGAAAAAGTAATAAAGACACGACGTTGTTTAAGTAAAGACTTATTCAACTTTTTTTTCGTGATTCTTTGAGATAAAAACTCAAATAATGTAACTTCTGCTTCTGATCGAAGCTCATTTTTGGTCATATACACAATGCATTTATTTAAATTACTTTGAAAGGAGATATCGTGTATCATTTAAGAATTTTACCATAAAGGATGGGATGAACGGGAATGACTGTGTTAAGTCCAGAGAATTTTTAGTTTTCCAGGTTTGAAAAAAGAATCATTGAATTTTATTTATGCTATGGACAAAGAAAATGATTATAACTGTTGATATATAAAAATGTTTGTGGCTTTAAATGTGCAAATGTTTAATTAAATATTAAAAGTTTTGTTTTGAAAAGAGAATACTTACAGTATGTTGTGATTTAAGAATTGTATATAGATAATGGACTAGCATAACTCATTCAAGAAATGACGAAATTCGAATGAAATAAATCCTTTCAGTTCTAATGACTTTTCTTTTACATCTTTTATTTCTCTTCGGAAAAGTAATAAAGATATGAAGTTGTTTAAATAAAGCCTTATTCAACTTTTTTACGATATTCTTTACGATAAAAACTCAAATAATGTAAATTCTGCCTCTGGTTGAAGTTAATTTTCGGCCATATACGCAATGCATTTATTTAAATTACTTTCAAAAGCGATATCGTGTGTCATTTAAGAATTTTACCATAAAGGAAAAGATGAACGAGAATAACTGTGTTAAGTCCAAAGAACTTTCAGCTTTTCAAGTTTGAAAAAAGAATCATTGAATTTCATTTATACTCTGGACACAGAAAATGATTTTAACTGGTATTGTATAAAAATGGTTTTTGGATTAAAAGTGGAAAAGTTTAATTAAGCATTAACAGTCCTATTTTAAAAACAGAATACATATATATAATATGAAATATATCAGACTACAAGTGATACTTAAAAAAATGGCAAAAATACCTTTTATTTTACATGTTTCCTATGCTCTAACAGCAATCTTTTCAAAAACAAAACGATAAAAGAAAAATTAGCTAAAATAGTTTCAAATTGAAATATAGTAAACAGAAAAACAAAGTTCTCCTGATTTTGTTTTTCTGTTTACTAGTTTTCATTTTGAAACTATTTTAGCTAAATTTTCTTTTATCATTTTGTTTTTGAAAAAGTTGCCGTTAGAATATACGAAATATGTAAAATAAAAAGCATTTTTGCCATTTTTATTATAATTTATAACTTTTACCATAATATAAGTAATTTAACAGAATATTTTGTGATTTGTTGCATTGTTAAAAAAAGGGGGTGGTAAATAAAACGTGACAAATTTATGATTGAAGTATTAAGGATAAGGTATAGAAGCATTGAAGATAAAAATTAAATCTTTAAGTCTAAAACTTAATTTTAAAATATTGGTTATATCACCCTGTTATATCCACCCTTTTCTAGAATAGTATCGTTTTTATCATAATCTATGAATTTAAAAGCATTTTAATTTTTAAATTGAATTTGGTCACATAGATAAAAAATTTATCCAGATACAATATATATTTAAAGATCATTGCTGTTAATCTGCAAAATATGTGTCTTAAAAAATAACTAAAGTATTTTGAAATATTTGTGTAAATTTAGCTTAACACATGCATCATAAAACATAGGTAATGTATCAGAAATTTTTCATCAAACTCAAATTATATTCGGTAATTTATATTGTTTAAACACACACGGAGCATCAAACATTTTAATTTCAACTCAATTGTTTAAATTCAAGGACAAGATGAAATTCTTTTATATTGCAATGTTTTTCATGTCAAATGAATATTTTAATTATATATTTTTACATTATTCATTATTAAGAATTGCATATATAAAAAGGACTAGCATGACACATTCAAGAAATGACAAAATTCAAATGAAATAAAACCTTTTGGTTCTAATGACTTTTCTTTTACATCTTTTATTTCTCTTCGGAAAAGTAATAAAGAAGTGGAGTTCTTTAAGTAAAGCCTTATTCATCTTTTTATCGCGATTCTTTCAGATAAAAACTCAAATAGTATAACTGCTGCCTCTGATCGAAGCTTATTTTTGGTCATATACGCAATGCATTTATTTAAATTACTTTGAAAAGAGATATTGTGTCTTTTAAGAATTTTATCAAAAAGGAAAAGATGAAAGAGAATGACTGTGTTAAGTCCAAAGAACTTTCAGCTTTCCAAGTTTGAAAAAAGAATCATTGAATTTCATTTATGCTCTGGACACCGAAAATGATTTTAATTGCTAATGCATAAAAATGGTTTTGGGATTAAAAGTGGAAAAGTTTAATTGAACTTTAAGAGTTTTATTTTGAAAAGAGAATACCTATCAATGCTATAAAATATCACTTTAAAGTTTCAAATTACTTACATTATGCTACAAATGATACATTTTAAAAAATGTCTAAAATACCTTTCATTTTACATGTTTCGTATACTCTAATGGCAACTTTTTCAAAAACAAAACGATGAAAGAAAATTTAGCTAAAATAGTTTCAAATTGAAAAGTAGTAAACAGGAAAACAAAATCACGTGAACATAAGATTACGTTCGCATGATTTTGTTTTCCTGTTTAATATTTTTCAATTTGAAATTATTTTAGATAAATTTTGTCATTTTGTTTTTGAAAAAGTTGCCGTTAGAGCATACAAAACATGTAACATAAAAAGTATTTTTGCCTTTTTTATTTTAATGTATAACTTGTAGGATAATATAAGTAATTTAACAGAATACTTATAATATTTTGTGATATTTTTGTGATTTATTACATTATTAAAAACGGGTAAAGGAAACATATCAAATTTATTTTATTTGTATAGAAGTATTGAAGATAAAAAATTAAATCTTTAAGTCTAAAATTTAATTTTAAAATATTGGATCTGTTATCCACCATTTCTACAATACAACCCTTGGCAAAAAGTTTCCGATCATTACATCAACACTACCATCTTTTGTAAGAAAAGATTATTTATTCTCACTGCATAAAAATGAAACGACTATTAGCGATAATACATTTTTGTTGGACAACAATATGCAATAAAAATATCACCATTCATCAATTTATAAACAGAAAAATTGTGATTGAAATTTGGGCACCAAAAGAAAAATTATCCGATCATGCTTTGATTTGGACAAAACTAACCGATCACTGTAACTATATATATTTCGTAAATCCACCTTTATTTCGGATGACAGTAGAAATTGTTAGTGGACTGAACTCATTAAGATTTTTACACTCATTGGGAACAACTTCACCCCAGCATTCCTTTATAGCTTTAAGTAAGTTCTATGGCATTTGTAATTCATCGAAAATCGATTTTTCTTTCTAAAATATTTCACATATTTTCGATGGGATTAAGATCCGGACTTTTCGGCGGTCACGTCATGGTTTGAATTGGTATATTACTTACATTTTGTAGAAATTTCTTCATTGATTTGGGGCGTTGGGGAGCTAATTGTCATCTTGAAATAAGAATTCATTTTGATTTCCGAAATATTGATCGATGCTGAGAATCAAAAAATCCACTAAAATGTCAATGTAAACTTCAAAGCTTACAGTACGTAACACAATACACAACTTGCCGACGTCTTGTGATGTAGTACAACTCCAAACTGCAAATGCAGGTGAGAATCTAGTCTTCGTATTGATGCACTTATCATTGAACTTTTCACCAACTCTCTTCCAAACAAATGTTCCACAGTCATCACTTTTACCGATAGATATGCGAAATTCATTGCTAAAAATAACTTTATTTCATGTATCAAATGGCTAGTGCACATGATTTTTACACCATTAAAGGCTCTCTTTTCTATGCTTCTTTATCATCTAAGATTTTGTTTTAATTTTACAAGATTTAAATCTTGCTACATTTAGATGATTACGTACTGCGGTCACATGCCTTTACGTTATACTTAGACCATTCGGAATCAAGTTGTTTTGAGGTTGCTCGCCACTTTCTTTTCGATATTTTCACAAGTTTTATTTTCCTTCCTAGGTATTGACATTCGTGGTCGTCCACTTCGAGGTAAATTTTCCATGCTATTAGTCAACAGATATTTTCCTCAAATATCGCATACTGTACTTTGAGCACAATTTCATAAATCAGCTACTTTTCATTGTGAATTTACTTCTTCTAATAATTAAATCATGCGGATTTTTAAATCGCGAGACAGGTTTTCACACGAGTCATTTTCTAGCACTTCAGTACTGCTTTTGATCTAGCAACTGGAAGATTTCTTCTTTTAAATAGGATTCATATATCATACGCATGCGCAGGCACTCTATCTTCAATATGCAAATTTCAAACTTTTTTCCTCAGTGATCGATTACTATTTTCCAACTTCGATCTTGATCGGATATTTTTTTCTCACGGGGAAACATTTTTGCCTGCATTATAATTATAAATTATATGATTGCAATATTGAATTCACTTTTTATTTATATTTTAACATTCTTTTTTTTATTTGGCATATTGCAAAACGTTCCTATGCTCTTGAATCGCGAAGTATACGCTTCGAAATACAAAAATCATAAACTTGATATCAGTGATCAGAAACTTTTTGCCAAGGGTTATTATCATTTTTCACATAATGTATGAATTAAAAGCATTTTAATTTTTAAATTGAATTTTTTCACACAGGTAGAAATCTTTTTACAAATACAATATATATTTTAAAATCATTGCTGTTAATCAGCAAAATATGTGTCTTAAAAAATAACGAAAATATTTTGAAATAATTGTGTAAAATTGGCTTAACACATATATAATAAAACATAGATAATGTATCCAATATTTTTATTGTTTATATTGTTTAAGCACGGAGAATCACGGAGTATTTTAATTTCAAACTAATATATTTAAACTCAGGACAAGATGAGTTTCTAGTTTCTTATCAAATGACATTAGCAATTTTTCTTCATGTCAAATGAATATTTTAAATGTATCTTTTTTTATTACCGATTATTAAGAATTGCATACATAACATGGACTAGCATAACTCACTCAAGAAATTAAGAAATTTCAATGAAATAAAACCTTTTAGTTCTAATGACTTTTCTTTTAAATCTTTTACTTCTCTTCAGAAAAGTAATAAAAACATGACGATGCTTAAGTAAAGCCTTATTCAACTTTTTTCCCGTAATTCTTTCAAACAAAAACTCAAATAATGTAACTTCTGCCTCTTATCGAAGCTCATTTTCGGTCATCTGCGCAATGCATTTATCTAAATTACTTTGAAAAGAGATTTCGTGTGTCATTTAAGAATTTTATCTTAAAGGAAAAGATGAACAAGAATTACTTTTTTAAGTCCAGAGAACTTTCAGCTTTCCAAGTTAAAAAAAAAAGAATTATTGAATTTTATTTATGCTTTAGACACAGAAAATGATTTTAACTGCTAATGTGGATGGATTAATGTGTCTTTTGGATTAAAAGTTCAAAAGTTTAATTAAACATTAATAGTTTTATTTTAAAAAGAGAATACTTGTTATACCGCATAAAGCAATTCTAATGTGTATGCATGATACCTAAATAACATTTTTCGAATAATATTTTTTTTTATTTATCTTCTTCCGAATAATAATAGTTTCAATAAAATTTATAAGATTTTTACTTATTTTTTATTCTATTGATTTTCAAGCGCTATATTTTGAAAAAAAATTCTTAATTTGATAACTGGTTAAAACCTAATAATATGCAGCGAAACCTCCTACAACGGTCACTCCAAACACCAGTAATCTCCTAATGCCGGTCATGTTTTTTTATTACCGAATCTCTTCCACAAAAATAGCATTACTATACCTCCCAACAACGAATTCTGAACAAAGACCACCGCCCAGCATTTTATTTTTAAAGTTATGTTTGTAGAGGTGGTTTTACTAATTAAATGTCCGTATAATTTCTACACCAGTTTCTAGTGGTTGCTTAGCAAAACTCTTTTCCTATAAGTAGGTGTGACTAGAGTGGATTTGGGGTAACAAAATTTAATTGTATAAATGCATACAAGCACTAACCATTTGTACTTTCTGTAGTGAGACTTGTGATGATATTTCTTGTCTGAGTATAGCACGTGTTTTTCACTAAAAGAATGAATTCAAAGTAATAATTTTTAACTTGAAAGCTATCCAAGACAGAAAAAAGATGTGTAAGTGCACGAAAATTCGCTGAACTGTACGATTGCGGAAGGATTCAAATCGATGATATTTTAAAAAACGTTAATTTTATTTAGAAAAGACATTTCAAGATGTAAATTTGAAATCTAAAATGAAATGCTGAAGAACTGGTTATGATGAGATTGATTAGTTGCTTTTGGAATGGCTTTCAACCCATCCAGAGAAAAATCTCCCAATCTTTGGACCAATGTTGCTGGAAAGTGCCTCAGAAATTTCAGAAAAACTGGATAATTAAAAGTTTTGCGCTCACTCAAAGTGATGAATAAACCTACTAAAAATCTGCGGAAATCATAACGCATTTACAGAAAGACATATTCTTAAATAATAATAAACAAGTTGGAAATTGCACGTGAAGCGTAGCAAATGAGGTGCGTTTGTACGATAACGAAGTTTTAAAAATATTCAGATCTTGATGATATAGTACTTTGATATAGTACAGTGGTCGAAATCTTTATGTTCCTGTAAATATGCAGGAAGTAAATTTATTGTACTTCATTAACGTATATCTTATTCAAAAAAAATCGAAGTAGTTTAATATAATTAAAACACGCCCCAAACAATGTTTTCCCGTATAACATGATTTAGTGTAATGCATTTGTGTGGCCCTGTAATTTAATAATGAATATTCTTTGCATCACAGATTGTACAGAATGTATATTTTAGTACATACTTCAAAGATTCATGCTAATCCTATTATGTTCAAATGAGTTTAACACCATTAAAATGCATTTGAAATTTTTTTTCGCATTGATCGTAATGTAACGGAATGCTTTTGATTGTCCCTGTAATTGATCTATGCATTCGATTTTCATAACATTTGAAATGACTCGACAAAATTGTGTAATAAATATACGATTTAAATTTCAAACGATTAAAATGCATTTGAAACTTTTTTCCCCATTGACCGTAATGTAACGGAATACTTTTGATTGTCCCTGTAATTGATCTATGCATTCGATTTTCATAACATTTGAAATGACTCGACAAAATTATCTAATAAATATACGATTTAAATTTCAAACGATTAAAATGCATTTGAAACTTTTTTCCCATTGACTGTAATGTAACGGAATACTTTTGATTGTCCCTGTAATTGATCTATGCATTCGATTTTCATAACATTTGAAATGACTCGACAAAATTATGTAATAAATATATGATTTAAATTTCAAACGATTAAAATGCATTTGAAACTTTTTTCCCCATTGTCTGTAATGTAACGGAATCCTTTTGATTGTCCCTGTAATTGATCTATCCATCCGATTTTCATAAAAATTGAAATGACTCGACAAAATTATGTAATAATTATGTATTTTAAATTTCAAACGATTCGGTTGGGTAGTTTTTGAGTTGTTATATGCGGACAGACGGACGGACAGACAGACGGACAGACGGACAGACAGACGGACGGACTGAGCGGCAACAATAGGTGCTACGTATTTACATAATTACGAACGCACCTAAAAAGATAATAAAAACTGTAAAAAAGTGAATTTTTTATGTAAAAAAATCGTATGTGTGTTGGTATGCATTTTTTAACTATAAAAGTAAAATAATTTTAATCAGTTATTGTAATGTACCGTAAGGTATCCTGGGGTAATAATGCCACGTTAAGGTTCTACCAATTTTCACGGCTTAATTTTAGATTGTATTTTTCAAAGAAATATACGATTTTATACAGCAACTCATAGTCCATCTATAGTAAAAATAGTAATTTAACAGATATGCATTCACAAAATGTAATGGCATGATTTCTGGAACTATGCTATTTGGCGTTATTACCCACCTATGCGAGTAATAATGCCATGCAAATAAAATTATAAAATAAGATGGAATAACCCCATGTAGATTGCCCATTTATAAAAATACAAACTCTAGAGCCCTACAAAAATTGACACAAAAAAATTCTAAGCAAAAAAAATGTTTAATTTTTTTGTGAAAGTGCTAGAAAAAAAAGAAGGGGGGGGGGAGTCAAAAGAATATCAGACCCTGAGCTTCTTATTGCCTAAAAAAACCGCTTAAATAAAATTATTAAAAACATTGCACGCTTTTAATCGTGTTTATTTAAATCAGTATTTATGTTAACATATATGCGAAAGAAAATATTCATTTTTTTGTGAAAGTGAAAGGAGAAAGAGATTGGAAGAGCATCTACAGTATATAACACCCTAAGCTTCTGTTTATTTAAAAAGTCCCGCTTAAATATAATTATAAAAAACATTGCACGGTTTAACTTTATTTGTAATTACAATGTAATATTTTTATCGTGTGAAATTTTATAATAACTAGAGTTAAGTGTAATAAATATTTTTGTTAACACTGTTATAGAAGTTTTTAAAATACTTTTTAACCCGTCAACCCCACACTAATGTGCATTAGCTCAAACTTAATGTTAAAATGTCGGCGTTATATTAAACATTTCTTAATAAATTTGTATTTTTAATTATGTAAATAAGATCTCCCTATTATCAGTATCTCTATAAGATCCCTTATTAAATTTTACACATGATTCATGCGGTTATATTTCGTTATCTCTATATTAGAAACAAAATTAACCTTTAACTGTTGTTAGCGCTCTCACTAAACGCTGATTTTTTTCGTCAAATTTTAGATTTTAACTTGTAGTTTCCAATTTTACTACAGGTACAACTGAAATTCTCTTTTGTTTGAAGTCCTCGTACTATTGACAGAAATATTTAAATAGATTAAACTTAATTAAACTTAATCTTGTACAAAAAGTTTAGTGCATAAATAATACTCTATGAGTTTTAATCATTGATCGCCTTTTAACCTTTAACTAATATCGCGAACATATTAAAAACAACATTTTGAAAGTACATGAAATGCACTACAAAATTAAATAGTAAACAAAATATTTCCTGGTAAATATATATTCTTCACATCAAAGAACTTACATCGCAAATTTTAGATCAAACATTAATTTTAGTTGCTTCTAAAAGCGATAAGACCTACAAGTGGAACAAATTAACATTAAGCTGTTGTTTGTGTTTTATATGACTCAGAGCCCTTCTGCGCAGAGCCCACAGGTGCCATTTTCTGGACTATTTCACAATTATGAGTAATATTAGCATTTGGCGTTATTACCCCTCCTGGCGTTATTACTCCAGAACACCTTAATATATTTTTGAGTTTTTAAAATGGAACCTCTGAATAACGGCAACTTCCAAAGTACGGTCACTTTGTTGTGGTCCCAGTGTTGGCTGCAATTCAGAGGTACCTAATTACGGTGAACTACATACTTATTATTCAAAAAAATTATTAGATTATAACATATAAAATTAAAACTATTATTAAGAATCTTTTTTTTTTAAATCATAGGTACACAAGAAATAATGTACACTTACAGCTTCATCAAAATATTTATATTTTTAACAATTCAGGTTGTGCGTTTACAACCTGAACCAACTTGTAGCTCCACAATGCCTACAATATTGATTGAGTTATTGCATGTAAAGTTAAAAATTACAATTTTTTAATTCTTAATAATGTATTTTTACTTTTGTATTTTTTTATTATTATTTTTTCCTTAACTTTGAGACACCAAATTAAAAAACGTAGAGACAGTGACACAAAAATAAGAAATAAAGAAGGTAATAAATATATAATATATGTTATAAAAATAATAAGACAGCATGCATAAAATAAATCAGCGTAAGTTGTACAAAAATGACGAAACGTGAATGAAATGATGCCATTTGTCTGCAATTAAATTTATTTTAAATACTTTATATCTCTTCGGTGAAGCAATAAAGATGTTAAGTCATTTAAGAAAAGTTTCATTCAATTTGTTTCAAGATAATTTCAGATAAAATCCAAATAATATAATTTCTATTTCTTGTCGAAGCTCATTTTCAGTCATATACACTATGCATTTCTTTAAATTGCTTCTAAAAGCTTTCATTTATCAACTTTTAAAAAGAAAAAAAATAATAACTGAACTACAGTTAACTGTGGATGCATGTTGATTTTGAACAAAAGTTTAAACAGTTAATTCAATAATAAAACGTGTTAATAAAAAAATAAAATTTTTTTAATTTTGTTACTGTTTTAGAAATTTACTTTAAGCATAAATGATTGTAAAACTCAAATGGGAATAAAAGGCATTTAAATTCTACGTAGTGTTTTTCGACATTTTTATAAAACCGCACATTTAAAAGCTCTAATGAGCATAAATTATTCTTAAATAAGATTTTTCTTTTAACTACTCCGATTTTGTAAAGAACTTCTTTATATTCAGATCATATATGTATATTTTTAATCCTACCACTATTTGAACATGGAATCACGTTATTTCCTTTTGCATAATGAAATAAAAATTCTAATAGAAAAACAGTTTAAAGTTTCATTCGATTTATTATTAAAAAACACATTTATGTAAAGATAATACTTTTGATTTTTTAACAAGATAAAAAAAACTTTCCCACTTAAATACACATCCAATACAAAACAAATGAATTTTATGTTGCATAAGTGAAACAGTAGATGAATACTGTAGGTAGGTTTAGTTTTATTTTATACATACGTGAGCTAAAGAAATTATTTCTCTGCAAATGTTTTTTTCCCTGAGACACAAGTATCTATCAAAAACAGCAATTTTATAAAAAGTGGGTGAAATTTATAAAAGTAAAAAAATATACATTTTTTAATGTACTATCATTTCATAAGCATCCAATTTTCTTTTTTATTTTCATGATGAGGTTTGAAATGCACTAGCATCTGAATATATTTAAGTAGATTTGGGAAGTATGTCAAAAATATTTTTTTACTGTTATCAAAAAATATCACCACATTTTTCCGCTTTCAAAATGAATGATTTAAAAATTTTGTTCTGATTATTATTCAGCTTATGATGTAATTCTATAATAAGAATAATATTAGAATTGTGCACATTACTCTTTAAAGAAATGAAGAAATTTAAACGAAATAAAACCTTTTAGTTCTAATGATTTTTGAATCTTTTATTTCTCTTCGAAAAAGTAATGAAGGCGTGGACTTTTTTAAGCAAAGCTCATTTTATTTTATTTTTCATGATTCTTACAGAGAAATCCAAATAATATACCGGCTGCCTGTAGTCGAAGCTCATTTTTAGTCGTATATCCTACACAGTTATTTGAGTTACTTTGAAAAGAGATATCGGGTGCCATTTAATAACCCTACCATTAAAAAATAGATAAAGGAAAATAATTTTGTTGGGAAGTCCGATATATCTTTTAGTTCTCCAAGATTTAAAAAAGAAACAATGGATTTTGTTTATGTTCTGAATACAGAAACTATTTTAACCCTTTGCGGCGCAGGGCAAATTCATTGCTTAAGTGTTGAAATTAATGACTGACATCGGAATTTGAAAAAAACTTTATTTGTAAATAAGAAAACGCTATATTTCACGAATCCAGTAAACCGTATTTTTTTAAACAAAATTCCGGTGCCAGTGTGGCGTTTTGCAATTTAAATTAAGTGGTATATCTATGAGACCATCGCGCCGCAAGAAGCTAAATTGCACTGTAAAAAAAAAAATAAAATAAAAAAATAAAATAAATAAATAAATAAATAAAAATCCGTTATATTTACGGCAAAATTAGATGTAAAAAATAAATTTACATCTAATTTTTCTGCAATTTTCACGGCAAAAACTGCTTACAACATTGTTGAAAAGATTAAGAGTTACGGTTTTGGAATAGGAATATTTTTAGTATTTTATATATTTTTTCACGATTTATCATATTAAACAAACCGTATGAAAATATGTTAATGAGTATGCATGTCACGTAAATATTTTTTTTTAAATTTCTTTCGAAGAAAAATATTAAATTCTTAAGTTGTTTACATATTTTTATATCGCTACTTAAGCATAATATTTTTATAGATAGGTCCTAATTTTTTAAATGGTAAACAGTTTAAAATATGGTTAATTAAAATAAACTGTATACTTTAGTCCCTATTCAAAAATTGTATTCGATTATAGTTAATGAAACTTGAGCTATTATTGAGAATATTATTCAGTGTTGATAACAAACCGTCATAAACAGAACCAAACAACAGAAACTTTCCTTTCAGATAAAACCTAAGAAATGGAAATGCTGAGTTTGGTTGGCGTTCATTTTCAGTCACTTATGCAATGCATTTATTTAACTTACTCCCAAAAACTTTAATTTATAAAATTTTAAAAAAGAAAAAAAATAATAACTGAAATTTCTTTTATGCTCTTAAAATAACTGTTGAAGTATGTAAAAGAGAATATTGAACAAAAGTTTAAAGAGTTAATTAAATAACAAAACGAGCTCTTTTTAAAAATGTAAAAATTTAATATTTGTTACTGTTTTTAAAGTTTAAGCAAACCTCATTTAAAACTGTAATGAGAATAGATGATTTTTAAATTCAGCTTTGTAATTTTTTTAACTTTTATATGAAACCTATTTAAAAGCTCTAATGAGTATAAATGCTTCTTACGTAAGATTTTTCTTTTACACGATTCGCTTTTGTTAAGAATTTCTTTATATTCAGCTCATTAGGTTCATATTTATTTTTTAATGACGTCGCTATTTAAAGATGAAGTCACATGATATCTTTTTTATAAAAAATTCTAATGGAAAAACTGTTTAAAACACACGGATTAAAAATTTCACTCTATTTATTATTAAAGAATACATTTGTATAAAGATAATACATTTGATTTTTGAACGAAAACGAAAACCTCTCATATTAAAAAAAACACGATACACAACAAATTAATTTTATGTTGTTTGTATAGCAAATAAACACTCTAAAAACAAAATTTTCAAAATTGAGCAAAATTTACTTAAATCGGAGTATGTTACATAGTCAAAATGGCTACGAATCAAAATTATTCAAGTTTGAAATTTGTATATACTCATATACAATTTAATTAATTTTCCGCAATGAAATTACTACGCTTGAAATTATTGAATATTTAATACGTGATTCATCACTTGCTAACTAAACGTAGAAACCAACAGGGTGAAAAATGTCCGTGCCGCGGATCGAATTCGGAACCAATGGAATAGAGCTCCAAGTGCTCTATTGAATATTTAATAGTGATAAATTACATATTAAATATTCAATAATTTCAAGCGTATTTTTATTGGGGAAAATTAATTAAATTTTATAAGTGTTCACCGATGCTGGGCTTGTTTGTGCTTCGTGTTACGCCTCAGGTTTATGTGCTCATGAAGACTATTTCATCTTATGCTGCAGTGTAGTCTTACCAACATATAGGTGTGAAAAATGCAAAGCTGGTTGACAATCTCGCAGCTTAAATTGTAGAGCATTTGGAGCACAATTCCAGGGGTTTCGGGCTCGATCCACGGCTTGGGCATTTTTCACACTGTTGGTTTCTACGCTCAGTTAGCAAGTGATAAGGGACTGTGCAAATATAACGTTTACAACTTTTTAGTAACTTTGGAACCCCCTCCATCCCTGTCGATATCATCCATTATCATCCCTCCCCCCCCTTCCCCCCGGTAATTATATCGATATTAAAGTGTATTTTTTTAAAGAATTTATTTCATTTGTTTGCTCTCATATACAAAACTGGTTACAAATGCACTTATTTTTCTCATACTTTTATTGATTCAACTGAAGAAAAGTCGTTAAAATATCATTTTAATTAAATAACAGTTTAAAGAAATATGTACTATTTAAAAGTATTTTGTAATGGTTCTTTTTAACATAATGCATTTAATATCAGTAATAAAGAAGAAAAATTTTGTTTCACTTGTCAAGAACGGAGGAGAAATAGGGTGCAGACAGAAATTCTTAGTCCGGGGGCCGACCGTCGATTTTCCTATGTATCGAGTAGAAGAACCGGACATACATCAAAATGTAGGTTTCAATGTGCACATTAAGAATATCACTGGTTACCAGGTCTTATCCTGCCGGAACTCGGTGGCAGCCGCACTTTTATGACGTCAATTTTGAGTGTTTACCTATGTATCGAGTACAAGGACCGGACATACATTGAAATATAGGTTTCAATGTGCACATTAAGAATATCACTGGCTGCCACATACATCAAAATGTAGGTTTCAATGTGCATATTAATAATATCACTGTCTGCCAGGTCCGATACATAGGTAGACTCTCAAAATTGACGAAAAAATAAGTCTGCCACCTGGTTTCGGCAGAATTGGACATGGCAGACCATGATATTATTAATATGCACTTTTAAACCTTCATATTTATTTATATATGGTCCTTAAATTCGATACATAGGTAGACATTCAAAATTGATGTCATAAAAGTGTTGCTGCCACCTGATTCCGGTAAAATTGAACAAAGTAGACCCTTATATTATTAATATGCATTTTCAAACCTATATTTTGATGTATGTCCGGACCTTAAATTCGATACATAGGTAGACACTCAAAATTGAGGTCATAAATGTGCGGCTGCCACAGGGTTCCTACATGGTTGGACCTGGCAGCCAGTGATATTCTTAATGTGCACATTGAGACCTACATTTTGATGTATGTCCGGTCCTTGTACTCGATACATAGACAAACAATCAACATTGACGTCATAAATGTGCGGCTGCCACCGGGTTTCTACATGGTTGGACCTGGCAGCCAGTGATATTCTTAATGTGCACATTGAGACCTACATTTTGATGTATGTCCGGTCCTTGTACTCGATACATAGGCAAACACACAAAATTGACGTCATAAAAGTGCGGCTGCCACCGGGTTCTGGCAGGATAGGGCCTGGCAGCCAGTGATATTCTTAATGTGCACATTGAGACCTACATTTTGATGTATGCCCGGTCCTTGTACTCGATACATAGACAAACACTCAACATTGACGTCATAAATGTGCGGCTGCCACCGGGTTCCTACATGGTTGGACCTGGCAGCCAGTGATATTCTTAATGTGCACATTGAGACCTACATTTTGATGTATGTCCGGTCCTTGTACTCGATACATAGGCAAACACACAAAATTGACGTCATAAAAGTGCGGCTGCCACCGGGTTCCGGCAGGATAGGACCTGGCAGCGAGTGATATTCTTAATGTGCACATTGAGACCTACATTTTGATGTCTGTCTGGTTCTTGTATTCTATACATAGGTAAACATTCAAGATTGACGTCATAAAAGTGCGGCTGCCTTGGGTTCCGGCAGGATACGACCTGGCAGCCAGTGATATTCTTAATGTGCACATTGAAACCTATATTTTGATGTATGTCTGGTCCTTGTACTCGTTACATAGGAAAATCGACGGTCGGCTCCCGGACTATCTTATCAACAAAGGAAGAGGACAACATTATTTCTATTTTATTTATTAGTAAATACAAACTTCATTTCAAATATACTTCAAATATGGTTTCTCGAACCGTGATTATGTATGCACACATACATGAAAAGGAACAGGGGATGTCAAAGTCGGGATTACCCATAATTTATAATTTAAAAAATTTATAATAATTTAGTATTTTAATAATAACTTTGTATTTTCATAAAAATGTATAACAGTCTGAAAAAAGATAACATATTATTTTGAACCAAAGACCATGTTACAAATAAAAAAGAGAAAATTTTGATTGGATCAAAACTGATATCGATATCATAAGGCAAAAGCCCCCTCCCCCTTGAGATATCTTATGATATCATGTGCCAGACCTCCATTCCCCCGTAAAATGATGACTTTATATATGTACAGCCCCTAAATCGCGTATTAAATATTTTTGTGTATACTCATTTTGAAAACATGGAAATATTGAAATATGAGCACGTAAAGTTTTATTCTTGAGTGTGTGCATGTTTTCAGACATGAGTGTGGACAAGTCTCAAACTTTAATAATTTTAACTCGGAGCGATTTAAACTCTTCGACATACAAACATTTGAGCATTTTTTGCTCAGTTTTGAAAATGTCGTTTTTAGATTGTATCAATTTTACATGAAAACTAAAGCATTTTTATAGAATATGGTTGTCAAGTAAGGGATTGAACATAGAAAGACAAAAAGATAAATGTTCAAATAATCAAAACGTGGAATATGTAACACGGTGAAAACTAAATCATATGTTAAAATAGTTTACATAAACAAAATATGCGTACAATCAAAACAGAATTAAATGTTTCAAAACAACAAAATTAATGAAATTAGTTTCAAAATTTGAAATGAAAATTTCTCCTGCGAAATCTTTCTTCTACAAATTAATCTATTCTATGATTTCGAAGGCTGAATAAAAACTCTACACGTCTGCAGTCACATTACATCGGCTATCAAGTGTTCTTTCAGGATTGCGATAAAAATGTTGTTCACCACATTTCATGAATAAAATATTATTGAATGGGGAGTTCCATTCGAAATCATAACAATAGGAATAATATGAATAAATTCTACTAACATGATTAATTCTACTAGCCTTAACGAATATAAAGTTTTTTTTCTTTTTTTTTTAATTTCAGTATTTTAGAATTGAAAATGGTGGATTGTCATTTTTGAAACAAACTGTTTCTTAACAAAATGAAAACATCGATTTACTTATGTTCGAAAGTGTCATTTTTCTCAATGAATAGACGAATATTGTAGGCATGATCATTTCATACATACGAGTGAAAAATAAGTTATTTCTCTTCAAACAATTTTTTTTTCAACAGAAGCACCAAACGCATAATTTTCTAAAATGCGGATACAATGCATAAAGAAAATATTTTTTCTTAAGATACACTTTTTAAACATTCAATGTTTATCTGGATTTTTTTTCACCATGAGATATGACATGCACTACCATCTGAATGACTTTAACTAACTTTAGGAAATAATAACGAAAATTAATTTTCTTTCTATTTTCAAACAGTCATTTTGCTGAAAAATGTCAAAATTTTTAGATATTGTAGTGCAACATTTTACGGAATGAATGAAACGCAATAGTTTTCTCGATTAGAAATCAAACAAAATCTCTCAATAAAAAAAAAAGTAACGAATGCTGTTGCTTTTGTAATTGATTTTTTATGACAACTCTTTTAGCTTATTCTGCTTATCCTAAAAAACTACGTTGATTAAAAATTTAAAACTTATAGGTTTTTTAATGTATGATAAACGCGTGAAAGCAGGCGACTTTTATATTGAAGAATAATTTTAAGGGCTATTTAAGGTTGGAATAGAAGATCTTTGCGTTAAACAACTTTTATAGCACCAAAAACTAAACATTTCTCATCTTGTGGAAGATTATATTTGAAAACAAATTGAGGTATAGACATACACTGTTTAATCAGTTTTTAAATTTTAAGCTTTTATGTAATTTTTTTTCAAATTTTTATTCAAAATTTTACTACCCGAAAAAGTGTTTAATTCATAGTTTGAGATAGACATTTTTATGTACAATTGTCTGATTTTGAAATCCAAAATAATAACATTTTTAAACGCTTTTCAATTATTAACCCGCTTGACCGCTGACCAAAGGACAAAATTGTAATGTTGCTTTCTCATAACTTACATAAAATGCTAAAAAGGATATTTTTTTTTCAACATGATGCAAAACAATCAATTATGCATGGGAATATAATCATTGAAAGTATTAATAACTTAATATTTCAAAAATGGATAATATCGTTAGAATATATTAATTTAAAAAATGCTTTTATTGAAGTGAAACCTGCAACTTAGTGAACGGATATATCAGTTCAAGCGCGTTGAGAAGTTTAAAAGTATTGACAAGTGAATGTTAAAGAAAATTTTTAGTAGCGAAATGAAATTTATAGTGCAAATTGCTTCATATAAATCGATTCCATAAATAGAATATTTCAAACGCCATACATAAAACGATACTTTTATAGTGTTTAACTAAAACTTTTTGTAGACATTGTAAAAATCCGAGAGAGACTGCCGTTTTTTACATGAGGTGATTTTCAAAATTATAAATTATCTTAATCAATCAATCACGAAAATAGAAATCAAGACAGAATCCAATGATCTTGATCGCGGCGAATATGGTTTTAGAAACAGAACAATAGCCAAAAAAAGAGAAATTATCGGGAACTCGGTTAAGAATATATACAACAGTCGTGAAAATATCATAGCCCGCCGTCAAAACCCACCCCTAAGTCCTGTCACCAAACCCTGTTATCAAATACCGTCCCGAAGGTATGTCGCCAAGCTCGAGAACGTTTCTCATAGATACATATCTGCTAGATGAAAGATTTTGAGTTTTTGTATAGCGTTCTTATTTTCAGTTTTTAATAGTTAAAGATTATAATTTACATATTTTTCTTGGTGATATTATCTTAACTTTCATAATTGAAAAATTTATTTTTATTTACAATTTTTACTACTCTTGAATTTCTTTAGGGACATGTGATTATTGACTAGAATATGTTAGAATTCAAATTGAAAATATAGGTAATGTCGCATGTAAACACTTTCAAAGCAGATTCCACGTTTTTTTTTTTTTTTTTTTTTTTTTTTTTTTAACTATCATTGGAATAGGTTTTTTTATTATTTTGTTCACAAATCCCACTAGTAAATATAAATGATTTTAAGAAGAAGACATTTCATTTAGCTTTATTAGTTTTAGTTTTCAATTCAAAAAACTACAATATACAGTGAAACCTCCAAATAAGGGACACCTATGGGACTGAAACTTTTGTCCCTTAAATAGAGGTGTCCCTTATTCGGAGTTTCTTACTGAGTGAAACCTCCACATAAGGGACATCTATGGGACCGCAACTTTTGTCCCTTAAACAGAGGTGTCCCTTATTCGGAGTATCCCTAATTTGGAGGTTTCACTGTAGTACAATATAGTTGTTTTTTATTAATGAAATTAGATTAACTTGAAGAATTGGAAAATTAATTTTTCTTTGCTAATTTTTAAATTTTTTAACGTCTTGAATTCCTTTAGTGATGATAAAACTGGCGAATGACGATTGAACTAGAATATGATAGAATTCAAACTGAAAATGTAACTAATGAAGCGTGAAAACGGTTTCAAGTGGATTTTAGTTCATTTTTTAATTGGTATGGGTTTTCTTATTGTTTTCGAAATGATGATAGACATTTTAAAAACTGTACGTATAAAATAGAAATGACAAAACTTAAATAAAATGAAAACAATTAATTGTAATAATTTTCGTTTGAATATTTTATTTGTTCTCGAAAGAGTAACAAAGATGTTAGATCATTTTAAAAAAATCTACGGAAATTACTCGAAGATTTTTTCTTGTGTGTATCATGTATCAACACAATTCTCTGTTCGGAGCTAATTTTCAATCGTAGTGCAATGAATGTATCTGCAATGAACTTATTTTAATGACTTTTAATTCAATATAGGTCATTTTTAAAAAAAATGCTTTTTACGGTGTCATCATCACAATTATTAAGAAATGTACTGAATTTTTTACCATACATATTTATAAGCATATTTAAATATCAATTTCTTATTTACATTTCTTATTAAATAAATTTAATATTTAATATTAATTATTAAAAGAATATAGTTGTTTTATTTTTCCTAATATATTGACTCAGAAATTTTTTTCTTAAGTTAAAGGGGCCTCTCTCTAAGGGACTGAAAACAAAAGTACTATACATAATAGAACTCGTCAAATCATCATTACGCAGTTTGGGAAAAACAGATACATTTTTGCTTTTCCCCGTTGCTCTTTAATGAAATTATGGGGAACCCCCCCCCCCCCAACATATATTAGTACCATTTAGAGTTGGGCAAAATTCTCAGTGTATACAGTGTAGATTTTATAAATAAGATGAGGAAAATCTAATTTATAATTGTAATATAATAAGTTTTAGCCAGCTTTCATTTTAAATTTAATAAAAAAGAAATACGCCGCTTTAGTAATTTGAAACACAAAGTATTTCAAAACTCAGAATTTAGTTTCTGTCTTGTCCGTGAACTCGACATATTTATTTATTTTTACTGATACTGTCTATCTTCATTTATTTATCAAATATTACGTACAGAATAAGAAGGTGTGAAATACAAAGAAAATTTTGAAAATTAATGAAATCCTGACGCGAATTGTTTTTCATTGAATTAGTATTATAAATTGAGCAGTTGTAAACATTTTTTAGCTAATTCTGCTCTTTCTATGAGAATAAGCTGAACCGAAACTAAAAAGAAAAAAAAATAAACTTTTCATAATCGTATTCAGTGCCTACACGATAATATTCTAATATATAAAATTCTCGTGTCACAGTGTTAGTTGCCATACTTCTCTGAAATGGCTTAACCGATTTTGATGAAATTCTATATGTATACTCAGTAGGTCTGAGAATAGGTTGTTATCTATTTTTTTACACCCCTAAGTGATAAGGGTGGCCCATCCCAATCGTGAAAGCAAACTGTAAACAAATGATAGCGCCTCCAATTTAAATGCTATGACGTCATAAGAATCCGTCCATGTCCATTCATTGTTGGAGTGCTTTGCGAATTATTATCTTCGTGGTTTAATGTTTTTTACCGTTTATGCGACTGAATTTCTTGCATTTTTTTTTTTTTTTTATGAAGTCGGATAGTAGTTGTCAACTTAATTTCATTTGAAGTTATCGTAGAATATATGTTTATTAGAATGTAAATTAGAAACAACAACGCTTGGCGTTTAAAATATTTGGCACAGATGTCATATATTACACACTGGGTTTGGTGCTATGTTTTTTATAACAATTTGGCGATAACTTAATTTTTGAATATCAGTTACATATATGTTTTTTAAATATTTCCTGTTATTTGAAAGAGGAAATAATAAATAAACGATATTTTATACAATAACTATGTAGAACAAAATAATTTATGTCATTATAAAAAATAAAATTAAAAAAAAGTCCTTAATAAATAAACAGCAATAGCCTGATTAAATGAAATATTTGGCATAGATGTCGCATATGTGTTGTCGTGATCTTTTTCATAACAATTTGCCGAAAATCTCATTTTTGAATACCAGTTAGATACATATTTTTAAATTATTTTCTGTTATTCGAAAAAGAAATAACAATAAATTAACGCTATTTTATACAATGATTATATAGAATAAAATTATTTATGCCATTAAAAAAAAATGGAAAAATTTTCAGCAAATAAACAACAATAGTCAGGTCACCATGTCAGGCAAAATAATGGCAATTAGGTATCTCGGCGCATATATGATATTTGGGAAAGAGTTCCGTATCCTGTTCTGTTGGCGCGACTGGCGAAAAAATTGAAATTGGCAACAAAGAGCCATTTTAGCAATTTACCAGATTTCTGAAGATGGCAAAAAACATTATTTTTAAATGGCTTATAAAGATATATTTATTTAATAAACATTACATATGTCACATGTTTAAAAAAATATACGATGCTTATATAAATATTTTTATTTATGTACATTTTAGGTATATTTCTATGTATATGTAGGTGCTACTTGGTTATCCCGTACAGCAAAAAATCATCGCCAAACTGTATTATTAAATGCTAATTATGGATGATCGTGAATGTCGCATTCAATGACATTAAATACGATACACGTGCTTAAAAAGCCATTAAGTGATTTTTATTTCGACTTTTTATTTATATTTTTATTAATATTCTACTAAATATTTCTTTTTTCGTCATTTAAAATGAAAATTATGTCGATTCATATAATTTGGCTATGAGTTTGGCGATTTCTATAATTTGGCAAAATTAGTCGACGGGATTACGAAGTAGTACCGTAATTATATATAGCGATATAAATATTTATATAAATACATAATATATATACCTATAAATAAATACACCTATAATATATACTTATATAATTTTTTTACAGTTTTATATATTTCATATATTTATAATATATGTCAAATTTAAACGAAAGCTGTACATTTCTCCGAAAAAAAAAATATGATAAAGAAAAAAAAATACAAAAAGGAAAAAAACGGCTTAGGTCCATTCCAGTAGTAAAAAAGCAACCTCATCCATTCATTTAATGCCAAAAATAAATAAATAAAAATAAACAGGATATGGAATTTCTCCCGATATTTGTGCCAAATACTTCAGTTATTATTATAGTATGTTATTATTATTACGATTAATTATTTATTTAAGTTTTATTACTCTACTGGGGCCTTGGCATTTTTTAAAACTGTGTGCGTTTCGGGCTTCAAAACGTGAAATAATTGCCAAAATATGTAAATAGCTATGAAAACAAACCTGGTGAGCGTTTTTTTTGTTGTTGTTTATATGTATTTGTATGCATATAAACATATACAACATATACAATATTTGTTTATACACAAATTACGTTTGTTTCTACATGAAAATAGATTAATGTTCTCTTTAAATTAAATAAATTTTATACATATGAAAAAAAAATGCTTATGTATCGGTACTTATATCTAACAGTTTGTGCTGCCTGTCTCATAATCAACACACAACCCGAACTACTGAACCTAAAAGCATTAAAATTGGGAAAAAATACTTCTTATGATGTAAATGTGCATTAAGACAGAATTTTCGAAATTCCCCATTAAGGGGGTCAAATTGGGGTGGTCGGGAAGTTTTTTAACATCTTGCAATATCTCGGCAGTTGTTATAGGAAGGAAAATAAAATTCCAGATTATAAATGTGCTAAAAAGTAATTAAACACGTATTTTAGCAATTTTGCAAATTCCCCTCAAAAGGGGATTAAAGGGAGTTCGAGAAGTTTAGATCATTTCACACATCTGAACGGCCGTTTTAAAATGAACGTGAACTTGCAGAAAATAAATCTATTATAAAAATAATTAAACATGTGTTTCAGTGATTTTAAAATTTCCACCCCTGAGGAGGGGCTAATGTAGGGGTCGAAAATTTTCAAACGTTTTTTGGACCCGTCATGTGTTATATTATCTTAAAGCACTCGGGCCACTCTTTCAGATTATGGAACTTTCATTCCTCCCCCTAATTTGGACCCCCAGGCGGAGGGCTACATTTAGAAGTTGTAGTGTTTTTATCATTTTAAATCGGATTTTTTCGCGTAGCTCTCTGATAAATATTATTTCTAATACATAAAAATTTTAAATGACAGAGAGAGGGGGAGGGAAATGTTTTCCGGGGGGAAGGGCACTATTGCTGGAACCCTGGGGTTTATTTTTTCAACTTTTGCCACCACTAACCATGTGACATATCATTGAAAAGCTATGTGACTAATACTTTATATTATACGCCTCCCGAGTCCCCCCTCACTTTGCCCCAAAGGGGGGCATTTTTCTAAATTTAGCCGACAGCCTTTATGTGATATGTATCGCTGTTTGGCCCTGTGACAATTTATTCATATCAAGCACTTCCCGTGACCCTCTTGGGTGGTACATTTAATGTATTAAAGCAAAATCTCATCTAAAATAATAAACTATCGAACTAAACTCAAATAACGTAGAAAAAATCAATAAAAAATATTGATGCTATTGATCATCCTTTTAGTTCCTGTTTTTGCCACAACGGAAGCTCTTAATTCTTATTTATTTGGCTATTTTGGAATTAACTGCCAAAAAATTCCAATTTTTGATAATTAAATTCCTTTATTTTCTTACACTTACTCGCGAACTTTTCTACTTTTTGCAACCAGGGAACGCCGTCTCATGACTTTTCCACTAATGTGGCTTCCTCATAGTCTCCCTTTGGTTTGTTGTTTTTTAAGTCCCTCAATTTTTAGTTTCATGTATTTACTAAAATCAACATGTATTTTATCTGTTTCAGAAATTCCCACCTAAAAGGGTTTAATGGGTTGGTCGTATTTTTAGAACATTTCGACACACCTCTACAGCAGTTATAGATGGAAGTGCCAAATTCAAAATAGCAAATCTACTAAAAAATAGTTAAATATAGTGATTTTAGAGCTAATTTGTCCATTGTGTCGTCAATACGTATTCTGGTCCCTATAATATGAGATTATAGAAATAAGACAATGGTTATGACTATCTGATAAGATATTAAGTTTTCAACCGTTAATGGATTTATTTTGTTTGATACAAGATTCTTTTAAAGAAACAGACCAGCGTAGCGGGCGAAGGCTGATAGTCTTTTTTATAAAGATTATATTTACAAACTAAATATGGATGTACTACGATAATTTCAGCTCGATCTGTAAGTGTTAAGTTCCTAGGGCTCTATTTATGCAATGATAAAATATATACATAAGGCTTCAGCAAAAAATCGATAGACCCCTCCACCCCATAAAACAATTATGATTACCATGCAAAATTCGTGTGAGATGCGAAAATTTGGATCCGAGTTCTAAGTGTTTGTGGTTATCTATCGCTAATATTCACGGTATACTAAAATTTAAAGTTCTTTTATTAAAAAATCGTCAATATTCCCTATGTCCCATTTTTCCTGTACACAAAATTTAATTGTTCGGTACTGGAGAACGGAACCGAAATGGCAAAGCACCACCGATATGGCGAGGAATCGAAATGGTTAGGTAACAAATGGCTAGCGATTGAAACAGCTTGACCGAAGTATCCCAATTCAACATAATAAGGGATTTTAATGCTATTTTTTTAATCATGAATAGTTATCCTTATATAATATTTTTAAAGTGCTTTTTTTTTCAAAGAGGACTATTATTACATTTCTACTTATTCATCACAAGTGTACAATTAAAACAACAACTCAAGGTTCTGAGATAACAGTATATTTTTAACTGTCCGTTATTCGAATTTTAGATTTGAAATTTCGTACTGAAGATTCTTAAAAAAAATTCGGAATGAAAAAAAAATGGGGTAAAAAAATTTATATGAGCAATAAAATTATTTTATATTTATGCAATATTGAACATAAAAAATAAATCTTTTTACGTAAAATTCAATTTTAAATTAAAGTCTGTTATATGCAACATCTGCTACAATATTTTATTTTTATTTTTATATAAATTTAAATTCATTTTTGATTTTAAATGGAAATTCTTCGTACGAGTGCAAATTTTATATATGTTTAACTTTTCAACAATATTACTGTTATTAAGAGGAAAACCTATCTTTAAAAAAGGGAAAATATATATTGAGATTTTCATGCAAAATTGGCTCCAGTAATATAACATAAAATATAGATAATGTATCAAGAATATTTACTCCTATTCTATATAAATTCGTTAATTTATGCAGCTGAAACACAGGAAATAATGTATTTTAAACTCGAATCAAACATTTAAAATTTTTTTAACTTCTTATCAAATGATATTATCACATTTTTCACTTTTCAAAACAAAAAATGTAATTTTTTTTCTGATTATTATTCATATGACGATGAAGAACTGAAAAACTGAATTAATAAAAGCATAATTCAATGACGAAATTTGAATGAAATAAAAGCTTTTAGTTCTAATGACTTTTCTTTTAAATCATTTATTTCTCTTTGGAAAAGTAATACAGATCTGAAATTATTTAAGTAAAGCCCTATTGAACTTATTTTTCGTAATTATTGCAGATGAAACCCAAATAATATAACTGCTGCCTCTGGTTGAAGCTCATTTCCAATCATATTCCCAATGCATTTATTTGAATTACTTTGAAAAGTGATATTGTGTGTCATTTAAGAACTTTAGAAAAAAATAAACGAGAATGACTGAGTGTGAGATATCCAGAGAAGTTCTCCAAGTTTGAAAAAAGATTCGATGAATTCTGTTTATGCTGTGAATAAAGAAAAGGATTTAAGCTCCTAATGTATCATAATGGCTTTATGAATGAAAGTGAAAAAGCTTAATTAAACATTGAATAGATGTTAATGCTTCACAAAGGGAATACTTCTAATATTTTGTCAATTTTCGTTATTTATCACTGCAAACAAACCGCATCAAAATGTTCCAAAGAGTTCCATTCAACTTAAATACAGTAACAATTTTCTTATATATTTTGGAGAATATTATTTTCGGTTACATTTATTATATTTTTACTTACTTTTGATGTTATCGGTACCAAAAATTATTTTTTGGATAATTGAGTCGATTAACAAAAAATAAACTTGATGCATTCTTATATTTAAAATATCTCCTCAGGAAATCAACAGTTTAAACTTCTTTTTTTGCTGGTCTCTTCTTAAAGGATTTTACCTTTTTTTACTTAGTTCTCAAAGTATTTACAAAATCTATGCGTAATTTTACATGAAGTCTTAAAATTTTATTTCCAATTCCTCAGTTTTTAACACATAAAACATTAAATTAAGCATAGATTTTAGAAATATTTTGAAAACAAAGAAAAAAACTGACATCCTTGACTGATTTAAGAAAAGAATACCGAAGAAATTAAAAATATTTCCTGGGGAGATATTTTAAATATACGAATACATCAAACGCCTATAGACTTAGTTTTATGCAGGAGAATTCGGGAAAAACTTACCAGTAGTCTTAAATACATAACTACTACTTCTAGACGAAGCTCATGTTTAGTCACATACGCAATGCATTTATTTGAGTTAGTTCCAAAAGCTTCAATTCATCAAGTTTATAAAAGAAAAAAAATACCGAACATTGTTGTATATTTTGAAAGTAAGTGTTCTCGTATAACAAAATGCATTTTCAACAAAAGTCGAAAAAGTTAAATACGAAAACGAGTTATGCTTTTATAAAATGAAAAATGTTTGTATTTTATTGCTTTTATAGAAATTTACTTTAAGCAAATCTTATTTAAAAATTGTAATGTGTTTAAATAATATTTAAATTCAGTTTAGTATTTTTTTATATACATTTTTTGTGAGACCTCTCATTTTAAGATCTTTAATGGGTATAATTACTTAAATGGGTTTTTTATTTCAACTACTCCGCCTTTGTACAGATTTTTACTTCATATTTAGCTCATTAGATGTATATTTATTTTTAATACTATCTCTATTTAAACATAAAATCACATGATTCCCTCTTTTACAAAGGAAAAAAAAAACTAATGGAAAACATTTTAAAAGGCACAAATTAAAATAAAAGTTTCACTTTATTCATAATTAAAAAATGCATTTGTATAAAAATAATACATTGGATCTTTTAATGAGACTGAAAAAAAAACTCACTTTTAAAAGAACATTCAGTTCATAATAAATGCATTTTGCATTGTTTAAATAACAAACCACTACATGAAGACATTATTATAATAGCGATTTTTATAATATCTTAACATATGTATTTTAATTCCATACCTTTAATCAATGCTTTCTTTATTTTATTTTATTCTAAAACACAATCTGTTAAAGCAATTCTTTTCCTATAATCCCATTACTTAAGTTTATTTGTTTATCTGCTGTAAAATATCTTTTTATTTTACTTCTAAAAAATCATTCGATTACCCACAATTCCCTTCAAGCGATGCCAGGAGACGGTTGGTATCATTTATTTCTCCGAAGGTCAGAGAGAACTCTTTTCTTTTTCGCGGAGTAAAATTTCGCATTGTTAAAATCTCTTTTTCTTGCGAGATTATTGGCAACTCAGAAAGTAACCGTAAATTCTTGTATTCTAGCGCCTCTTCTGTTATAACCTAGCTACATTGGCTTCGCAGTGGATTGTTCTACGTTTTTCTTGTGCTAATGAAACCCCTGTTAAGCGGTGTAGAAGCATTTATCTCTGAAATTCTATGGTGGTAATAACATCTTTTATTTATAATGGTTGAATCTTACGCCGATATGAAGTTTAACCCAGCATGAGTGATGATGATTATGAATAAATGTAATTAAAAATGTTCGTCCCTGCTGTCTAATTTAAGTGAGAACATCCCAAAATAAATTTATTTGTTGCTTTATGACCTTTTGCCACACGAATGCTAAATCTACAAGTGTTCGTGCTAAGTGTGGGAGAATTTTACATTTTATCCAAAATATTCTAAATATATACGTTTTGAGATTGCATATATATATATATATCCTGTCAAAAACATGAATGTGAAAGAATGCCAAGTTCGTTAATGGTTTCGCTAATAAAAGAAGTGAGATGTAACTGCAAACCAAGTTCTTTCGGAGCTCCTTAAATCATAACTCCTGTCATGCATAATATTATTCAATTGCTTAAAATGATTTGTTAAATTACTTGTTATTCAACGACTTAGCAAGTTTTCTCTTATTCAATTTTTTCTATTTAGTTGATCAGAAATTAAAATTGATCCCTTCCTTAATTTATCAGTACCTTAACTTCAATATACTTATTCGAACACTCGATTGACTAGATCTTTGTTAATCAGATTCTAGATTAAATTGTACTCCGACTTAAAGATTAAAGTTGGTAACTGAAAACTTGCCAAGTCGCTCTATTGAATAACAAGTAACTTAACAAATCATTTTAAGCAATTGAATAATATTATGCATGACAGGAGTTATGATTTAAGGAGCTCCGAAAGAACTTGGTTTGCAGTTACATCTCACTTCTTTTATTAGCGAAACCTTTAACGAACTTGGCATTCTTTCACATTCATGTTTTTGACAGGATATCATTATTCTTTGTCAAATAAGTAGGTATTTGTTTCCTTTTTGAAATAAGTAGGTTAAATTAGTATTATTTAATATTAATTTCAGCTTTTTCCTGCATTTATTCACTGTTTTTTTCAGTCAAATTAAAAAATTTAACATTAGGACTGCTTATGTTCCTTTAAATTCCACTAATTAGGATGTTTCTTTTACGTGATTGGGTACTACTTGATTATTTCGTCGACCAAAAATGTTTGTAGCCAACTTGGCGAAATATCGCTATATTGACGACAAAAATTACGCACCAAAAGTCATACTAACATGGCTCTATTTCTGGTATTTTGCCAAATTCCCATAGATTCCCATTGTAATCTGGTAATTTATCCAATAATTTTGTTAGAGCAAGGACTATCGCCATCATTTTGGCATCTTTTTTTTTCTTTAAATCGGTTCGCTAACTACCCAAGATTGCTTAAATATTGCTATTTAGAAAGTTTTTAGAACGCTTTTCGCGCATTTTTACCCCTTTTAAATTTTGTATTTGTTAACAAATGTTCTTAGTGATCATTTATATCTTATAATTAATGAACATGCCAAATTTTATGTTTTTAGGCCCTTAACATACAGACATCGCATTTTTAGAACGCTTTTACTTACCCATCATACCTAGTGTAGGGTAGGTCTTGCAATCGTTTTGAAAATCGAAAAAAAATTTTTTGACGGATTTACACGTTTTAGATAGTGAAGATTTCGAAAAACATATCTTTAGAAACAAAATTTTGCCGTCCGTCTGTCTGTCTGTCTGTAAACGCTCTATCTCCCGAACGAATTGAGATAGAGACTTGAAATTTCGTATGTAGTTAGTATGTAAGAATGGGACGAAACCTATTTAATATCAGCAACCTCGATTATCCGGAACTATTTTTTTCGGATTCTCGAAAATTTCGTTCTGATGAAAGGTACATAAAAATTTTCGAATTTTTTTGTTCTAAGGAATGGACGTAAAAGGCAATAAAATATCACACATTTTGCATATAGAACGAAGTCGATCGGATTATTAGTTGCTGAGATATTTTTAATCCTGTTTTCCACATTCTTCGATTTTTCATGGCCCTGTATTTGATTCAAATTTCAATTCAGAGGTATATTTTAATTGGACATAAGACGCAGTTAATTTTTAGTTAATAGAGTTATTATTTTTGGAGTTATAAGGATGTTTCTTTTACGCAGTTCGGTACTACTTGAGTAGTTAGGCGTTTTATATTAATTGCGTTGATATAATTTGTCGAAATCGGTAATCATCAGTTCTTTAATAGAGCATTACCATGTATATTAACAATATTTAAATTTTGTTTATGAATTGCAATGCATTGTATAAATAGTTTTCACATGTTTTATTTTCATATACATATCCATGATGGGTAAGTATTACGGTGGCCCCCAACGACTAGTTTTCTATTTTACCCCCTTTGGGTTAGTGGAATCGACATAAATATAGCCTATATTGGAGCAAGGACTATCACCATCATTTTGATATCATTACTTTTAAGATCGTTTGTTGTTTGCTGAAATTGCTTAAAAATCCCAATTTAGAACATTTTTAGAACGCTTTTCGCACATTTTCGCACATTTTCACCCCTTTTTAATTCCGTATTTTTTATCAAATGCCCTTAGAGATCATTTATATCTTATAAATAATTAACATGCCAAATCTTATAGTTCTAGGTCCTTCAGTAACACAAAAGTTGCATTTTTAGAATTTTTTTGCTTCTTCACCCTCTTTTGGTTAATTGTATACGCATAAAATATAGCCTATGTTTGAACCGGGGCGAATACCATCATTTTGGTATCATTAATTTTGAAATCGGTTCGGTGGTTTCAGAGATTAGCCCCGATACTTGCCAAAAGTGTCGCCAACTTGGCACTATTTCTGATATTTCGCGAAATAACTCTAAAATGCCAAACTTTATGTTTCCAATCTAGTCCCTTAAGATACAGACATCGAATTTTTAGAATGTTTTTATGCTCTTTTACCACCTTTGGGTTAGTGTAATCGACATAAGATATATCTTATGTTGGTGCAAAGACTATCATCATCATTTTGGTATCATTACTTTTAAGATCGGTTTGTTGTTTGCTGAGATTGTTTTAAAATTGGTATTTCGAACTTTTTTAGAACGCTCTTCACGGATTTTCACCCATTTAAATTTGATATTTTTTTAGCAAATGTCATTAGTGATCATTTACATCTTATAAATAATTAACATGCCAAATTTTGTGCTTCTAGGCCCTTCAGTAAAACAAAAATCACACTTTTAGAATGTTTTTCGCTTCTGAACCCTCTTTTGGTTAGTGGCAAAGACATAAGATATAGTCTATGTTTGAACCGGGGCGAATACCATCATTTTGGTACCATTACTTTTGAAATCGGTTCGGTAGTTTCAGAGATTAACCCTGATACTCGCCAAAAGTGACGCCAACTTGGCACTATTACTGGTATTTTGTGAAATTCTCATAAGCTTCCATTGTAATCCAATAATTTATCCTCTAATGTTTAATCATTAATGTTTAATTAATGGTGATTTCTGATTTTTTCCTATTTATAGATCCAATAACCTACCTTCACACCAAATTTCAACTTCCTAAGTCACGTGGAAGTAGTCAAACATTTCTATGAGTGAGTGAGTGAGTGAGTGAGTGAGTGAGTCAGTGGTAAAAACAGTGGTTTTCAGGCGTCAATTTCTCGTCATCGGTAAAAGATTTTTTTTTTAAATTTTAGATTCGGAAATTAGAAGATGGTCTTACACGACACAAAAAATTGCAAGTGTGTAGGTCAAATAGAATTTAAGTTATTGAGGGGTCAAAAGTGGTTCGAAATGGTTCGGGTAATATAACCCACGGCCGGTGTGTCGCCTTTTACTTTGTGAACTTGGCTGACACATTGCCGTGTGTCTAGATATAACCATTATACAATGCTACAATTCAACATCAAAATATGGAATAACTCAGTAAATAACAAACTACATTAAACAGAGGAGTTGGCAAAATTTGGAACAAAAATGGAAAGGTGGTATTTAGCTCATTATCAAGGGTAATGGTAAATAGACATATTAATTACGATTAATTTCTGATTAGAAATCAGGATAACCGTAAAAATGATTTCTAAATTACCCAATTAATCGCCAATGCAAATCATAATTCAATGAAAAATTTTAGACAAATATTAAAACAGTAATAGAATTATCAAAAAGATAAACTTACACGATAAATAGCCACCATGTGAGCGAAAAAAATATATAAACTCAAATTCATGCAATCTCACCTTCCCAACATTTATAGGTGACAGTTAACAGAGAAAGTTATATCAGAAACCAAATAGATATAATTAATAATATATAATTAAAATAACTATTATTAATAATATTAAACTACAATGTTATGAACTTAATAAAAATAATTTAATTATTTTATAATAATAAAATGTTTTTTATTAATATCGATGAAAATTCACTTTAAGAACGATTAAATACTAATAAACTAGACAGTGCGCCATCTTTTATCATGATCGTGAGTAAATAGATTTTTTAAAAGTAAAAAATAAAATATATCAAAATATAATGATTTTTAGATATTAATCTAAAAAAGGAGAATTAAAAATATATTTTAAAATCTAGATAAAAAATAAAACAAAATAAAATAAAAAAGATAAAAAAAATACCTTATTAAAAAGAATATTTTAACAAGATCCAAACAAAAAGTTTAAAGGATCAATTTTATTATAATGTAGGGAGTAAAAATGAGCAGTGGCGCCATCTTTAGTTTGCAAATAGAATTATCGCTATATGCAAAATTAATGCAGTAAAAGCTTCATTTAAGAAATTACATTACTTATTAGTTTAAAGTAACAATGTGGGAATTAATAAATTGTTATATCATTTAAAAATATACTAGCAGTAAATAGTTTATTTTGATAACTAACTTGTTAGATTTAAAAATATAAAATGTATAATATGAAATAATAATATATTATTAACCAGCCTCAAACTACATTGCAAACTAAAGCCAAAGGAATAAACAAGAAATGCTATGTCAACAGAATACCATAAACAATAAATTAACATTTTAACTATTGTTACACTGTACCAAATCCTATCCCCCTCTTTACACATATATATATATATATATATATATATATATTACCATATGCGTATACATTTTCCAGCAGCTCCTCCCTACCTACATAATCTAACATCTGCCCACCCAGCCAACCTATTAATTAATGTTTTTTTAACATTTCATAGTTTTATATTCTTATGTTATTTTTATGTTTTATACTTATATATATATATATATATATATATATATATATATATTATGCGCAAAATGCTAAAAGTAACTAACAATAAACATCTTACAGCAAATTATAAGTGATAAAAGAATTAATTGTATATTAAAGAGTAAATGAATTTCTTAGGAAAACCGTGATTTATCGCATCAAATATTAATTGTTTAATGTTTTTGTTAATAAGATTAGGAAAACATAAATTTTTGATTCTGAACAAGTGATTGGGGAGTATATTGCGATTAACAGAAATATGGAAGCAAGATTTAAAATAAGTAAAAGTTTTAACTTTAAATTTAAATTTTTACGTCTGTCATATAGAACAGTAATTATTTTGTTCTCCACAAATTTAATTTTTAAATATAAAAAGTTAATGATATTTTTTGATAAAAGGTTTTCCATAAGTTCCAGATTAGTGGGATAATTTATAGGAAATGAAGTACTAACACTCTTCGTGGTGTCAATTAAAATGATGTCATCAATATAGCGAAACATTAAAAGTGCGTTCATAGTGATATAAGAATAAATCAGACACAATACTTAGCGTAGAGCCTCCCTGAGGAATTCCGACTTTTTGTATATATAGAGATTATCTTGTAAAACAAAGTTTTTGTGTATAGTGAAATTAGTTAATTTGCGAAAATAAGCTGTATCCATATAATTAGGAAGAGTTAATTGATTTTTAAATTGTTTATATATATATATATATATATATATATATATATATATATATATATATATACACAATTTTATTAAAACCATTCAATTAATTTTTAAAAAAATGAAGAAACAAATAAACAGTTTTTTACAGACCAATGCGCAAAATGCTACAAAAAGAAATGTAAAAAATGTATATAACAAAACCAAAAGAAATTCCAAATCCCCAAAATACATGGAAGTCTTCATCAGGGAGGCCCCTCCATGTACGGGTAAATAAAAAGAAGTTTCTGAAAGGATGTAGGCTCATAAGCTAAATTACATCCTTAGCCCCCAACTTCTCAGATTTCAGAAATCAAACTCAAACCTTCAAAAATATTATAAATATATACAAAAAATTTTTAAAAATACCAAAGGACAAGACCAAAAATTACACAAACAAAAAAGGAAAATTACCTACAAAACTAAATATAAAAAATAAAATTGTAAAATACAAACCCCCAGGAATACAAAACCCTCTTCAGCTAGTGGGGCCATTCACTAGCGCTTCAATCTCGCCCTAAATTGAAATCAAGCATCCGTAAGTAAAGAAACACTGAGACTCAGAAACTTTCAGTTAACATATAAGATGGATAACAGTTAACCATTAAAATCTTTTTTAAACCACTCATAGCCAATTCTAGATCTGTTTTGTTATTGCAAATCCTGCGGATCCTATTAACTTGTGAATACATAATATTTTTTAAAACTTTATTGCTAATACATGAAAACCAGTAAGTGAGGCTATTAACTTCAAAATTAAAATCTTTCCTTTTATCATAAAGTCCAATCAACCATTTTTCCTTGTTTTTCTTAATTTTAAGATCTAAGAAAGTAATTTGTTCACCATCATCGGTTCGGTTCAGGACGAGCTCTTTAGGGTAAATGTTAAAGCTTATTTCCTCAAAATTATTGCAGTTAAATACTATAAGATCGTCTACATATCTAAAGAAGGAAATATTATTGAAATTTTTTTCGTAAAAATATAAAAATAGATTAGAGAACGCACTTGAAAAACTTGTTCCCATTGGCACCCCCTTATTTTGTTTAAAATAATTAATTCCATTAAATAAAACATTTTCAAATAGGCAAAACTTAATTAAATCAATCCAAAACTTCTTATCTACTTTTAAAACATATTCAAATTCAACATAAATATTTTCAAATACCCCCACGATCAAATTGTGAGGAATGCTGCCAAACAGATTCTCAAAGTCAAAAGTGTTTACAGAAGTAATTTTCCATGAATTATCATTCAAAAAATCTAAAACTTTAAGGTTATTGCCAATGATTGTATTGCAATCAAAAGTTTCTATTTCCTTTAAAATTAAATTCAGCAAACCAAACAAAATTTTACCCGCTTTGCAATTATAACTATTAGTACCGCAGGTAACGAAGCGAAATTTTACTGGTTTTTTATGAAATTTAACAGTCGCAAAAAGGTAAGGAAATACAAAGTAATTCCTACTAATTCCAAATTTTTTATCAAAATCCAAAATACGTTTTTTTATTTTAGAGGGGTTTTCAGTTAACGTTTTATAAGATTCATTACAGGTATATTCCTTCAAAAGAAGATTCCTATAGAAAACTTTACAAATTAAGGCAAAGTTACTACTTGCTTTATCAACAGTAGCAATAATAAACTGTTCTTTTAATTTAGCTATACTGGTTTTTAAATCGAAATTATAATGAAATTTTTTAGAACAACCCCTATTATAATAGTCTCTAAAAAACAAAAAATCTTTTTTAAATAATACCATAAACTTTAATTTCCATTCTCTAAAATCCTCAAAAGGCCAACTATATTTATATGAAACTTTTAAAATAAAGGCATCCAAATCCTTTTCCATAATTAAAGTTTAATCTAAATCCAGAACCCAAACTCATAATATTCCTTAACTGAACATCTTTTACAATATTTAAATCTCCTGAAACAATATGTCCAAAATCTGGATTAATATAATCTTTATAGCAGTCTAAATCACAGTAACAATCATCCCCTTTAATTAAATCAAGATTCTTACTATAATCATTATAGTTACAAATAAGATTTTTTAATGTCCTGTCATAACTATAAGTAATTCTAATTTTAAAGCTATTTTTAAGAGGGAAAAGGCTATTACAATCTTTCAGAATATTCTTAAATTTAATAGAATCAAAAATCTTATCTCTAAAACACAAAACAAAATTTTCAAGAGTTTCTTCACTTATAGATTTTATTTTATTTAAATCACTGAAACCAGTTTTATATTTAAATAAATCAATAACAATATCCTTTATATACTGATTTTTAAATTTATAACTATCAAACTTACTCCTCAAAAACCATTTAATAACTTTATTTTTTAATCTAAAAATTTTATTTTTTATTTCATTAATATCATAAAAATTAACATAATCTTTATTTACAGAATCAATAGTATCAAAAATATCTGCTTTAAATTTACTTTTTCCTTTTCCTCTACTCCCTCTCTTGTTAAATGTAAAAAATGAATCCTTTAATCTAAATTTACTGAAACCGCAAAAATTACCCCTATTAACAACATTAATACCATTAAATTCTGAATTCAGGCCATATGGATAAATTGTTTTAAGTCTGTACATAAACATATTTTCAACTTTTAATCTATCTTCCCTATTGGGAACTATATCCAAAATATAAATGCTAATACTTTTAAATTCATGTTTTTGAAAATGCTCAATCTCAATATCGTTACAATTTTTGTTATTTTTCTTTCTTATATCATTTCTATGCCCAGTAATCCTAATATTTAAACTACCAGAAGTCTGTCCAATATAACCAAATTTACAGATTCCACATTCTAAAAAATAAACAACATTATTAGTTTTACAAAAAATATCTTGATCATTTTCAATCTGTTCTTTGCCAGCATAAGGACAAGTGTTTTTAGTTGATCTAAAATTTAGAAAATCTTTAAAAAAATTTAGTATTTGTAGTGATAAACGATGTCTTACTTGTCCTTATGCTGGCAAAGAACAGATTGAAAATGATCAAGATATTTTTTGTAAAACTAATAATGTTGTTTATTTTTTAGAATGTGGAATCTGTAAATTTGGTTATATTGGACAGACTTCTGGTAGTTTAAATATTAGGATTACTGGGCATAGAAATGATATAAGAAAGAAAAATAACAAAAATTGTAACGATATTGAGATTGAGCATTTTCAAAAACATGAATTTAAAAGTATTAGCATTTATATTTTGGATATAGTTCCCAATAGGGAAGATAGATTAAAAGTTGAAAATATGTTTATGTACAGACTTAAAACAATTTATCCATATGGCCTGAATTCAGAATTTAATGGTATTAATGTTGTTAATAGGGGTAATTTTTGCGGTTTCAGTAAATTTAGATTAAAGGATTCATTTTTTACATTTAACAAGAGAGGGAGTAGAGGAAAAGGAAAAAGTAAATTTAAAGCAGATATTTTTGATACTATTGATTCTGTAAATAAAGATTATGTTAATTTTTATGATATTAATGAAATAAAAAATAAAATTTTTAGATTAAAAAATAAAGTTATTAAATGGTTTTTGAGGAGTAAGTTTGATAGTTATAAATATAAAAATCAGTATATAAAGGATATTGTTATTGATTTATTTAAATATAAAACTGGTTTCAGTGATTTAAATAAAATAAAATCTATAAGTGAAGAAACTCTTGAAAATTTTGTTTTGTGTTTTAGAGATAAGATTTTTGATTCTATTAAATTTAAGAATATTCTGAAAGATTGTAATAGCCTTTTCCCTCTTAAAAATAGCTTTAAAATTAGAATTACTTATAGTTATGACAGGACATTAAAAAATCTTATTTGTAACTATAATGATTATAGTAAGAATCTTGATTTAATTAAAGGGGATGATTGTTACTGTGATTTAGACTGCTATAAAGATTATATTAATCCAGATTTTGGACATATTGTTTCAGGAGATTTAAATATTGTAAAAGATGTTCAGTTAAGGAATATTATGAGTTTGGGTTCTGGATTTAGATTAAACTTTAATTATGGAAAAGGATTTGGATGCCTTTATTTTAAAAGTTTCATATAAATATAGTTGGCCTTTTGAGGATTTTAGAGAATGGAAATTAAAGTTTATGGTATTATTTAAAAAAGATTTTTTGTTTTTTAGAGACTATTATAATAGGGGTTGTTCTAAAAAATTTCATTATAATTTCGATTTAAAAACCAGTATAGCTAAATTAAAAGAACAGTTTATTATTGCTACTGTTGATAAAGCAAGTAGTAACTTTGCCTTAATTTGTAAAGTTTTCTATAGGAATCTTCTTTTGAAGGAATATACCTGTAATGAATCTTATAAAACGTTAACTGAAAACCCCTCTAAAATAAAAAAACGTATTTTGGATTTTGATAAAAAATTTGGAATTAGTAGGAATTACTTTGTATTTCCTTACCTTTTTGCGACTGTTAAATTTCATAAGAAACCAGTAAAATTTCGCTTCGTTACCTGCGGTACTAATAGTTATAATTGCAAAGCGGGTAAAATTTTGTTTGGTTTGCTGAATTTAATTTTAAAGGAAATAGAAACTTTTGATTGCAATACAATCATTGGCAATAACCTTAAAGTTTTAGATTTTTTGAATGATAATTCATGGAAAATTACTTCTGTAAACACTTTTGACTTTGAGAATCTGTTTGGCAGCATTCCTCACAATTTGATCGTGGGGGTATTTGAAAATATTTATGTTGAATTTGAATATGTTTTAAAAGTAGATAAGAAGTTTTGGATTGATTTAATTAAGTTTTGCCTATTTGAAAATGTTTTATTTAATGGAATTAATTATTTTAAACAAAATAAGGGGGTGCCAATGGGAACAAGTTTTTCAAGTGCGTTCTCTAATCTATTTTTATATTTTTACGAAAAAAATTTCAATAATATTTCCTTCTTTAGATATGTAGACGATCTTATAGTATTTAACTGCAATAATTTTGAGGAAATAAGCTTTAACATTTACCCTAAAGAGCTCGTCCTGAACCGAACCGATGATGGTGAACAAATTACTTTCTTAGATCTTAAAATTAAGAAAAACAAGGAAAAATGGTTGATTGGACTTTATGATAAAAGGAAAGATTTTAATTTTGAAGTTAATAGCCTCACTTACTGGTTTTCATGTATTAGCAATAAAGTTTTAAAAAATATTATGTATTCACAAGTTAATAGGATCCGCAGGATTTGCAATAACAAAACAAATCTAGAATTGGCTATGAGTGGTTTAAAAAAGATTTTAATGGTTAACTGTTATCCATCTTATATGTTAACTGAAAGTTTCTGAGTCTCAGTGTTTCTTTACTTACGGATGCTTGATTTCAATTTAGGGCGAGATTGAAGCGCTAGTGAATGGCCCCACTAGCTGAAGAGGGTTTTGTATTCCTGGGGGTTTGTATTTTACAATTTTATTTTTTATATTTAGTTTTGTAGGTAATTTTCCTTTTTTGTTTGTGTAATTTTTGGTCTTGTCCTTTGGTATTTTTAAAAAATTTTTGTATATATTTATAATATTTTTGAAGGTTTGAGTTTGATTTCTGAAATCTGAGAAGTTGGGGGCTAAGGATGTAATTTAGCTTATGAGCCTACATCCTTTCAGAAACTTCTCTTTATTTACCCCTACATGGAGGGGCCTCCCTGATGAAGACTTCCATGTATTTTGGGGATTTGGAATTTCTTTTGGTTTTGTTATATATATATATATATATATATATATATATATATATATATATATAATTTAGTCAAGTATTAGTTATATATTAATAAAATATGATTATAAGTTCAGAAATCATCAAAAGATAGCTTAATTCCTTTCCGGCGCGGAGTAAATCTGTTTGAAATAATTAACTTACACAGAATTTCTAAACGAACTAGTTAGAAAATAGGAACTTGCTAATTTTCAAGTATGCTGTAAAAAGAAAATTTCAATTAAATATTCTTGGTACCAGTAAAATTAAAATTAGGTGTCTTTTTTTAGGGACACCGCGCCAGAAAGAGTTAAAGAATGTTCTTATTTTCTTTCTTGTTTGCATATCTTAAAAGCGAAATGACAGGGAAAAAAAATTTTTTTATGTAATAATAAATTTAGCACGCTTTAAAAAAAAAAAAAAAAAAAAAAAAAAAAAAAAAAAAAAAAAAAAAAAAAAAACACATGAAAAGTTTTTTAAGTTTGTGTAGAAAACTGTGATACACGTTTGCATTGCAAATTAAAAAATCTGTAAGGTTACAAAGAATTTTTAGGACAGTGAGAAGCCCACTACTTTTTATATAATTGCAACCCGGGATACAGATAAAATTTGAGTAAAATTGCTGTAATTTTAGTACATTCTTTTGTAAAGTTACAAAAAACTATAGCTTTCAAAAACTAGTTTTGTAGATTAAAGATTTTTTTGCATAGTCTACTATGTAAAATTTTACTAAACATACAGATATTAACTTTATATCTCAACAATTACAGTTTTTTCTTTTCAGTGTAGTTCATGCATATAATAAAATGTATAAAAAAGCTCAATAATAGAATTTCATGCCTACGCTAAATTAATGGATTATATCGGAATTGTTTTAAAAAATTATGAATTGTAGTTATTAAATTAGATCTAACTTTCAATGGAAACATTCGATGCTTACAGAATAAATAAAAAAAATGCAGAGTTACTATATTTTTTCTTGGAATCTGGGATTTATAGAACTTTTTATGGTATGATAATAGCAAAAATTCATGCAACCGATTCTATTACATGAACTGTTGCTGTTCCCGTTACATAAAAAATTCTAGGAATCCCAGTTTTCTAGAAAAAACTTAGTAAGTTTAATTTTTTTTTTTTTTTTTTTTTTTTTTTTTTAACGATGCATAAAAATGCATTTTTTTTTCCAAAGAAGGCTATTTCTACTTTTCTACATAATTAAAAGCAATATCTCTGAGACAGACTGTTTTTTTTATGTTTATTATACTCATTTTAAATTTAAATACTGTTAAAAAATTGCTTAGGATTTTAAAAAATGAATAAAGAGAATATATGTAAACAATAAATTTATTTTATTTATAAACAAAAAAATGAATATTGTTGAATCTTTAAATGTAAAATCTATTATTAAAATGTAAGCTATGTAATAGGCAACACCTACAACATTATTTTTTTATTTTTTACATTTTGTATAAATTAATATCAGTTTAATTTTTAAATTGAATTGTTTTTATTGGTGAAAATTTTATGCAAATTTAACATGTGTTTCAATTATATAGCTGGAATTTATTAAAATATGTATCCTGAAAAGATGACGAAAAAAAGGTCTTAAATTTGTGTAAAAGTTCGTAAATTTTTCTTAATCTTAATATCTTAAAGTATAGATAATATATCTGAAATTTTTAATGAGATCTAAACTAATTTCGGTAATTTATATTGTTTAAAAACAGAGCAGGATGCATTTTAATCTTAACCAAAATCTTTTAACTGAAGGGCAATATAAACTTTTTTTTAGTTTGGCAGATGAGATTAGGACAATTTTTCCCTGTCAAATAAATATTTTTAAAAAATCTTTTTTTTTCTTTTTTTTTTTTTTGCTGTTGTTGCTGTTTTTTTCTAATGAGGATAGATATCATAAGAATTGCATTTATGAAATATACTAGCATAAACATATTCAGAAAATGACGAAATTTGAATGAAAAACAAAATCTTTTAGTTATAATGACTTTTCTTTTAAAGCTTTAATTTTACTTCAGAAAAGAAATAAAGACGTGACGTTCGTTAGTTAAAACGCTATTCAAATTTATTTTTTCAGGATTCTATCCTATAGAACCCAAATAATATAACTGCTGTCTCTGTTCGAAGCTCATTTTCAGTCATATACCCAATGCATTTATTAGAATTACTTTGAAAAGAGATATCATATGTGATTTAGGAACCTAACAATGAAGAAAGAAATGAACGAGAATGGCTGTATTGAAATCCAGAGAACTTTTAGTTTTTACAATTTGAAAAAAGAATCATTGAATTTTATATATTTTCTGAACACAGAAAATGATTTTAACTACTAATGTATAAAATTGGTTTTGTGTATAAAAGTGGAAAAGTTTAATTAAACATTAAGAGTGAGTGAATGTTTTGGAAAGGGAATGTTTTTATTATTTTGTGGCTTTTACATGATTTATCACAAACCGCATCGAAAGATTTTAACGAGTATGTGTAGTGATACTTAAAGAACATTTTTTTTTTTTACTTCTTTCACATATTATTTTCTAATATATTCCAATTATTTACTTTTATTATTACATTTATTTTTAATTTTATTGTTACTCAAAAATAATATTTTAAATGATTATGTCGGAATTTTATTCATTGTAAAAGCATAAAATTATGATTGATTTAAATAAACTGTATAATTTATTTGTTAGTTAAAAATAGAATCCAGACGCTAAAAGTATTTAGATATTTTTCAAATCATAATTTCATATAAAAACATTTTTCATTATAAATTCACCAAGATATTTATATTTTTTTACAATTTGATCTTTTTTTGGAAAGAGTTCATATAATGTCAATAGAACTTTGTATATAAATATAAAAATTACAATTCAGTTATTTCATCCTTAATAAAATGATATATTTACTTTGCAAAATTAGTTGTTATTTTTTTGCATGACCTTTATACAGCTTTAACCTTTTATCTACCGACGGTACTTATAAGTACCATTGAAATTACTTATTATAAAATTCTTTTGATACGTCGATTAGTTGTAATACTGCTTAGAATGAGTTACAGATACATTTTTTTCATTTCTTACAAAAGCATTATTAGTTACACAAAACAAATGTATTTTTAAAAGGATGATTTCGTTTGCTTTGTATCTTTTCAGCTTTCTTGACGCTGAGGGAGGCGGAGGGGGATTTTTCAATTCAAAATATTTCTATATTTATCTTGTAAGAACATCATATTTGTACATTTTATAATTCTACAAAATACTAAGAAAACAACATTTAAAAAATATTTGAGTGGAGTTATACATATTGCACAAAATCCCAGTAAATTCAAATTTAATTAATCATTCAATCCTTCTAAAATCCTTGAAAAATGTCTTAAATGATTATGTAAAACTTTTAATTTAGTTTAAACAGTTTACGTAAAATGCTTTAGAAATAAAAAAAAATACATGAATTCATAATTCGCAGATAAAGGGTTAAAGGCATCAAACTTAATATGTTAGAAAACAATACAATGAAAATATAAATTATAAAGGGAATAAATACTAATGTCTTTTTTGCAAGACATCTTATTTTAATTTATTTTGTTTTATTTTTATTTATTTTTCTATTTCTCTGATGTTGGTAGAAATCCTACGATGGAATGTAACATGGATTAGCATAATTCATTCAAAACGTGGAGCATTATCGGTGAAATAATCCTGTAACTGTAATGATTTTTCTTTTAAATCTTTTATTTATTTCCAAAAAATGTGGAGTAATTTAAATAGAGTTCCCTTTTAAAACACCTTTAAATAAAACTCAAATAGTACAACTATTGACTCTGGTTAGTGTCCATTTTCTGTCTTATTCGAAATTCATTAATTTGAAATTATTTGTAAAGCAATAACGTGCATCATTTAATAAGTCTATCATAAATATTGAGATAAAACAGAATGACTGTGTTATATAGTCCAAGAATTTTTATTTCTTCAAGTTATAAAACAAAATCTTTCAATTATATTTTATGCTTTGAATTCGAAGATACAGAAAAAGATTTTAATTGCTTATGCATAAAAAAAGGTTGAATTAATGCTTTTAAATGAGAATAAATTAGTGTTTTGTGATATTGTTTTTACAAAATCTTCAGTTATCATTAAGTAAAATTAAGTAAACATTAAGTGAACTTATAAGTTAATGTAAAACAAGATGGACACCCCGTCGATTTTTGAAGAAAAAAGAATATTTTAAAAAGGTACTTTTACACTGAATTTAAAATAGATTTAAAAAAGATAATTACATTAAAACTCCATCAAAGTTATTACAGCACTTAAAATTAATATTATTTTAACTCAGTATCTAAAATATTTTTCCGTAAATTTCAAGTGTTGAAATTGTTGGAAAATTAAATTTTATCTATTATCAGTAACGTTTAATGAGTAATTGTGATAAAACTATGAATTTAGGAACTTATGATTAGAATTACGAAATAAAAAAAAATATCTAAAATGATTTGATTTAATCAAAAAACTTTTCAACCAATTTAATAAAATCCACCGTTACTTTTATCGTCTCAAAATTTTCATACCTGTATCTCATATCCATTTTGAATAACTTAAAAAATATTTTAAAGTGCAAAAGTTTATTAATAAATACATTTCTCAACTTGGGGGCACGTTTATCAGCTACAATTTTACATGCGCATTTGACTTTAGACTCTAATGTCAATATTAGCGAATATAGATTTCCAGAATCTACATCTATGAATTCTAAAAGAAAATGGCCGTTTTTTAGGTGGGTTCGTAATAATGTAAAGACGTATATAGCACCTATAGACGTCGTTCAGTCCGTCCGTCCGTCTATGTGTCCGTCTGTCTGTCCGTCCGCATATAAACATTTTAACGTGCTAAAGATTATTAATAAATATGTTTCTAAACTTGGGGACACGTTTGTCAGCTACAATTTTACATGCCCATTTGACTTTAGGTTCTAATCTCAATATCGGCAGATACAGATTCCCAGAACCTACATCTTATAAACACATATTTGGTAAAATATTTAGAATTCTAAAAAATATATATCGTTTTTAGGAGCGTTCGTAATTATGTAAAAACGTAGCACCTATAAACGTCGTTCAATCCGTCCGTTCCTCTGTCTGCCCGTCTGTACGTACACATATAAACATTTTAACGTGTAAAAGGTTATTAATAAATACATTTACAAACTTGGGGATGCATTTGTCAGCTACAATTTTACATGTCCGTTTGACTTTAGGCTCTAATCTCAATACCGGCGAATATAGATTCCCAGAACGCACATCTTATATACACATTCTTGATAAAATCTTTCGAATTTTGAAAAAAAATGATCGTTTTTTAGGTGACTTCTGTAATTATGTAAATAAGTAGCACTATAGACGTCGTTCACATTGTAAAAAAAATTGTAAAGTTATTAAATTTTTTTTAAGTAAACTTGTATTCCAAGAACTTTACATATAACGATAATAGCAAAATTTCATGCAACCAAGGAAGGTTACACGAGTTTTTTCTGTTACCGGCACATGAAAGTTCTTTGTGGAATACGAGTTTACAAGAAAAATTTTAGTAACTTTACAGATTTATTTTACAGTGTAGTCCGCCCGTTTGTCCGCTTGTCTATCCACTTGTCTGTCCGTCTACAAATCTTATACCAGAGCAAAAACTTCCCAACCGAATCGTTTAAAATTTAAAATATATAATTTATGCATAATTTTGTCGATATATTTCAAATTCTATAAAAGTTGTATTCATAGTTTAATTACATTGACAATCAAAATTATTCCATTACATTACGGCCAATCTAAAAAAATAGTTTTAAGTGCATTTTAATGATGTTACAAACTTTCGAATATAATGAAATTGATACACACCTATGAAGTATGTACCAAAATATGCATTCTGTACAATCTGTGAAGTAAAGAATATTTGTTATTAATTTGCAGAGCCCCACAAATGTATTCCTTTGAATGATGGTATTGGAGATAACATCGTTTGGGGCGTGTTTTAATTATATTAAAGTATTTCATCTCTTATGAAATTGATACACGTTGCTGTGGTTTACTGTAAGTTTCTTTCTATATAATAGAAAGCAGATAATATTTACAGGGACATACAAAAGATTTCGGATACTATACTGTATCCGAAGTATTGCATACTATTACATCAATATCTACATATTTTTTAAACTTTGTAATAGATGGACACACCTCATTTGTTACGTTTGACGTGAAATTTCTTATTTGTTTTTAAATATGACGTTATTCTCACTTATGACAGCATTTCACCTAGAATCAAAAAATTTGTAGCAACGGAGTAAAAATACAATTGAAATATGGAAATTATGCGAAAAAAGTGTTTTTTCATAAATCGACTTCATTTTCTATTAATTGATTCAAAAATTATTTTCTTTTGGTATGCAAAAATGGCATCAATAAATATAGAGCCAAAACAATAATTACACCCAATAATTTTTATTATCTTGGCGGCAACGGAAGTAATCCGATTGCTACCATATTACTGAAAATTCGTAAAAACCTCCTAAAATTAAAATTGAAATTAAAATATAAAAATAGCAATATTTTATAAATAGATGGCGAGGGCAGGTCTATAAATGAATAGCTTATATTTTAAAAAAATCAGAATAATTGGTTCATTGAAAAGCTCAGAGTAAATGATTCAAAAAATGATTATGTGTTTTAAATATATCAATGAGTTCACATAGCACTTAAGCACAGCTTTTTTAACTACTTCACTTTTATTGAGTACTAATCTATATTTAAATTGTGCGCTGTGTATTCATTTTTAGCACTGTCGCTATTAAAAGCATGGCATTTTTGATATTTGAAAATTTCTAATATAAAAAGAGTTAAAAAGGTATTATAAATTTTCTTTTAAGTTCGTTCACTTAAGGATAATGTAATTCAGTTTTCAATTAGTAATGTGTTTAAAGTCTTGTCTTTAGGCAAAATGCTATGTATTAGTCCATCAGCATATTTAAAATGAGCAAAAACCTGATTATTATTTTTAAAGTTTACAAGGGATAATGAGGTGTAGACTCTCATACTTGTTTTAACTTCGGGACATAAAATTAAAAATCATAAAGAAGTTCATTTTTCCTTTTTTTCTTTCTTTCTTTTTCTTTCTTTTCTTTAATAATATGACATCAAATTCTCCAGTTGTAAAATTTACATTTCTTTACCGGCACATAAAAGTTATTTCATATGATTTACAAAATAGCTTCAAGCTAAAAATATAAATATCGAATAGAATATATTGTAATGGCTATATTTTTTAAAGACTATTTTGAATGTGTTTTTCTAATAAGAGATATCGATTATGACGGCATACTTGAGATTTATAGTATAAGACAGCATACGTAAAATAAATTATCTTAAGTTATGATGAAATGTGAAAGAAGTAATGTTATTTGACAGCAAAATATTTTTTAAAGATTTTATTTATTCAGTGAATTGATAAAAATTGTAAGTAATTTAAGGAGAACTCTATTGGACATATTTCAAGGCCTTTTCAGAAAAAAGCTCATATAATATAACTATTGCCTGCGATCAAAGCTCATTTAGCGTCATATTATTTTAATTACTTCTAAAACGTTCAATTTATAAAGTTAAAAAATATATATACTGTTAATTTAACTATACTTTGAAAGCATATGTTGATGTATGAAAAAATGCATTTCGAACAAAAGTTGAAAATACCAACTATATATTAAATGAATTATGCTTTTAAAAAATGTACATTTTTAGAATTTCTTACTTTTTTTTAGAAACTGTCTTTAAGCAAGTCTCATTTAAAACTCCATTGGGTATAAATAATAGTTAAATTCAGTTTAGTATTTTTTTTTTTTTTACTTTTATTAAAACCGCTCATTTAAAAGCTCTAATGGATGCAAATGCTTTTTAAATAGGATTTTTCTTTCAACTACTTCGTTTTTGTAAAGAAATAATCAATATTCATTTCATTAGATTTACATTTATTTTTAATACTATTGCTATTTAAACATATAATCTCGTGATTTCCTTTCTTAAAATGATAGAAAAATATACTAATGGAAAACTATTGTAAAGGCAGTGATTAAAATAAAACATTCTATTTGTTCACTGTAAAAAATGCATTTATATAAGAACGATATGTTGGATTTTTTAATGAGACATAAAAAATATCTCTTTAAAAACCCATTCATTCCATAACAAATGCATTTTGTGTTGTTTAAATGACAAATCTGTAGAAGAAAAATCATTTTTAAGATTCCGTACTTATAAGTGAAAACATTACCATTATAAAATAACTCCTATGTCTGTCTGTTATCGCTATTTTACTCGTCAACTATGGAAATTGAAAAGTTCAAATTGAGGGGGAAAATAAAGACTATTGACCCACATATTTACAGATAAATTAACATTCACAAATATATTTAGGAAAAATCTAGAAGGGATAATTAAGTAAACGGAAAATAAAACTATTTTCTTTGCGTATTATATAGGCTATAGTGTGAAAGTTTTTATATCGCTGAACACAAAAAAAATTATTTTTGTTTTAAGTATTATACTGTTGGAGATAGTATCAAAGGTTTAGAGCAAAAATATGCCCCCCCCCCCCAGTCCCATCTATTATAACTAAGAGTTATAAAAAAATAGAGCTAATAGACTTTAATTCAATCCTTGCAGGAAAATTATAACGATTTTCTTAGGTCACATAGTTTTTGAAAAAAAAAGCATTTTTCGGTTACACACTAATTTTGGTTTACGGGCATTAAGCCAAGCTACTGATTAGTACTGCTTGTCGTTACAAATTTATAAAAGCATTTTTGATAATGCTTTTCAAAAGAAATCGTCGGAAATTAGGCAATTTATTAATTCTTAAACATACACGGTTTTGGACATATATAATGACAGGGGTGGCGTACTCTATGTACTATTGATTTTTAAAGCCTAGATAACAACTTTTAATGATATATTTGTATAATGTAATGTGCTGTAGCAGAACAAATGTTGTAAACTTCAAATTGTTTAAAACAGACTACTTTAAATAGAATTAATCCATTAACATCCAAATTATCTCCTTCGTTAAAATTAAAATTTAGATTTCTCATCAATTTTAAAAGAAGAATACTTTTATGTTATTTTATCAAGGAAATTCTCAAGGAGAGAATACATTTATTTTTATATTTACTGTTGTGAAACACGCTTTCTTGCCTCTAAGTCTGTGACCTAAAAATATGCCAGAGGATGTTAATGGATTAATACTTTATAGTATACTTTATTTTGTTATAGTGTACTTTAAACACATTACATTCTTTAATCTTAAAGCCTAAGGTATCCAGCACAAGAAAAAAATCTTTATTTTATGGAAGAGTAGTAAAAATGGAATCTTCTGATCCATGTATGCCGAAAGAGAAGTTGTGCATAAGCCAAAAATGAATACCATTAGTGGTTGACTCGTAGGATTAGCATAGTCTTTTCCTTCACCCAGTTTTCCATGTTTTCCTACTTTTGATTGTATGGCAAACACAATGCTAAACTTACGAATCAACCACTAGTGGTATCAATTTTTGGCTTATACACCACTTCACTTCCGGCAGACGTGGATCACTAGATTCCTCTATTACTACTGTTCCATAAAATGAAGGATTTTTCTTGTGCTCGAAGACTTAGGGCTTTGTGCGGTGGGCTCTAGGACTATAATGAAAATGAACCCATTACTTCCTGTTTAGTGAAGTGGTTCATAAGCCAAAAATTAATACTACAAGTGGTTTATTCGTATGTTTATCATTGTGTTTGTCCTACAATCATTTCATGCCTTTGATTTTAGGACAAACACAATTATAAATTAGATTCCAAAAGTGCTCTTCTATTTTTAGAAACCTCACAGAAGAATTTATCTTTTAAATTTCAAAAAGATGTTATAAAAATAAGTTTTTACTAGCTGCCCATATTTTTCGAAGACGTTTTCGAGAAGCTTGTATATTGAGTTAATCGGTTCAATTTACACAAAAAACAGGTTTTTCGCATACTGTAAAGCCTCAAGTAAATATTTTTCTGTTCAGCAAACCTGTTTATCTGATAGACATACAGAATAAACTCTTTACCGCACTCTGTTCCACATCTGGCACAGAAACACTATATTTCTCATACACTATACTTCACAACATGAATTTGGCTAATATGATCACTATAACTGATCGAGAACAAGCCAAAGAGTGGAATAACACTTATTTTGCCCATATCAGATGATTTCATTTGACAAAACATTATAATATGTGCATCGGAAAGAAAAAAATTGTCGATCAAGCTATTAAGGCAAAATTTACTTTTATTATTTTTAAAGAACACATAAAAATACAAATATAAAGAAAGTTGCAGAGTGTTAAGCATTAATTTAAGCACATTTAATTGCAAAATACGACAATGCAATATTTTAAAACTCTAACTGTATATACATGGTATACGCCATAAAATATTAAATTTTAGCAGAAAAAGAACTATTTTCTTACTATTTTCCCAGAATTAGACCGATATATATAGACTTCAAATATTTTTTTCATTCAAATAGAAAATATCGTGCAGTAAAGGGTTAACAGCATTAATATTAACACTAAAATTAATCTTTTTCTGTTAAAATCGCACGCACAAATTCAGTCATGTAACTGAAAATGTTTATTTGAGAATTGATAAGATTAAAAAAAAAAAAAAAAAAAAAAAAAAAAAAAAAAAAAAAGATTTTCTGAAAGTTACGGGAAGCTAGTAAAATTTAATTCTTGTAATTATTTTTTAATTTCGAAAATAAATAAATTGTTTTCTTAGATTTCTAAAGGTAAAGCGACACCTTTCAAAATCTTGAATGACTTGATAAAAAGGTTATTATATATTTGTGTAATTATTATTCTATATTTTCGTAGAATATGAAACCTTTTTTTTTTGCACTGTTACGATAGTCTTTAAAATATTATTTGCTCTATGTTTGGTTTTAAATTCATTTAAAAAATGTAATAGACTCAGGCCTGAGAGACCATTAACGTAACATCCAAATACATCTGGATAATGTGTTATCAACTGACACTAATTTTATTCTGATCGCTTGATATACAATGTAAAAAAAAGTGTCGATCTACTAAAAAAACTTTAGTGATCCTTGTAATTACTAAAAAATTTTTAGTAATCTTAGTCGGTTACTAGAAAATCTGTAAGAATTACTAGAAAAAAGTTAGCAATGGATGAGTTAATAGTTTTACATTTTTAATAGCTATTACTAGAACTCACTTGGTGTGGCCTTGATAGCATAGTGGTTATAGTAACGGATTCCAGGCTAAAAGGTCCCGGGTTCGATACCGGACGCCGTCAAATACGTCCCGAATGTATGTAGTGTAAGTACTCGTTAATAAAGGGATTATGAAAATCCTGTCAGAGCAGGTAGCATTTTTGGTGCTGCCATCTATTGCGGTTTTGCCGAAAATCTATCGCTTCAGAAGTTTGGATGCAGCTCCTGTCCTTCGGGCGCACGTAAAGGTTACTAAAAACAATTTTGTAGCTATTACTAAAATTTTCTTGGTGGCTCATACTAAAAATTTTTCAGTTAGTTATACAAAAAATTATTTTGTTCAGTTTACAAAAGAAATGCTTGTTTCACTTGCAAAAAAAAAGTTTGTAATGGTTACTAAAAAATTCTGTGGAATAAAAATTTACTAAAGAATTTTTAGTAACCTCTTGAAATTTTTTTTACAGTGTATGTCTAAAAAATATTGAAAATGTATATAGAATTTTTTTTTCATAAATTATAAAATTTACATAAAAAATTATAGATAAAATATATAAATACGGCTATAAAAATAGATACGGTATCATTTGACCATATTTACCTTCATTTTAATGTATTCGTGACAAATCAGGCAATTCAAAAGCTGTTTTTCCATTTCCTGCAAGTAATCGATGACATTCGTTTCGTCGATTGGTGTTTGCTCTAACGAAAGCGCATCATCGGGACAGCAGGTCGCATATAACGACTTTACGACATCAAGCGTTGTATTCAATTCACTTTTTGCTTCTTCTTCTGCCTTTGATGCTTCATTTGCTGCCTCAAGCCACTTCTCAGCAGTATCCTAACAAGCAAAAATAAACTGACAACATGTAATTTAAGTCTTTTGCAGTCATTACAGACATTACAGTACAATCATTACAGTTTGGCATGCCGTACACTACGGCCTTTAGGACCGGGAACGTTTTGGTAGAAATTAAACGCGTCGGTTTTTTATCCTAATTAATAGAATCATATGTGATTGAAAAAAATGTTTACAAAGTTTTCCGTTGTTAGATTAAGTGGATCCACAAAATTGTGTGATGCAAACTCGGCTTTAATTGCTTCCTTGATTTGCCTATATTTCATACAGCCAACGTGTTTTTTACAATCATGATTTGTTATTTTCAACAATAACTTTTTACTGTAAATTTTGAAATATTGAATCCGAGCATTTCTCTTATTCAATTAAGGAAAAATTACTGTTTTGAAAAACCAGTGAAAAAGGAATACAAATTTGCAAGAAAGCTCAAAAGAAAAAAAACAAGCATTATTTGAAAGTATTTTTCAAAAATATATATTAGTTAAGTGGTTAAATCGTAGGAAAGAAGAAATCAGGTCTTAAAGGGCTAACCAGGACCAGACATTGATTATGACATCCAAACACTAACAACGCGTCCAATACCTCCAGATTTTAAGGAGTGCCGAAGAATTTCAAGAGTTTTAACATAAAACTTTTTTCGATGAATAGAATATATAATATCAGAAAATATTTCAAGTCTATTTGAAATAAAAACTTAAGTTCAGTCATTAAATGTATTACGAAAAATTATAGAAAGATTTATTTGTATAAGTAATATTTTATAAGAGAGATTTTATTAAGGTTTATTAAATTCATGCAACAATTCTTGTTAATAAAACTTAGTACGAAATGAAATTCCTAATAGTAAAAATTAAATAAATTATTTTAATATTCCTTGTGTTTTATTCATTATATTTTAATATGTGTTGCTTTATATATATAGGGCAAAGCCAGAAAAAATGAGCCTGACTGTCTTAATTTTTTTTTCTTTAGTTTTAATTTTTTTTTATTTTAATTGTAAGAAAAATGTTCATATTTTATGGTACAAGCAATAAAATTTCCATAATAATTTTATTTTATTTTAAATGGAGAGTCTAAATATAAAATCTGAAAATTGATGTGTTTTCTCAATATACTGATCTGGTTTAAAAACTAAAGATATTTGCATTATAATCTGCAATAAAGTCATTTTATACTTAAAAAGTATTTTTAGTGAATATAATAAATATTTTATAAAGATTTAAATGTATTTGAAAAGTAAATAAATTCTTAAAATAAATAAAAATAAACTCATTGCAACTTCACAGTCACACAGGTGATATTTGACATGCAAAAGTTCCGGTTTAAAACCATAAAACAACTTTATAATTATGATTTTTTTCAAACAAAACTGAAATATCTTACTGATATGATAACATTAATCCTTTTAAGCTGACACCTCACTTGTAACCTTTAACTGACCCCTCACCTGTGTGACATTTATTCATCACCTGTGTGACCAGATGCTATCACCTGTGTGACTGAGAAAACCATGTCTACCAGTTAAAACCTATTTCACCAAGAAGCTGTTCTTACCAATCAGAACCTGTTCCTACTGGTTAGAACCTGTTTCTCTCTCCCCAGTCTTTTTTCTTTCAACACCTGCAGATTAAACAGTGTGGTAGTTCTTTCTGAATTTTTGTGTTGTAAGTTTTATTTTACCTTTAAATTTGAATATGGCAAATGAAGAAAACTCAGATTAAAACATAATTTATGTCAGAGAAAATATAAGAAAAAAATGATTGAAAATGATCCTGATTTTAAATCAAAACAAAATAAAATGAGTGAATCTAGCAGAAAGAATAGAATTTCCAAAATGAATACTAGTCAACTTAAAGCTTATCGAAGTGCAGCAGAAGAGAGAAAACGCAAATCTCGAGAAAATAAGAAAAAGAAAGAATTTGAATCAAATGAGCATCTAAATGAAACTATGGATTCTACTTCTTCAAAAGGTTCCACTTCTTCCTTTGGTTCATATAAAAAACCTCAGTCACTTGGGAAAGCAGTGAGAAAATGTGCAAGAAACCTTCCAATATCTCCAAGTAAACAAAAAGCAGTTGTAATGGCATTAGCTAAAAAAGTGGGTTTGGAAATGACTAATAAGAAGGACATAAGTCTGTCAAATTCAAATAATGTGGAATGTAAAGAAATATTGAAAAATTTCTATTATAGACCTGATATATCATATCAGTGTGCTGGCATGAAAGAAAGTATGTGTTGCTGGGAGAAGGGAAAGAAAATAACCTTGCAAAAGTTTTATTTGACTATGTATTTAAGAGAAGCTTATGCTGTATTCAAAGACACCTACCCTGACATGAAAGTAAGTTTCACAGTTTTCAAGGACGAACGCCCAGCAAATGTACTTTTAATGAAAGACACTCCTTCTTATCAATGCCTATGTAAAATACATGAAAATTTCCTTCTAAAACTCAAAGGGATAAACATAATTTATGATTCAGCATTTTGGAACACAGTTTTATGCGATTCAACAAATTCGAACTGTTGGAATGGAACATGTCTGAATTGCAAAGATGGGAAAAACATCACAACGAATGTTGACCTCGTGAAAAATATTCAATGGCAACAGTGGGAAAATGTCAACAATACGTTAGTTAAAAATTTCCACAAAGACACATGTTCAGAATTGTTGAAAAAAATTCAAAATGATTATCCAGAATTTTTGAAGCATGTCAATATTAAAAGAATTCAAGAAAGTGAATTTGTGCAGGATAAAAGCATTCCAGGAAGACGAGTTCTTCAATGCGACTTTGCAATGGCATATGAATGTGAATTTCAAAATGAGGTACAATCGGCTTTGTGGAGTAGAAAATCTGTTACATTGTTTACTGTAGCTGTATTTTTAAATGGTGAATGCAGTACTTATCTCGTATGCTCAGACACTCAAAAAAGGACAAAGATGTTGTTTCTGCCATTCTGATTAAAATATATGATGTTTTGATCAATGTTGAAAATAAATTTGAAGAAGTTATATGGAGTGATGGACCTTCATCTGAATTCAAGAATAAATTTATGTGCAGATTTTTAGTATATTTATCCAAAAAGTATGGCAGAAAATTTAGCTGGAAGTACACTGCTACATCCCATGTAAAAGGTGTAGTTGATGGGATCGGAGGCTTGGCCAAGTCCATGGTTTTGAAAGAAGTGTTTTCTAAGCATGGTGAAGTTGTAGTACAATCACCAAAAGATTTCTTTTTTGTTGCAAAAAGACTTCTTAGCAAAACAAAGGTTTTGTTTATTTCCAATGAAGAAATTGAACAAACCACTAAAAACCTTAATCTGTGGTCTTCTGTTCCAGTTGTTCCAGGAATAAGAGACATTCATCACTTAGAGGTTGGTGAAAATGGAACTGAATTGTTAGGATACTTTAATTCTAAACAATCAGAACCATGTATCAAGGTTTCTTATGCAGATGAAAGCCAACCTGATCTCCATAGGCTTAAATCATTGGAAGTGGGAGATTGGTGTTTAGTGAAGTATGACACAGAAAGTTATGCTGGAACTGTAACATCTGTAATCTCAAATAGTGGACCTTATGAAGTTTCTGTTATGCATAGGAGTGGACTTATTTGGAAATGGCCTGACTATCCTGATAAAATTTTATATGAAGCAAATTGTATTATAAAAAGGTTAACTCCTCCAGAAGTTGTGAATGCACGTGGAGTCTTTAAATTTAATGATTTGCTGTAATTTCTTTGTATTTGTTTAATAAGCACATTAAATGCCAATTATAGCATTAAAATTTGTCATATCACTTGAAAGTATTGAACGCTGTCACACAGGTGATACAAACAGTCACACAGGTGATCGGAGTAAATTAACTTTTTCTTCAACTCATATTATTATTATAGTGTTTTTATTTATATAGATATTTAATTTAGTCCTTTTAGTATATAGATCAAGAAAAAATAATCACAATTCAAGTCAGAATTCAAAGGAATTGAGCTCCTCTTGGATGTTGTAAGTTTTTTTTATTACAAAAAGGTCACACAAGTGACATAAGTTTAAAGTTCTTAAAAAGTAAAATTCAATATTTTTTTTAAAATAGAATTATTCAAATACTGTTTGTTATGACACTCAGCATGAAACTACATAAACATTTTTTTTTTAAATTGTATACGAATTTGATTAAGTACAGCATTATTTGTGAGTTTGAGTTCAATTGTCACACAGGTGATTCTGGCTTTGCCCTATATATATTTATATATATAAAAGGCATTTTTACTGAATTTAGAAAATCAACTTATCCATAAGTTGTAATTTCTTAGCTATAATATATGTAAAAATGCAAATTTACTTCAATTTGACAGAAATTTTATTATTGTTTAGCATTTATTCTTAGATTTTTCAGGTCTAGGATCACAGGCTATCAAAGCTTTAGGGCTTATGTGACCGCAATGTATGTGTGTATGTATGTAAGTGCGTGCGTGACGCGATAACTCCTGATAAAAATATCGAATTCACTTGAAATTTTGGATATAGGTTTATCTAATAAGGCGCTTTCCTGATTAGTTTTGAGAGGGCATTCGATAAGTTTAAGAGGGGGGAGTGAGGCTAATGTCCCTCCCCTTAATTTGTATAAAGGGATTTTTATGCAGAATTATCAGTTTTTGTTCAAAATTTAGATATAGGATCATTCTGATGCGGAGTCTCCGTGATTAGTATTGGGTTTTATTGGATAAGTATAAAGAGGGGGGACGGGGTTTAATCCGCCACCCTTAATTTCGATAAATGTATTTTTCATGCAGATTTATCAGATTTCATTCAAATTTTAGAAATAGGATCATTCTGATGCGGGCATCTCCAGGATTAATTTTGCCTGTTCATTGGATAAGTCTAAGACGTGGGAAGGGGTAGGTAACCCAACTTAATTAACGTTAATAGGTATTTCACACAGAATTTACCGATTTGCTTCAAATTTTGGATATAGGTTCATTTTGATAAGATGCTACCCTGATATGTTTTGAGAATTCATTGGATAAGTATAAATGGGGGTTGGCGGGGATACCCCTCTTAATTTAGGTAAATGGTATTATGCAGAATTAACAGATTTGCTTCAACTTTTGGATACAGGTTCATAGTTATATGATGTTTACCTAATTATCTGGGGTTCTTTTTTTAAGTATAAAAGAGTTACGGGCGATTACTCCCCCTTAAAATTAATAAATGTTTTTTATGCAGAATTATCTGATTTTCTTTAATTTTTGGATGTAAGTTCTTTCATATAAGGCGAATCTCAGAATAGTTTTGGAATTGTAATGTTAAGTATAAAGGAAGAGGATAACTTCTTTTAAATTATATAAATGGGTTTTTATGAAGAATTATCCGATTTGCTTCGAATTTTGGATATAGGTTTTTTATATCATAAGCATATCCCTGATTATTTTATGGGGTTCAGTGATTAAGTATAAAAACAGGAAATGGGGGGAGCTGTTCCCCTCTTAATTTGTTTTTTAAACGGCATTGTCTTTTGAAAGCATAAGCCTGTAATATACAATTAGTATGCGTAGCTGTGACCTCAATGCCATCCGTTTAACTGAGCAATATTCTTTTTTTTTTTTTTAGAAGAACGCTCTTTCATAATAAAATCCATTTAACCCAGTGGTAGGGGACAGAAAAAAAAGCAAAATTCGAATCAATTAGGGAAAAACGGGAAAGTGTTTAAATCCATTTAATGTAGGTCTAGAATGATTATACTACATTTTTCTTCTCGTAGCAGGTGAGCGTTATAAAATATGTGCATTTATAATAGAAATCTGGTTTTTTACTATAACAATATTTCAAAACCACTAACTCTATCAAAGACATTATCAGTACGAGTGTTGTAGAGCTTACAATTCTGAATAAAATGAGGACCTACATTTAATACTTTTGTTGAATATAATGGTCAAAATCTTTCCTCAAAATTATAGCTCCTGGTCAGAGGGTTGAACTGGGTTATTAACTAGGAAAAAACTGAAAATTAATTTAATCTCTTCAGTTAATGTTTAAAATGAATATGCTATGTTTCCCCCTCGTATTTAAGTGGAGATTGTGATATAGTTATTTCAACATCCCTTGTTGGGCACCAGCTGAGTGGTAGTTTCATTATCTTTACCAACTAATTAACCATCTAAAACAAAATCCTCGACATTAAAATTGATAGCATAAATGTTACACCGCCTTCCGGACTGTGCGAGTGGTTTTTCTAAAATACTGTGTGTGACGACATGTTAACTTTACTTTCTAGATGCCCTACAAAAGTAATAAAAATTGAAATTGAACATTTTTAGACTAAAAATATCACATTACGCAACACTCGTGTTTTCTTGAATAACACAATCATTAAAAAATAAATCTCCAAAATTTTCAAAAAAAAAAACCTTAAAAATACTAAAATTCAGACTAACATAATCTGGAATAGCTATGATATCTAAAGTATTACAGTATATCAAAACTTTCCAGTTGCTAAATGTTTGAATTATACAAACGATCGTGATTGCCATTTACTTTTGTTTTCTTAAATGAAATGTGTCAGAATTATTCCTTTAATACATTTGTCTTTTACTTGAACTACCAGTTTTTTCAATTCCAAAGGATTTATGACAAACTACTAGAATGTTGGGTAAGAAATAAAGATAATATACTAAATTGGAAATTGGTGATGATTTGAGTTCAATCGTAAAACTTAAATGAGCATTATCTTAAAGACTGTGATTTGTTTTTTCATATGATGACAAGAAATTGTGATGGATATAAATGATCACGGCATTTGTAAGTGATAAAATATTGGCCGTGTGAAAATGACAGTTTAATATTTTATGGTAATATTCAGGACCATAATCTTAAACATATGAAAGCTTGATTGAATTTTGGAGTCTTTAATTGATAAAAAAGTTCTATTTCATCTACTAAGAATGTATTTAATAAAAATACAACACATTGCTTAATACTGCACAAAATAAGAATTTTAATATCAACTTGTACAATTAAAATAAAATAAAAATATCAATGTTTCGCGCCGTCTTCAGGAAAATATGATAATGGAAGGACTAAGTTTGCTTCTTGATCGAGAGATAATATTACTAATAAATTAAAATCGAAAAGAATTAAAAGTTTCAAAATGTTGCCACTTACACTTGAGTAAAAATTAAAATATTGCAACGAGATAAAAATTTTAAGATTTTATGATGTTATGCCATATTTTTGGTATATTGTAGGACAAATTATGATTACAAGGTTTATTTTCTCGTGCAATGATTTCGACAGATTCTATTATTTTACCTTCAACTGGGTTATTGCACGGAACTATGATTTTGGCCTCATCAAAGTTAATACGGCAACCCTTTTTCGCCAAGTAGAAGCGAGAAAGAGCAGTATTCTGTTTATACTGTTTAATATCTCTGTGATGCTCTTTAATTCTAATTAAAAGTTTGCGTGTTGTCATGCCGATGTAGACTTTTTTAACATTATTTGATAAAGTGATGGGGATTTAATAAATACCAAATTTTTGATCTATTTGAATTTTGTCGATCTTATCTGTAACGATGTCAATGAGATATGGAGGTAGAATGGCGACAAGTTTTATGTTATATTTTTGTGCGATCTTTTTTACTTTTTCAAATATGTAAGGGATATAGTGAAATTTTCTCTAAACCACAAGCTTATCCTGTCGTTGGCTAGATGTGAGAGGAGTATTGTATTGTTGAACTATTTTACTTACAAATTTTGCAGGAAAACCATGGTCAAAAGCTATTTTCTGTATAAATTCAATTTCTTTATTTAATTTGTCATCCGAACAAATCATAAAAGCTCTTTTAATAAATGACCTGAATGCAGATATTTTGTATTCGAAAGGCATGTTGGCTGAAAACGGGATAACTGTATTTTCTTTTATTGGTTTTCTATAGACTGAAAATTTTAAACTTGAATTGCATCTATTAGTTTGAACATCTAAAAATGGAAGGGAGGCGTTTTCTTCGACTTCAAGTGTGAAATTATCAAATCATGGTTCCGTGAAATAACCCAGTTGAAGGTAAAATAAGAGAATCTGTCGAAATCATTGCACGAGAAAATAAACCTTGTAATGATAATTTGTCCTATAATATACCAAAAATATGGCATAACATCATAAAATCTTAAAATTTTTATCTCGTTGCAATATTTTAATTTTTACTCACATGTAAGTGGCAACATTTTAAAACTTTTACTTCTTTTCGATTTTAATTTATTAGTAATATTATCTCTCGATCAAGAAGCAAACTTAGTCCTTCCATTATCATATTTTCCTGAAGACGACGCGAAACGTTGATATTTTTATTTTATTTCAATTGTACAAGTTGATATTAAAATTCTTATTTTGTGCACCATTGAGCAATGTGTTGATACATTCTTAGTAGTTAAAATTTTATGGTGCAATTGTCCAGTATATATTTAAGCTCTATTTCTTTCACTATGGACATTTCGATCGATATCATAAATTTGTAACCCACTTTTGAAAAGCTTACAGAAATTGGTTTCTGTTTTTGTGGCCCATTAATCATTTCCAAATGTCACATTGCTTTCCGCCGTCATCAAATAATAAAAAAATATACTTTCGAATGAACTTTATTTTTTAACCACAGTGACTTTTTATGTCTTAAAATATTTTAGAGGAACAATTTTTTGAAAGATTTACCTCAACAAAGAATGTTTTTTTAAAATACTGTAAAATAACTGGAGACAGAGTTACAGGCGATTTGCCATCGATTGCCTGAAGCAAATTAAAAGAATAAAATGCTGAAGAAGCATGAAATAGAACAACAGATTTTCATTGTATTTTAAACATAAAATTAATGTCAAGTTAAGTTATTTAAAAGATCATTTTTATTGAGAGATGCTCTGTGTTGTATTCTAATTTATACACTAGTCTCAAAATTAAAGTCATTAAGAAAAAATATATTCATTAAAATAATGTTGAAACCTATACCCGATGCTGCAATTATTTATGTTAATTAAATGCTATTGAACTAAAAATTGCACTTTTTTGCTTACGTTAGCATTGTAAATATGCAAGTTAGGTGATTGACAACGTAGTGCATAACGGCAATGTTGCAATTCTGATCTGTAGTGTTGTTTAATGTGAATGTTGTGTCTGAGAGTGATCCGTATTCATTAGTTATGGATCAAAGACATGATTTAAGTGAAGTTCAAAAGAGGCGAATAACTGGTAGAATCGAGGGAGGTCAAACATAAATGAAGGTCCTCCGAGATTTGAATATACTTCAAAGTATCACATCAAAAGCTTCAATTCATTTTGAAAACATCGCACATGCTGATAGTCAACCTTTTCAAGGGAGATACAAAGCAACAACTGCATCAGAAGACTTTTTTCTGTCAATGTCAACTCAAAAAAACTGATAAGTGATTACAAGAGGGTTGGATTCAGACTTTCAGGCTGCCACAGGAACTTGAATTAGCAATTGTATTGCTGCATGAAGCTTTTACGAGGGTCGACTGAAATGCAGAAAATACAATTGTTTGTGTCTCTATCAATCTAGCTTTCAAAATGGCCCGTTTAAAATGTTTCCGTCATCATGTTCAATGAAACCAAGGAGATTTGACTTTCAAACGGGATATTTAATAGACAAGGGAAGGCACGTTGTGTGCTCCTTCGACTCTCCAAGATCAAAACACATCTAGAATCAGTGTTCAGATTATATCTGAACTCGTATGTAAACAATACTTAGGCTAACTCTTCTTGGCTATGTTGAATGTGACGAGCGCAATAGTTTAAATAGGTTCCTTTATGCGATTGGAACACAAAGTGATCGTTTTCTTGCAAACAATTATTCCTTGTTAAGCATTCGTGCTACAAAAAAAACGTAGAGTTCCTGTTGTAGCTTGAATGTCTGAAATGAAATCTCTTGGAGTTGTGCCGCAGTTTCTTCGTGACACAATGACAGAAATTGGTCTTTGTATGCAGTTATATCTTCTGGTCTTCCTTGACCAGACTGTCTATCAACGAATACAGTGCTTCATCCTTTCAAGGATGGTGGCTAGAGAATCTATTCACCTAATTTTAATTCTAAAACTGACAAATAGCATGGAGAATATTTTAATAAAATTTTGCTTTTGTAATAAAAATGAAAAATAGCTGTGTGCATTTGGTGTAGTTTGTGTCGGCCGATTATCTACTCTAGGGATATAGGCCCAAGGGGAAGTGCCCTTCGTGGGGGTCTTTCTAAGGGAACCTAGCACGTATTTACGCAAGGTTCGAAGAAAACCACAAAAACTCCGAACGGTTAGGCCGACGGCCGCGATTGTATTCGAACCCAGCACCTGACGTCTACCTGTTGAGAGAACAGAACCTCTCGGTCACCTGAAAAATAGCGGATTTTTATAGTCAAGCAAATTTATTTTAAATTTCTGCTGTCAGTCAATTATTTCAGAATTTCATGAAAAAAAAATTTCTGCCATTCGAAAGGATTAAAAAGCGACTGACAGATCTTGATATGACACTTTGATGGATATTCAAATCTTGGTCTAAAATCATTTGAGGACCTCAGAAGCCAAGGGGTACAAATAACAAAAAATCTGTTTGGAGTAATTTGAGTTCAATCAAAATCGACGTTAAATTTGAATGTCTATAGTAATTCGCTGAATTGAAATGGGAAACTGGTGTTTCTTTTATTGTGCTCTTTGAACTCTTATTTCAATAAATGTGAAAAAGTAGAATACAATTTCAATTAAATTTATAATTAATCGATATTGATTATTTTTCGGCAAAAATGGTTATCTCGAGAATGCAACGCATAATTAGAAAATCCCCTACATTTCATTACCTGAAAAGAAAGAAGTATATTTCCAAATCTTCTGTGCACTTAGTTCATATTTTTAATTTTTATCACTTTTGCCCCTTGGCTTCAAAGGTGTTCATATGTGTTCCCTCCACCTTCCTTGAATCTACCATTTATTCGCCATTTTTTACCTTAACTTAAATGATGCCTTTGAGTCATAACTAATGAATACTGACCACATTCAGACATCACATTCAATTCAAACAACACTACAGACCAAAATTTTAACATACGTTCATTGTGCCTCACCTTGTCAATCATCTAATTTGCATATTTCTGACGCGAAAGTAAGCGCAAAAGTGCAATTTAGTGTTCGATAAGATTTAATTAACATAAATAATTGTAGATTTGGGCATTGGTTGCAACATTAACGTAGTGAGCATATTTTATCACATTTTCCTTTAATTTTGATGATCAGTGTATTTTTTAAAATATATGTATTACAGAGCAATCATTATAAATTTATCTGTATTAATCTCTAAAAGTTTTAGTTGTAGAAATATACACGTTGATTCGAAATTCATGATACAAGGTTTAAGGGTTGATAGAATGCACAGTAACGCGTTGCAGTACAAACACCAGAAAGCCAATTCAGACCTTTATTATTTGAAAATTTCTCATTCATACCAGAAATTTCTTTCTTTATTTAATGCAGACGTTTCATGTTTAAACAAAATAAAAATCCTTTGAAAATTTCCAGTATGAAATCGAAATTTTTAAATTAAAAAAAAATAAGTAATAAAAATTAAAAACGAAGGGACCATCCGTAACTTCATTCCTGTTTTTTCTATTTCTTTTCATGTATTTTTAGTAATTGTCAAATTTTCCATTTTTTTTTTTATTCAAAAATACACTGCTCAAAACAATTAAAGGATATTTGAAGTTTTATATAAAATAAAGATATAAACGAAATTTTTTTTGCCGAAAATAGAAGAAGAGAATCACAAATGCAAATTTTTCTGGTTTTCAAACTGTGGAGTATGCAAATTTTGAGTTCGACGTCAAAAACGTCGCTTCAGCGGCAGCGAATGAAATTTGACTTTCAACTGGATAAAAGAGAATGAAGACAAGGATGATCAGCATTCAGTGATTGCTTTGTTTCGATGAGTACGATGTCTCAGCGAAGTCATTTGACAGATTCAGAAGCTTGGAGAATTGTTGGTAGGATAGAAGGGGGCCAAACTCAAGCCGAAGTAGCGCAAGCCATTGGAGTGTCATTTCCAGGATCTGGAACCGTTTTTTGGAGAGTGGATGTGCAGGCCGAAGACCAGGGCAAGGTCGTAGATGGGCAACAACGCCCAATGAAGATCGGTATTTAGCGTTAACAGCTCGGAGACACCGAAAGATGAACGCTACTCTTCTACAACAACACCTTCGCTCGGCTACAGGCACCACGATTTCAACTCAGACTGTCCGAAACCGGCTCCATGCTGTAGGTCTGTATGCTCGCCGACCGATGGTATGTGTTAGTTTAACAACAAGGCATCGTCGCGACCGCGGGGTGTGGGCAACCGAGCATGTCAACTGGAGGAGAAATTAATGGAGCAATATTCTGTTTTCTGACGAGTCCCGTTTTTCTGTGCATCCGGATAATAGGCGTATTTTCATCTGGAGGGACCGTGGCAGTAGGAATAATCCTGCGTTCGTGCACGAAAGTGTCAGATTTGGCGGTGGAGGAGTGTTGGTGTATGGTGGCATCTCCATTGACGGGCGCACTGACCTCTACATCATTCGAGATGGAGCTCTGACTGGTCGCCGATATAGGGATAAGATCTTCAGACCTATTGTAGTCCCTTACGCTGCAGCAATCGGAGATAACTTCATTTTAATGGACGATAACTGCAGGCCACATCGTGCAAACCTGGTGGAGGATTTCCTTTTCGAGGAAGGAATCGTTCGAATGGAATGGCCAGCGTGTTCTCCAGACATGAATCCAATCGAGCACGTTTGGGACGCTCTAGGAAGACGAGTTTCTGGCCGCCAACAACCCCCACAAACTCTCCAAGAACTGGAAAGAGTTCTTCTGGAAGAGTGGGGCAGAATACCCCAACTCGTCATTAATAGCCTCATTGAGTCCATGCCTCAAAGGTGTTCAACGTTGCTGGCCGCCCGTGGAAACCATACCCCCTACTGAAAATGATTTTCTTTGAAGAAAACACCTTTTCTTTTTTTTTTCTCATATGCACAAATTGTGTTTTTTTCCTTTTGTACACAAATGAGCAATAAAATGCATTTTTTTCTGCCAAACATGTGTAATTTATTCTCATATAACCTACTATGTCTGTAATCAGCTAAAAAGTCTCCCAGAAACAAAATCCACCTAAAACTGCAATATCCTTTAATTGTTTTGAGCAGTGTATTAATTACTTACTAATCAGAAACTTTCAAAGAAGAAATTTTCTAGATGCAATCATATGATGTCTGTTTTAAATAAAGAAAATAATAGTATAGAAAGTGTTTAGCATGAATCAGAAATTTTGAAATTAAAAGAGAGTCAAATTGGCCCCCCCGTGTTTGTACATCAATGCGTCACTTGCATCCTTATATTCCTATAAAGTAAATTATTGTTAAAGTGTCCTGTACCAACCCTTAAAGTAGGCAACATGAATTTTGAATCCTCCTGTATGATTATCTCCTAATTCAATAAATCATTCATGTTTACATATTATTTTTATTGATCCCAACAAAAAAAGTAGCAAAACAATAACATTTTAATCAGTATTCGATAAGAGAACACGATATCGAACATAATTCTAGAAATAATTTCTTACACTTACTAATAATGATAATAATAATTATTAAAGTTGTACATTTATTGTTGTTCATTATGTTCTCTTGGGTTTTAATTATATATTGGGTATACAAAAAGTTTTGCACATTTTCATCAATTTATTTAAAAAAAGTATAACGTAAGTATAACGTATAACGTATTTTAAAAAGAGTCAACCGATAGAAAAGGGAAAAAGGGGACATTTTGTATACTGAAAAGTTATTTAAAAGGGTTTATGTCCGAAATATAGCGCCCCTTTTAAAACTTCCATATATTTTTGTTATCTAGGTTTAAAACAATCATCGGTGAAATGTCAGTCTTTTTAACAGAACTTCAGTGTCAGTCACCGGTGACTGACGTAGCGTTTAACTCAAATCATTCGAACTCTGATCATTCGAAGAAATCAAAAATCATTTTGCGTAGCTAAATGTATAGTCTTTCAAATGATTCAATAATACGAAAACATTGTGGGGTGTACCTTAAAGTAATTTTTAAAGAAATGCTGGTTATTTAATGATATTTATTCTCCTGTAATACAAAAAACTTCTCACTGACAAATAATCTACAAAGTGTTTCTTTGATAATTTCTCTATGAACTATTTTTATTGATTAGATAATTTATTCATAATGCGCTAGAGAAGTCGTGACATTTTTATAAACTTACTCCGTTAAAAATAAGTCGGAAGTTTGCACATTAGTCGTAACAAATGAGGTGCATGTGTACTGTAACGAAGTTTTTAAAATATACAACACTTCGGATACAATACAGTATCCGAAATCTTTTGTGTGTCCCTGTAAATACTAAATGCTTCCTATTATACAGGAAGTAAGCTGTTGTAAGCCTCAGCAACGTATATCAATTTATGAAATTTTAAATAATTTAATATAATTAAAACACACCCCAAACAATGTTTTCTCCCATAACATTATGTAATATAACACTTTTGTATGGCCCTATGAACATATTTGTGCGTATATTAATAAAAAATATTCTTTACACCACAGATTGTACAGAATGTATATTATAGTATATACTTCATGGATGCATATCAGTTTTATTATGTTCGAAAGCTTGTAACAACATTAAAATGCACTTGAAACTCTTTTTCTCATTGACGGTAATGTAGCGGAATACTTTTGATTTTCCCTGCAATTTGACTACATATCCGATTTTTTTTAAATTTGAAATGACTGGACAAAATTATGCAATAATTATATACTTTAAATTTCAAATGATTCGGAAGGGTAGCTTTTGCTCTGTTATATAAGGACAAACCGACGGATTGAGCGACGACTATAGGCGATACGTATTTACATAATTTCAAATGCTCCTAATAACGAGGAATGGGGATACAGAATTTTGCTTTGCTGCGAATCCTCCTCATTTATAATAACGTTTCTGACAAAATATAACAGCTGAAGACATATTTCATCTTCAAAACAGATACTGTATAAAAACTTCAAAAAAATTTAACTGTGAAATATAATAAAGAAATATTGAAATGTAAATATCAAAAATATAATATAATCAAATGTTTAGAAAATATTATCAAATGAAAATAATCCATGTTTGAATTAAAATGATACATAGATATGCATATATCTTCCTAAAGTTTTAACTTCCTTTCATTTTAACACCTAGAATTAAGCAAGCTAGAAAGAAATATGTATGGGCGTGTCCTTTTTCACGTGTGCAGAAAATCATGCAACACCTTCTTTTGCACCAATTTTTCCTGCCTCATGTTTTCAAGGACAGGCATCCATCAGCTTAATAGTGACACTGCGAAGTGATACCACTAATTAATATCCGACTCAAAACAGAAGCCTATCACTAAAAGCACATTTTATGTAAATCCGTTCAGGGTCAATCTGTTTGACATAATTGTGGGAAAAACGTAATCACTTCATTTTTATCGTATCGCCTTCTTATGACTCTGAGTAATATTGTGATAGTCATTATTTTAATGAGCTTTGCGTTATTTTAAATTAAATCCCTTTTTAGGTGCATTCGTAATTATGTAAATGCGTAGCATCTAAAGTTGTCAATTAGTCCGTCCGTCTCTCTGCATACAACAACGTACAAACTACCCAACCAAATCGTTTGAAATATAAAATATAGAATTATTACTAAATTTTGTCGAGTCATTTCAAATTTTATGAAAATCGGATGCATAGTTTAATTAAAGGGTCAATCAGAAGTATTCCGATCAATACTGTCAATGGGGAAAAAGTTTCATGGGTATTTTAATGGTGTTACACGCTTTCGAACATAATACAATTGATATGGATATCTATGAATTATAAACTAAAATATTCTGTACAATCTGTGATGCAAAGAATATTTGATATTAATTCACAGGTCTACACAAAAGTATTCCATTACATAAAGGTACAGAGGGAAACATTGCTTGGGGAGCGTTTTAATATCATTTAACTATTTAACATTTCATGAAATTGCTATACGTTGCTGAGGTTTACCACAAGTTACTTTCTGCATAATAGCAAGCAGATCGTATTTACACTGTAAAAATTGAAGACCCAAATTGGGTTGAAAGATTTCTGGGTATAGTAATTTTCCTGAAATGGTACAGTAAGGATTCCAAAATGGTAGAGTATTGTTCCCAAAATAGATAACCCAAAATGGTTCAAAATAGAGCAGATCTTTATTAACATTAAATTAATCAAAATTTCTGAGGTATAATGTATATACTATCTAAGATATTTTAATTGTTTTAATGTCATTAAAAATCAGACTTATTTAAAACGATTTTGTGCTACAAACTGAACTTTCCAAATTTGAACAATGCTGAACCCAAAAATCTTTCAACCCATTTTGGGTATTTTGTTTTTACTGTGTACTAGGATACACAAACGATTTCGGATATTCTACTGTTTCCGCAGTACTGTATACTATTACACCAAGATCTTAATACTTTCAAATCTTTCTTATAGTACGAACGCACCTCATTTGGTACTTTTGACGTACAATTTACCTCTTGTTTTCCTTTATAATTGATTATTTTAAAATTCATTTCCACTTATTTCTGCTTAACAGAATGGATGTTTTGATAAGTTTAGATACTTTATTAAATGGGATTTTTTATTAAGGCATATCACATTTTAATACTAAATAAAAATTACTTGAAATACTTTCAAAAGTTCAATAACTACATTATTATTATCTACGTTCAACATTATCATTATATTATCATAATGTTCTAAAAAAACTGAAACGATAGAGTAACACCGAGAGAGTCACCGACCAATTTATATTTCATATCATTTTTCTATTAATTTAGGTGCGTTCGTAATTATGTTAATACGGAGCACCTATAGTCGTCATTCAGTCCGTCCGTCCGTCCATTCCGCGTGCTCGTATATAACTAAGCAAAAATTACCCAACCGAATCGTTTATAAATTAAAATATATAATTTTTGCACAATTTTGTTGAGTCATTTCAAGTTTTATGAAAATCACACTTACAGTTTAATACAAAGACAAACAAAGGTATTTCGTTATATTATGGCCAATAGAAAAAATAGTTTCAAGTGCATTTTAATGATGTTACACTCTTTCGTCATAATAAAATTGATATGCATCTACTGGATGTCACAGAAATAACTGATGGATTTTAAAATTCAATAACTAACAAACGGTGAGAGCTGTTAAACAAATTTTTGCTGGAGGGTTATGTGAGATATCAGGAGCTTTTTACCGTGAATCTTGATTTTAGTTTGTATTTCAAACAATAGATGGCGCTGACGACGATTGGCGATCAGTCGACGCCAAAACTGACAGCATTGATGCAAAGGAAAGAGATTAAGGCTCTGGGTCTGGGGAGTAGTTTTCATTCGCCAGTACAATCTTGCTCTCAGTCTCCGATTCTGAACTCATTCAACATTATTTCACTGGAATGCGTTGTTGCCATGGAAATAACAGATTCTTCGTTAGTGGAATACAGCGTTCGGAAGTAAGCATACATTTCGACGGCAGTATTCGAGTTTACAGGAGATTTTACATTTCTGAAGTTTTATTTTCCCAGATTAAATTGCTTTTTATGGCATGATTTAAAGAATATTTTATGCAATGTATTTTAAAATTAGGTGAAGAGATTTTGTTGATGTTGTTAAAAATTTGATAACTTTTGCTATATTTTAAGAAATTTTAAAGTTTTTAAGCAAGTTCGTTATTAAGGTTTTTATGAATGTTGAAAAAAATTAAAATTGTTAATGGTATATTGCTGTTTAATCACTTGAAGCGTGGTGGGATAAAATATATCCCACTTAATTTTAATTGCGAAATACCACATTAACACCAGAAATTTGAAATGAAGATTTTAATTTTATCAGGTACAAAAATAAAGTTTTTGTCTGTTTTGAAATAAAATTTGTTTTTAAATTCTGGTGTCGATCAATCATTTCAGCATTTTCTAAACAAAAGTGCTTTCCCCCTCAAAGGGTTAAAATAACTACCTATAAGCAAATATTAGAAGATGCTTTGTTTAACCCTTTTCAATAAGAGCAGTCTATCATTGCATTAAAATTAAAAAAAAAATAAATGCTAGTTAATTAAAATTTTGTTTGACAGTTTAGTATTAAAATATTGAACATGTAGCTTCATTTTGATGTTCGATAAAATAAAACTAGTAACTATGTTTTATCTACATCAATTTTAAATTATAAAAATGTGTTAAAAGAATTCTTGGAATTTGAATTTTTACACTTTGGCAACTCTTTCTACACGCAATGCTAATACGCATATATTTTTAAATAATAAAGATATTAATGATATCTAATGTGATAAACTAAGTTCAAATTAAATTTGAGAAGGCTGTAAAACTTAATACAGTACTTAAATTATTGAAGGCCATAATCAAATTTTTATTGAATTTTTTATCTTGACATAAATTAAGACCGTACTTTTTGTTGGAATGCCATTGTAATTTTAAGACTTTATAGTTTATATAGGTTTAAAAAAATACATAAATTGTAATTATCAGCTCTTGGCGTATAGAGCTGCCACTGACAACCAATATATATAAATATATATTTTTTTTTCTCGACGACCAATATTTTCTATCTGGCGGTTTATCTAGTGTTAATGAAAGAACGAAGTGTAAAAGGCATTTTCCATCTTATGCACAGAAAACGACATTCTTTGCTGCTCTAGCCAACTAGCATGTCATGTCACATGATTAGAATGTGGGTCGTTCTTATGGGTTGTTTACCAATGTTTTTTGCAAGAGGGTTCGGTTTACAGTTTTACAGAGAAATTTAGTAGTAGTGGTCCAGGGTGATGGGGAGATTGAGAGAGAATTTTCAATATTACAATAATCACTTTATTCACTGAAGAATAATTTACTATTATACGTGGGTATACACGTGGTGTAATATACGTGGGTAATACAAGGATCTGCTACAAGGGTCTATCGTGTATAAAGAAATTACACTCAGTGACTATTTTTGACATAAAACTTTTCTTATATTTTTCTCAAAACAAATTTTTCGTTATCTATACACAGAAAGTCCCAAAAAATCGCACTGAAAGTCTGCAAAGCCGGATTTCTCATTCAGAGTTCTTAAAAAAGGGTCAAAGAACTAACTATGCCTGTACAATGCGTAGTTTCTGAGGAAAATACGAAAAACAAAGTATGATGTCATAGCAGGTGCAAAGAAAAACTCCTTATTGGACACATCAACAGCAGTATTTGCATATCTTTCCAGACGATAACGTTTAAAACGTCCGCTACGCATATCGCATCATGCAAGCGCGCACTACAGAATGCCTCCTCCTGACTGCCGCCGGCTGATTTTTTCACACACTAAGCTGCAGGTTTTACTGCAATATAAGCAATATTTAAATTAGTATAATTCCAAAAATAAAACCCAGTTCTGAAAAATTAAGTTAGGATTGATGCTATCTTATACTATAATGCGAGCAAAAATTGTGTGTGTGTGTGTGTGTGTGTGTGGGTAAATTTTATCTCAAAAACGGCTCTAACGATTTTCGCAAAAATTTAGATTTTACCATTTTCGGGCACGAGAAGACCATTGGGCTAGGTCACATGTTCGAGAAAATTCGATTATTGGGTCATTTCGGGTCATAATGGGTCAGGATCAAGCTATTTATATCTAGAGAACGGCTGGATCGATTTTAAGGAAATTTTGTATCCAATCGTTTTTTGGCACGAGAAAACAATTGAGCTGGGTCACATGTTCGAAAAATTTTGATTAGTGGGTCATTTTTGGGTCATTGTGGGTCAAGCCATTTTTATTTAAAAAACGGCTCTAACGATTTCGACCAAATTTTATATTTTATTGTTTTGGATTGCAAGAAGACCATTGAGTTAGGTAACATGTTCGAGAAAATTCGGTTAGTGAGTCATTTTTGGGGTCATTGTGGATCATGCTATTTTTATCTAGAGATTTTCTCACGCAATTTTGACTAAAAATTGCATTCTATGGTTTTCGGGCACGAGAAAAACATTGGGCTAGGTTACATATTCGAAAAAAAAATTAATGGGTCATATTGGGTCATTAAGAGTCTGGGTCAAGCTATTCATATTTAAAGAACTGCAGAATCAATTTCATCGAAATTTTACCTGTAATAGTTTTTTGACACGAGAAAGCTAATGGGCTAAGTCACACGATCGAGAGATTTCGATTATAAGAATCATTTGTGGGTCATGATTGGTCATAATGGGTCATGGTCAAGCTATAGCTAAAGAACAGGTGTATCGATTTTAACGAAATTTTGTATACAACATTTTTTTGGCACGAGAAAACTATTGGGCTAGGCCTCAGTTCGAGAAATTTTGATTACTGGGTCATTTTGGGTCATAAAAGGTCTGGGTCAAGCTATTTATATATAAAGTACGACATTATCAAATTTAATGAAATTTTGTATGTAAGTTTTTTGACACGAGAAAATTAATGGGCTATGTCACATGTTTGAGAGATTTCGATTATAAGAGTCATTTATGGGTCATGATGGGTCATAATGGGTTATGTCAAGCTATGTCTAAAGAACATGTGGATCAGTTTTAACGAAATTTTGTATACAACATTTTTTGGCACACGAAAATCATTGGGCTAGGTCACATGATCGAGAAATTTCAATTAATGGGTCATTTTGGGTCATAAAGGGTCTGGGTCAAGTTATTTATATTTAAAGAACCGCAGGATCAATTTTAACGAAATTTTGAGTGTAACAATATTTATACACGAGAAAACTAAAGGGCTAAGTTACATGTTCGAGAGATTTCGATTATAAGGGTCATTTGTGGGTCATGATGGGTCATGGTCAAGCTATATCTAAAGAACGGGTGAATCGATTTTAACGAAATTTTGTATAAAGCATATTTTTGGCACGAGAAAATCATTGGGCTATGTCACATGTTCGAGAAATTTCGATCAGTGGGTCACTTTTGGGTTATTCTAATTTTATATAGACAATGTCTCGCGCAAATTTGACTAAATTTTACATTCTATCGTTTTCGGACACAAGAAAACCATTGGGTTAGGTCAGATGTTTGAGAAAACTCGATTAATGAGTCATTTTGGGTCATAATGGGTCAAGGTCAAACTATTTATACTTAAAAATTGGCTCAATCGATTTTATCTAAATTTTGTATTTAACGTTTTTCGTCACGCAAAAATTAATGAACTAAGTCACATTTTCGAGAGATTTCGATATAAGGGTCATTTGTGGGTCATGCTAATTTTATCTAAAAAATTGTTCTCACCATTTTGAGTATATTTTCTATTATATCGTTTTCGGGCAAAAGAAAACCGTTGAGATAGGACACATGCACGTAACAATTCAATTAGTGGGTTGTTTTAGGTCTTAATGGGTTCGGGTTATTCTAATTATATATAACAACGACTCAGTCAATTTTACCTAAATTTTGCAACGGAACGTCTTTTGTCACGAGAAGACTATTAAGCTGAGTTGCATATTAAACAAAATTATATTAGTGGGTCATATCGCTTCATTGCTGAATGCTGTCAAGCTAATTTTACTTAAGAAATGGCTTAAACGATTTTTATTCATTTTATACTCTACTGTTTTTGATTACCTGAAGACCATTGAGCTAAGTCACATGTTTGATCACATGTGATTAGTGGATCATTTGGGTAATAAGGGTCAGGATCACGAGACTACGGCAAAAGCCAATAAGTTGGCGATATTTGACAAAATACTGGCGAAATTTGGCCGAAAAATCGACTATTAAGGTTACGAAACCAAAACACGTATTTAGCGCCAAATGAAAGAATGTGTCCAAATTTGGTTATATCTGGCAAAAAATATTGTTTTTCAGAATGTGAAGAAATTTCTTATACATTCTTAATAGTCTTCGAGATGCATAGTTAAACTAATCAGAGTCAAGCTAAAAAAGTGATTTGGATTGATGTCCTTTCGTTGTAAATTTTAAAATAAAGTAAAATTTAAGAACATGTGCATACAAACATAGTTTTCTTATTGATTGTTTTTGTAAATAATACTATTATTAATAACATGTTTTACAGTAATAATACTATATCGAGTTGAACACAAAGTTAATTTTGACCGAGCTGAGCTCGGTCACCCCTGCTAGTCAAAGATTATACACCGATACTAATAACATATTTTGTATCAGGTTGGAAAAAACATCTTTTTTTTAAATATTTTTAAAAAATTACAGAGAAAACAACATTACAATATTACCCTTTGGCTGGGCAGTCAGGGGAAGCCGCCGTCTTTGAATTCGTTATTGCATCTTGCAATCATCACCATACTTCGCATTGTTATCATGTATTCCGTTCGTGAATATTGCGACACATATTTGATGCACCGCCAATGTAATAAAGTGCCTTGCGAACTAACATTACACTGCCTTTACAATTTTCAAATACTATTGCTAATATGTCAAATAAAGTGATTTTTCTTTCCATCGTCTTCGACGTCATATTTTGTTTTTCAAATTTTTCTCGTAAATTGTGGAAAGCACAGGTACAGTTATTTGGGCATTTTTTTATGTACTCTCACCGAGAAATCTGGCTGTGCAGAGTTTGGGAGCTATTTTTGGGACACGCTGTACATTTAATACAAATAATGTTGTGATCAATGTATCTGCCTACTATATTACAGGTCCCATGCCACCCAGCGGACTGGGTATGATTCATTCAACCTTTGCGGTCGATAAATTGAGTTTCAAGTTTTGTTGAGAACTAAACACTGAGTAATCCGCGTTAGGCTGACGACATAGCCGGGACATGTACTTAACATAGCACCTTAAGGCGCACTATCAAGTAAACAGAGCTGCGCACTGTAGGTCAGTTGCAGCATAGCAGATTTAGTATTACCTCTATTTAAACTGTTTCATGTATTTTAAATATTGTTCAAAATATTCATTATATCTAAAGAACAACTTTTATGCAGACCACTAAAAATCTGCGTATCTGTTAAAGAAAGTTTTCATAATGGTGTCCTGAAATTAATAATAAAATCTGTTAATCTGTTAATTTCTAAAGAAAATTTAGTTAGTGACAATTGTTCACATATTTCTTAAATAACTCATTGTCGACTTAAAAAAATTAATGAAGAATATATTTTTTAATAAAGCCTTATTAAGTAATGAAATGTTAAATATTTTGAAAAAATGTTTAGAAAGCTAGAACGTGTAGAGAATTTAAATTTTTATTGCAGAGAAATTGCAGACCTTGATCGAGACCGGAGTGGGTCGGTTGTAGATCAACAGCCTACAACCGACCGATGTAATCCTGGGTTCGATTCCTGGTTTTGGCTATTTTTTTACCCCAGATGGATTCATTGTATTGTATGTCTGTAGAATATCTGTATATACCTCTGATTATTTTCAAATATTTATTGAATTTACAGTACAGAAACATTATTAATGAAAAATATTTTTTATAAAGATCTATCGTCTCTTTAAAACAAATTAAAGTGACTACAATTCAACAGAAGAATTTGAATACCAAAGTTATTTTAAATACTTGACCAATGATTAAAAAAATATTCATACCTGTTTCCCTTTAATTTCCATGCAAAATTTTTCATCAGTTGATCTTATGTTCTTTGTCTCTCGGTTATATATTTTTTTCAAACTGTTGATTTCGCCTTGCAAGCGATTTATGTCTTTAAGCAATTCGTCCAAATACGAAAGCGACATGTCAATGTTCTCACTAGTGACGCGGAAATTTTCTTCCATTTTCTCTGGAGTATCTTTTTCAGCAGCTTCAGAAATGGTAGTTTGTAGTTTATGCATTTTCTCAATGGTTGGTTCAAGACCAGTAACACGCTCTTCTATCATATCACTGGCTTCAGCAAGTCTGAAAAGAGAAGTAATCTTTATTTAATTATAACCGATCTTTTATTTCATAATTTTTATTTACTCACATAGAAAGAAGTTTTCTGTTTATGAAGACTACGGCCTCCTGATCGGTAGATTTATATGAGACAAAGCATGTAAGATCCGGGGAATTTTTTTAAACAGACATAGTTTATTAATATATTACAATTGCAATGCAACTGTAATACAATATAATGCTATCCATATAAATTTTCCCTTGTGCATTTGTTGTTTCCTTCTGACCTGCCAGCAAGAGAGGGTTTTGCTTTGGAATTTCTCGCTCGCATGGAAGTGGACAATGATTGGCCGTGGAAAATTCTGAGGACAGATGAAGCCCATTTCCACCTGACGGGATATGTCAATACACAGAATTGCCGAATATGGGCAACAGAAAATCCACTTGCAACGAACCCAGTACCACTTCATCCTGCAAAGGTCACTGTGTGGTGCGGATTTACGGCATCATTTATCATAGGGCCGTATTTTTTCGAGGAGACGGGTGCTTTAGGTCCTGTTACCGTTACCGTCAATGGTCAGCGCTGTGAGTCTCTTTTGCGTAATGACGTCATTCCAGCTCTGCAACAGCGTGAATGTCTGGATAGTATCATTTTTATGCAAGATGGCGCTCCTCCGCACATTGCAAATCGAGTGAAGCAGTTGTTGAGGCGGCATTTCGGAAATGCTAAAATTATCAGTCGTCATTTCCCTACAGCCTGGCCGGCCCGATAACCTGATCTTAATCCGTGTGATTTCTGGCTGCGGGGTTATCTGAAAGATATTGTGTTCAGTACTCCGAATGCCAACGTAGCTGAATTAAAGACACGCATTGCGCAACACATTCTGAACTTGACCCCGGATACACTTCGATCGGTTGTGGAACATGCTGTTTCCCGATTTAATTTTGTTGCACACGGCGGTGGACAGCATATTGAACATGTTTTGCGCCAGTCTCGCCAAACTTAAAAACCAATTGGATGGATGCTTTTTATGCGGTTTTTGGCCTCAGGACAATTAAAAACCGGTTAGATGGATGCTTTTTATGCGGTTTTTGGCCTCAGGACAATTAAAAACCGGTTAGATGGATGCTTTTTATGCGGTTTTTGGCCTCAGGACAGTTAAAACCCGGTTAGATGGATGCTTTTTATGCGGTTTTTGGCCTCAGGACAATTAAAAACCGGTTAGATGGATGCTTTTTATGCGGTTTTTGGCCTCAGGACAATTAAAAACCGATTGGAGGGATGCTTTTTATGCGTTTTTTGGCCTCAGGACAATTAAAAACCGATTTTTCCCGTCCAATGTGGTACGACCTTGCCGTGGTGGACGGGCTTACGTAACTAACAGTATCACACGCGTACAGTCATGCACACTGAACAATACAGTTGGTTTATATCGTGTAACTTACGCCTTAGCCGTTGTTTTACTATTTGTCTTTTGTAGTCGAAATTCTGACGCTTACAGCGCCATCTGTCGCTAAAATTTGGAACTTTTTTTTGGTTCATGTTCTTTCCCCCTTCTTCAATAATACGCTGTTAAATTTTGACGCCATTCTAACGAGTGGTTCGCTTTTTAGATCGTTTTGAAACTCGGACTTTAATTATAATCACCCTGTATATTCAAAACAACATTATTTTATTAACTCTGTCTAATAGTTACCCTAAACTGGTGTTAAATTTACTTCAAAAATTTGAGATACCATTGGTGGCAAGAAAATAAAGAGCTAAAAATACAGATTTATTGATAATTAAATTTAAAATAAAAAAGATACTTTTCTTTTGATAGAAAAGAAAAACAATTCTTACTGTATGGGATACTTATAATGTAGAGAATATCAGCAGCTCTGTTACAATTTGCTTATTTTATAGCAGTCATCAGTATTTCAATGCATTTACCTTTTCTTTAGCCTTTCGGCTCTGGATTTTGTTTATCAATTTTGGGGAAAAATTACTTTTATGATAACAAAAATTAAAAGTAACTATCGAAATCGCAGAAGTTACAGTTTACTAAAATTTAACAAATGTTTAGTTTACAGAAACATAACGAATGTAATTACTTTGCGTGTTTTTCATATAACAATAGTCTAAGGAATATATTTTTAAGATATTTGGAAAATGTCGTATTACAATCATCTGAAACGAACATAAAAAGTCAGTGGTATTTTTCACCTTTTATCACAAATTATACTTTCGGAAAAGGAATTCCATATTAAATTTTAAAGAATAAAACGTGTTTGAATTAAAAGAATCGCCAATGGTTTGCTAATAATTAAGAAAACTTTTATTATTATTACTTAATGCTGAAACATAAGTGATTACACCACTGTGTTTATGGTTTTATATAAATATGATTATGTGATTTTTACGTTTCTGCAAGGCGTTAATTATAATTTCAAGCAAAAAACACATTTGGGACTCTAAGGGCCGAACGGATTAATGTTACAGTCATTCTGCATTGTAATTTTGTTAGTTGAGTTCTCCGAACATCTATGAATTTGAAAGGCACCGATTTTCGACAGATTTCGATAATTTACACTCTATAGTAGATCGATAAAACATGTTTATATCAATAAGAAAAAGAGAGAAATTATTTCGAGGGAGATAAACATAGAACTAACTCTTTTATTTTAGTTCCAATTGAATAAATTGAGTAAATTGAATAAATTTCAAATCTTCATCATTCTGTTTACTTTCAAAATCAACCACTCTTTAATTTTACTATATATAAATTTATCGATAAAAAAAGCTTTGATATGATTTCAAATGACAGAAAATTCCACTTTTCAAAACTGTTATTTGCAAATTATGCGTTGAAATTGTCATGTTAAATGCATTTTATCTGCACTTAACATTCATTTGAGTAGAAATATATTTCTGATCTTTCCTAAATTTTTCAGCGCCCGTAGCGAAAGATATTCTAATTTTATTTTTTGCGCTATCCTGTATTTTAAACTTTATTTTATTCTCTGTTTTATAATCTACAAATAAACAAACATGTTTCGCATTTGTTTAATCAAAATCTGTAAAATTTCTTTATTACCTTACTTTTTTGGATACAGTTAAAGTAAACTATATTTCGTGTTTACAGAAATAAATTGCGTTTAGAAACTAATATTTATCAAGTCTAGACTTTGCATAAGAAAAATTTTAGTAAACCTGTCATCTTAAAACCCGAAGCATTTATTAATGAACGGTTACATGTACATCAGATATAAGAAACTTTTTTTCTAGTTAATATATTTTAAAGTATTTTTCAAAATTTTAATCAATTTACTAAGTAACTCTGTTAAGCTAATTTAATATATCTTTTAATTTAAGGAAGATATTTTAAGAATCGGTTCGTTAGTACTGACAGAAATCTCGTACAAAATCTTACAGTCATTGTGCATAGTGACTTTTTTTGCTGAGTTATCCGAACATTTATGTATTTGAGAGGGACCTATTCCCGGAAGATTCAGATAATGGATACTCTATAGTAGATTTATAAAATATATTTCATCAATATAAGAAAAGAGATAATATTTCAATGGAGATAAACATAGAACAAACGCTTTTATTTTAGTTGCAATAAGGAGATTAAATAGATTTTGAATATTCATTATTCTGTTTACTTTCAAAATGAATTACTCTTGGAAATTTAATTTTACTGTATATAAATTTATCGACAAAAATGTTTTGATATGATTTAAAATAACATTACATTCCACTTTTCAGAATTCTTTTTGCAAATTATTCGTTGAAACTGTTGTGTAAAATTAATTCTACCACCGCTTAAAATTCATTTCAGTATAAATATATTTCTGAACTTTTCTAAATAATTTTGCAGCACCAGTAGCGAAAGGTATTCTAGATATATTTTCTTATGTATCGTGTACTTTAAATTTTATTTTCTTCTCTGTTTTCTAATCTGGAAATAAACAAACATATTTCGCATTTTATTCTTTTAGCAAAATCTGTAATATTTCTTTATTACCTTACTTTGTTGGATATAGTTAAAGTAAACTATATTTCGTGTTATCAGAGATAAATTGCTTTAAATAAACTAATATTTGTTAAGCCTAGACTTAGCACAATGAAAATTTTAGTAAATATGTCATGTTAAAGCACGAAACGTCTGTTAATGAAGAGTTACATGTACGTCAGATATACTATGAGACAATTTTAATATTTCTAGTTAATATATTTTAACATATTTTTCATAATTTTAATGAATTTACTGAGTAACTCCATTAAGTTAAATATATATATATATATATATATTATTTAAGGAAGATATTTTAAGAATTTGTCAGTTATTACTGTCAAAAATCTCGTTCGAAATTAAAAATTTCATTGTTCTCTTTCAAATTTATTTTTCTTTGGATGAAGATAGGATTTCTCTTAACTCATTTTGCTGCTTCTGTTGTCTCAAGGACAATGGTGTCAGATAATGAACAATCTATAGTATATTAATAAAATAAAATTGAATCAATATGAGAAAAGAAATTATTTTTCATGGAGTTCAACATCGAACAAACTCTTTTATTTTAGTTGAGATAAGAAGATTAAATAAATTTTAAATCTTCATCATTCTGTTTACTTTTAAAATCAATTACTTTTGGAAATTTAATTTTACTGTATATAAATTTATTGATAAAAATCTTTTGATATGATTTCAAATAACAGAAAATTCCCCTTTTCAGAATTCTATTTGCAAATTATTCATTGAAGCCCTATGTAAAATGCATTATGCCAACACATAGCGTTCATCTGAGTATAAATATATTTCTAAACTTTCCAAAATAATTTTGCAGAGCCAATAGTGAAAAGTATACTAATTATATTTTCATCGGTATCCCATACTTTAAACTTTATTTTCTTTTTTGTTTTCTAATCTTGAAATAAATAAACATATTTCGCGTTTATTTTTTCTTTAAAAAATGTATAATATTACTTTATTACCTTACTTTGTTGGGTTTAGTTAAAATATACTATATTTCGTGTTTACAGAAATTAATTGCTTTCAGAGACTAATATTCGTTAAGCCTAGACTTAGTACAACGGAGATTTTAGTAAACATGTCATGTTAAAACACGAAACGTTTCTTAATGAATAGTTACATGTACGTCAGATATATGAGACTGTTTTAACATTTTTATTTAATATATTTTTAACATATTTTTTATAATTTTAATGGATTTATTAAAAACTCCGATAAGTTAAATAAATTTATCCTTTAATTTAAGGAATATATTTTAAGGATTCGTTAGTTATAACTGTCAAAAATCCCGTTCGAAATTAAAATTTCATCACTCTCTTTGAAATTTATTTTTCTTTGGATGAAGATAGGATTTCTCTTAACTTATTTTGCTGCTTCTGTTGTCTCAAAGCCAATGGTGTCAGATAATGGACACTCTGTAGTAGATTAATAAAAAATAATTACATCAATATGAGAAAAGAAAATTTTTTCATGGAGTTCAACATCGAACAAACTCTTTTATTTTAGTTGAGATAAATAGATTAAATAAATTTTAAATCTTCATCATTCTGTTTACTTTTAAAACCAATTACGTTTGGTAATTTAATTTTACTATATACAGTTTCATCGATAAAAACCTTTTGATATGATTTCAAATAACAGTAAATTCCATTTTTAGGTGCGTTCGTAATTATGTAAATACGTAGCACCTATTGTTGTCGCTCAGTCCGTCCGTCTGTCTGTCTGTCCGTCTGTCTGTCCGTCTGTCTGTCTGTCTGTCCGTCCGCATATAACAACGCAAAAACTACCCAACCGAATCGTTTGAAATTTAAAATACATTATTATAACATAATTTTGTCGAGTCATTTCAAATTTTATGAAAATCGGATGGATAGATCAATTACAGGGACAATCAAAAGATTCCGTTACATTACGGTCATTAGGGAAAAAAGTTTCAAATGCATTTTAATCGTTTGAAATTTAAAACATATAATTATTGCGTAATTTTGTCGAGTCATTTTAAATGTTATGAAAATCGGATGCATAGATGAATTACAGGGACAATCAAAAGGATTCCGTTACATTACGGTCAATCGGGGGAAAAATTTAAAATGCATTTTAATCGTTTGAAATTTAAAAATATAATTATTACGTAATTTTGTCGAGTTTCAAATGTTATGAAAGTCGGATGCATAGATGATTTACAGGGACAATCAAAAGTATTCCATTACATTACGGTCAATGGGGAAAAAGTTTCCCCATTGCATTAATGCATTTTAATGATGTTACACTCATTCGAACATAATAGAATTGGCATGAATCTATGAAATATATACTAAAATATGCATTCTGTACAATCTGTGATGCAAAGAATTTTTATTATTAAATTACAGGACCACACAAAAGTATTCCACTACATAATACTATACGGGGAAACATTGTTTGGGACGTGCTTTAATTATATTCAACTATTTCACATTTTATGAATAAGATATACGTTGCTGAGGTGTAATAAAAATTACTTCCTGCATATTTACAGAAATGTAAAGATTTCGACTACTATACTATATCCGGAGTACGCTCTACTATTTCAGCAAGATCTGAATATTTTTAAAATTTCGTTATCGTACGAACGCACCTCATTTGCTACGTTCACGTGCAATTTCCAACTTGTTCATAATTCTATTTGCAAACTGTTCGTTGAAGCCCTTATGTAAAATGCATTCTGCTAGCACGTAAAGTTCAATAAAGTACAAAAATATTTCTGATCTTTTCCAAATAATTTTGCAGCGCCGATAATGAAAGGTATTCTAATTATTTTTTCTTCGGCATCCCATATTTTAACTTTATTTTCTTTTTTGTTTTCTAATCTGGAAATAAACAAACATATTTAGCATTTTTTTTTCCTTTAGGAAAATCTATAATATTTCTTTATTACCTTACTTTGTTAGTTATAGTTAAAATAAACTATATTTCGTGTTTACAGAAATAAATTGCATTAAGAAACTTATATTCATTGATCCCCGACATAGCTATAGGAAGATTTTAGTAAACATGCCGTGTTAAAACACGAAACGTTTGTTAATAAAGAGTTACATGTACATCAGACATATGAGATTTTTAATATTTCTAGTTAATATATTTTAACATATTCTCACAATTTTAATGAATATACTAAGTGACTCCGATAAATTAAATAAATATGTATATATTTTTAATTTAAGTAATGTACTTTAAGAATTCTTTAATTAATAATGTCTAAAATTTTCCTCGAAATTAAAATTTCATCATTCTCTTTCAAATTTAATTTTCTTTAGAGAAGGAGAGAGTTCTTTTCTAAGTTCTTTTTGCTGTTTTCGAAACATTATTGTCTTATGAAATTTTCCACGAGAAATATTAGACCTTTTTTTAATGTTTATCACTATATAATATTAAAAAGAATTATTTAAAAATAAAAAGAATATTGCCCAGTTAAACTTATGGCATTGAGCTCACAGGCTACGCATGCTAATTGTACATTACAGCCTTATATTTTCAAAGATTAATTCCGTTCGAAAAAAAATAAGAAGGGGAAACAGCTCTCCCCTTTTTTATACTTAATCACTGAACCTCCTAAACTATCAAGGACATGCTTTATCATATAAAAAATCTATATCCAAAATTCAGAGCAAATCGGATAATTCTTAATAAAAATCCATTTATAATTTACATAATTAAAGAGGAGTTGTCCCCCTCTTTTATACTTAAACATTAAACTTCCAAAACTATTCGGAGATTTGAACAAAATCTGACAATTCTGTTTGCAAAAACCCATTTATATAAATTAAGGGGAGGGGCATTAGAACCCCGTTCCCCCTTTTATACTTATTCAATGAACACCTAATAACAGTCACGGAATCGCCTCATCAGAATGATCCTATATCTAAATTTTGAACGAAAACTTAATTCTGCATGAAAATCCCATTTATATCAAATAAGAGGAGGGGCATGAGCCCCCCGTTCCCCTCTTACACATATCGAATGAACTCCAAAAACTAATCAGGGAAGCGCCTTGTCAGGATATACATATATACAAAATTTCAAGTAGATCGGATATTCTTATCATGAGTTATCGCGTTACGCACGAACGAACATACATACAGAACGGGCGGGCACATAAGCTCACAGGCTATCATAGCCTGTGAGCTAATAAAAATAAACAAATAAATAAAATATGTCTCGAATCATTTCTTCATGAATGAAGCGTGGAGAAAACCTACCACATGCAAGCTTCGGATAGAAGTAAATTATATCGACATGAATTTGTTCCACATTTCTTCATTCTTTATGCAAAACTTATGTACTTTATATTCATTTCTTATAAATGAAAAATTTTGAAAATTTTTATATATCTTTTATCAGAACGAATATTTCGAGAGCCCGAGAAAAAAATTCCGGATAATTGAGGTTACTGATATTCAATAGGTTTATTTTCTTAATCACACACTAAGTACACACCAAATTTCAAGTGTTTACCTTAATTTGTTCGGGAGGTAGAGCATTTACAGACATACACACAGACAGACGGACAACAATTTTTTTCTAAAAATATGTTTTTCAGAATCTCCAGTGTCTGAAACGCATAACTTTTTATATTTTTTATTTTTAAATATAAATATATATATGTGTATATTTTAAAGGTTAATTTTTTTTGCTTTTGTATCTTTTCAGCTTTCTTGGTGCTGAGAGAGTGGGATGGGGATTTTCCAATTCAGAAATATTTCTATATCTATATTGTAAGAACATATTTGTACATTTTATAACTCTACAAAATACTAAGAAAACAATTTAAAATAAAATATTTGAGTGGGATTATAAATAATGCACAAAATCCTTGTAAATTCAAATTTAATTAATCCTTCTATGTTCTTCAATCCTTTTAAAATCCATCAAAAATTTATTAAATGATTATGTAAATCTTTTGATTTAGTTTAAACAATTTACATAAAATGCCTTACAATGTAAAATTTTCATGAATTCATAATACGTTAGATAAAGGGTTAAATGGAGCAAAAAAATTACTAGTTAATTATTTCAATCAAAAAAAAAATTGTATGAAGCAGCAGAATTTCAAGAAAGGTTGAAGAGATTTTTGTACCTCAAACATGTAAACATCTTGACTAAAAAAATTTGATAAATAAGGCTGTTTTGTTAATTAACTACTACCCTTCACATCCAGATTCTATAAGCATGCTTAAATCCTCTGACGGGCAAATCGTTATGTATATATGTATGCATTTTAAAAGTTTTATTATAATTTTTTGTGAACAATAAAACATTGCTTTTATATAGAAGGATTTTTCTTTTTGTTTGCACCTCGTTTTCAGCTTTTATACAGGCTGTCCGCGATTTTTTTTATCCACGATGCTTTTGCCACCTTATTACGGTGATAATCGAGGCTGTACTGTATTCTCCATACAAAAAGATACAAACCTGGTATCAATCCTTATCTTGGCTTGAAGTTCAGCAAAAGCTTCATTCTTTTCAGTTCTCTGAAGACACAAATTTAAGACATTTTCATGTATTGCAGTTTTTCGCAAATCTTGGGAATGGCGTTTTTCCGATACTCTTTGCTTCGCCATGAATTCGTCTCTGAAAATAAAAAAGTACGTTAGATATTATAGAACTGATGCATTGATACCATAGAAATTATAGTTTTCCTAGATAGTGCCAATGAATCAACTTCGTACTCAACATCAGCGTTATTATCTTCAATTGCGAATTTCACATATATATGTATCTGTTTGTTTAATCATACTAAAAGTAAAATGTTGTATGTTTTGAGATTTTGGCAAGTTATGCATGTAATATCTAATGATGCACTTCTAATGATGCACGCACTTCTAACGATGATTATTTCACGTCAATTCTTCAAAAGACATACAATTTTCATATCTTCGAAATAAACTTGTATATTTTGCTTCTAGTTGAGCCTTCACAGAGCTGTTTCTGGTCGATTGTACTTTAAATCTCTCAAATGTTCTTTGATACTAGCTTTAAGATTAGGAGATGTCATTCATAGAATTCATATCAAAGAACATTTGAGAGATTTAAAGTACAATTGACCAACAATAGCCCTGTCAAGATTCAACTAGCAGCAAAATATACAAGTTAATTTCGAAGATGCAAAAATTATATGTCCCTTGAAGAATTAATCATCTGAGAATCAATAGAAATCATTATTTAAAAAAACATTATTCATAATGACGTTTTATCCATCAATACATCCAGAATTTTGAATCCCTTTACTTTAACACCTTGGGGACGAGCGACAAGTATACGTGCCGCAAAAAAGGCTTAAGAATCCTTGTTTATTCCCACTGGTAAAATTATACTGTAAAATTTGCCTTATTCAATCGGAGCATTTTCTCGATTGAAAAAGGAACAAATTTCTGTTCTTTAAAACCGGTAACAAAGCATTAACTAGTTGGATGTGTCAATCCCAAAACATTCTTCTATCTCATAAGTACATTTTAATATTTAAAAAAAAAAAAAAAAAAAAAACGTGGTGACCCCAAAATTACCCACTATCGAATTTCCTCGAACATTTGACCTAGCCTACTGAGATTCTGGTATCCGAAAAGCCTAAAACGCAAAATTTAATTAATATTCTGAGAAAATGAGCTTAGTAGTACCTCATGCTGAGTAATTTATACTAAAACCTAATAAGCATCTACTTATGTCAAGACCTAACAGAATTTGATGGAATTTCGTCCATTAGTTCTTGAGATATAGTTATAAAAAAATTTGCGAAACATTGCACAGCAACACCAGATCTTGGACAATTTATGCCAAAACGTAAAAAAGCGTCTAATTATGTTATGGTGTAAAAGAATCTGAAATTTGATGAAATTCTGTGCATTAGTTCTTGAGATATAGCTAGTTTAAAAAAACCGTGTAAAATATAGCACAGCAGCACCATCAGTTGAAGGATTTATAACAAAACGTAATCATCGTGTAATTATGTTATACGTCATTTTGTAACAAAAACTGAAGTTTGATGAAATTCTCTGCGTTGGTTGTTGAGATATAGCTATCGGAAAAATCGTGCAAAATGCAGCATAGCTGCACCACCTGTTGCAAGGTTAATACCAAAATGTAATCAGCGTCTAATTATGTTATATATTCTAGCGTAACAGAATCTAAAATTTGATGAAGTTCTCTGCATTAGTTCTTGAGATATAGCTATTGTAAAAATCGTGTAAAATGTAACATAGCAGCGCCACCTATAGGGCAGTTCACACCAAAACCTTATCAGCGGCTATGTATCTCAAGGTATCGCGGAATCTGAAGTTTGGTGAAATTCTGTGCATTAGTTCTTGAGATATAGCTATCATGAAAATCGTGAAAAACGTGGCATAGCAGCGCCACTTGCAGGCCAATTTTCACCAAAAACCAATAGGCACTAACTTATATCAAGGTCTAACTGAATGTAAAATTTTATTAAATTTCGAGCATTATTTCTTGAGATAGAGCGCCCACAAATTTTTGTCGCATACAGACAGACAGACTCACAGACAGACGGACGGACAGACTGACAGACAGACATTTTCTAAAAATAGTCAAAACGTGTTCAGGACCTTCGAAAACGTATAAATCCGTCGAAAACCGGAAGTCGAAAATTTTCATGAATCCAATACTTTCTTCTTGTAAAGATAGAAGAAAGTAAAAATTCCGTAAAAGTCTCCCGTCGCGAAGGGGTTAAGAAGCGTAATACAAGTAATATTCCACTTTCCTGAATATCTACAGTTTGTTTTCCAAATGCTTTCCGGATTTAAAAAATGACTTCCTTTTTGATACGTATTACGTGTCTGTTGAAAATAAGGATGTTAGTATTTGTATTTTTAAGTTCTCTGAAGACGTTTCTGTTTACAGTTTAAAAGTACTAAAGATTAAAGCAATTTATCACTTTTTTAATTATTTTTGTCATCTTTTTAAGCAATTTACTCATGGTGTAATTTTAAATTTACCTTTTTAAACATGAATTAAACATTCTACTTTTTTATTTGATGAGGTTATAAGGTTATGGAAGCGATGAGGTGATGAGGTTATGGAAACGGTTGTGGTGCGAGAATAGATATATCTGAGACATATTTGAATATCTGAGACATATTTGTGGTATCACCCATTTTATTCTTTTTCTGATTGGTCCAGGAATATTAATGTTTAATCCATGGCTTACGTAGTATATAGTTATTACTCAGCTGTTACGTAAGCTACGTTTTAATAATCAAAAAAATAATATTTTGGGGGGGGCTGTTTTTTTTGGGGGGGGTCATCAAAAGCATACAGTAATCTATTTTCCTTTACTTTCAACAGAGGTATTCCATTTTTGCCACGATGACAAGAACAAACATTTAAAAACTACTAAAAATTATTAACTCAAAATAAAATTGCGGTACAGCTTTGAAACAAATTGCATTTAAAAGTACCTTTTTTTCCCTATATCACAGTGTAAAAATTGAAAATATGCATTTAAAACAGTACCGAAAATGCTAAAACTGAAATTTCATTTTAAATTTTAAAGTATCGCTGTTTGCAGAAGGACGTATGAGTTACCAGCAGATATACTTGTCCTTTACAATATAGATAGATAGGGTAGATATAATTATATAAGAAATTAAATGAATTGAGAAAGGTAGGAAAACGATAACCTCTTAATTTAGATTCATAGAAAATTAATAAATACTTTAGGCGGAAAATGACTATATAAATGATAATCTTTTCGAGATGTTTCATCTTTATTTAACTTAAGGAGCCTCGGGGCTTGAAAACTTTTCAAAAAATCGATTTTGTTATATTCTACTTTGATTAGTCAATTAATTCTGAACTCAGTGAAAACAATTTGGAAAATGCACGTGAAACGTAGCAAATGAAGTGCGTACGTACGACAACGAAGTTTAAAAAACTTTCAGATCTTGCTGTTATAATAGACAGTACTTCAAATGTAGTATTAGTGGTCGAAATCTTGTTTGTGTTCCTGTAAATACACAGGATGAAACTTTATTACTACTCACCAATATATATCATATTCATAAGATGTGAAATAGTTTAATATAATTAACACAGGACCCAAACAATGTTTTCCCGTATAGCATTATGTAGTGGAATACTTTTGTGTCGCCCTGCAATTTAATAATAAATATTCTTTGCATCACAGATTGTACAGAATGTATATTTTAATATATATATATGAGTATACTTCATAAGTTTATGTATTCTACTATATTCGAATGAGTGTAACACCATTAAAATGCATTTGAAACATTTTTCCCCCATTGACCGTAATGTAACGGAATACTTTTGATTGTCCCTGTAATTGATCTATGCATCCAATTTTCATAAAATTTTAAATGACTCGACAAAATTATGAATAATTATATATTTTAAATTTCAAACGATTAAAATGCATTTGAAACTTTTTTCCCCCTTGATCGTAATGTAATGGAATACTTTTGATTGTCCCTGTAATTGATCTATGCATCCAATTTTCATAAAATTTGAAATGCCACGACAAAATTACGTGATAATTATATATTTTAAATTTCAAACAATTCGGTTGGGTAGTTTTTGTGTTGTTATATGCGGACAGAAAGGACGGACTGAACGACAACTATATGTGCTACGTATTTAAATAATTAAGAACGCACCTAAAAACCGCATAAAAATATTTGCATTTTTAACGGAGTTATAAGCATTTACGTATCAACACTTTCATAGCCGCACCCATATAATTTCAACTTTAAGTCTCGTTTTCTCAAAACTTTATTTTTGACGACTATCCGTAACATTAAAAAAAAAACTGTTTGATAGAATGTCTCTTTTTTTTTTTTTTTTTTTTTTTTTTTTGCATATAACATAATTATCTATAGAATGAACTAATATATTTTAGATAGTTTAATATTTTGAGTATTTTTAATTAAAAAAATTATTTTTAGTGTGGGGGGGGGTTAAATTTTCAAATTTGAGAAGGTTTTTTTTATTTTTTTATTTTTTTTATTTTTTTTTTATTTTTTATTTTTTTTTTGTATTATTTTTTTTATTTTTTTTTTTTAGTGATAGTTATATCCTTAATTCAGTCTATAGAGTAAAGTTTCCCGATCATTTTAAAGCAAAAATTAGGTTCTTATCTCAATTCAACGTTAGGATATCTTACGGATGGTGATATAACACATAATTTTTTTTTCGAAAATTTTGTTACATAAATTTTGCTATATTTTTTATTATATTATATTGAAGTACTTCATTTTATAATTTTATAAGACTACAAACAATTCTTAAAAATATCAGAAAGTTTAAATTAATTACATTGAATATTTCAGTTTTTATATGGACTCAAAGCGAGAGCTCTGTTTACATGTTTTTCCGCATCGATCAAGACCCGAGTCTCTTTAAACTGTGAAATAAACATGTCTTGTTTAAAAAAAGTAAAGTTTTTTCGTTTTTTTTCTCTCGGTCGAGAAAAGAGATATCTGAAATCTTGTGATGTTAGGGTTTAATTCGTTTTTTGATTCGTCCATGTTTAATGTCCAGAAATGGAATACTTCCGCTGCCACGATAACAACAAAGTATTAAAAAATACGAAAAAATTAATTACTCAAAAATAAATTGAGATACAGCTTTCAAACAAATTGCATTCAAAAGTACATTTTTCCCCTATACAATTGTGTAAAGATTGAAAATGTGGAATTTTTAGAAGTTTGAAAATTTGCAGTACCGAAAGTTGTAAAATTAAAATTTCATTTAAAATTTGTTTATGCTTGATTCAAGAATATTATATAATAATGCGTTTTTTAGTATTAATATTTAATCTATGACGCACGTAATAGAAGTATAGAAATTATAAGTCAAAAATTTTAGTCTTTGAAAATATCATTTTTAAAATGGTTTTTGTAATTTGTTAAATTGTTCTATTTTTCTTTAATTTAAAATTTATTTGTAAATCTTAAAATTTAGTCTTTGAAAAAATCTTTTACAAATGGTTGTTATAATTTGTTAAATTGAATTTTTATGTACATAAATATATATTATGTAATGTATAGACCCATCAAAAATATCGGGAATTTTAACCATATGATTTAGCAAATCATTACAAAATGAACTAAGTTTCAAACATATTAAATTTCATTCCAATAGTAATTTTCATTCATATTTCATTTGCTTAAAGAAAGGGAAATAACCTACCCACATATTACTTTAAAATCCATACAAATAACTTTTGAAATTGCAAAACGTGAAATTATAATGAAAGAATTTTGCTTTTACTTTTCCTCGTAGAAAGCCACTGCTTTTTCTAGGATCTTCTGTCCTCTATTCTTAAAATAATTGATTTTGTGACGAAATTCGCTTTCAAATGTTTTGAACTGCTTCTGAAATTTTCTCATATCAATGATGGTTTCCATAATTTCTCTATTTTCTTTTCTCATCGTGCAGATTCGTTTGTTCATCTGAAATAGGAAGTATTAACTTTTGAAATATAAATTTCAAGAGAATTTGAAGTAGAAAATTAATATGAAAATTACTTTTTTTTTCCATGGCAATCACGGTTCGTAAATATCATATTTTCAAAAGAATGAAAATATTCGATATTTACTATATGTATCCCATATTTTCAAAATAGTCAACTTACTGCAGATAATAAATACAGTCGAACTCCGTTATAGCGAACCCGGTTTATAACGAACTCCCGGATGAACGAAAATTTTCGTCCCACCGTTTTCCTATTGTATTTAATGCTATTTTATCCTTTTATAGCGAACCTCTGAAATCTTAAGAACGGTTATAACGAACTTTTTTTCTAGTCGGCCATGATTTTTTTTTTGCTTAATTTTCCACTGATGTGAAAAAAGGTTTTCGACTCTAATTTCATAAGAAAATGCATGTCGGCTAGTAAAACATGGTGTAAATTAATGATAAGTATTTTTATTCAAGATTAGTAAGACCTGCATTCTTTCTCTTTTATGGTAGCATTCTGCAGGGGAGATCATGCCCACCCATCAATTATTTTCCATTACTTCTGTCATAGCAATTCAGTAACGCATTTAAGCGAACTTATTTAACTAATGTATTCGATGATATATCGAAGAATAATTCGAGAATAATTCGAAGAATAATTCGAGATATGGCAGCATTGATAAAAACGTCTTTTTTGAAGCAAGCAATAATCAAAAGCTTTTTTCCTTAAATTATACTCTCTAGAGTTCACAAGGTAATGAAAAAAAAGGAAATTTAAATGATATAAAGGTAAACAAACAAAATAAAAACAAAACTATTTTTAACGCGCCAATAAATAGTGTTAGTCATCCTAAGCCTGGATAAAGTGTAAAGATTTTAGTATAATCAGGATCATTTCTTAAATTGTTTGCTCATTTATCCGAACTAGGGTTGGTTTCGAATAATGAAATAATCGGCAATTTACTGTTTTTCTATTTGTCTTCATGTTTAGTTAATTTATTTAGTATTGTGCCAGTTTAATGTAATCAGTTTTAGTCAATTTATTTCATTAATGATCATATCTAATAGAATTTACGTTTTTTTCTTAATACATCATTACTGAACACATAGGTTTCAGGTAATTATATACATATTCTGTAAACTCTAACATTTTTTAATGGATTGGATATAGCGAACCACCGGATATAGCGAACAAAAACTTCGGTCCCTTGAAGTTCGTTATAACGGGGTTCGAATGTATTTTCAAGCATTATAGAAATTAGAAACTAAAGCTACTGCACTTAGAGTGAAAACTTAATCAAATTGTATAATAAAAGTTTATTTGTCTTCTCTGTACCTTCTCTTTTTCCCCGCCTTCACTTAGAACAAATTTGAAGATCAACTAATTGAAAACAAAAACAATTTCCTTTATATACATGCATTAAATTTATACACATAGTAATAAAATACTACAGGATTCTTAACAGTCAAGAAATCAGAAATTTATAAAACAAAATTTTAAATACAAAATCATTCTTATTTATTGAAAATTTTTAACATGAATTTCTTAGTCATGCTTATGTTACATGCTTTCTTTTTAACATGTTTATCTTGTTTTTTCATTCACTTACATGTTGTACAATTTAAAAGTGGAACTAAACCAAGTGGTTCAAAACCTGAATAGATTCTTTTTAAAGGAAGCTATATGCAGCTGAGTCTCTAAATTAGTCAGTTTATCTATCATTGTCTGTTCTGAATTAATTATATTCCACATAATTTATATTAAAAATAAAGAATTCATATATAAAGCTTGGAAAGCATATCTGTTTTCTTCTTTAGCTAACAAAATTTCTTCCAGAGGCAAAATTTTGTTATCTACAGAGCTACAGAGTCAATAATAATTGAAAATTTCATTTGCACTTGTTTTGTCTAAAAACATCAAAAATGTCTTAACTGGGATATTTTAAAAATAAATATCAGGTAGTATGAAAATAGCAAAAATATCAAAAATCTTGATATTTTGAAATAAATATCGGATATATATCAAGATATATGTCTATTGATATATATTAAGGTATATATCTATTGATATATATCAAGATATATATCCATTGATATATATGAACGAACCCTGATAGCAATAGATAAATAATTTCATGAATAATATTATTTGATCAAAAGAATCTAAAAAGAATCCATCTAAGAATCCTAAGCCATCAAAAGAATTTAAAAAGGCAGTAATTAAAAATCAAGACACAATTTTGCATTTATTAGAGTTCAGTTAACCGTTTCAACGCCAATGCTCCCAAATGGGAACATTGAATTATTTTTAATACAAAACATATATTTTCTAACATAATAACGATGTCCTTATTTTTCCTATAAAATATAAGGTTAATTTCAACTTTTGAAAAAAAAATATTTATGTTTAAGCATTTATCACAGGTATAAATTAAATGCAAATTCATTAATTTCCATAAAAATATATTATTTGTTTTTGTCGTTTTCTTTATATTACTTACATTTTACCGCTAGGAATCTAAATGATTTTGGAATTTGAGAAATTACTCTAGAAGACTATACAGTAGCATATAGCGGAAAATAATTTGTTATATTTGCATAGGTTGTCAATCAATAATCATGTTCCAAAATGCGAACACTAAAATGAAAACAGCCAAAAAAACTGCAGAAATATTTTGTTAGTTATTTTTAAAAATTTGTAAGCATAAATTTTAGCATTTGAAACTGTAATATAGAAAAAAACAAAATTATAATTACATTGCGATATTAATTCGGCGTGTAAACGGTTAATAAATCTATTTTAATAATAATAATATTTTAGTATGTTTTTATATAATTCAAAATAATTAAGTTATTGTTTTTGCTATTATAAATACTGCGGGGGGGGGGCTGTCTTCTGCGAGCTGTGCTCGCTAATTCCCGTTATCACCGACTCTAAAAACACTCAAATTTGATCGTCTTTAATAAGTTTAAAGTAGGTGGAGTTATAATTTTCAAAAAAGTTGTGAATCCACTTTATAATATAAATAAATAAAAAACAACGCACCAAAACGCTTTATTTCTTATTCTGTAAACATGCAAAAACTTTTTATTTATTTATTTATATTGTACTGCTTCTAGTAATTTCCCATTATAACCCTCTGTATACTTTTTAAGAATTTATTGAGCTTACAGCAAACTTTTTTTTCTTTTCTATGGGAATTAATGATTTTAATGTATTTATTATTTTTTATTATTTTCAGTTTCTTCAAATCTCTGTCGAAAATTGTTAATAAATAATACAAAAATTTAAAATAGGTTTGTCTTACCTACAGTTACTTTAAAATATCTAATTAACTAGTATTAAAAAATGCTCTGGCGAGCACTAAAAAAGTTTATATGTTTTTAAGTAAGAAAAAGGGTTTGACAAGTGCTTTTATTAACAATTGAGCATGAGGGAAGACAAGGGATACTTTCTTGGTTGCAACTCTCTTCAATGCCAAATTTGAAAAAATCATATTTGCGCTTTTTCCATATAAAAGAAATTTGCGGTGCCTAAGTCGAACTTTCTATCGTTCTTTATATGTTATCTACACTGTTCATTCAGCACTGCACTACAATCAATTTTCTCTACAATTCTCTCTGCGGGTATGCAATGTGGCACTAGATGAGTGTGTTGCGCTACAGGAACTAATCTTTTTGGTACTATGTGGCCTAGTCTTATATTCATGTTTAATCAAACTGCGTCTTTACTGGCTACGTCTTTACACAACACATTTTTATAGTAATTGTGACTGATTTGTTTTCATGGGAAAAAGCGCAAATATGATTTTTTCAAAATTGGCATTAAAGTGAGTTATAGCCAAGAAAGAACCCCTTATCCTCCCTCAAGCTCAATTATTAATAGAAGCACTTGTGAAACCCTGTTTTATTCTTAAAAACATATTAACTTTTTTAGTGCTTGTCAGAGCATTTTTTAATACTAATCATTTAAATTTTTTGATAAAAACTGAATTTTTTTATATATTGAAAAGCAAAAAAATTACTGTTGTCAAAATTTTATTGTTGAATTAGAACAACGGGAATGTCATTGCATTGTCACATAAAATGTATATTATCTGAAAAATAAACTAAGGAGTTGAACGAAAAAACTACCGTGAGTTCACAACTTTATTCAAAGAACTGGAACTGAAAGCTTCGCAATAAAAGCAAATATGTTTTTCATGTGATTTATTTAATTTGAGTGAATTATGTTGCATACTATTTTTACTTTCTTCTATCTTTAAAAGAAAAAAGTATTGGATTCATGAAAATTTTTAACTTCCTGTTTTCGACGGATTTATACGTTTTAGAAGGTTCTGAACACGTTTTGACTATTTTTAGAAAATGTCTCTGTGAGTCTGTCCGTCTGTCTGTCTGTGAGTCTGTATGTCTGTATGTGACAAAAAATTTGTGGACGCTCTATCTCAAGAACTAATGCTCGAAATTTAATAAAATTTTATATTCAGTTAGACCTTGATATGAATTAGTACCTATTAGATTTTGGTGAAAATTGGCCGGCAGGTGGCGGTGCTATATTACGTTTTTCATGATTTTCAAGATTGCTATATCTCAAGAACTAATGCACAGAATTTCACCAAACTTCAGATTCTGTGACCCCTTGATATACACAGACGCTGATTACGTTTTGGTGTAAATTGGCCAGCAGGTGGCGCTGCTATGCCACGTTTTTCATGATTTTCATGATAGCTATATCTCAAGAACTAATGCACAGTATTTCACCAAACTTCAGGTTCCGCGATACCTTGAGATACATAGCCGCTGATAAGGTTTTGGTGTGAACTTCCCTATAGGTGGCGCTGCTATGCTACATTTTGCACGATTTTTGCGATAGCTATATCTCAAGAACTAGTGCAGAGAACTTCATCAAATTTTAGATTCTGTTACACTAGAATATATAACATAATTAGACGCTGATTACATTTTGGTATTAACCTTGCAACAGGTGGTGCAGCTATGCTGCATTTTGCACGATTTTTCCGATAGCTATATCTCAACAACAAATGCAGAGAATTTCATCAAATTTGAGATTTTGTTACAAAATGACATATAACATAATTACACGATGATTACGTTTTGTTATAAATCCTTCAACTGATGGTGCTGCTGTGCTATATTTTACACGGTTTTTTTTTAACTAGCTATATCTAAAGAACTAATGCACAAAATTTCATCAAACTTCAGATTCTTTTACACCATAACATAATTAGACGCTTTTTTACGTTTTGGCATAAATTGTCCAAGATATGGTGTTGCTGTGCTACATTTTGCAAATTTTTTGTTATAACTATGTCTCAAAAACTAATGGACGAAATTCCATCAAATTTCAGATTCTGTTAGGTCTTGACATCAATAGATGCTTATTAGGTTTTAGTATAAATTACCCAACATGAGGCACTACTAAGCTCATTTTCTCAGAATATTAATTAAATTTTGCGTTTTAGGCTTTTCGGATACCAGAATCTCATTAGGTTAGGTCAAATGTTCGAGGAAATTCGATAGTGAGTAACTTTGGGGTCACCACGTTTTTTTTTAAATATTAAGATGTACTTATGAGATAGAAGAAAGTTTTGGGATGAAACATCCAACTAGTTTACCATACATACCATACATACCCTACATACCATACATAACATTCTTTTATATTTATTTAAACTTGGTGGCAACGCATTAAAAATACTACAACAGCAACAACAAGAAGCAATGTTCAACTAGAGTTTTAAAACACAAATTCAATTTTCTCAGCGGCTGTCAAGCATACAAAAATGAAAAAATATCTAAATTAAGTTTTATCATGAATATAAAAATAAGACAGAAATGAAGTAAATCTATCCACGGGATCGTTAGCTACAGTTTGTTGAATTTTTCGTCTTCCTTTTTTCGTTAAAAGTTAAATAAAAAAAACTACATTAAATTACTATAATTTTTTGAATAATATCATTTTATTCGACTCATCAATTTCTAAATTTTAAGAAAAAAATCATTGTCTTAGGTTAACTGGACACATTTAAAAACCCATTTTCAGCTGTTATCATCTACACTTGGGAAAAAAATCTAATTTTTCCAGAACCTTGTACGTAATATATAAATTTGTATCTATTAACTACATGAATGTCAAATATTTAATTCAGTTAAGAAATATATATATACTTTAGTTGAAACTTCCCTTTCTGTAATTTTCTGCTATAACGAGTTCGTGAATACTTTTGTACAGCCCTGCAAATGAGGTATAGCACTTATATGTAACGAATAACATACAAAAATAAATAAATTTCAAAGCGCATATCGAATTTTAAAACGCACATTCCATCAATTATTACTCAAACACAGTGCCGTAATCGATTTCTTCTGAATGTCCCTGTAAATTAATAAAAAATACTATGATTTTTTTGTTATAATGTAATCGTAGTAAATTTCAGTGATTTATATCGGTTTCAATATATTTAAAATAGTAATCTCATAGTTTTATTATAATATCTCATAGTTTTATAGTATCATGAAATTACTATTTTAAATTTCAATATATTTAAAATAGTAATCATTAAAATGCTCTTCAAACAATTTTTCCCATGTATCACAATGCAATGGAATTCTTTTGAGTGCCCCTGTAAATGAATAAAAAATGCTATGAACACCCTCTTAAAACGTAATAGTAGTGAAATTGTGATTTATATCCATTTCAATATATTCGAAATAGCGTTCTTCAAACGATTTTTTTACAATATACCATAAAATAACTGAATTCTTTTGAGTGACCCTGTAAAATGAACTTTTAGTCCTACATACATCATATACAATATATTGCATTGATGATTCTAAGTAACCTCTATCAATTTAATCAAAATCGGAGTACATTTACGGGAGTTAGAGCATGGACAAGCGGATAGACGAACCGAATGCATAAATACTTTTCAACATTGTTGGGAATTGTTAAAAATATAATAGTAAATTTGTAAATTCTAGTAATATTTTACTTTATAGTTTTTTTACTATGCAAAGTTTCAGTTTAATGTAATCTTGTGAAATATGTGCAATTTTTGAAGCGGATAAAAAATGACAATGGGCAGTATTTCTGTGACAACACAATTGATAAAATGGCGATTTTTACAGCCTCGAATCGAAAAGTAGAATAGATTATTTTGAAAGTTTACATGTTTGTAATAATACGCTATCTTTTCGCATCCCGAGTAGATTGAATGGTTAGACGGTTTGCAGGATAACTACATAGTAGGGACACAGGCGATGTCGAAAATATACAGGGTGTTATATTTAATTTTAATAATTATTTATTCCAATTTTAGTTCAATAATTATTTATTCCAATTTTTCACGTTCTTTGAATTCATCACGTTCGTGTTTATAATTTTCTATTTATATTCTGAAGATGATTCAATGAAAATAAGTTGAAACATGTCAATTTTTAATGTATTTTAAATATTTTATTATTAAAACACGTCTTATAAGCAAAATAATTAATTATAAGTTCTTAGCTTTCCGTTGCAGAATATAAATTATTATTATTATGATAAAGTAGAATAGGGTTCATTCTTTATGGATTATTAGCCGAAAATAAAAGCTAAACTTTTGATATTTTTTTAAGTGTAAAAGAAATTTTCTGGAATCGTTTACATGCGCTAAGTACAATGAAAAGCCTTTGTGTGGTGTTATAATTGGTAAAATGGAGGTTTTTTATAGCCTGGAACCGAAAGGGAGAATTTTGTCCATTCTCCGAAAATAAACGTTTGCGCAGATGATAGTTTTTCCAGAATTTTCTTTTTCTTTAACTGGGGTATTTCAGTTATAAATTATAGAAAAATAGGCAAAATATATTTTACGGTGTAATAAATAAATGTTACAGAAAAAAAATTTAAAATAATAATACTAGCTAGAACACGTCAAGTTTTGACGAAAGAAAATGTTTAAGAAAGGAATCGTTTCATTGATTTTTAATAAACCTACAAAATTAGTTAAATTAAAAAATACACATTAAGGTAAGTCTAACTTTTTAACAAATCATGTTTAACCTAAAGTTGACAAAATATTATTTCTATAAAACTCAGTTGTAGAAATTGTTAAAATTAAACTTCATTCGTGCATGTAAGCAGTAAGAAATAATAAAGATCTGTTATTATGATAAAGTTATCAATTAAGGATCTTATGCTAGTATTCCAAAATGAAAAAAAGCAAAATTTATTCCACTTTCACTCCATCATGGAATTTTTTTCCCTGTGAAATCTAAACACGACATCATTTTCCCCTATCAAGATTTGCAAATGCACATTTCATATTTGTATTCAGTGACGCCAACTTTTTAAAAATATTGGGTGGGCTTAAAATTTTTTTTAACAAGTACAAAAAAATTGGATGGGCTCAATTAATAATGGATGGATGGAGATATCAAATTATTGGAAGGGATGGCGCCCCATGGGCCCATATAAGTTAGCGCCAGTGTTTGTATTCATCTTTTCAAAAAATTGGTATCTTAATTTGATCATACTGATTCAAAACCCCAAGTCTTGATGCTAATTGCTGAAACAGATATTAAACTGTTGATATTCTTTTAAGTATAAATTAAATTCTGTAAAGGAAATCAAAATTCACCGGGTTTTATACAGACGATATCCTTGAAATTCACAGTGTGTATTTAAATTTAAATTTTTTTCGCCTTTGAAAGAGAAAATGGCAACATAAAGATATATAATAATCAATTTTTTCCCGTTTTTTTCTTTGCTTTTTACTCTATGGCTTTTAATAAAAATGGTATATTCTTGTTGCCACAATTAGAAAAGCGGTATTAAAAACTACAAAAAAAATAATATTTCAAAAACAAATTAAGATACGGTTTTCAAATAAATTGCATTTAAATGTATATTTTTTCCCTTATACAATGATGTAAAAATTGAAAATCTGCGATGTTTATAAGTGTAAAAATTTGCAATAGGAAAAATTACAATACTGAAATTTCATTTAAAATTTGAAAATCTTGCCATTCGCAAAATGACGTATGCGTTACGCACAGAGACGTTTGGCCTTTATAATATAGATTCCATACTTAATATTTTCTTTATTTCTCAGAGTCCAAAAGCCGATAGTACAAAACCCTTTGCTACCGAGCACAAAAAAAAAAAAAAAAAAAAAAAAAAAAAAAAAAAAAATCCTTTATTTTATGGAATAGTAGTAATAGGGGAATCTTATGATCCATGTCGGCCAGAAGTGAAGTGGTGATTAAGTCAAAAATTAATACCACTACGGGGAGAGGGGGGGGGGGGTAATCTTAACATTGTGTTTTTCCTTCAAAAAAAAAGTATGTAAACATGCAAAACTGAGTGCAGGAAACGACAATGCTGAGTATACGAGTCACCCACTAGTGGTATTCATTTTTGGCTTATACACCACTTCGCTTCCGAAAGACATGGATCATTAGATTCCCCTATGTCCACTCTTCCATAAAAATAAGGTTTTTTCTTGTGCTCAATAATATAGGGTTTTATGCTGTTGACTCTTGGACCATCAAAACCACGTTGAATTATGTGAATAAAGCACATTCTAGACCGTTTGTTTTAGAATTTGACGATGGTAAAACCATTTTAACAAGTTGGAAATTGCACGTGAAGCGTAGCAAATGAGGTACGTTCGTACGATAACGGAGTTTTAAAAATATCACTCTCATATATCAGTCTCATAAAATTTTAAATAGTTAATTACAACTAAAATGTGCACCAAACAATGTTCTCCCTACACCATTATATAATGGAATACCTTTGTGTGGCCTTGTAAATCAATAACAAATGTTCTTTGCTCCACAAATTATGCAAAATGTATATTATAATATGCACTTTATAGATGCATATCAGTTTTATTATGTTAGAATGAGTGTAACATCATTAAAATGCATTTGAAACATTTTTCCTCATTGACCGTAATGTAATGGAATACTTTTGATTGTCCCTGTAATTGAGGTATGCATCCGATTTTCATAAAATTTGAAATGATTCGACAAAATTATGTAATAATTATGTGTTTTAAATTTCAAACGATTAAAATGCATTTGAAACTTTTTTCCCCATTGACCGTGATGTAACGAAATACTTTTGATTGTCCCTGTAATTGATGTATGAATCCGATTTTCATAAAATTTGAAATGATTAGACAAAATTATGTAATAATTGTATATTTTAAATTTCAAACAATTGAGTTGGGTAGTTTTTGCGTTTTTACATGCGGACGGACTGAATGACAACTATAGTTGCTAAGTATTTACATAATTACGAACGCACCTAAAAAGATACTTTTTGCTTACATGAAAGAGTTTATGTTTTCCTGGAGATTGCCAATGATATAGCAAATCGCACAGCCGCTCTGTAAAGCGAAATAAATGTTATTCCGAATTAGAGATGGGAATGCTCGGAAAAAAAACCGGAAAAATTGGGAAAAAAAACCGGGTTTTTTCGGTTTTTTTCCGAAGGCTTATTTTTCAATTTTTCCGAACTGGAAAAATTGAAATTTCATTTATGAAATAATGTATTGAAAATTTTGTTATAGCTACATTCTCATACTTTTTATTTTATTTATTTTTATGTTGAGTGTCCCACATGAAAGCTTTTATGTGGGTAATCTGATCTCTGAGCAGAAATCTGTTTGAGAAGACTTGAAAAGATCCTTCACATTTTTTTCTTGTTTGAAACACAAGACCCTTCGCAAAATTTCTCTTGAAAATAGACATTCCAGAAAAAAGTTTAATCTACAAATTGAATCTTTCGCAAATGCAGTGATTGAAGAAAAAAAAGTCTCATGCCATATAGCAGCTGAATCTTATCAAGTTGTATATATGCATAAATAACCTTATTAAAAGTGTCTAAATAGGACTCTAAAAATAGTAATAATTTCTTATTCACAAATTCTGAATATATGTTGTATAAGTATATATACAAAAAATTCACAATTTCACAAAAACAAGGATTACATGAAAAAAATCTAGATGTATAATTAAATGCAACTTCTTTTTTTAAAAATTATTTCATGCGCAAAATTATTTCAATAATATGCCGATTAATAGAAATGGTAAAATCAAAAAATTAACATAAAATTTGAAGCATGCTTTTATTTTTTATTTTTTCTATCTTTTCAAGAAGTAAGAATTGAATTCGTGAAAATTTTGACTTCCAGTTTTTGGTGTATTGTACAGAAGGTCCTGAACACGATTTGATAGTTTTTGGAAAATATCTGTCACACTGTGAGTCTGTATCGGACAAAAATTTTATGGGCATTCGATCTCAAGAGCTGATGCACATAATTTCACAAAACTTTAGATTCAGTTACACCTTGATATAAACTCGAGATGTTTAGTTAGTAGTGTATATCGCACAACTGATGGCGCTACTATGCTGCATTATTCATAATTTCCACAATAGTTCTATCTCAAGAATTAATGTATGTATTTTCATAAAACTTCAGATTAAGTTAATCTTTGATATAACTTTGCGCACATTACTTTTTGGTGTAAATCGCTCAACAGATGACGCTGCTATGCTGCATTATTCATGATTATCGCAATAGTTCTATCTCAAGGACTAAAGGACGATTTTTTTATCAAACTACAGATTCAGACAGTTCCTGATATATAATAAGATTGTTTAGTTTTTGGTGTAAATTGCCCTATACTGCATTTTTCAAGATTTCGTTATAGCTGATTAACTGAATGTTTTTTCAAGATATTGAATCTAAAATTGACCTCCATTTTACCTCAATAATGTACAGTAGGGTGGAGCGAAAAAAAAATTTTTTTTTAAATCAAAAACGGGTAGGTGCCAAAAGTTGCCTTTATACTAGTATATCAACTGCGTGAAATTTTACCGCTGAAAAAAAATGGCTTGAGTCTGCGCTTTTGCTCCAAAAATCGAAATTTTGGGTAAAATTTGTCATTTTTTGACATTTTTTCAAAAAAAATTGAAAAAATCCTACAGAGCTGCTTAGTATTTAAAAGTGTTGCTTAGACCTTTATATTTATCTGCTTAACATATTTAAACTATAAAACAATATGTTTATTCTCCATAGCTAGAGCAAAACAGACAACTTTTAGTAAGAAAATAGTATTACCATTCTATTGGGTCATACAACGAATTGTTGTTTTTAATACAGCTCTTGTTTTCAAAACTACCTTGGACATGCGTCGTGAAGGTAGCTATATTTCCTATACCACCCGGCCCAACTATTCGATCATCTTAGTACAGTGTTTTATTTATACATTGATTTGTGATTTTCTTTATAAAAATTTGGCATATTTTCAATGTTTCCACCTTGTTCATCTGTTCTTTGCATCCACATGCTGCTGTAACTATCTTCATGTATATTTTTGCAGTTTATACAAAAAAATGACAAGCAGAGTAATGTACGGGAATATTATTAAAGGGATCTATTCGGCCATCTATTATATTTATCAAACTTACATTCAGTTGATGAATAGTGATTGGAAGTTCTGTTACCACAACATTTTTTCAGTCAATTGTATTTTTTTTACGTAGTGATTTCCTTCAAAGATGATTTCAGATATTTCAACTATAAGTATGGCATCATTTATTCTACTTTTGCATTTTTTATATGTTGAGAAGCGAGCTGTTTAATGTGATGAGGATCTTCAGAGAGAATTGCTATGAAAATTTGTTCTCCATGTGTAAAGCAACCGCTGTTGTAAATAACCTTTTTTTTGCATTAGTTTTATGCCGTTTTCTAAGTGTTTTCGTATCCAAGAAATTCCCTATTAACTTTTAGATTCCCTTTTTATGAATGGGCAACATTTGATGGTTAAATGTCCTGGGCATAAACTTATAATGCATAGTACTTTATGAGGGAATGTACGGATTATAATCGACTATAAGTGCTCATTTAAAATTAGGAGAATTTTATTTGTCACTGTGAACCATTTTGCATGGGGTATGCTTAGAATTGTGTATAATATTGAATCATTCGCTACTTCAACTCCAATGAATTTCCTCTGCGTCAATTATTAGAGAAGTCGATATAAAACGTTCTAAGCTACATGGATTCACTGGATCAATAAGGAAAATTTTTGTCTACGTACTATTCACTTCCTGTTGCATTTTTTTTTTCGGAGATTGCAAAGCTAATTCATAAGGAAAGCTATTTCTCAGAAAGAATGGGGAATAGGAATTTAGAAAACATCTCACACAAAAGACAGCTCATAAAGTTAATAAAATTTTCCGCTTTATATAAGCACAGATTGGCAATCAGCGTCTATATGTTCACTCGCAAAATGTATAATCCAAGTTTATACCGCGGGATGTTTTATACCAAATGTACAACACACCTGAATAATAGATCTAAAATCTTATTAGAAATTACTAGACTACGGAACAACACAGGAAATGACATAAAGCATGCTAAAACTTCTTTAGAAATATTGTTGTTTTACACGCAAATTTTGTTTGCAATCCTCTGTGACGATCGTCATAATATTAAACAGCTAGCATCTCAGCATATATTCAATGTAATAGGTTCAATAAAGGATGACATACTAGAAATTGAATTCATACAATCAATTATTAGGCAAATCATTGCATATAAATGTAATTGATTGAAAGAATGTTGTGATAACAGAACTTCCAATCATAATGTACTAATTGCATGAAATTTTAATGAAGATAATAGACTGCTGAATAGGTTCAATTAAGAACATACCCAATACATTACTCAGCTTCTCTTCTCTTATACATGGTATAAAAAATACGTGCAGCAGGTCACATCAGCATGATCCAAATCATCCAAAGTCAGCGAATACAAAGAGATAAATTACTTTGATATATAGAAAACTTATACTCGTCTTCGGGAAAAAAATAACAATTCAATACATAAGTAAAACACTGGGCCTAGATGATTGGGTGGTTGAGACGGGTGGGATAATGCAACCACCTCTTTGAGTTATATACACAGTAGTTTTGAAAGCAGCTAGGTAAGAAATGCATTCAAAACAACATTTCGTTGTATGCTTCAATAGAGAGGTTAACGCTGATTTTTCACAAAAAGTTGTCAGATTTGCTCCAATTATACAGACTACAGATATTGTTTTATAGTTTAAATATGTTAAGCAGATAAATATAAAGGTCTAAGCAACACTTTTAAATACAACCAGCTCTGTAGGAAGTTTTTAATTTTTTTGAGAAAATGTCAAAAAATGACAAATTTTACCCAAAATTTCGATTTTTGGAGCAAAAGCGCAGACTCAAGCCACTTTTTTTCAGCGGTAAAATTTCACGCAGTTGATGTACTAGTATAAAGGCAACTTTTGGCACCTACCCGTTTTTGATTTTCAAAAAAAATTTTTTTTCGCTCCACCCTAATGTACAGTAATGTCGCAAAAACATGGTCAGTTTGCATTAGAAAAGTACAACTGCGATGAAAAAAAAAACCCATATTTTATTACAAGTAACTATGTTCCAAATTATACATTCCCTTTTGATTAAACTTTGAATTTTTGTAGTTTTTTAAAGCAAACTAGAAATTTATCTCTGTATGTAACTGCTTTTGTTAATTCCTCACGAGCATTTTCTATTTGTAGTGTTCTGTTTTCATAACTTTTGAGTTCCATTCTTAGAAATATGCAATTACTATATGGAAACATTATTGAATATGGTTTCTTACTCAAGAATAGAATACCAGATTTCAGGATAAAAAGAGAAAAATTACCTTTAATTAAACTTAAAAAAAATATTTTTCTGGTTTCAGTGAGTAAAAATCTACCAGTCAATAAATCCTATGCTATTTTTTAGTTGCAGACCTGAGTAAGCCAAACAAAAACTTAGTTTTGTTTGAATTTAGATTATAAAACTAAATCAAAACTTTGAGTTGAAATTGGAAAGCTATACCAAAACTAAACATATTTTTTAAAGGAAATAAAATTACAATTGTAAGAAAAAGTGTAATAATGTAAAAATATACATATGTTTAAACAAACAATGGAATTTTTTTAATACTGATATTGATAATAATGACAAAACTGCAACAATTTTTTTAAACTAGTATCATTTACTTAAAAACTATACTTATGTAAATGGAATGCATAATTTGTTTCATTCCAAACTACAGACATATTGGCTCAGGTTCTTACATTATGTCAATTGGTAGTTAAACATGTAACTGAAAAATCATTTCAACAGAGATATGATATAACAAACAATAGTGTTTTAAAAATTCTTAGGCTGTGGGAAAAAAAAAACTAAAATTTAAAAGCAGGCTTTGCTACTTTCTTTTTATTTTGTAATATAAAGTGAAAATAATTTTCATTTAATACAAATAAATGGGGAAAAATGTTTATTATTTAATATTTTCTAAGAAAATATAATTTATTTGGGAGAAATAGTCATAAAAAATCAATTTTTCCAATTTTTCCGTTTTTTTCCGAAAAAAACCGGTAAAAAACCAGTTTTTTTTCCGCCACTTATATTTTTCCGGAAAATTTACATCTCTATTCCGAATACAGATTAACGATATCGTAGTCGGGGAAATATCCGTATTCAAATTATCATTTATTTCGCTTTACAGTGAAGCTAGCGTTAGATGTTCCTTTATATTAATGGTAGTCAGCCAGGACAACCAGGAAAGCGAGAAATATAGTTTTATAACTTTTATTACTTTATAGTGAATTTCTTCACAAGCTCTCAGTCAAATATTTAGAGATTTGTTTTGAGAAGGTGCAATATGCAAATTTTTCCAATGTAATATTTAACTAACTGATAGTTTGTTACGCTCTTTTTTATGGTATAAACTTAAAATTTATACTCATATTTCTCGGTAAATAATAGTCTACGAGTTAAAACCCATCGAGTTTGACGAATGAAAATGTTTAAAAAACTGATTGACTGAATTTATAAAATAATTATAATAATAACAATAATTACCATGATTAATCTGTTGTATGTTGGCTAGCTTAACCCTCCAAGCGTCTTGCAAATGGGTAAAATTGTAATGTTGTTTTCTCTGCATTTTATTTTAAATGTTAATAAAATATGATTCTTTCAATATTACATAAAAAATCTTATTTAGGAATATAAATGTAATCCTTGAGAGTTTTAATCATTCTTCAATAATTTGAAAATTCATTAAATTTATAGAATTATAATATCTTAAACATTTCTTATCTTGCAGTGAAACCTGGAGCTTAGTGTACGGAATATTACGGGCTAAACGCTTAGAGGGTTAATAATCCAGTGCCGACAGCACAAAAACCTTTATTATCGAGCACAAGGAAAAAAAAAGCTTTTATTTTATGTAAGAGTAGTAATAGGGGAATCTAATGATCCATGTCTGCCGGAAGTGAAGTGGTGCATAAGCCAAAAATTAATTTGCTGTAAACACGATTTTCTTCAAATATCGCAAGAAGAAAAAAAAAAAAAAAAAACAAGTTGAATGTAGATACTGCCATTGCAGAATTCAGTTTCGCCTCCGATTAGAAAATAATAATAATAATAATAATAATAATAATAATAATAATAATAATAATAATAATAATAATAAAATCGATAGAGGTTTTTTAGAAGGGCGACCCCGTTTAGAATGCAATGAACTAACTTCATTTTTCTTGTGTTTATCAATATAATAGCAAGCAGAAAGGCGTGAAATACCCAGTTGATTAGCAATTTTTCTCTGAGACTTTGGAATTGCGGAATAATAAAGAGATACAATTTGACGTGCTACTTCTTCATTGACTAGATTCATCAAAAACGGATTTTTTCTTTAGTTTAAACGCTTTTTTATAGACGCTGAGAAAAAGGAAATGCATTTTAACAATAAAACGAGTGGAATCCCATCGAATTCGTCGAATGAAATGTTTAAAAGACCCGATCGATTTGGCTTAAAAAAAAGCAAAAGTAATTACATTATTGAATCAATATATAATAAATATATTTCCAAACTTAATGTCAAGTTTTCCAGTTACAATTTTGCATGCAAATATTTGCACATCTTCAGTTAAAATTGTAATCTGAGTGCCGGCGAAATCCAGAAATTTTATTTTATATTCACTACAAAAAAATAGATTTATTTAAAAAAAAAAAAAAAAAAAAAAAAAAAAACTAATTACATTTTTACTATGACATTATTTTCACTAACTGAAGTCATCTGAAAGTAAAATCTCAATCTCAGTGTCCATAATGAAAAGAAATATTGAAATGTAATATCGTTATGAGTAAAAATGCGATCAAAACTGCATATATTTCAAGCGTTCCAATTCCTATGGAAGAGCTGTCCGCAAGATTAAAGGCGGGGTCAAGGCACATGCCATCTAGCGGCAGGGGTGCATAACTAGAGGATTATTAAGTAGATTGCAGTTTCTTTTGTGTGAATGGCAACAAAACTTTTTGGTTTCTATAAAACGTTACTTTAAAATATTGCGTAGAATAAGTTTTAGGTTTGAAATATTGTAAATAAATATAGAATAAATAAGTGTAGTATGACTAAATATTAACATAAAATATACTAAGACGAAATATCATTTAACTATGCGATACAAATATCGCTGATTAAAATATGTTCGATTTTAATTATGTTTTTAATGTAATGAAAGATGACTCATTAAATTTAGTAAGTAGTATGAAAATTTTTGAAATTGTGTCACATTCTACTAAATTCTTGATGAGCTAAATTATACAAAATTGTATATACCGTTATATTCCCTATGATAATATAATGTTTATCAATATTTAGAAATGTACAGAATTTAATACTAAATAAAATATTCAACTTTAGCTCCATTTTTCATTTACCAACAGCAGACGATAAAAATCCGATGTTTTCTTAGTCGTATCGACTTTTATTATTTAACTTGCAAACATTTCATTCTTTTTATTTAAAAACCTATTTCATTATACGCATATTCGGAATAACTTTAATTTTAAATGTATGCATTAAATGTTGTTTTGTTAAACAAAGAAATATTGTTAATTTATTTGTTTAAATATTTAACGTTCTAGACAATCATTTTTTCTAAAATCGTAGGTTAGACTCTCTCTCTCTCTCTCTCTCTCTCTCTTTTTTTTTTTTTTTTTTTTTTTTTTTTTTTAACAGACAAAGCTATTTCGAGAATTTATATTAAAAATTAATATAGATTAAAATTTAAATACTGTATGCATATATATTAAAAATGTTTTCCTTTTAACCTGAATAGCTTTCATGAAATTTAGGTCTACAATATTTACAATTTCAAAATTATATGAAAAGAAACAGACAAAACCATTTTAGAGAATACCTGTTAAAACTTTAGTCATGAATTTCAAATTTTCACTCAACCATGAATGATGAATTTGTTGTTTACCAGATTTAATTCAAAATATTTTTTGTTACAGCTTGTTTTGATAAAAATACGTGTATTTAAAAAATAGTCGCAATGTCGTTTTCGTTTCGGGCAAAAAGCAGTGTTTTTGCTGCATTAAGGTACTTTTTTTCCGAAATTAAAATGGTATTGTGAATATATATATATATATATTTGCATATTTTTATCAAAACAAACTGTAACAAAAAATATTTTGAATTAAATCTGGTAAACAAACAATTCATCAATCATGGTTGAGTGAAAATTTGGAAAATATGCGCAAGAGATGCGGAAATAATAAACATCTGCGCATATATGACGTCAAACCCGCGCATTCATTTGCACCCCTGCCACCAGCTGGCGCAGCTTGTTAACTTACGACAGATTCCAGCATTAAGTTGGAACGCTCTAGCAGCTCTGAATGCGATGTTTTAAATAGTGACGTCATTTTCTCTTCAAATGTTTTTTAAAAAGTTACTGTTATTATTAATATGAAAAAGGCGTCCGTAATAATATTGTAAATTCATTTTATCTGGTTGCTGAATGCCATCATTTTCCTCATTTGAAAAAATTCTTACTTTGCTTTAGACATTAATTTTTATCATAAATTATTTTCTGTTATTTTATTTACATTATTAATATTATTTCTCAGAAAATATATTTTTTTACCTCAATTAGTGCATAATTATATGCAATCATTTTATTGTGGTTAAATTTTACGAAAACAATTAACTTTTTTCTTTTAAATGCGAGGACATGTTCACTGATGAAATAAAGTTTCTGACTTGTGGAAAGTAATAATGGAAAATAATTTTTTATTATCGAGAGAAAAGCTAAACTAAGTTGCCACCATTTTGAAGAAATATCGTAAAAAAGCATTTAAAATTAAAAATAAAATATAAAAATGGAAATAAATTAAAAAATAGCTAAAATAGGCATAACTACAAATAAATAGCTTTCATTTAAAAAAAATAATTATCAAAATCGGTTCAGTAGAAAATTCAGGGCTGATGGCACGACATTTTTAGCTTGTCTGAAAGAAATAGCATCGGAGGCTAAAAAAAAACAAAAAAAAAACGTGAGATTATCATCAGAAGGTTGCGGAAAAATGCAATTTTTGTCAAATGATTGCGAGAAAAAATGCAAAAATCGCCAAAAGATGGCGATTTAGAAGCCAAAAATTAGTCAACAAATCAAAACATTTAGTCACCACGGGGCGCTGCCGACCGTGAATCTGCATCAATATTAAAAAGTAGACGTGTCTTTTATTTATATAGATTCTTAACTCAAAATGAATTTGTTATAAATGAATTCTCCGGAAATGTTCATTAAAACTTTGAAAGCATATGAGAAACTAGTTGTATGTATAAAGCACGTGATGAAATTTATATCAACATAATCTATTTCAATGTTATTTATTCATTATAACTAGTATTTGTGAATATTTAAGATTGTGTATATCTTTATAAATGTGTGCAAAGGAAACCTTTTCGATTATTTATCTAATATAACAGTCGAGTATTAATCAGATGAAATCTTACCTGCTCCAGTCTGTTACTCATGTTTTCTAAACGGATAAATTCTGGTGAATGTTTGGGTCTATTCTTTATTACTTTAGCTTGCTCGCGTGTGATGGCACAGATTTCTCGAAACTTCATTTCAATCTAAAAATGAACACCAGAAAAGATTTTGAAACACAAGGGATATTAGGACTAATCGAGCATGTTTCTCAATTAACCCTTTCCGGCGCAGGCAAAATCTCTTAGTGAAATGAGAAATTATCGACTGTCATCGGAATTCAAAAACGATTTTTTTAGCTATTTCGAAGTCCTTAATTTAAGCTTTTATTGTAAAATCAAAATTTTACTAAAATATTATTGGTGCCATTTGGGAATTTGGAATTAAAATTAGTATCTCAGACCGGGCACAATGTGCTGGAAAGGGTTAATACAGTAGAAAACGTAATACAAATATTCGGTACTACTCTGTTATCCCGTCGGCCAATTTCGCCAAATTATACAAATCGCCAAACTAATAGCCAAATTATACATATTGACATAATTTATTTTTTAAATAACGAAAAGACAAATAATTAGTAGAATATTAATGAAAATATTAATAAAAAGTCGAAATAAAAATCACTTATTGACATTTTAAACACGTGAATCGTATTTAATGTAATTGATTTAACAATTCACAAATGTATGTTCATTCACAAATTGATGTAACATTCACAATCATCCGTCATTGGCATTTAATCTTATGGTTTGGCGATAATTTTTTGGTCGAGGGGATAACCTAGTAGTACCAAATATTCATAGGTTTCTTTTTAATACTTTAATAACATTAAACACTTTTTCTATTAATAGGGACAAAAATATTAGTCATAGCTTAATTGAACTTCTTAATGTAATATGCAGAGTTGCCAAGCCTCCGGCTTTTTCCATGCCACTATTGTGTTATAAAAAAATCTGGTTATTTTAAATTGACGAAATGTTCCAACAAAATAAAACATTTTCTGTATTAAAATACTGGTACCCAAAAAGCCGAAAACTTGGCAGCTCTGAAAAGGGTAATTTCTAATAATAAAATTATAGACCTCCCCCTCTTGTTCTTGTTATACAAAGTAAAATGTTGATTAATTTATACAGAGTAACTTAAATTATGAACTTTTAATTGCATTAATTAACATATGAGAAAATTTTCTCATGCTGTGGTACTACACTTCGTTTTCCAAAAGATACTAATTTTCTTTTCTGTTTAAAATTTTTAAACTTTTAAATCAGGTGCAGACCATCACCTCATCGAGTTGATGTTTGAAATTACAGGATTAAACAGAACTCGATCGGCATATTAAAATGTAACTGATCTGCCAAGTTATATCATGGTGGAAACTATCTGCAGACATCATTTTAGTGGTTGATAGGCACGCTTATCACTGTGTTTTCCCGCACGCAACTATACAAAAACATAGAGCTCGTCGTCAAAGTGGCGTGATCAGTAGCGGCTGATATTGCCACGCCGAAGGGTCCTGGCTCGAATCCGGTAAGACATGGACAGTGTGTTGTCCCTTTGTGTAGTTTAATAAATATGTAATGGATATGTGAAATAAAATATCTCTGAGTTGTCGTTGTTTCTGTGTGTAATGGATCATTAGGCGAAAGCCTATACCTGCTATAGGCCTCAAAGCAATGTCAAATCAAACCAAACATTGAGCTCTGGGAGCAAAAAAAGCTCAATGCTAAACCTACCAATCGGCATGTAAAATGGAGGTATCAGGTAGATGTTTTTCACCAAAATATGACTTGGCAGACCGGTTGCATTTTAATATGTGAATCGCGTTTTATCTAACCTTGAAATTTCTGCCATCAACTCGGTGAGGTTGCACCTATAAATATACAATACAGTCATTTCAATAAAATTGATTTAATTTCTCTATTTATATTATTCAAAAAAAAAAAAAAAAAAAAAGCAATGGGGTATTAAGTACAGTCTACAAAAGACCAACAAAAATGATCTCATAAATGATTTATTGTTTTTTGATTATTTTATTTTTATGCAGATACGTCTTTAAAAGTTGGGATGTTGAATCGATGATAAACTGAAAATTACTGAAATAAAAATTCCTATAATGTCTTCTCTCATTACGATATGTACTTCTTAATGAATATTTCCGAGTTAAAATATCATTAAATTGATGGCTGATTAAAGTATACAGAAAAATCTCATTTTGATTTACTATGATAATAATGATATTATCATTTAATATGATAGTAGTAGAAAATTACTATGCATTAAAAGTATTTAAAATATACTTTTAAATTTTATTTTGGAATTGTAATGCATTTTATGTATCATAGCAAACGCGGTAGCGTTTGGTATAATATGTTTAAGAAATAGAAAGTGCAAACAACTTTCTAAAATTTCTAGCGAACCAGTTGAGATACGGCAGTGAAATTTTTTTTAAAAGATAGAACTCGACGAGACGAATAAAATGATAGCATTCAAAAAATTACTGCAGCTTAGAATAGTTTTTTATTTAATTTTTAATGAAAAAATGAAAGCAAAAAATTCAACAAAGTCTTGCTAACGTTTCCGTGGATGGATTAACTTCGTTTTTGGTTTATTTTAATCCTCATGGTAAAACTCAGAACAGTTTTTTTTTTTCATCTTTGTATGTTTGTCGGTCGCTGAGAAAATCGAATTTTTGTCTGAAATTTCCAGCTGAACTTAGTCTTTTTCTTATATATTTCTTATATTTACTTCTTCTTGTAATTGTTGCACGTAAGTTTAAATGAACATAAAAATAAATAAATAGATCACGTAGATAAATCACGTGAAAAAATACTTATTTGTTGTTATTTTCATGTATCATATTCACTATCTATTTTGACGAGCGAAGTGAAATATTTTTTTTATTTATTAATTTCTCATCTATTTAAGTTAAAAGCCGCCTCTGGCAAAAAGTTTAGTCTCTTTTAAATTTATGCTAGCCACTGTAATATGATACTTTTATTCGTAATTTTATTTACTTGCTTATCTGAAGGTCCATAAGATGAACAAATTTAGGCAATCAGGACAAGAATTTGCGGAAAAGTTCATTATTATTAAAGTTATTCTGGTGGTGTGTTTGGCGAATAAATCAAAAATGGCGCCGAAAGACCGAATAGCAAATGTTTTTAACCGCAAAAGCGACGTAACCGTGTTTTTCCATCACGTAATATTTTATTTCAAAGACTGATTTAACACAAGATTGACATTAATATTATTATTTTTTTTAATTGTACAAGACAAAAAGATATGTAAAATTATTAAGTACAAACGTTCATACCAATACTTTTCACAGTTATTATTTTATGAATAATTAGACATGAATGGAAAAATCTACAGGACAATTAAAAGATAAGCGTAAAAATATGGTTTTACATTTATTTGAGCCTTTGAGATGTAAGGTAAGGGCGTACCGGTAAGAAATCCGGTTTGGCGCAACACAAGAGCGGTGAGTCGGGCGCTCCATGATGATTCGGACGTGAGAATGTGTCAGCTTTTTTTTTGAGGGTACGTTAAATTATTCTAGGTCAATTAAATTATTACTTATTTTATGAATGTCTGATTAATATAAATATGTTTGCCAAAGCTTGGTGCTATTTTGGCTTCAAAAAGGGAGGGTATGATGCCAAAATATATAAATAGCTCTGAAAACAAACCTGATGAACTTTAATTTTTGTTTTCGCACGAATTTTTTCTGTTTCTATATTAAAATGCGGCACAAATGTCATACACGAATCACATTAGCGTTAGTTTTTTCTAAAGCCAATTTGGCGAAAATCTCGTTTTGGGATACCAGTTACATACCCGGTGTCCCAAAAATGACTGATGGATTTTAAAATTCAATGACTTGCAAACGGTGACAGCTATTTAAAAAAATTTTGCAGGAGGGTTATGTATAATGTCAGGAGTTTTTTACCGTAACTTTTTATTTTAGTTCGAATTTCAAAAAATAGATGGCGCTGATAGCGATTGAAGGCCAGGTGATCAGTGTTGAGTGAGGTCAGTTTCGGCGTCGACCTGGGCTTCAATTGCTGTCAGCGCCATCTATTGGTTGAAATTCGAACTAAAATCAAAAGTTACGGTAAAAAATACTCCTGACATTGTACATAACCCTCCTGCAAAAAATTTTTAAATAGCTGCCACCGTTTGCAAGTTATTGAATTTTAAAATCCATCAGTCATTTTTGGGACACCCGGTATATATTTTTTGAAAGGTAATAACAATAAATAAAAAAAAGGTTTGTTTAATAGAACAAAACAATTTATATATTTAAAAAAAAGAAAAAATTATTTATTAAAAAGTAAATAACAACATCCGGGTTGACATATCAAGCAAAATAACGACACTCTGGATTCAGTTAAATACTCCGATGCGCATATGACATTGGCGTCAGAAAAAAAAAATTCGCCAACATGGTGCGTATATGACATCTGTGCCAAAAATGCATACCTATTTTATTTATATTACGTAAGGTGCTACTTGATTATCAGGTCGACCAATTTCACCCATTTATTGAAATCGCCAAACTATTCGCCAAATTACTCAAAAGGAAAAATGTTGCCATTAAAAAATTTTAAGTTTAGAAAATTAATGAATTTAGGTTAAAAAAATAAAAGTCATTAACGAAAAAGATTACTTTAATGATGACGTTTAGTTATGACGTCGAGACGTACCAAATATAAAATTCGATATATTCAGGTGATTTCGAACAAAAGAATACTAATAAAAGTTTTCATATTTTAATGCAGAATTTATCAAATCAAACCATAAAGAGATATTTGTAAGATATCGCATATGTGAATAACATTGAAGTATTTTAAATGTAATATTAGAATTTATTAAAGAGCATAAAAATATGGTACTTGCGTATTAACGCAACCGCAGCAGAAGTTGCGCTAATGTGCCAATAAAGAGCAATCTTGTTCGCACGCGCACAAAAAAAATGGTATCAAAAATAGGCTAAAAAAGTACTAAAATACTAAAAATTACGTCAAAATAAGCACAAAAAAAAACAAAAAAAAACACTAAAAAGGCACGAACAACAAGATCACTCTTTATTGGCGCATTAGCACAACTTCTACTGCGGTGGCATTAATACGAAGGTACCAAAAATATCAATGTTAGCGGAAATTTGTAAGGAGTTAAATGCTTTTTATTTAACCAAATAATGTCGGCGGATACAACCATAAAGTAACTTTAATAAATTATATATTATATTTTTCTCAATTAATATCAAGAGCTATTCGCTTATTGGCATAAAATTTATATTAAATAACAAAAGAACAAATAAATTAGTCAAACATTCATAAGAATATAAATAAATCATCGAATTAAAATCATTTGATTACTTAACAAACAAGTGTAGCGGGTTTAATGTCAAGGAAGTGTAACATTTATGTTCATCCATTATTGGCATATAATCTTACAGTTTGTCTATCGTTCTTTGGTCGATGGGATAAATTAAATAGTTATATATTTACTTATAGTATTTTTTATAAAATGAAAGAAAAACGTGCAAGTTAAATGTATCTGATATATGTATTTTTAATTTATGTGTTTTTTAATGAAAGTCATGTACTTTAAATAAAGCTAGTGACAGCTTTATATTTAAAATGAAATTAAGGCGAAGGAAACATATTTGGCGATTGTTTCGAGTAGCTGAAATAAAAGTAGCAAAATAGCCGTCGGGCATATAAAAAATAAAACAATCAGATCGGAGCTGTTGATGACAGTCACAAGACTTATGCTGGTATTTATATAGGTATTATAGCAAAATTTGCAACATCTCTGGTGTTAAACTAGGACTCTCGTGGTAAGACATTTGGCTGCTCAGCAGCGGGTATAGAGTTCAAATCCCGTCGGATGTAAGTTCGTTTTATTTAGAAATGCTTTTGTGTTAAATTATTATTCCTTCGGGAATATTCTTATGTTAATTGTTTTTTTGTTTCACAACTAGAATTTTTCTAGTTGTGAATGTTTTATTTGAGAAATTACCTTGAATATATTTAATTGGTATGGCTTTTAATTCTTTTAATAAAGTTCTGTACTTTTTTCGTTCAAATCCATGGTTTATTTTTCTTATCATGCATTTTATATAGCAATGCAATGACTTTTATAATTATTCTGATACATCAAAATTTTATGCTGTTGTTATCATTTTATAAATTTTGACAGCAGCAGTTATTTTTCTTTTTAAGATATTAGAAAATCTTCAGTTTTTATCAAAAAATTAAATGACTAGTATTAAAAAATGCTCTGACGAGCACCAAAAAAGGTTAATATGTTTTTAAGTATGAAAAAGGGTTTGACAAGTGCTTCTGTTAATTATTGAGCATGAGGAAGGACAAGGGATCCCTTCTTGGCTACAACTCACTTCAATGCCAACTTTTAAAAAATCATATTTGCGCTTTTTCCGTGAAAATAAATCAGTCGCAGTTACTATAAAAATGTATAGTGTAAAGACATAACCAGTAAAGGTGCAGCTTAATTAGACATAAATGTAAGGGAAGACGACACAGAGCCAAAAACCTAGTTCCTGCATCACATTCATGCACTGGCACCAAGCATGCCCTAAGTGTATAATTGCATAGAAAATTTATTTGTAGTATAGTGCAGAGTGAACAGTGCAGTTAACAATCAGGGATGTAAGTGCATGTTATACGCCGTATGCCTTCTGGACTTTTTAATAGAACACCATATACATTATTTCTCAAGAAAGCTTATAGTATACACATTCTAGGGTATCCCTCTGCTTAGAGCATATATCCTATCTTATTTTTACGACTACACCCCTGGTTAACATCTAAAGCACGGTGGAAAGTTCTACTAAAGAACCGCAAATTTCTTTCATACGGAAAAAGCACAAATATGATTTTTTAAAAGTTGGCATTGAAGTGAGTTGTAGCCAAGAAGGGATCCCTTGTCCTTCCTCATGCTCAATAATTAACAGAAGCACTTGTCAAACCCTTTTTCATACTTAAAAACATATTAACCTTTTTTGGTGCTCGTCAGAGCATTTTTTAATACTAGTAGTTTACATATGTTTTATTTTAATATTTAAGGTTATGAATATGCACGATGGATAAGTATTACGATAGCCCCCAAAGACTAGTTTTTTTACGTGATTTATTTTAAATTTATTGATTTAAATTTTGAAAATAAAGTATTTATTATTTTTAACAACTGTTGTATCACAAAAAATTTAATAACTTCGAATTTTGTATTTATTGTATAAGTTAATTAGTGAATAATTAGTGTTATAAAGTGTAATTTCTGCGGGTCCAAAGATGTGATTTAATGAATAAAACTGTAACAATGCCTGCCAGAAAGGTAAGATGTTTGACTTCCTCCTTCCCCCCTTTTAAGAAATAATTGAATATGAAAACCTTCAACACACACACAGAAAAATGAATAAATAATTTAAAAAAATAAGTCTCGCTACTATTGTTGGTTAGAATGAAATTTGCATCTATTGCAACAGTTGTTCTCTTTTTAAAGAAAAAAAGATCTTTAAAATTTAATAATAGATTAAAGATAATTAATAATATTTAAAATAATATTTAATAATAATAATTAATAATTAATATTAATAATACTTAATAATATCTTATATTTATCAATTTTAGCTTAATTTAATTGACACGAACTTTAGAATTCTGAAATAGTTTGTTTTATGTAATAAAGTTACACATGTGTGCAGAATAAAAGTTTAATTTCCGTGTCTATGTTTGGAGGGAATAGGGAATTGTAAAATGTTTCCTCATTCTAAAAAGAAATCTATAATTTAGTCTGGTTTCTTCTTCAGAGATGGCGCCACTAAATAGATAATCAAAGACAAATATCGATAGGAATATTGAATCATGAATGAGAGAGACTGGTAGGTATTCATTGAGAGAAGATTTGATGAATAATAGTAACAGGGAAATGTGGCTTGCAAACAGCCATTGACAGTAAGAGAGCTTTGGAAAGGCATCGTCAACGGGCCGAAAATTAAAAAGGTCTCTGATTTCCTGTAACACATAATTCGTAGATCTTTTGATTTAGAGTTTAATTGTTGTAATAAATAATCAGGGCCCGACTTAGGCAGTGGGGGGGGGGGCTAAAACTTAACTTCATACATATTGTATGTATACATAAATTTCATACCAAGTAATATTCACATCTATTTTTAGAATAGCGCAAGAAAGATAACTTTAAGAAACTATACAATACAATTTTTTTTTCGGTTGTAGGAAAATAAAGATAAATGTAAACTGTTACAATGTAAATACAGTTATTTCATACTAAAACTTAACTTCATACATATTCTATGTATACATAAATTTCATACCAAGTAATATTCACATCTATTTTCAGAATAGCGCAAGAAAGACAACTTTAAGAAAATACATCCTTAAAGTTGTCTACTATACCTTTCGGTTATAAGAAAATAAAGATAAATGTAAGCTGTTACAACGTAAATACAGTTATTTCAAGCATTATTGCATATATTTCGGTGATTCCATCATATGGAAAAGCATGTGCTGGTGTGGTTAGATATAGAAACCTTGGTGGTATGCATCATCTATGTAATAAAAGTCTAAATCATGTGACTCTCATCAACAGTTCCGGGTTACCAGCTTCACTTTTTATATGCTATGCGGCCAATTTGGTATTTTAATGTAGTAGGTAGGCGTAAGTGATAAGTCGCCAAATATTCTTCCATCACTATCATTTCATTTAAAATATAAATCTATCAATTATTTCATTTAAAATACATAACTTTCATTTAAAGTACATACATTTAAAATACACATATTTTATTTATATCATTTAATTACAATGAATAAATAAAGGCATTTTTCCTGTATATATCTTTGGCGATATATATAATTGGTATATATCCTTGGCGAGAAGAAAAAATTAGCCTAATATTTTCCGGCAATTTATATCTTCTTTCATATACAAAAGCAATTTTTTCCATACATATACAATTTATTTAATCTAAAGAGGCCATCAATCTATTTTTATATAGAAATTGAAACAATTTGTACATGAACAAATATTGCATATGTATATTTATTTATGTTTATAACCATTATATAATACTACAATTCAACATCTACAATGAATATAGAATAATCCAATGTATAACAAAGTTAAACATGACAAGAGACCAAAATCTGAAGAATTTTATAATACATAATATATTATTGTGTAATTTGAACACTTTTTTATAATTTATAATATATTTTTCATACAATTTGGAGACCAAATTTATTTTGCCCATGAGCAGAGAAAAACGGTCGTTCGTTTGTAAGCTATAGTGGAACACCTGCATGTTTTCCTCGTTGAACAAGTTGTATTACTCTTTTTTTTTTTTTTTTTTTTTTTTTTACACACTAAAAATTAAATATATAAGAAAAACATCAATAAGTAAAAAGAAAAATGATCTAAGGTTGTATATTTCTCCTTTGTAACTGGAAAAGAAAAAAACTAAAATTACGTGAATTTTAAAACAAACAAGTAGAACCTCCTTTTAATATAGGATAAATGTTATATAAGATTTTCGAAGACAAATCTGTATTAGGCACATTGTAACAGCTGACAATACAATTTCTTTATAGTTACTAAGCTACAAAAATCCCCTACATAATAAATTTCCCCCGCACAAATGGCATCACGTAAATCAATTTACACCGAAATTATAAAAGAACTTCTTTAAAATAAAACTATAACAAGAACTATCCTTCTGTTCTTTTATGGAAAACTTAAGTTTGAAAAACATCCAGCATCTGTATTCCAAGCAGATCGTAAAGAATATTGTTCTAAATATGCTTGACTTTTTATCAAAGTTTTTGGCCACCTGCGCCCTAAACTTTTGGATTAAAGAAAGACCCACACATTTCTTCGAATACGATATTGTTAGTTCAGTAGAGATGGCAATATCATTTTCGGATGTATTGATTCTGATTAGATGAAATTTCCAGGATTATTTCGATACATTTGTTCTTGTTCTATAACGTCCGTTTGTTTTAAAAAAAAAATAAAAAAATACAGTCAATATGAAAGTACAAAACATCGAAATAAAAGCAGTTATTAAATGTTGTAACAATAAGAAAGATTAAATGTAATCAAAGAAATATGGCTCAGTAATTCAACAAGAAAATTTATAACCACTGATGTTCATCTCTTCCCGACCAATAATAAAAAATGGATTTTACTTTTTATTTATAAAAGAAAAATGTATTTTCTTTCTTTGTATGAGTAATCGATTGGTTGTATAAGTTCTTTACTTAAGGTGTATTTCTGAAAAATAACACTATTTCGTGAAAAGAAAACATAATGTCCAAATAAAAATTATTCAGATTTTTGAGATTTTTAAAGATATCAAATAGAAAAATCATGTGTTAAGCACACATTATGAATTGCTTTCCAACATTTCTTGAAATCTTTAACAAAACTTCGTTATCCAAGGAATTATGTTGTTACTATCCATAGCCAAATATGTATTCCAATACTTTTGACAGCCCTGTATTTGATCTGTCGGTTGATACATATACTATATAATGGGGAAATTTAGCTTAGCAAGAAAACGCCTAAATGGCTGAAATTTTTCTTTCAACAATTTATACTAATAGATGGAAACGTACTTCATTACTTTTGTTCAGCCTTGTAGTTTACCTAGTACCTTTGTTACATGAAAGTATTTTGCTAAAATTTAGTTCAAACAAAAATTCTCTTTAAAATACGTATTTAAATCACACTTTCAGAAATTATCATTCAAATGAGACCCTATATCCAGTTATTTGCCTAACCCTGTATATAATTTTATCTATATTCTAAATTTCTTAGTAAACTGAATGATATTCAACATAAAATTGCATAACTTATTTAAAAACCACCTTTAAGTAAATTACACTCACATTTAGTAACTTTTCCGAGCTTTTTTGTGTAACTTTGTATATCTAGATTGTGTAACTATTAGCATTTATGCACAACATATAATTTGCATACATTTAGTTAAACTTAAAAGCGCATATCATAATTGAAAATGCATTTCATTCATCTAACAGTCATCATCCATAATATACATTACTTCGGATAGAATATATTATTTGAAATCTTTTGTATGCCTGTAAATGCTTTGCACCTTGTATTATGCTTGAAACAACTCATATTAAGTCTCAGAGATGTATATCAGTTTGATTATACATGAAATTGTTTACCATAATTAAAATATGTTGCAAACAATTCCCCCCTTTAATATTATGTAATAGAAGTCTTTTGCGTGGCCCTGTAACTGAATAATAACTATTCTTTTCACTGCATGTTTTACAGAATGCATATTTTAGTGCATCCTTAGATGCATATAAATATGAGTATGCTTGACTAAGTGTAACATCTTTAAAATTCATTTGAAACGGTTTTTTTCCCAAAGGCCATAATGAAAGGGAAAAAATTTCAGTGTCCCTGTAACTAAACTAATCATGGTAGAAACTTTATTTTCAATGGAGTCTGTGCCAGGGTAAATGTAATAACGTCCAACATTTTCATAGGGATCCGAATATATTTACGAGAGTTAGAGCGTGGACAAATGGGCAGACAGAAAGACAAATCGAAAGCATAAACACTTTTTAACTTTGTTGGAAAATGTTAGATAAGTAAATATTTATTACAAACTAGATGGAACCCGTCAAAACTTGACGGCACTACAGAAATAAAAGGTATTTTCCAGCTATCAAAGGATTTTTTAACGACTAATCTTCAGCAAAAATTTCAATAAATAAAAGAAAAACCTGCATTTTATATCCAGGCAAATGACCCGCAATTGGCAGAGTTACATTCAAACATGCTGCTATAGAATTAAAATCTCTCTCATTTGATAATTTTCCATTTACAAATACAACACCAATAAATTGTACATGGCATGAATAAATCATAAATTACCATCATTTCTCATTTCATACAAAATATACATACTTCACTTACTTTGCAGCAAAATAAGACAGAATTTATAGTTTGCCATTTAGCAACAACTGTAACAATAATCTTCTCAGTGGTTAATTTGTTTTTTCATTACCCACCCCATTCAACAAATAAATATTTGCATTTTCAAATAACTTTTCTATTACATTTTCATAAATCAAAAATACATGTCGATTTCACATATTAAAAAAATTAATGATATTTATTCTGGCTAGGTGAAACCACGGCAACAATATGAAAGAACCAAAGAAAAAAAAGTATTTTGCCGCTATAAAAAATTAATATTTCTTAAAAATTTCAATATGCTTTTCCATTTACCAACGTAACACCAACATGACATGATCCCAGGCGCAGAATCGGTGCAACGCTACGACACACGTCACAAACTCTTGAAAATGTTTGAAGATTATTTTTCTACTGTTAAAGTTTTTAAAAAAAAAAAAATGCTAGAAATCATTTACTATGTACAAAAATTTGTCTAGGTACCATAAAAAATGCAAATTTTGGCAAATAATCACAAAAATAGATATTTTCGTCAAAATACTCCTCCCCCCCCCAAAAAAAAAACATCACCCGGAAATTTTTTAAATGGATGTGAAAGAAAAAAACAGCAAATTTTGTCAACAGATTGCAAAAAACAACAAATTTTATGAAAAGATCTCTAAAAAATTTGTCAAAAAAATGCAAAAAAAAAAAAAAAAATTGTATCCCAAATAAAACAAATTTCGTGAAAGTATTGCAAAAAAATCAAAATTTTGCCAAAACGTCTAAAAAAATTAGCAATTTTCATGAAAAAATTTTGAAAAATAAAGCCAAATTTGACAAAAAAATCCCTAAAAAATGGCAAATTTGTAAACATATTCTGAAAAAAAAAAAATTCAAAATATTGTACGAAAACAAAAAGTTTTGACAAATGATTGTGAGTAAACAACAAATTTCGTCAAAGGATTGAAAAAAAAGCAAATTTCATCAAATAAACACAAAAAAAGTAAATTTCGCAAAAAAACCCAAAAAATTTTGCAAAAAGATCTTCAATAAAACAGCAAATTACATCGAAAGAACTCGAGAAAAGCGATAAACTTCTCCGAAACTGTCCAGGTATCATAAAAGACACGAATTTCGTCCAAAGATCTCAAAAGCACATAAATTTTGTCTAGGTAATCGCAAAAAAAAAGGTAAATTTTGCAAAAAATAGCAAAAAAAAAAACAACAACAAATTTTTCAAAAAGATAACAAAAAACGACAATTTCTCAAAAAAAAAAACATGAAAAAAGGATAAATTCGATAAAACGGCAAATTACATCAAAAGATTGTGAGAAAAAAACAACAAATTTCAAAAAACAACTTTCATTAATTGCAGGGGGAAAAGATGCAACATTTCTTTGTTCATCAGAAAAAAGAAAAAAAAAAAAAAAAAAAAAAAAATCACAATTTCTCGATCTATCACATGAAAAATAGAAAATTTGTCAATCAGTTGAAGAAAAAATACAAAAATCGACAGTTGGTTATGTGGGGTAAAAATTATAAAATTCATTAATGAATCATGGATAAAAAGTCATTTAGTTATGTAAAAAAGCCCACAAAAATCTTGTGATTGATCGAGACATTTCAGAATGTTTTTTCTGGGTAATCTTATGATGGGAATACTGCAGTTCAGTGTACCTATTGAACTGTGTGCTGAGTGACATATGTTTATTCCCTCATTCTATAGGCAATTAAATATATGTATGGAATTTTTTATCGCAAGGTAATAAGTATATTTTCAACATAGGATCAGAGTAAATTAGTCTTTTCAACAAATAACCTGGTAAGTGAGAACTAACTTTTTTATTGATAGGCAATGTAACATTGGGTCGATCGAGTTTATTTTGATTTTGCCTTTGTTTTTGAAGGACATAATTTAACCGTTTTTTCTATTGCATAACACTTCTTATTGTGTAATTTCTTATTGTGATCTTCATTTCTGTCATATGAAAAATTCATTTCTATTTTGCCTATAGCATTTCCATAATGTTAATAAATTTCTGAAAAAAAAAAAAAAAAAAAAAAAAAAAAAAAAAAAAAAAAACGAAAAAACAACAACAAATTTCCAAAAAAAAGATAAATTCGATAAAACGGCAAATTACATTGAAAGATGGCAAGAAAATACGACAAATTTCACCGAAAATCCCAGAGAAAACAAATATTTCCTGGCATCATAAAAGACATGAATTTCGTCAAAAGATCGTGAAAATACTTTAAATTTGTCTAGGTACTTCAAAAAATGCAAATATTGGTAAACAGATTGTGAGAAAACAACATGTTTTGTCAAAAGATGAAAAAAAGGGGCACATTTCATCAAAAGATCTCAAAAAAGGTAAATTTTGCAAAAAAAAAAAAGTGAAAAAAATGACAAATTTCTGAAAATAACAAAAAAACCAACAAATTTCACAAAAAAAAATCACGAAAAAAGGAATAATTTGATAAAACGGCAAATTACATTGAAGGATGGCAAGAAAAAAACGACAAATTTCACCGAAAATCCACCTGAGAAAACAAATAATTATTTCCTGGTATAATAAAAGACGTGAATTTCATCAAAAGATCGTGAAAATACTTTAAATTTGTCTAGGTACTTCAAAAAATGCAAATATTGGTAAACAGATTGTGATAAAACAACACATTTTGTCAAAAGATGAAAAAAAGAGGTACATTTCATTAAAAGATCACAAAAAAGGTAAATTTTGCAAAAAAAAAAAAAAAAAAAAAAAAAAAAAAAAAAGGTGAAAAAAAAGACAAATTTCTGAAAATAACAAAAAAATGAAAAATTTCACAAAAAAAAAAGATAATTTCGATAAAACAGCAAATTACATCGAAGGATCGTGAGAAAATAACAAAATTCACTGAAAATCTCTGAGAAAACAAATAATTTTATCCAAGTATAAAAAAAACATGAATTTTGGCAAATAATCACAAAAAATAACAAATTTCGTCAAAATACCCCCCCCCCCCAAAAAAAAAAGAACACCTGGAAATTTTGAAAATAGATGTGAAAAAAAAAACAGCAAATTTCGTCAACAGATTGCAAAAAACAACAAATTTCTTCAAAAGATCTCTAAAAAATTTGTCAAAAAACTGCAAAAAAAAAATTGTCCAGGTATCTCAAATAAAACAAATTTCGTGAAATTATTGCAAAAAATCAAAATTTTGCCAAAACGTTTAAAAAAATTTCGAAAAAAAGCAAATTTTGACAAAAAAAACTCTAAAAAATGGCAAATTAAACATATTGTGAAAAAAAAAATTCAGAATATTGTGAGAAAACAACAAATTTTGACAAATGATCGCGAGTAAACAGCAAATTTCGTCAAAGGATTGAAAAAAAAGCAAATTTCATCAAATAATCACAAAAAAAGGTAATTTTGCAGAAAAAAAACAACAAATTTTGCAAATAGATCTTCAATAAAACGGTAAATTACATCGAAAGATCATGACAAAACGACAATTTCATCGAAAGACTCGAGAAAAACGATAAACTTCTTCGAAACTGTCCAGGTATCATAAAAGACACAAATTTCGTCCAAAGATCTCAAAAGCACAGAAATTTTGTCTAGGTAATCACATAAAAATGTAAATTTCACAAAAAATAGCAAAAAAAGATAAATTTCTCAAAAAGATAACAAAAAACGACATTTTCTCAAAAAAAAAAAAAAAAAAAAAAAAAATCACGAAAGAAGGATAAATTCAATAAAACGGCAAATTACATCAAAAGATTGCGAGAAGAAAACAACAAATTTAAAAAAAAAGCTTCCATTAATTGCTTGGAGAAAAGATGCAACATTTCTTTGTTCATCAGAAAAAAAAAAAAAAAAAAAAAAAAAAATCACAAAATTTCTCGATCCATCACATGAAAAATAGAAAATTTGTCAATCAATTCGACAGTTGGTCATGTGGGGTAAAAATTATAAAATTCATTAATCAATCATGGAAAAAGTCATTGAGTTATGTAAAAACCCCACGAAAATTATCAATCAGTAGAAGTCCCCACAAAAATCTTGTGATTGATTGAGACATTTCAGAATGTTTTTTGCATGTCCAAATTAATATATATATATATATATATATATATATATATATATATATATATATATATATATTGTAGCTGCAGATTTAAAAAAGTAAGTTATTTATAAGGCATCTATTTTGATCTCTTATTATTTTGTTTATTTTTTGCAAGACCTACGTTTATTTAGTTGAGTAATACGAATTTAGAATTTGCAATGTTTTGTCTTCTGTTATTTTTTATCAATTTTCAAAATGATAATGCAACAAATGTAAATGCTATAGGCAAAATAGAAATGAAATTTTCATATGACAGAAATGAAGATCACAATAAGGAATTACTTTAGAAAAAAAAAAAAAGATTGAAAACAAAATAAGAAGTGGTTAAATTATCATAATAAATAAAATAAAATAAAAACGTTTAAATTATGTCCTTCAATAAAAACGGGCAAAATCAAAATAAATAATATTATGAAATATAAAATTAAGCATCGATCGAAAAATACTATCCGAGAAAAGTTTTTGCGAACATCGTAAGGGGGATATTTAACTTCAGTGTACCCATGGCAAAATAGAAATGTATTTTTCATATGACAGAAATGAAGATCACAATAAGGAATTACTTAAAAAAAAAAAAAGATTGAAAACAAAATAAGAAGTGTTATGCAATGGAAGAAACGGTTAAATTATGTCCTTCAATAAAAACGGGCAAAATCAAAATAAAAAAACTCGATCGACCCAATGTTACTACATTGCCATTCAAAAAAAAGTTCTCACTTACCAGGTTATATTGTTGAAATCCTATGTTAAAAATATCCTACTTACGTTGCGATAAAAAAATCCATACATATATTTAATTGCACATTTTAAAAGCACAAAATAGAATATATCCATTGGCTCTGCAACAATAAACAACGAACGCGGGCATATCACGCTAACATTTAGAGACAGTAACTATCTCTTCTCTCATTGGTTCTGTTGTCGGATCTGCGCAAGCAGGAATGCGCAGAGAGCAATAAGATTACGTTTCATTACTGGTTTGGATATATGAAATTCAATCTCGCCGAATATCCTCCATGGTGCATAGCAAACTCGTCATGTGAATGAATCAAATCCGGCCTTTGTTTACATATATCCAGCGCTCGAACGCTCGAACGCCGGAAAAAAATGACTTTATATCTCAGAAGATATTACAATTAGGGAAAAACCGTAAGCAAAAAAAGCGTTTATTTTTGAAAGCTCTTTCTAATGACATAACATTTAGGTCAGTGCAATTAAAAAAAAAACACCAAAATTTCTAAAACATGGCCGTCAGAATTTCTTCTTTAGCGGATGCGTACAACCCCGGAATCGTTCTACATACAGGGACAGACAGAGTCACAACGGCTATTATTATAGAGGAATAGCGCATTTAAAACTGTACTTTTATTCCGTCTTCAACTTATTAATTATTTGGAAAATAGTTGTCCTCGGTAGAGAATTAGGAAGTCTGAAGTATATCTGAATCTTTTTATTGGTTAAATTCTGCAACTTATTTTATTTTATTCGTTTTCCGATTAGTCTATGTTTAATGTCCAAAAATGGAAGACTTCTGTTTTTTTTTTCTTTATTATTATTCGTTTTCTCATTGGTCCTTTTTAATGTCCGAAAATGGAATACTTCTGTTGCCACGATGATAAAAAAATAATAATAAAAACTTCGCTATCAAAGTGCTTCTCTCCTTTGGAATATATTCTCATATCCAGTGAAAATATGAAGGCCATGGGCAAAAACATGTACAAAAAAATTAGCTCAATTTTATGCTTGACTTTATTTTCTTTTCGATGCTATAATAATGAAAATGGCACACACCTTGCTGTTTGCAGGGATGAAAGTGCGCTAAAGCCATTTTGTAGCAGCTTTGGAGCAGCAAAAAACGAATTTTGGAGCAGTAAAACCTATTTTTGTAGCAGCAAAAATCAGATTTTGTAGCTAAATATCGGACTTTGTAGCAGCAAAATTGTAATTTTGTAGCAATAGAAGCTGTTTTAGGAGCAGACTGAAATATTCTAATGTGGATAAACTCTTAACAATTACAATAATTGCTATCTTGAAAAACATTTTTACATTTGAAAGAATAAATACTCAGATTAAATTTCTCCACACGTTTCAGACCTTTCGATGAAATTTGCAGTTTTTCGCGATCTTTTAACATAATTCACGCTTTTCCACAATCTTTTGACCCCGTTTTTTTGTTTTTTAACTAGATTTGCGGGGTTTTTTTACGATCTTTTGATGAAATTTGTACGTTTTCTGAGATCTTTTGATGAAAACTACGGTTTTTACGATCTTTTTGATGCAATTTTCTGTTTTTTTTCACACGATCCTTTAAAGATATTAACGGGTTATTTTCATAATCTTTTGACCGTATTTTGTTCTTTTTATGACTAAGTTAGGTATCCTTTGACAAAATTTCATGTTTTTTGTGATTTTTTGACAAAATACGCTTGTTTTTCGGAATCATTTAGAGAAATTTGCGTTTTTTTTTCGCCATCTTTTACAGAAATGAACGGGTTTTTTTTACGATCTTTTGACTTTGTTTTATTCTCTTTTTTATGATATTAACGATTCTTTGGCAAAACTCGTGTTTTTCTTGCGATCCTTTCATGAAATTCGAGTGTTTTTCGTGATTTTTCGATAAAATTTACGTGTTCTTCGTGATCTACAGTCGTAATTTGCATTATCTATTGTCAAAATTTGCGTCTTTTACGCAATCTCTTGTTAAAATTCGAGCGTTTTTCACAATCTATTGGTGAAATTCGAGTGTTTTATGCGATATATTGACGAAATTCAAGTACTATTCATGATCTTTCGATAAAAATTTGCATGTTTATCGCGATTATTTGACAAAATTCGCGCGTTTTTTGTGATTTTTGGACAAAATATGCTTGTTTTTCGGGATCCTTTAAAGAAACTTGCATTTTTTTTTCGATCTTTTGGCTGTGTTTTGTTCACTCTTTTTTGATAATAACGATCCTTTAGCAAAACTTATATTTATCTCGCGATCTTTTGATGAAATTCGAGTGTTTTTCGATAAAATGTGCATGCTTTTTGCGATCTATAAACAAATTTTTCATGATCTATTAATGAAATTAGAGTGTTTTTCACGATCTATTGGTGAAATTTGAGTGACGAAATTAGCAATCCTTTGACAAAATTCCCGTTTTATTTTTTCGAGATCCTTCGACAAAATTCGCGTATGTTTTTTGAGATGCTTCGACAAAATTCCTGTGTTTTCCGCGACTTTTTTGACGAAATTCGAGCATTTTTCCCGATTTTTTGCCGAGATTTACGGTTTTTTCCTACAGTGTTGAATTCAAGTTGTGGCCCGAGGAGACATTCCCCCTCCCCCCCCCCCCCACAAAAAAATGAGATTTTGGGTTTTCAATGATCAAAAAGTGCAATTCTCCCTACCCGGAACTCTATTATGTCCCCCGCGGAGCTAAGAAGTCCCTACCGGGGAAAAGTGTCTGAATTCAACACTGTTTTCCTTTGACTGCGTTTTGTTCATTTTTTGACAAAATAGCAATTTTTTTAACTTTTTTTTTTTTTTTTGTAAATGTTTGACACATATGTAGCAGATTTTCATAAGCTCTTTCATTCTGCTTTCAGTTTTGCTGTCTATTGGCAGGATTCGCCGAGGAGCGAAATAATTCACCACCGACACGGGAAAGACGTAGTACAGGAAGATACATAATTTACAGAAAATATGTACAATACATAAAACAAGGGCAATTCTGTTTTTTTTTTTTTTTTTTTTTTTTTTTGAAATTTTTATTTATTTTTGGAAATCGGTGGCGGGGAAGGGGGGGTATCCGCGATCTTCAGACCAAATCGGCGTTTTCCCGCGATCTTCAGACGAAATCAGCGATTTATCTGCGATATTTTAGCAAAATCATCGATTTATTTCGATTTTTTTTTGTCGAAATCGGCAGTTTTCCCGTGAGTTTTTGACGAAATCGACGTTCTCTAGTATTTTCTTTTTAATAAAATTGGCGTTTTTTCGGCGATTTTTAGACAAAATTTGTATTTTTACGCGATTTTTTCTCGAAAACGGCGTTTTATCCCCGAGATCTTTTGACAAAATCAGCGTTTTTTCCGTAATCTTTTGCTGAAATCCGCGGTTTTTTTTTTTTCAATGATCTTTTCGCAAAATATTTTAAAGCGATCTTTTATCGAAAACGGCGTTTTTTTCAGCGATATTTTAACGAAATCGGCATTATATCTGCAATCTTTAGAAGAAATCGACGTTTTCCCGCAGTCTTCAGACGAAATCAGCGTTTTTTCTGCGATATTTGGTGAAATTGCCGTTTTTTGCGATCCGCAGAGGAAATTCGCGTTTTTCAGCGGTCTTTTGACAAAGTTCGTTGATAAAAACATTGACGAAATCGTCGTTTTTCCGCAAAATATTGACGAAATGTGTGCTTTTTCGGCGATCCTTTCACGAAATTTGCATTTCTCCGCGATTGTTTTTTTCTGCGCGCAAAACCGTACAAGTTGGCAGCTATGTCGAACTGATAGCGCAATTTCAAATTTTCGGAAGAGGATGCGTTAAATTTTCGGAAATTTCGGACGAGAATTACCCTTGACATAAGAAGTGAACTCTCATTAATTGGGAATAAACATATTGAAGCAGCTCTCATTCGTCTCCCCAACGCGCGCGCTATAAGTCACATGACGTCCCGCTCCGAACTCTGCGATCGGCTGCAATGAAAATGAACGTACGATGACTCGAGGGAAAAACAACTTCCGCTCGTTTGCGGAGCCACGATAAAACTCCACAAAACATCGCGTGCTTTTCGTGACCAAATGCGCATGTTTTTCGCAATTTTTCGGCGAAATTTGCGCGTTTTTCGAGATTTTTCGCAATGTTTCTTTGTTTTTTGACGAAATTTACAGCCTAAAAATTTATTTGTTGTTGTTTCCTGGATCGACGTAATCGCGCTAAATTTCGTTTTGGCACGAAGTGCCTTTTGGCGCAGGTTTGGCGCAAAATTGAAAAAAATAGCTGTTTTGTAGCAGTTTGGCGCAGTAAAGCGGATTCGGCGCAGTCTGGCGCAATTGGCGCAGGTCTTACATCCCTGTGTTTGAGAGCCCGCTTCCACGGAGTTTTTTTCAAACTCAGAGAGGATCTACTGTTCTTATCCAAACAATTACACAAAACATTTGGTTCAATTCTATGCATAAACTTCATAATGTTTCAGTATTGAAAATGCCTCAAAAGCAACTTTTACAGAGCTTCCTTTTGGCGGATAATTTCAAATTTGAAAAAGGCCCTACTTGCCCCAATACAAAAACATACACAAAAAAATTTGTTCAATTCTCTGCCTATTTCATACACCTTTTGTTGATACAATGGTGCCACAGACATACGAACACACACACAGGCAGTCATTTTGTAAAAACATGTTTTTTGGAATCTCTGATCCCTAAAACGTGTAAATCCCTCGAAAACCAGAATTAAAAAAAATTATTACAATGTTTTCTTCTATTAAATATAGATAGTAAAAATGATGATTCATTGAAACTTCCTTTGGTTAACCGCCACCCCCTCATTTCATCACTGCCTATAAAAAAGTCACATTTTTAAACAAGTAAATAAGTTGAAGACCAAAAAAAAAAGTACGATTTTAAATGCGCTAATTTTTAGTGAATAGTTACTATTTTATCTTTTACATTTAAGTGAAATGAAAAAAAAAAAAAAAAAAAAACTTCTTTAAACACCATAAAATAAGTTAACTGCGCAAGGCCTTTCGAAAGAACTTAGTCTTTCTTCGTCAGGCACAAAAGAGACGTGCGTCCACAATGAATGTAGCGGCACGACTGCCTTGCGCAGTTAACTTATTTTATGGTGTTTAAAAAAGTTTTTTTTTTTTTTTTTTTTTTTTTTTTTTTTTTTTTTTCATTTCATTTGTGTATAACACCAGTTTCAATTTTATACATTGATTTTACATTTAAGGTTTGAAAAAACGCCAATAATTCTTTTTCGGATATTATGTTTTCTTTTGACAAAATATTGCTGTTTTTCAGAAACATATGTACATTAACGAATTTATACAGCCAATCGATTCCTTATACACAAAAAAAAATCACATTTTTCTTTTATAAATAAAAGTAAAATTCATTTTTGATTAATGATTTAGAAGAGGTCGACATCAAATAGTTAAACATTTTCTTGTCGAATTACTAAGACATATTTCTTTGATTACATTTAATCTTTCTTATCCATTTAATAACTATTTTTATTTCGGTGTTTTGTACTTTCATACTGGTTGTATTTTTTTAGCACTATGAAAACAAACGAACGTCATAGAACAATAATAAATGCATCGAAATAACCTCAGAAATATGATTCAATCAGAATCAATACATCCGAAAACGATATTGCCATCTCTTCTGAAGTAACAATATCGGATTCGAAGAATTGTGTGGGTCTTTCTTTAATCCAAAAGTTTAGGGCGCAGGTGGTCAAAAACTCTGATAAAAAGTAAAGCCTATTTAGAACAGTACTTTTTACGATCTGTTTAGAATACAGATGCTAGATATTTTTTAAGCTTAAGTTTCCATAAAAAGAACAGAAGGATGTTCTGTTATAGTTTAAATCTTGTCATAGTTTTATATGAAAGAAGTTGTCTTTATTGTTTCGGTGTAAATTGATTTACGTGATGCCATTTGTGCGGTAGAAATGTATTACGTAGGGGATCTTCGTAGCATAATAACTATTAAAAAGTAGCATTATCAACTGTTAAAAAATGTCTAATATAGATAGGTCCTCGAAAATATTGTATGATATTTATCTTCTATTAATGGGAGATTCTACTTTTTTGGAGCCTAAAATCCACGAAATTCTAGTTTTGTTTTGTTTTTCTTTTTTTTTTCAGTTACAAAGGTGAAATATACAACTTTAGATCATTTTTCATTATATTTATTAAATTGTTACATATATATTTAATTTTTAGTGCACAAAAAATAAAGAATAATACACCTTGTGCGAGGGGGGAAACCTGCAGGCGTGCCCCGTGAGTAGAGGTCTGCACTGATCCGGTCCTGGCCCATGGCCTGGCACAATTAGAATACTTTTTCATCAGGTCGGGCCAACAAACAAAATAAACGATCCGGGGCGGTAAATAATTCGAACGGGCCATATGGGCTAGCCGGAACGGTAAAAAATTTAGCGGGTCTACAGGCCCGTTATAAAGATTTCAGCTAAAACGGTAAAATACGTGCTATTTTCAATGAACATGGCTTTAATGAGAATAATTATAAATGTGCGTCACGAGCCGATACTACTTTGACAACATGAATACAGAAATATAGTATTTCAATGTTGATATCGACATTGGACAGTTACCTTGTATGTAACCTGGGCTTAGTAATTTTTAAACAAACTCGTGCCGGGCCGAGATCAGAATTGCATTTTTTTCTACATACAGTCCAGCTCGTCGGAACTAGACTTAATTGTTCTCAAAATGTGTAGGACAGACAACACAATTTGTTAAAATATTAACATCGATAAAGAACTTATGTTAACATAATCTTTGGATAAATACTTCTTGGTGGTTCTTAAATTCACTTTTCAACAACGCAAAAGTTTGATACATTTACTTATTAATTTTTAACTGTAAAAGTATAAAATTGGCAAGTCTGACTATTGAAGGGCTTTAAAATCGAATAGCGTTTTTCATTTTTGGTAAATAAGATACTTGCATAACCTTGTTGAGATATAAGAGTTTTTTGTCAAATGCTTGCAGATTATTCTCCCTTCCAATGTTGTCGCTTCCGGAAATTAAATTTAAAATGCTAACTTTCTTATTTTTTTTAAACTGCTTATATCAAAAAATTAATAACGTCATTTGATTACATAGTTTCTGAATATAAAACATCTGCTAATGTTATGCATTTCTGAAAAAAAAGAAAAAAATACATAAGTATGTAAAAGAAATGTAAAAAGGCCTAGAAATGTAAAAGCCTAAATGGGCAGAGCCGAACCTGGGTCTGAAAATTCTGGCCCGTGCAGATCTTTCTGTGAGCTTTCAAACAAAGGACCGTTTTCCTCTGCCCACTGGCAAGATAAGCAGTCATAAAAGCCTTTTTTAGAAAGGTATTAAATTCGTTAAAACTTCTGCCAGCATTTACTTTTCAAAAGTTGATTTTTTGAAAAATGGATAATCCAAACCTGCAAAAAAATGAATAAGCCCGAGCGCAGTTGTGGATTAAGGAATAAAACTAAGTCTGAGTCTGTATAAACTTTTACTAAAATACACCCCCCCCCCCCCAAGAAAAATAAATAAATAACAACATCACTGTGCATGTCGTGCAGTTGTATTGTCGGAAATAGTGTTGCCTATTTTGCGAATATTTTTGTTTAAAATATCCACTTGACTTTCCGAATAGTTACATTCACTTAATTTAACTACAAAATGTTTACCCCTAAATAGATCAAAAATTATCATTCGAAATTTCTGGTATATGAATAAATGGCTTAATTTAATCACGGAGTGTCTATCATTAAATAAAGCAAAAATTACTATTCGGAAATTCTGGTAACGGCTCACGCAGGAACGGGAATTCGCGTCCTGTTAAGCCCAACTTCACAAACAGCTTATGGCAACAGAATAAAGGTTTGATTTTAATAAATATCTTGATCTAAATTAACTCGATTTTATTCTGAAGCAGAAATTTAAAATAAAAAAATTAAAGTTGGTATTGTATATAACTATTAACACTGATGTATTAACATATGTAACTACTTTTTGAAATATCAAGATGTATGAGACAGAAAAATTTTTTGGGATTGGCACATTCAACAAGTGTAGGATATTACGTATTAATAGTTAATTTTATAGCACCCTGAATATTTATTGTTTTATTTTTTATATATTGTACGGGATAACATGAGCAAACATTTATTTTTTTCTTTTAAATTCGTTTGCAAATTCAAATGTTAATCAATTGCTTCGCTATTTTACAAACAGAAATATTCAGTGCCGTAAAAGGTTAACAAAAAGACTCACTTGTTAAATATGATATTTTTGACACACTGAAACATTTGACTATTTTCGAGTTCAGTGGTCTTAAGTGTGGAACCTATTTCCAGAAAGAAAATTTTCTCTCAAAAACATACATTTTTAAAAATAGAATAATAAAAAAAAAGCCATAATCGAATATAAATGACTTACAAATTTAACTGATTTCTCTTTTTCTCAGTATAGATTTAAGACCTCGAACTCAGCAGTAAAAAATTTTGAAAATCCTTTTGACACAACTGTATATAAATGCCATAGTTTTATGGAAAAATATTCGCCTTCTGTTATACATACCATAATTTTCACTGGCAGATGCTTGCCGCCTATTTGCAATTAAGGGCTTTTGTAATGTGGGAAGGGGTAATGGTTATAGAAAAGTATATAGAAAGTATATTATATCTCCGTTATAGAAAGAATGAAACCCAATGTAAACGTCATTTATGCATATCGTTAAAAAAACTTGCAGTTTTGGCTTCTAATTTCAGAACTGGTGAAATAAAATATTCATGCATCTTCTTACTCAGTCACTGTAAAGTGATACACTGCGGGTGGGGAGAAAAAAAAGAAAAAAAAGGACGATTTTACGGAGATTGTACTCCAGTACAATTCACTGTTTTTTAGCCGAAAAACTCCCGTAAATTTAAAAAAAATCCGTTTTTCCAGGAATTTACCGAAATGTTTCCGTTAAAAAAAGTAAATTGGACTGACATCGAGATTATCAGTACAATCTCCGTAAAATCGTCCGTGGTTGTTTTTTTTTTTTTTTTTTTTTTTTTTTTTTTTTTTTTTTTTTTTTTCTTATAGGGTGCAGTTTTATATTTCGGAAAGGATTATTTTATTTTATTATATTTATTTATTTATTTATTAGACGTCATTTCACTTTTAGGACCTCTGAGCTTCTTAATTTTCTTAAATACAATCTATCAAATAAAAAATTTATTTTCCTTTGAAGATATAATGATAATGAACCCATTATTTCCTTTTTCTCTGTAACTATGGAACATAACCCTATTGACACCAAAATAAAGAAATTAAGTTATAAATTAAAGTTGAAAAAGATATATAAAAATAGAAACAGGTTTCAAAAGAGAAAGAATGGTGTCATCTACAAAGGAGCAAGCACTATTCAATTTATATATATATAAATTGGTTCATTTAAAAGTTCAGAACAGATGGAAAAAAATACATGTATTGAAATATATCATTCCAAAATTAATCGAATCTGAAAATTTTGAAACATAATTATGAACAAGTCGGAAATTTTAAGTTACGCGTAGCAAATAAGGTTCGCTCGTACTATATCTAAGATTTAAAAATATTTAGATCCTCGTGTAGTAGTATACAGTACTTCAGATCCGGTATAACGGCCGACATCTTTTGCGTCTCCCTGTGAATACTATCTGCTCTCTATTATACAGAAATTAATTTATAGTAAACCGTTGCTACGTACAGAGGACCTGGTTAAACTCTGAAGCTATGGGAAGAACAATGTCATTTCAGGGCTTCCTTCATTCGAGAAGAGTTTTTCAAATTCAGCATATCCAGATACTTACGAATGCTTACGAATATTCCAAAGAGGGCTCAGTTGAATTCAGATATATTTCATTAAACATTTTTTTAATGTTTTTTTACACGAAAATTGAATACAATCAAGAAAAATATGCAAAAAGGATTTTCCATGGTATGAACGTAAAAATGTAAGTCAGATAAAAAGATTGAAATCAGAATGTATGCACAACATAAAATATCAATATTTTAAAATACTTTTCTCAATTTTTGCAGCAAATTATCAATATTCTATGTTGCTCATACAAGACAAATTCAGTATTACTGAAACTCAGTGTACAAATAAACATACATCTAAAATAGCAAACAAACTGAAGAATTACGATCAGGTATTTGAATTTGATATATTACATGAAAAGTTAATTTGTTATGAATGCTATTTTTATGAAACAGTTCTTAATATATATTGTAAGATTCATAGTTTGAAAAAAAATAGTATTTTGAAATGGAATTCATCCAATATAAAATTTGGGGCCCCTGTTTTCTTAATTTTGGGTCGCTTCAAAAGTTTCTAAGGGAAGCACCTGCTTCTCATGCCTATTCGGTAATCAGGGTCTGGCTACGTATATAACGTTAATAAAATATGAAATTCTTTAATGTATTTAAAATACGCCCCAAACTATGTCTCCCCCACCCTATATTATATGTAATGGAATACTTTTGCGTAATCCTGTAAATTAATAACAAATATTTGCAGCACAGATTGTACTGAATGTATATTTTAGTATATACTTTATAAATACATATAATTTTTTTATGTTCGAAAGTGTGTAACATCATTACAATGCACTTGAAATTATTTTTCCCAATAGGCGTAATGAAACGGAATAATTTTGATTGTCCCTGTACTTAAACTATACATCCGATTTTCATAAAATATGAAATGATTCTACAAAATTATGCAACAGTTATATATTTTAAATTTCAAATTATTTGATTGAGTATTTTTTGTTGTGTTAAATGCGGACAGACGGACGGACTGAACGACGACTATAGGTGATACGTATTTAAATAATTACGAACATACCTAAAAATAATGATTCAATGAAATTTATTTTCGTGAACCACAATCCGCTCAAATCATCACTGCCTATAAAAAGACACATTGTTTGAACCAGTCAATAAATTGAAGACCAAACTCCCCCCCTCCCCCCCAAAAAAGTACAGTTTTAAATTTACTACATTTTAGTGAATATTTACTATTACCTCTTTTACTTTTAAGGTTTAAAAAACCTGAATAATTCAATTACGAAAATTATGTTTTCTTTTGACAAAATGTTATTATTTTTCAGAAATTTATCTAAAGGAAAAAATGTATACAACTAATCGATTCCTCTACAAAGAAAGAAAATACATTTTTCTTTTAGTAATAAAATAAAATCCATTTTTTGATTAATGTTTTGCAGGAGGTCGCCTTCCAAATTTCTTGTTGCTTTACTAAGACATATTTCTTTGATCACTTTTAATCTTCCTTATTGTTACATTTAATAACTGCTTTTATTTCGTTATTCTGTACTTTCATATTTGCTATTTTTTTATCTTACTGAAAGCAAACGAAAGTTCAAGACCAATAACAAATGTATCGAAATAATCCCGGAAATATGATTCAATCAGAATCAATAATCCGAAAACGATATTTGCCATTTTTACTGAACAAACACTATCGGATTCGAAGAATTGTGTGGGTCTTTGCGTAATACAAAAGTTTAGGGCTCAGGTGGCCAAAAACTTTGATGAAAAGTAAAGCATATTTAGAACAATACTCTATTCGTTCCGCTTGGAATACAGATGCTGGATATTTTTTAAGCTTAAATTTTCTATAAAAAGAACAGACGGATATTCATTGCTTGTTACAGTTTTACTTCGAAGAACTTGTTTTATCATTTCGATGTAAACTGATTACGTGATGCCATTTGTGCGGTGGAAATGTATTACGTGGGGGAATTTTCGCAGCAAAATAACTATTAAGAATGGCGTTTACAATGTTACAATTCTCAGCTGTTACAATGATTCTGTTAATGATTACTCCCAGAAAATACTACATGATATTTATTTTTTATTAATAAGGAATTCTACTTCTGGCTTAAAATTCATATGATTTTTCGGATTTGTTTTTTCAGTTACAAAGAAAGAATATACAATTTTAGAAAAAGTTTTCATTACATTTATTGCTGTTTTACTTATATATTTAATTTTTAGAGTGCTTAAATAATAATACTAATAATAATAATAATAATAATACGCATTGTATAACAAGGAAAACTTTTACGTGTGCCCCGTGAGCTTCCAAATGGACGATCGCTTTTATCTGACAATGGGTGAAATAAATTTGGTCCCCTAATTATAAAAATGCATTAAATTCTTTAGGACACATACCACTATTTAGTTTTAAAATTTTAATTCTTAACAAAATAGTGGTCGTTCAAACTAGGATTATCATATTTTTTAAATTTTTTACTTCTGTTGAATGCTTGAAAATATAATTATAGAATGCGAATTATACTTTTCATAGTTATAATAATAAACTAGTTGGATGTGTCAATCCCAAAACTTTCTTCTATCTCATAAGTTCAATAATAATAATAATAATAATAATAATAATAATAATAATAATAATAATAATAATAATAATAATAATAATAATAAAATGTGGTGACCCCAAAGTTACCCACTATCGAATTTCCTCGAACATTTGACCTAGCCTAATGAGATTCTGGTATCCGAAAAGCCTAAAACGCAAAATTTAATTAATATTCTGGGAAAATGAGCTTAGTAGTGCCTCATGTTGGGTAATTTATACTAAAACCTAATAAGCATCTATTTATGTCAAGACCTAACAGAATCTGAAATTTGATGGAATTTCGTCCATTAGTTCTTGAGATATAGTTCTAACAAAAAAATTGCAAAACGTAGCACAGCAACACCATATCTTGGACAATTTATGCCCAAACGTAAAAAAGCGTCTAATTATGTTATGGTGTAAAAGAATCTGAAGTTTGATGAAATTCTGTGCATTAGTTTTTGAGATATAGCTAGTTTTAAAAAAAAACGTGTAAAATATAGCACAGCAGCACCATCAGTTGAAGGATTTATAACAAAACGTAATCATCGTGTAATTATGTTATATATAATTTTGTAACAAAATCTGAAGTTTGATGAAATTCTGTGCGTTGGTTGTTGAGATATAGCTATCGGAAAAATTGTGCAAAATGCAGCATAGCTGCACCACCTGTTGCAAGGTTAATACCCAAACGTAATCAGCGTCTAATTATGTTATATATTCTAGAGTAACAGAATCTAAAATTTGATGAAGTTCTCTGCATTAGTTCTTGAGATATAGCTATCGCAAAAATCGTGAAAAATGTAGCATAGCAGCGCCACCTATAAGGCAGTTCACACCAAAACCTTATCAGCGACTATGTATCTCAAGGTATAGCGGAATATGAAGTTTGGTGAAATTCTGTGCATTAGTTCTTAAGATATAGCTATCATGAAAATCATGAAAAACCTGACATAGCAGCGCCACCTGCTGGCCAATTTACACCAAAAGTTAATCAGCGTCTATGTATATCAAGGGGTCACAGAATCTGAAATTTGGTGAAATTCTGTGTATTAGTTCTTGAGATATAGCAATCTTGAAAATCATGAAAAACGTAGTATAGCAGCGCCACCTGCAGGCCAATTTTCGCCAAAAACCAATAGGCACTAATTCATATCAAGGTCTAACTGAATATAAAATTTTATTAAATTTCGAGCATTGGTTCTTGAGATAGAGCACCCACAAATTTTTTGTCACATACAGACAGACACACAGACAGACAGACAGACAGACAGACAGACAGACAGACAGACAGACGGACAGACTCACAGACAGACATTTTCTAAAAATAGTCAAAACGTGTTCAGGACCTTCTAAAACGTATAAATCCGTCGAAAACCGGAAGTCGAAAATTTTCATGAATCCAATACTTTCTTCTTGTAAAGATAGAAGAAAGTAAAAAAATGGTTACCTTCCTATTAACCCTTTCCGGCGCACTACTCTTTAAAGTTGGAATTCAAAGAAAAAAAAATTAGGCAATCTATTTAGGCCTAGAGGAGTACACAGGTATTGTTTTGTAAAGATTGCACTAACGATTTTAATTATACAGCTGTTGCCGAAGTGGTAACCTCCCATAAGTAAAGCATTGATAAGCACAGTAAAAAGAGCATTGCTGTGAAGCGCGTATTACAGTAAAACATTTTACCTATTATTTAAAAACAGTAGAGTTTAATCTCTGTGTTGCTGCCATCTAGAACTCATAAGAAAGATTTAAAGTAGCCATTAGAGTAGTTTTTGAAATATTCACGGAGTTTTTGTGTCTCTAAACAGGGGGAACTTTAGGTGTTGCCGACCCGGCAACACTGCGCGTTAAGGGTTTAAATAAAAAATGAATGAAATTAATCGAATAATTCTCTATAAAAATGGTCGCTTTTTTTTTTTTTTAATATTATGAGGTGAAAAAATGTAAAATTCTATAATAGCATTTCGTTCAACGAGTAAAAATGATTATGAGGAATTGAAAAATCCCAGAACTTCTTTAGTGCAATAATCTACACATTTGAATTGCAAAATAACATGTAAAAATTGACAATTTTGGTTCAAAGAAATAAAACAACATCTTGAGTCCGTCAAATAATGTCAAATGTGTCAATTGCTTTTTTTCTAACAAAAATAAAGAGGCCCAAATTGAGGAGCCACACCAGTGGCCGAGAGGTTCCGCTATCGAAACTGGCAGACAGTATGCGGTCGGTTCGATCCCAGTCGCTGTCATCGGCCTATTCCTTAGAAGTGGTTCTTGGTTTTCTTAGAACCTTGGCTTTCCTTGCGTATTTAGGTTCCCTTGGAAAAAAACCCACGGAGTTTATCTCCTCCCCCTGGGCCTATATCGCTCGTGCTAATAATTGGCCGTCATAAACAAAATCAAACCTAAATTGAGGCGGCCTTCTAGGAAAGCTATCGTAGGAAACTATCTAAAATAAGTAATTATATTGCATAAACCTGTTTTATATATTAGTTTTGATGAACGTAGATTTTCTTTCATTGTTGCAACGTTTCTAGATCTCATAAAAGCTTAAAATTATGTATTCATAACTTCATACAAATTCTAGCCAATACTTAACCGCAAATGACAAAATATCACCAAATTTGGTAATCAAAAATAAATTGCCATAAACGAAACCAGCTTAAATATATTTGACAATTTGGCGAAATTCTCACATAAGTTCATAGCACTGATGAAAGCTGGAATTTATTATCAATAACCGGTTTTCACGAAATTTATCTTTGAGGAGAAAATTAGCTGAGTTTTTAAAATAAAGGACATAGTAAAAAAAAAAATCGAAAATCCGTTAAAATACGGAAATTGTAGTGATAAACTAAACTCCAGTACTATTTCTGTATTTTAACAAGGGAAAAAAACTTCCTCAAATTCCAGAAAAAATTCCGTTTTTTTTTTTTTTTTTTTTTTTTTTACAAAAATATTCCTTTTTTTCATATTTTCGTATTAAAAATTTTCTTTCAAAAAACAAAATTTCATCTTTCAAGGACAAATTTACGTCATTACGAATTTCACGTTTCTAGGATCAATGTTACAATATCTAATACAAACAACAATGAATCAACACTTACTCTTCCGGAGATTCGAACCGGGCATTTTTGTGCTTCCAGGTTAACGCGTTTGACCCCTAAACCACGTTTATACAAGCGGAGCTTCCAAATATCGTTACTTATTTCAGATGTTTTTTTACAAAGCAAGAGCCAAGATGGTAAACAAGGAACTTACATTAGTAGAGAATTTCTTCAATTAAGTATGCAATTTATGAATGTTTTACACATTTTTTTACTTTCTTCTACCTTCAATAGAGATATTGTAATCCAAAATTTTTTCGACTTCAAGTTTATGATGGATAGAAGTTTTATGGGTCAGGGATTCCAAAAAACATGTTTTTACAAAATGTCTTTATGTCCGTGTGTGTGTGTGTGTTCGTATGTCGCCATTCTACCATCAAAAAGTGTATAAAAATATGCATAAAACTGAAACAAATTTTACGTGAATATTTTTGGCTGTGGCGAGAAGGTCCTTTTTCAATTTTGAAATATTCCGCCGGAAAGGCGGGGCTGCAATAGCGATTTGGGTGCCATTTTCAATATTGTACCACCTAAAAATGTATGAAGTGTAAACTTTTTTTTTTTTTTTTTTTTTTTTTTTTTTTTTGTAAGTACTTGGCTATGGCTAGTTGGTCCTCCTCGAATTTGAAAAAAATCCGCTAGAATGCGGGTGCTGCAATAACGATTTTTGTTCCATTTTAAATATTGCACCACTTAAAAGTCTATGAAGTTATGCATAGAATTGAACCAAATTTTTTGTGCAAGTGTTTGGCTATAGACAGCAGACTTTCCCTGAATTTGAAAAAAAAAATGCCGTAAGGGGGCACGACGTAATCGCCGTAATGGCGATGTCAGTGCCTTTTTCTTTATTGTATCATAAAAAAGTGTATGAAGTTATGCATAGAATTAAGACAATTTTTTGTGAAAGTGTTTGGCTATGGTCAGCAGACTCTCCCTGAATTAAAAAAAAAATCCGCCGTGAAAGGCCACTATAATCGCGATATTATTGCCATTTTCATTATTTTACTAACAAAAATGTATAAAATTATGCATAGAACTAAACTTTTTTTTTTTTTGGTTTGATTATTTTTGAGCATAGCAAACAGTTTCTATCTGAATTTGAAAATATCATCTTCCAGATGGGGGCTCTGTAAAAGTGATTTCCGAGCTATTTTCATTATTGTACCATCGAAAGGTGTATAATGTTATGTACATAATTGAACAAATTTTTTTGTGTATATTTTCAGCTATGGCCAGCATTGGAAATATTTCATGGGAAAGGAGAATTGTATTAGTGTAGCGCTTTTTATATTATTTTCTGGCTTCTTCGTCATTGTATTTTCCATCGGCTCGTACTGAGATGGGAACTTGAATCTTGCTAAGCCGGCTATTTGCAAACAGCTTATGATAACATAATAAGGGAAAACTATTGATTTAATAAATATCATGATCCACATTAACTGTTTTTACTTTGAATCATTGACTGAAGCAGAAATTCAAAATGAAAATCAAAGTTCGTGTAGTACTATTATCATGTGAAATATTAAATGCACGTTTGAGATAGAAGAAAGTTTTGAGATTGAGTCATCAAACTATTTTTCTCATAATTTTAAGTATTTGACTTTTTAACTTCCTGCTTCATAAAAGATTAATTTTAGCCTGTAAAATATAAAATGCATGAAAAAATGTAGTAAGAGTTAATTACTCTTTTTCTGAAAGATTTTTTAAAAAATATATAATATTTTATTTATTTATTTAATTGCAAGAAAGTCAACATGTTTTTTTTTTCAAAATTCATTTTTTAAATTTTTTAAAATTATTTGTGTGAAAAAAAACTCAAATAAAGATAATTACTATATTACCTTTATTGCTCTTAGTCTCTTAAAAAAAAAAAAAAAAAAAAAAAAAAAAAAAAGTCGTTATTATATTTTAGATACATTGAATGCTTTGAGAACGAATCTTTTAAAGCGAATAGATTTAAAAATATTAAAATTTAAAAAAAAGTTTTTTTTTTTACTTTTTAAAGATACACGGGTTTTTTTAAATATATATAATAGCTTGCTATAAATATATCAAACGTTACTTTAAAATCATAATAAAAATAAACTGAAGCATTTTCTTTTTAACTCTCTCATATTTAAAAAGAAGTAATAAGATTTCAGTGTTTTAAAATACATAAAAATATGTCAGTTTTTATTTAAAAAAAAAAAAAAAAAAAAAAAAAAAAAAAAAAAAAAAAAAAAAAGTTAACAAAGAAAGAAAGAAAGAAAGAAAAATATTATAACAAGTTGTTTAAATTATATACTACAGATGGCGAAATATGCAATTGATTTTACTGAAAACTTATCTACAATCAACATTTATCCATTATTGGACAGTCATTGAATATAGATATCAATATAGAGCCACATTTAGCCATTATCGGGCTTTTATGGAAAATAATATCACTGTGAGACAAGTTTACCTACAATTAATTACTTCCTTTTCAAAAAACAGCAATTATTTTTAAACATTTATTTAACTTCTTGTGTTTTGATAGCAATGCAGAAATATTCTGTAAAACTTACTGAAAACTTACTGGATTTATATGTATTTGTAATCTCAAAATGTTAATTACGGAAATTGTACTGTTTTCTTAGAAAAAGGAAACTGTTCTGTAAAATTTTCAGAAAAATTTGTGTTTATTGACGGATTTTTTTTCCAGTATTCATAAAGTAAAATTTGATGATAAATGATACACAAATATGAAAACAAACCTAATGAACTTTTATGCATGTTTATATAAGTATTTATATATCTAAAAACAGTATTTTTATGTTAATATTATTATTATTATTATTATTATTATTATTACTTTTTTTAGGTCAATATATTTCTGTTTGCATACAAAAGCAGAAAAAAGGCCTGTTTATATTAAATACCAAGAAAAACCGATAGCTTATGGATGTTACGCATATGCTATACATGCCTTAACAGCCTTAGTTTTCGTTGATAAAGGTATGTTCTGTGTACGTAAGACGTGGAATGTTTATGAAAAAAAAAAAAATCCCAGATTTCATTGCCGTTTGTAGTCTTTTACCAGCATTTAATCCTGATGAACTATAGTTTCTATAATGATTTGTAGTAATTCTTCAGAAGTTGAAGTCAGCGCTTGAATCTGAGGTTATTATCATATCGTACAAATATTTTTCTGGCGAAATTGAAATCATTTAAAAATGTTTCTGGTTGTAATTATTTTAAAAAAATTATAGCAAGTTTTTTTTTTTTTTTTTTTTTTTTTTTTTTTTTTTTTTTTTTTTTTTAAACTTTGAAAATTCTACGACGGGTGACTGACCGAGCCAGGTGTTGAGAAATTAAAGTCAGTATTATGGAATTATGATAGTATTTTATTGCTTTAAAATTTTAGAAGTAACATGATTGTTACAACCCTAAATGAATGTGCTATAGCGGACAAACATAAAATCTGCTGAAATTAAATAGCAACAAGATTATAAATAAATTGTATTTAAATTGTCATTTTCCCAGCGAAGGCAAATGGAGTCAACCGAAAAGCTAGAAAATGAACTTTAAACCCAGTGTTGCCAGATTGGGGATTTTGTCCCCATTTTGGGGGAATTTGAACCTCAAGGGGAATTTTTTGGGAGACAAGTAAATCTTGGGGACACGTTTGGGGACTATGGACACATTTGGGGAAAAACTTGGGGAATTGTTGTCCAATTTCAATTTTTAATTTTAGGCATTTGTCAATACTGGATCTGTCTCGAATTCGATTTTGGGTCGGAAAACGAAAATAAATTATAGAAATAATAATATAAATCATTTGTGTAGTCGTGCTCACCGTTTACATGTACTAAAGATTCATCATGATCTGCATTGGGCTATCCCCCATCTGAATTTCTAGATAAGTGATTCTAGTCCGGGAGCCGACCGTCGATTTACCTATGTATCGACTAATAGGACAAGTCTTACATCAAAATGTAGGTCTCAATGTGCACATTAAGAATATCACTGGCTGCCAGGTCCTATCCTGCCGGAACGCAAGGCAGCCGCACTTTTATGACGTCAATTTTGAGTGTTTACCTATGTATCGAATACAAGGACCAGACATACATCAAAACGTAGGTCTCAATGTGCACATTAAGAATATAACTGGCTGCCATATACATCAAAATGTAGGTTTCAATGTGCACATTAAGAATATCACTGGCTGCCAGGTCCTATCCTGCCGGAACCCGGTGGCAGCCACACATTTATGACGTCAATTTTGAGTGTTTACCTATGTATTGAGTACAAGGCCAAGACATACATCAAAATGTAGGTCTCAATGTGCACATTAAGAATATCACTGACAGCCAGGTCCTATCCTGCCAGATCCCGGTGGCAGCCACACATTTATGACGTCAACTTTGAGTGTTTGCCTATGTATCGAGTACAAGGCCAAGACATGCATAAAAATGTAGGTCTCAATGTGCACATTAAGAATATCACTGGCTGCCACATACATCAAAATGTAGGTCTCAATGTGCACATTAAGAATATAACTGGCTGCCAGGTCCTATCCTGCCGGAACCCGGTGGCAGCCGCACTTTTATGACGTCAATTTTGTGTGCTTACCTATGTATCGAGTATAAGGACCCGACATACATCAAAATGTAGGTCTCAATGTGCACATTAAGAATATAACTGGCTGCCAGGTCCTATTCTGCCGGTACCCGGTGGCAGCCGCACATTTATTACGTCAATTTTGAGTGTTTGCCTATATATCGAGTACAAGGACCCGACATACATCAAAATGTAGGTCTCAATGTGCACATTAAGGATATAACTGGCTGCCAGGTCCTATCCTGCCAGATCCCGTTGGCAGCCACACATTTATGACGTCAATTTTGTTATAAATGTGCCGCTGCCACCGGGTTCCGGCAGGATAGGACCTGGCAGCCAGTGATATTCTTAATGTGCACATTGAGACCTACATTTTGATGTATGTGGCAGCCAGTGATATTCTTAATGTGCACATTGAGACCTACATTTTGATGCATGTCTTGGCCTTGTACTCGATACATAGGTAAGCACACAAAATTGACGTCATAAATGCGCGGCTGCCACCGGTTACCGGCAGGATAGGACCTGGCAGACAGTGATATTCTTAATGTGCACATTGAGACCTACATTTTGATGTATGTGGCAGCCAGTGATATTCTTAATGTGCACATTGAGACCTACATTTTGATGTATGTCTGGTCCTTGTACTCGATATATAGGTAAGCACACAAAACTGACGTCATAAAAGTGCGGCTGCCACCGGGTTGCGGCAGGATAGGACCTGGCAGACAGTGATATTCTTAATGTGCACATTGAGACCTACATTTTGATGTATGTCTTGTCCTTGTACTCGATACATAGGCAAACACTCAAAGTTGACGTCATAAATGCGCGGCTGCCACCGGGTTCCGGCAGGATAGGACCTGGCTGCCAGTGATATTCTTAATGTGCACATTGAGACCTACATTTTGATGTATGTCTTGGCCTTGTACTCGATGCATAGGTAAACACTCAAAATTGACGTCATAATTGTGTGGCTGCCACCGGGTTCTGGCAGGATAGGACCTGGCAGCCAGTGATATTCTTAATGTGCACATTGAAACCTACATTTTGATGTATGTCTGGTCCTTCTACTCGATACATAGGCAGACACTCAAACTTGACGTCATAAAAGTGCGGCTGCCACCGGGTTCCGGCAGGATAGGACCTGGCAGCCAGTGATATTCTTAATGTGCACATTGAGACCTACATTTTGATGTAAGTCTTGTCCTATTAGTCGATACATAGGTAAATCGACGGTCGGCTCCCGGACTATTAAGATTTTCCTGTCATCGCGGACAGAAACACAAGGTCAGAAATACATTTCCTTTAATAGTACATATTTATTCAACAAAAATAAAAACAATTTTATATATTTTTGTTGTTGTTGTTTTCAGTTTTGAATATACATGCAAAATTCTGTTGAAATTAAATGTTTATTTTTTTTTTAATAAATGGGGAATTTTTTCAAAAAAATGCTTGATTTGGGGAAAAAATGAGTTTAAATTTGTTTAAAAAAATTTATAATGGAAAATTCAAAATTGAGAACTTGCCTTTTTTAAGTAGAAATAGCGTTGGGGACTTTTTCTGAAAAAAATCCTTATTTGGGGAAAATTTCACAAATTTGGGGGAATTGGCTTTCGACAATCTGGCAACACTGTTTAAACCGTCATCTATGGGCTGTGAATAACAATAATTCTTATAAAAATATTACGTCGAAACAATCAAGATGGAAGTGGATTATTTTAACTTATTGTAATTGTCTCTAAACAAATCAAAGCTAAATATTTACACTTTCTGATAAAAAAAAAAATAGATATATATAAAATGACTCAGCAGATAGCTTACAATAATATGACAACAGGTGCACTAACATTCAATTAAAAATATTACATCTAATGCTTACGTATAAAACTCAATTCTGCTTGAAATGGCTCAATATTTCAAAATTTTAATTAACTACTCGAAGAATATGAACTACTGGCGGGGTCACCCTGTGTTACGTGGTTCCGTGTAGCATTTCGTCTGGTTAAATGACGTTTCAAAGTTTTTTGCTCTTTTGCAGGCCTGTATAAACGAATTAGGACATTACTTTTTGCAAGCAGGGATTTCCAGAAGTACATTTTAAGAGTTTCACACCAGAAAAAAATTTATTATACTATGTGATAGAAGTGAAACATTTTCTTTATACAGAACCACACAAAAGTATTTTCAGGCACCACTATCTATGAGGAATTAGTATTTGAAATTCTTTTTATTTATGCGTTACATTTTTTTTTTTTTTTTTAAGAAATTGGCCGTCAAAGGTGACAGATGAGATGCTTTCGTATTGTAATTTGTTTTATAAGTATTCCAATCTTGATGAAATAATTTTTGCACATAATGCAAAAATGTATGAATACTAAATTTATTACGATTATATGTATATTAAATTCAGAATACCAAAATAATATGACTCTATCTTAAATAGGACATATTCACCATGTCAATCTATATTCAATATCCATCATAAGATGCATTATTGATATTAGGAAAATTTTCACCATTCGCTTACATTTCAGAATTTTATTTTTATTTTTCAAACTTAATAATTTCTTTTAAAAATGGAGGTGTTAAAGTAAATGCTTAAGGTACATGAAAAAAAAAATGGTTGTGCGCTTTGCCCTATAATATAATATGTAAATGCTATTTAAAGTTGGCTTGTAAAGGCAAATTGTCAAGTCCGGTATCATACAAAATTACTGAAAATACTCAGCTTTAAATTTATTAAATTTCCTAAAATCAACTTACTTTAAAGTGACTTGTGTCCCTAACTTTCAAAAGATGATATTTATCAACAGTACTTAAATTAAATTGAAATGAGAAACAGTTTTAGCCACAAGATTTGGATCACATAGAAATTATGCAAGAACTTTTTCTAATAATTATAATATATATTCATGTACATTATTAAATTTTAAGAAAATTGCATAGGTGTTTCTTAGTTATATAAAAAATAAAAGTAGAACGGTGAAAAAATGATAATCATTAAAAAACCGTGCGGTAACAGACTTGACATTTGGTAACGGACTTGACACTATGTTGAAAATGGCCGTTAAATATCATTGATATTAAATATCATTAATGTATTGTATGATTTAATAGAATGTAGAAAACTTCTATTATCAGGTTGAACAAAAAGTTCTAGGAAATTTTTAATCTAATGTTACCAGCATTTGTATCGTATATAGGAATAATAGTGGTATATCTATAGGAGTTCAAGAATTTCGGTCCAGACGTGGCTCCATCGGATTATGGCCTCTTTCGATCAAAGCAAAACTTTTTCAACGGCCGTCGGTTTGAATCCGTCGATATGAAGTTGAAGATGCATGTCATGAGTTTTTCGATTCCTAGCCACCATGGTATTTCAGCAAATCCGGAATCTGCCAGAATGATTGCAGAAAGTCGTAAACTGTGATAGCCTCCACTTTAAAGAACAGATTATGGCCAAAGGTGACCGGCCACTTGTGGTTTTAGATATTTTGTTAAATATCTAATCTTTGTTAAATATCTTTTGGATTCAATTTACTAAGTAATTTTTCATTGTGCATAAGTGAACGCAATTAAAATATAATTTTCATAACGTGTTAGTTTAAAGTATAGAGCAACTTTTGCCAAAGTCACAAAAACATAACTGGAAAATTGTGAAAATTATCGTCTGTAAAATAATCTCAAAATCCGTTATTTTTAAAATGAAGCAAAGAGATGAGGGCTGTATCTAAATACAGTAGTACGTGCAATATTGTGTACTACTATATTGTGTATGAAATTTTGTTAAATATCTAATCTTTGTTAAATATCTTTTTGATTCAATTTACTAAATAATTTTTCATTTCGCATGCGTGAACGCAATTAAAATATAATTTTCATAACGTGTTAGTTTAAAGTATAGAGCAACTTTTGCCAAAGTCACAAAAACATAACTGGAAAATTCTGAAAATTATCGTCTGTAAAATATTCTCAAAATCCGTTATTTCCAAAATGAAGCAAAGAGATGAGGGCTGTATCCAAATACAATAGAACGTGCAATTTTGTGTATGCTATATTGATGCTAATCAGTGAATGTATGGATAGAGCCCTTTCATCTTATAGTTTCATTCTGGGAATAACATATTCGGGTCATTCCATGTCAAATCAACGAGACCCACAACCTGACCATCTCCAATTTTTATGAAATTCTCAGGATTGTTTCTACTTATGTAATAATGCAATAAAATACTTTTTGTAGATTTTTTGCAGCCTTTTTTTAGGGGGGGGGAGGGCTTCATGAAAAAGTGGAAAACATGTAAAAAATGACATTCTGGTAGTTACAAAAATAAAATTTTCTCAACTCCTATAATAGGTATAGAATTTATTTTGGTGTTGTTTTGAAGGTCTTTGTGTGGGCTTTCATATGACATATCACTTATTAAATTTAATATTTCAAGGTCATCGAATATTGTCTTTGTCCTTGAAAATATTAAAAAGCCCATTTTTGAAAAATCTGAAAAAAAAATATTTTTTACTTCTTAATATGACAGACATTCTGTAAAAATTTCCTATTGGGATTGCAATGGGATCACATTAAATAAAAAGAATATTGCCCAGTTAAACTGATGGCATTGAGCTCACTGGCTACGCATACTAATTGTACATTACACCCTTATGTTTTCAAGGGTTAATTCCGATCGCAGAAAAATTAAGGAGGGGAGACCAGCTCCTCTTTTTCCTCTTTTTATGCTTAATCGTTGAATCCTCTAAACTGATCAGGGACATGCTTTATCATAAAAAAATCCATATCCAAAATTCAGAACAAATCGGATAATTCTTAATAAAAACCCATTTATATAATTTAAGAGGAGTTATCACCATCTTTTATATACTTAACCATTAAACTTCCAAAACCATTCGGAGATTTGAACGAAATCTGACAATTCTGCATGAAAAATCCATTTATATAAATTAAGGGGAGGGTCATTAGAGCCCCCATTTCCCCTGTTTATATATTTCCAATGAACACATAATACCAATCACGGAAGTGCTTCATCAGAAAGATCCTATGTGTAAATTTTGAACAAAAACTATTATTTCTGCATGAAAAACCCATTTATATCAATAAGGGGAGGGGAGCCCCCCGTACCCCCTCTTATACATATCGAATGAACTCCAAAAACTAATCAGGGAAGCGCCTTATCAGGATATACCTATATACAAAATTTCAGGTGAATGGGATATTTTTATCATGAGTTATCGCGTTACGCACGTACGAACGTACGAACGTACATACAGAACGGACGGGCACATAAGCTCTCAGGCTATGATAGCCTGTGAGCTAAAAATATATATCGTTGGATCATTCCATATCACTTCATCCAGACCATGAAACCCATGGTCTCAAATTTTGATAAAAAAATTTTTAATTGTTTCTTTTACCACCCTTATTAACAATCTAAAATAACACTTCAATATCTCAAGTATTTTTTTGTGAAAAAATACTGAAATAAACAGAAAAGGTGCATAAGTGGCACTTCAAAAGATTCATATTTAAAAAACATTGTTTTAGAAAAAAAATCATAGTTTTACTATTTATAAACATATTAAGTTGAAATTTGCATTAAAATGTACACAAAAGGATGAAGATATAAGAAAAAAAAAAAGATTTGACGATCATATTTTAATTTAAGACCTTTCAAAATTGTCTAAAGTTTGTTTTTACAAAAGAATTTTGTAAGAAAAATAATTTTCAAATCTCATTTTTTGAAAAAGGCATAACAGTTAAACAATCAGTTTTCTTTAAAATTATGCATAAACTGAAATACTGAAAAAAATGGCTCATTGGGTGCAAATATATTTTATTTATCACAAACTAAAAAATAAATAATAAAAATAAATGCTGAAAAAAGCAACTGTAGACAAATGGCTTTGGAAATCCCCAAACAAGTATTGAAATAATTGTTTGTATTACAGGTGATCATTTGAAAGCAATACATTACTACTTCTATTTATCTTACTTTGATTTAAAAAATTTGATATTATATGATAATTTTAAATAATTTAGATTTAATTTGATTTAGTGTCTGTGTATATCATAGTGTGTAGTTAGTTTGTGTATAGCAAATTTGTATACATAAATTCAAGCAAAATATTAAATCAGCTTCAAACAACTTTGTATAATAATGACTTTTTGGGTACCAATATATTTAATTCAAAGCCTGGCTTGAAAGTAAGTTAGGGGCGTGGGGGAGAAGGGTAGGTATAACCATGATTGAGGCTCCTAATGTATCTTGCCTTACTTAAATCATCTGCCGACTGATTTGGTATCAACAAATAATCTATACATATAGCAAAATTATATTTTTTTTGGGGGGGGAGGGGGAACTGAAATTTGGGGCTCAGGCTTTGCATGCCTAAGAAGAAGTTAAGACTGTTTTTGATCCACAAATCAATATTTTCAACAGACTCAGTATTTAGGGAAAAGTTATTGTTATCCATATCCATTTTATTTTTTCAGTGATTTTTTTCTTTCTTTTTTTTAAGTTGAAAAATTTTATTCACATTCAAAACAAAGCAATGACATTAAATACTTTTAAATGAAAATGCTCTAGTACAGCGGTTCTCAAACTTCCTTGGTACGTGACCAACCTTTCAATGAAAAAAAATTTCGAGATCCACCTTTCAGTTAAAAAAAAAAAAAAAAAAAAAAAAATCGTGACCCACCCGAGAAAAAGTTGCATATCAGTATAGCAATTTTTGTTCGATCTCGGCTACCCTATCCTACGAAAAGCATAAAATTTCATATGGAAGATACATTATCAACAAAAACAAGAATCGGTAATCTCAATGTGTGTAAGTGTATCCTTATACCCTTATATATATTATAAATGTGAAAGTGTGTCCGAAAAATTGGAATGAACTTGGCTTCAAAACAGATGGATTAATGTCTTTGAATCTTTGCATACAGATAGATTATAGGAGTGGAATGAACATAGGCTAATTTTTATTTATTTTATTCAAATATTTTCATTAATAATTCAAAATTTAATTATTTTTCATACAAAATCAATAGGCATTTTTCAGATAAAATTTAACCATTTTCCTTTCCTGTTGCCAAGAAAATAAAAAATTGGAATTATAATTTTTCAGCGGCAATGAATTTTTAATAGAAAACTTCCACGCGAAAAACTATAATGAAATAATTTAAAAGAAAATAAATATGACGTCATGTTTGAAATAAAAATAAAAGGTGTATTTTTTATAATACATTTAACAAGGATATTTGTTTAGTTAATGGGAATTTTTGTGTAAAATATGGTGACATAAATTAAAAGTAAAAAGAATGAAAAAGAATTATATTTTTAATAAAATGGTTCACTCATGAAAATGTGACGTCATAGTTGAAATAAAACAGGTACTTTATAGCAGTCGTTAAAAATACAAGGGGTATGAATATCAGTAGCTAATGGAGCGAGATAAATAATGACGTCATATTTAAAACGAATCAGAAATATATTTTACTTTTACTAATTAATAAGTTATAAGTTACATACAAATGAATATTTTTATTCAAAACTCATAATTATCAATGGAAGAAATTTTTTGTGGGGAAAAGGCGGAAAATAAAATCACTGATTAATATATTTTTGGCTCGATTTTTTAACACTTCCGAACAAAGTTGAAAAGTTATTATGCTTTCGGTTTGTCTGTCTGTCTGGTCGCTTTCCAATTTTCGTAAATATACTCCGATTTCCATGAAATTTTCGGACGTTATTAACGTTTACCTAGCACGAATACCTATTGAAAATGAAGTTTCTACCATGATTAGTTTATTTACAGAGATAGTCAAAAAATTTCCTTACATTACGTCATTATGGGGAAAAATCGTTTTAATTAAATTTAAGGATGTTACACACTGTGAAACATATTCAAATTTATAAGCATTTAAAAAGTGCACTAAAATATGCATTTTGTAAAGTATGTAGTGAAAAGGGCACTTACTACTCATTTACAAGGTCACACAGAAGAATTCCATTGCATAAGAATAAAGGGAGGAACAGTTTCCGACATATTTTAATTATGGTAAACGATTTCATGTATAATCAAATTGATATACGTTGCTGAAGCTTAATGTGAGTTATTTCATGCATCATATACGAAGTGCATAGCATTTACAGGGACACACAAAAAATTTCAAATGTTCTATATTCTATCCGAAGTACTAGGGGAAGATGGGGATACTTGAGCCATTTTTTGAATTTTAATTTTTTTTAATTTTTTATATTTTTTTAGAATAAAATAAAATATTGAAAATGAAAATTTGATATTTTTCCTTCAACTAAAAACCACTTTCAATAAATTTTGAACTATTTTTCTATGTATAATAAATGTTTATTTTTTGTTTTACATCATGGCTCAAGTATCCCCATGGCGGGGATACTTGAGCCATAGTGAAGGGATACTTGAGCCACTACGGAAAAATACCTACAAAAGTAATTTTTTTCGCTTTATTTTTGCACAAACATTTTACAGAATGATAAATTATGAAACGTAAAGTCTTTCAAAACCAATTGAGAAAACAAAGCTAGTAATACAATCATTTTTTGTCGTTAAAACTGGTTGTCGAACGATAATTTGAACTTGAGTTATAACGACGGTAGAAACATCCTCAGTTCAGAGCCATTTAAGTTTGGAATCTGCAATTCTTCGGACAAATTTCATTTTCAAAATATTAAGCACTTATCCAACAAATATTTTTACAGTTTTCTTTCTGGCATATTTTATTAGTAACCAACCATCAATAGAAGGTTTTCTTTCACATCATCACCATCATTGACAGAATTTTCCTCTAATGATATTGTCGAACTCATGCTTTTAGTTTAGTAGCTATCGGAATTTAAGCCAGATGTATCATTCTACTATTTCAAACACTTTTTTGATTTCACAGGAAAAGATTTTGTCTTCCTCTTTGGCTCCATGTAGGTAAGTTTGAACTGGGATTTTTGTTGCTTTTTTTGTTTTTGTGCGCTCTTTTACCAATTTTTCTTCAATTTTCTTAGTTAAAAAAAAGTTACAGCAACAGAGGTTACGATTTCAATATAAAATACTAATCTTAATATGTTATATTAAAAAATAAATATCTTAATATGTTGGACCTAACTAATTAAAGTATTAGAGATTATAGCCTGTAAAACCGTTTTAAAAAGTTATTTTCATTTAATGAAAGTTAAATTGAAAACTATGTTTACATTTATCTAGACAGGCTATTTTGTTAGTCAAATCGAAAAATAAAATAGACATTTTCATTTAAAAAATATACATTTTTAAACATTTTTAGGTCGTTATTTTTTTAAGAAAAAAAAATAAAATGAAAAATTATTCTCCCTTTTCTCCAGAAAAATATCTATTAGTGAATATAAGGATGGAATTTTATTTTTTGTTTGTTTCACCCATGTTTAATTTCTAGTGGGGATGGTTCAGACATGGCTCAAGTATCCCCACTCTCATTGGCTCAAGTATCCCCACTATCACTATTTTTGTTTCCCAGAGTTTTACTAAATAAAGCATACAGCAATTAGAACTATTTTAGACTCAAAATACAATTGAAATTATGCTTATTGAATGTATGTATATAGTTGCAACTTTAAACAAAACTTTGATTACAAAAAAACAAAAAAACCATTCACCCAAATATTTACTTCAGATAGGGAAAAGACAACTATTAATCACTATACTTTAAAAATGGTACCAAGATGTGTGATTTCTTTTTTACGTGTTCAGAACTATAAATATGTTATCATATTGGCAGTTTTAGAAAGAAAAATTAACCAACTGTAGAGATAATAGGGGTGGCTCAAGTATCCCCTATGCTCAAGTATCCCCACTCTCCCCTATATATGATGGGTGATGACTGTTGCATGGATGAAATGCATTTTGAATTATGATATGTACTTTTAAGTTTTGCTAAATGTATGCATATTAAATGGAGAGTATAAATGGTAATATTATAAATAGTTAAATTTAGATATACAGGGTTACACAAAAGATCTTGGAAAGATACTGAATATGAGCGTAATTTACTTAAAGGTGGTTTTTAAATAAAATATGCATTTTTATTTTGAACTGCATTCAGTAAAATACAGGGTCCCGCAAAGAACTGGATACAAGGTTGTCTTCGGATGATAATTTCTGAAAATGTAATTTAGGTAGTAATAAGGAATATTTTTGTTTGAACTAAATTTTAGAAAAATACTTTCGTGTATTAAAGGCACTTGGAAAACTACAGGGCTGAAAAAAAGTATTCAAGAATGTTTCTATCTATTAGTATTAATCGCTGAAAGGAAAATTTTAACCAGTAAAAAAATTAGCAAATAGGGATTATCAGAAGTTTTTTACCATAAATTCGCGATAAAAAATTAATTACAAATGCTTTTCATCATCGAAATTTTTTGCTTGATTGATCAATTATTTCTTCTTTAAATGCTATGTGAACGAAGTCACGGGTAACTGCTAGTAGTAATTAAAACAATGTACAAACTACCAAGATAGTAGAAAATATGTTTAGTTAGTATGGAAACATAACTTTATAATCGATGAGATTTCTGATACTGGTAGTTACCAATGTGGGAACATGTATTAACACACAGTTTATCTCAGTACTTCTCTTTCAAAAACAGCAAAGTAAAAAAAGCATGTTTTCATAAGCATAAAGTGTTGATTTTAACCCAAAACAGATTTAAATATTTCTGGATATTCTGTTCGCATATTAATCGAGAAGGAAATTAAGGATGTTCGCTTGAAATATCATTTCCTGTTGAAATTGTCATATCTTTTTTAACAGATGACATAGAAGCTATATTTTTTTGACAAACCTACATTGTTTCGCGACCCACCAAAACAACAGCCACGGACCACCAGTGGGTCGCAATCTATAGTTTGGGAACCGTTGCTCTAGTATATTTTCAATTTTAACAAAAGTCATGTTTAATTTTTTTACTTTGTTACAAGAAATTTAAAATAAACATATGGTATTTTTCATATAAAACTTTTTTTAATAATATCTTTTATTTTTTTTAAGTTTTGTACAATAAGAATTATTCTGAGATTAAGTATGTTGTTTCTGTGCAAGAAAATCTTTATTTTTAAGCAACACTGAAATGGTAGCTCCCCATATGGGGTCATGTGGTTTTGTTCTAAGGGAGACATTACACTTGACGTAACTGTGAAGAAGTTGTTAAAAAAAATCTTATTAAGTAAAATTTACTTTTATTTTTACTGAATACTTCATACAAAAGTTGCAGAATGCTAAGCAGATAAAATGAATTAATTTAAGCCCATTAACCCCTTGAGGGGCAAAGCACTTATGTTCCTAAAATGTTCAAATGGATGATTGACACCGGGATTCACAAACAAATTTATATGATACGAAGTAAAAGGTGTTTTTCGCGTACATTGTAAAAAGCAAATATTAATACAAAATTCCGGTGCCAATGTGGCATTTGGGAATTAAAATTAACTGGTATATATAATATACCGGTGCCCTTCAAGGGGTTAAATTGCAAAATATAGCATTGCAATATTCGTCTGAATAACTGCAATCAAACAGTGAGGACTAGATGACCACAACACAAAGCTACAAATGACAGTTACCTGTAATGCAAGTTGCTTCTTATTTAATTTTTATGTGATCCCATTGCAATCCCAATATGAAATTTTTACAGAATGTCTGTCATATTAAGAAGTAAAAAATATATTTTTTTCAGATTTTTCAAAAATGGACTTTTTAATATTTTCAAGGTCAAAGACAATATTCGATGACCTTGAAATATTAAATTTAATAAATCCTGTCAAGTGATATGTCATATGAAAGCCCACTGTATTTTGAAGGTTACAAAGACCTTCAAAACAACACCGAGATAAATTCTGTACCTATCATAGGAGTTGAGAAAATTGTATTTTTGTAACTACCAGAATGTCATTTTTTACATGTTTTCCACTTTTTCATGAAGCCCTCCCCCCTAAAAAAAGGCTGCAAAAAATCTAGAAAAAGTATTTTATTGCATTATTACATAAGTAGAAACAATCCTGTGAATTTCATTAAAATTGCTTGATGTCAATCTCAAAAGTATATTTTTCTTCGTTGATTTGACATGGAATGACCCATTCTGATCTTATTCTATAGACGATAAATTTCAGAATTTTCAAGCTATGTTTTTAAGACTTTCATAAAAGTTTTTCTATGCATTTAGTTAACACATCATGGAAATTGTAATTCGATTGTGTTCACGCATGCGCAGTGAAAAATTATTCAGTAAACCTGCTCATTTTTCATACAATTTTTTTTAAAATTCTGGGTATAGAGTATTATGTAGAACGTTGTTTGTGACATTTTTTGAAAAGATTTTTTTTACATGAAGAACTCTGCAAATTATAAGCAAAAAACTTGGCAAAATTTGGAGCTCTTTTTATAAAAACCATATTTCTTTTTCTTTTTTTTTTTTTTTTCAAATATACATGCCATCCTCATAAAAATGAACGCAGTTTATTGCAATAAGCTACTGAATACTGCAGTTTGAACGCTTTTACTATATTAGTTTTGTGAGTGTTATCCAACATATCTTTATTCTTTTTCAGTTTCCGATCCCCTGCCGGATTTGGTTGAAATATTTTCGTGAAAATATATTACCTTATACTATTTTGTTTCTACAAATGGAGTTTCAGAATAATACTTCTTGTATTTTTCAAGATATTTAACTAAACGTCTAAAATTGCAAGTGGCTAATCACCTTTAGCCATATTGTGTAGTTCTTGTTGCTTTTGTTGTTACTTTGCGCATAACAACGAAACTTTCACTAATTTCTCAGAACGTTTTGCTCAACTTAGTAATATCTTTTAAGTTTTGATTCAATTTTCATAAAATTTGAAAGAACAAACCTTATGTTTATTAAATTTCAAACCACTAGGTTGAGTTGTTTTGTGCTGTTATAAGCGGACAGACCAGACGACAACGACAGATGCTGTATTTGTTTACTTACAAACGCACCTAATTTTTTTTTTTTTTCTTTAAATGAAAGGTATAAAATAAATTTTCTTCCGTGTGCGCCATTTTTCTTCTAAAAATTGCTGTTCTGGCACTATAATATTTAAATGCATTTTTTCTATTATTCCATAGTTTCCTGTATATCTGTTAGACTTATGCATGAGTGTCTGAATTTAAATATACCTATTTAAAAATCAAAACATCATACGTAACTATTGTAGAAACTTCTAAAGATAAACATCAGATAAGAAAAAATAAATAAAATGCGAGCAGATGGAAGAATCAAATAAAACTGTCCAGTCTTATTTCCTCGGAAGAACAATGACAAGCAACCATTACTTATACTGCCTGTGCTGATCGCAGCTTCGGGGTCTCAGGTGGCACCAAGATATAAATCAAATGCGGCACTTTTATAGCATCGTCTTAAATTTGAAATCCGTGTATTTTAAGCAGAAACAATTCTTTTTTTCCTGTGTGGAAAATATATAAAATAAAGGAAATTTTGAAGAATGAAATATTAAAAAAAAAAAAAAAAGATCGAAAGTTTTATTTTTGTTTTTGATTTTAAGTCACTTAGATTGATCACATAGAATACTTTTTTATTTTTGAATGCATTTGCATTTTTAAACTAAGGATATGTTTGACTTATATTTGTTGTTTCTCAAGAATACAAAAACTGACAGACTTTCTAGTCTAAATTTAGTAAGTTTTTTATAATTGGGTTTCATTAGATAATGTATTTTTCTGTTTAAAGATAGAAAACCAACGATTATAAATGCACAAATAAAGTATGAAAGGGGAGCAAACAGCTGTTTCGAATCTACTGACGAGATTCTTCTTCAGTGCAAAAACTCAGCGAGTTAGACAAAGCAAAACTAAATAATAATCAGCTTAATGCTCTCAAATTAAACAACAATTTCTCTGATTCTGCCACTCCTTCGTTACCCCGTTTGATTGCTCCTATTGAAAGAGCATTTAAGCATAGCGCTATTTCTCCTTCTCAAAGAGAGTCTATTACGCATCTCATTGCCAATATTGTCGATTTCAACTCTAATGTTTATAAGCCAAATCTTAATAGTTCAGTTGAAAATTCTCTAAAAAGTTTGTGTTCGGATCCGAATTTGATCATAACTAAGGCTGACAAAAGTGGTCAGATTGTTGTTCTTGACAAGCCTAAATATTTTGAAAATTCTCATAAATTAATTAATGATGGTCCCTATATGGATATCCACAAAGACCCTTCCTCTAGTGAAATTAATACTATCAAATCTGCCATTAAGTCTTCACACAATATTCCTGCTAAATTAAAGAGGTCTCTTATTCCTTCAATTGCTCATTGTGCCAGGTTTTATGCTTTACCAAAGGTCCATAAACCTGACATTCCTTTTAGACCCATTGTATCCAGTATCGGTACGGCTTCTTATAAACTTGCTAAATATCTTGTTTCCACATTTTCTCCTCTCTCAAGCAGTAATTCTTTCACTGTTAAGAATTCTTTTGAATTTCTTAAGAAACTTCACAGTTTTAAGCCACAAGGCCACATGATGGTTTCTTTTGATGTTTCATCATTATTTACTAATGTTCCTGTCGATGGGGCTTTAGATTGCCTGAAGAAAAGGCTCTGTGAATTTTATTTTTCTTTTTTCGAAATAGAGGGGCTCATTCATCTCACTCGTGCTTGCTTATCTCAAAACACTTTCGTATTTAACGGGAATTTCTTTCGTATGACTGACGGTTTGGCTATGGGTAATCCTCTTAGTCCGATTTTATGCGATTTGTACATGCACTATTTTGAAATAAAATTGTTTTAAGTCTTAAAATTTCAATTTTATGTTCGTTACGTAGATGATATCTATACTTTAGTTGAAGTGAATTCAGATATAAATCATATTTTTTCTGTCATGAATTCTATTGATTCTTACATTCAATTTACTTTTGAAGTTGAATCGAACAATTGCCTTTCTTTTCTCGATGTCCTTGTTATTCGCAATGAAGATAATTTTCAGACTACTGTCTTTCGCAAACCTTTTGCGGTCAGTCTTCCACCTCACAGATATTCATCTCATCCTCCTAACCAGAAAGTTGCGGCTTTTAAAACTTTTGTTTTCCGGGCTTCCAATATTTGTTCAACTCCTCAGTTACTCAGTGATGAACTTATTTATCTAAAAGCTATTGCTGTTGATCGTGGTTATTCCCCTAATATTATAGATTCAATTCATAGAAAATTGACAAAATCCACCCATTCTGAAAGAAAAAACTTTAATTCGAACTCCAATACTTTGGTTGTTTTGCCCCTTTTCCCCAAAATCAGTCATCAATTTGCTAAAATTTTAAAAAAGTTCGATTTCAATGTTATCTTTTCTCCTGTTAATAAAATTGCTTTTTCAAATCTTAAGCACCCCACTAATCGCTTAGATAACTGGGGTATTTACCAAATTTCTTGCCAATGTGGTCTTTCTTATATCGGCCAGACTAAACGTGCTCTAAGATTTCGTTTAACTGAACATAAAAGGTATGTCAAAAATCAAGAACTTAAACGCTCTTTTATTGCTCAACATTGTTGGCCTTCACAACATAAATTTAACTTTTCTTCAGCCACCATCATCCATAAGTGTCCTTCCATTCTTGATCTTGATTTTGGGAAGCTTATCACATCATTAAAAATTCTCACTCCTTAGTTAATGACTTATCAAGTACTCCTTATTTTCCTAGCATTTGGAAATCTTTAATTTAATTCTCTACTTTTTTTTTTCCTCCCTCGCTTTTTAGTTTTTGTTTTGTTTGTTCTCCGGTAGATGCCGCTACTTGTCTACCCAGTGGTTCCTGCTGCTTTCTTCTCATTGATTGCTTTCCTTTAGGCGGGATTGTTCCCGTAGTGGGTATATAAGCCCGCGTCTCTCTGTCTCTTTGCTCAGTTTTGCTTTGTCTAGCTCGCTGAGTTTTTGCACTGAAGAAGAATCTCGTTAGTAGATTCGAAACAGCTGTTTGCTCTCTTTTCATACTTTATTTGTGCATTTATAATCGTTGGTTTTCTATCTTTAAACATTTTTGCACAAAGGCTTTATTTGCTATTTTAATGTATTTTTCTCCCTTTCTTTCCCTCGCCCCTCTAATTTCACTCATTCTTCAATGGTATTAAGGTAGACTTTACATTGAAAGAATTGTTGAAATAATAATCTGTTTAGATGATAAGATATTCGAAGTTTTCATCTTTGCAATTTTCTTGAAAATCTTCGGAAGATATTTAGTATGACTCACGGACTTTAAATATATTTAAAAGTTCATGCATCACACATACCTATTGGAGAAACTTCCATAGATAAACATCAGATAAGAAAAAAAAAGTAAAATGTGAGCAGATGAAAGAATCAAATAAAAATGTCCAATCTTACTACCTCGAGAGAACAATGACAAGCAGCCATTACATATGCTGCCTGCTGATCTGAGTTTCGGGGTCTCAGGTGGCACCAAGATATAAATCAAATGCGGCACTTTTGTAGCATTGTCCTAAGTTTGAAATCTGTGTATTCTAAGCAGATTTTTTTTCCTTCTTAGGAAAATATACAAAGGAGAGGATATTTTGAAGGAAAAGACATAAAAAAAAGTATCGAAAATGTGTGTTTTTTTTTTAAAGCAATCTAGATTGACCACAAAGAATGCTTTTTAGTTTTTGAATACATTTACATTTTTAAACTAAGGGTGCATTTGACTTATATTTGCTGTTTTTAACGAAAAGAAAAACTGGCAGATTTGTAGTCCAAATTCAAAATGGTTTTATAAGTGAGTTTCATTGAATAATGTATTTTTCACAATTCCCCTCCCCTTTTCAGCTTTAGTAATTCTTGAATGATATTGAGGTACACATTACATTGTCAGAAAATATTGAAATAAAAATCTATTTAGCTGATAAAATATTCGAAGTTTTTTTTTCTTTCAATTTTCTTGGGAATCTTTAAAAGAATTTATCACTACGCACGTGGTTTAATTTTTTAGCACTTTCCAACAAAGTTGAAAAATGCTTATGCATTCGGTTTGTCTGTCCGTCTAACCACGCTCTAACTTCCGTAAATATATTCAGATTTTCATACAATTGACAAAACTTATTTAGGATCACCAAAGCATGTTTGGTATTGCATATAAAGTATGTGACTGGTTCATTTACAGGGGCATTCAACAGGATTCGGTTACATTATGGTATATGGCGAAAAATCGTTTGAAGGGTATTTTAATGACATTACGCTATCTCAAATGTATTGAAACTGATATAAATCACTCAATTTTATTACGATCATGTTAAAACAGAGCATTTATAGCATTTTTTATTAATTTATAGGGACACATGAAAGAAATCGGTTATAGTAGTGTCTTTGCGTAAAAATTGTTAGAGAGTACGTTTTAACTTTCAGTATGCGCTTTTAAATTTAATTAGTTTTTTTTTAAATATTAAATTATGTATATAAATTCTGTTCCTCATATACAGGGCTGTACAAAAGTATTGGCATACCATTCTCTTTATAAGAAGAAAATGCAGAAGGAGAATTTTCAGCTGAAATATATATATCTCTTTAAAAAATCAAATTATGGAATACATGTTTTTAAATGATACAAATCTCTATATCATATACAGGGCTGTTAGAAAATTCGTATAATTACCCAATTGTGGATGGAACAGCTAAAATCGATTTTGAAATGCGTTATACATTTCTTGAGAGAACAAACACAAGCAACCATTATTTATGCTGCCTGTGCTGATCTCAGTTTCGGGATCTCAGGTGGCACCAAGATATATATCAAATGCGGCAGTTTTAGAACATAGTCTTAAATTTGAAATCCGTGTATTTTTAGCAGAAATATTTCTCTCTTTTTTTATTTTTCTTTGGAAAATATAAAAAGGAAAGGATATTTTGAAGGACAAGATATAAAAAAAGGTATCGAAATTCTTAAACAAAAAAGCCAGCCTGATTGACCACATAGAATGCTTTTTAGTTTTGAATATATTTGCATTTTTAAACTAAGGGTGTCTTTGACTTATATTTGCTGTTTTTTTTTTTTTTTTTTTTTTTTTTTTTTTTCAAGAAAAGAAAAATTGGCAGGCTTTGTAGTACAAATTTAATAAGGTTTATAAGTGGGTTTCATTGAATAATGCATTTTTCTTCCCTTCTTTTCTTCCCTCCACTCCTCTCCAACTTCAGTCATTATTCAGAGTTATTGAGGTTGCATGTCAGTCCGGCTCCTGGCTACGCCCATTTAGTTATAATGAATAGGACTCATCTTAAAGATTGACAAGGATTAGGTAGATAAGGATTTCTCCTACCTCTTTTGTGTAAAGGATTAAAAAAGGGGTGAAATGTTTAAGTTATCCAAGGAAAAATCCTAACTACATTTTGCTACTTTATCTTACTATTTGGCGAAAATTTTTTTAAAGAGGTGTGAAGAGTTTTCCAATAAAACAAAAATCACTCGAAGAAATTAATATATTTTGTAAACATCTAAATATTAAAAGTTTTACATGCAATTAAACAGAAAAAGTTTTCTTTTTTTTCTTTGTGAAAACTAAAACTTTAAACTTAAATATATTTCATCAATGCATGAAAATGAAATTGTAAAAAGACTATTATGCATGATAAAACGAATTTATTGCAAACAAACAAATAATAATAAAAATTATTATTATTATGATATTGGAATAGATGTCACGATGCTAAAAAAATCAACTTTTTTTAAGCAGTTTATTCTTTACAAAATGGAGCGCGATTCGTATCTCTTCAAACAATGAAAATTTCCAAAATAATTGCTATAAACTAGTTCCAACTCAATCTGAGTATAAATTTAGAAATGCACATTTAACATCACTCATTAAGCTTTAAGAGGATTTAAATAATTTTCGTACAATCCAATATCTTATTGTTTAAAACAAAATTGTATTTGCCAAGTACTTTTATTTAGAAAAATTTTCCCCCATGAAAAAAGAAATATATATATATTAATTAACTTTAAAAAGTAGCAGTTAAATAAAGATGATAAACTACATTTAGTCTGGGATTTCTACATAATTTTTAATGGAATGAAATTACCCTCAATGTAGCGATAAAATAGGCAGGATCAAGAGTAAAATTAAAAGAAATAGTGTATAAATTAGTTTTTTCTTTTATTTTAGAACTTCTGAAAATTTCCATCATATTATACCTTTAAATACAAAATTGCAAATAAAGATAAATTATTTTGTTGTAAATCACAAATATCTGTATAGATTATAATGAAATCTGAAAATTTTAATATCTCGGAGAAAATCTCTGCGTATGTTTCGTGGAATATGTTATTTACAGGGAAAATTTTTTTTTTTTTTGAATTTTAACTCTAATATATGTTTGAAAAGTTTTAAAAATAAAAAGGTTTAAATCATAACAAAATACTAAAATCTTTTTAATATTTTAGTGATTTTTTCTTATTTGATCTAAAAACAAAATCGCTAAATTTTCTTACATTTATGAAGTATAACGTTCATTCGTAAATGCATTTAATACTCACGATATTCTGAAAAATCAAATGACCTCCCAGGATATACCATGAAATTTAGAGACAAATAAATTAAATATTTCCAGTCAAAATATGTGTAATTATATTTTTCAATTTTTATTAACTGTGTCATTCATTGGACAAAGAATATTTTTAATTCTGGAAATGCTTTTATAGCATAAGAAAGTTTTTTTTTGTTTTTTTTACATGATTGAAACTGAATTTTTCAATAGAGAACCTATAATTTTGTGGTAGCAATATTAATTTCAGGTTTAGTAAATATATTTTCAAAAACATAAAACAATATCCGATATTTTTAATACATATTTGATAGTTTAAAAGTAGTAAACGTATTACACATTATAAATATTTTCAGACCTAATTTAAATTAGAAACTAAATAATAAATAAATAAATAAATTTAGCATGAAAACAACACAGCAACCTTCTAAGCGCCTTTTTTTTTTTTTTTTTTTTTTTTTTTTTTAACTTATGTAAGAAAATTAGTTGAAAACAGTCACAATTTGCTTTAAAAAAAAATTAGGATTTAGTTTGAAGTTTTAAGAAAATGTTACGTTTTATGCAACAAAATTTGAAATACAAACTGAAAAAAAAAAGTATGCGTGTATTTTTTTTTTTCATTTTTTAATTTGTTGTGCAATTTAAATTGAACAATACTAAAACCAGTAAAGATTATTTCCAATGAATATTTAAATAACTTATCTAATTAGACAGTTCATCTTTCAATACCTTTTCTAAGTAAATATTGCATCCCCACATTATTATTGATTCTACATTTAAGAATTCAGCTTCAGAAGTAAAACGTAACTTTTTTTTTGTTGGTTGGGGGGGGGGGGGTAGAAACCATTTCCGTAGCAAAAGCTGTTTATCTACAGAATGACAAAAGTAATAATAATAAAAAAATTTTACATTTGTTTTGATTAAAAATATAAAAAGTATTAGAATATTTTGAATATAAATTAAATTATATCAAAAATATCAAACTTCTTAATATTTTGAAGATAAAAGTTGGATATACGTCATGGTATATATTATTGTAAATATATAGGTTGGTAAATATGTATGGTAAATATATAGGTTGATATTTTTATATGTTTGATATTTATTTTCAATATATTGTGTATGATACTTTTGATATTTTCAAATAAAAGAAGTAAAATATTCTTTTTTAACTATTGACTGTGTTACTCTGTAGACACAGAACTTTTGCTCTAACAGTGGCCTCTTAACACCCCTCCCCCCCCGTTTAAAAAATGAAATAAATAAATAAAGGTAAAATAATAAAAATAATAAAAATAATACGTAATATATTTCCAGCTTTACATTTGACCTTGTATATTTAAGTGTACAACCAATAATATTGTGGGATAATATTTAATTAGAATAGTCATTGGGAAAATAACTGTCTAACTTACATAAGGAATTATTGTTTCAGTATAATAAATTTTTTTCACCTTTCTCAGTTTAAACTTTGAGTAATGAAAAAATAGATAAGCTTGCTTTTGTTTCATATTTACCCTATATATATAAAATCCTAATGAAACGAATTTATGAAAAGATTTAATGAAACAACTGATTAAATGATTGATTTTGTTTGATGGCGATTTCTTCAAAAATTTCCTGTGATGTCACAATTGGTAAAATGGCTATTATTATAGCCTTGAACCAAAATGAAGAATAGGGTCTATTTCTTTATTAGTTATTAGCTCGAAATAAATGTGAAACTACATATATTCTTTTAAGTGTAATAATTTTCTGTATTAAGTGTATAATTTTCTGTAATCATCTGTATACGGTAAGTTAAATTGCGGTTTTGATAGTCTGGAACCGAATGGAAGGTTACGAATGTAATATAAATAAATATAAATGACAATAAAATCTTAAACAAATTAATCTTTCAATAATATTGCATTTTTAATATTTTTACTTTCTTCTATCTTTACAAGAAGAAAGTATTGGATTCATGAAAATTTTCGACTTCCGGTTTTCGACGGATTTATAAGTTTTAGAAGGTCCTGAACACGTTTTGACTATTTTTAGAAAAGGTCTGTCTGTGAGTCTGTCCGTCTGTCTGTGAGTCTGTCTGTCTGTACAAAAAATTTGTGGGCGCTCTATCTCAAGAACTAATGCTCGAAATTTAATAAAATTTTATATTCAGTTAGACCTTGATATGAATTAGTGCCTATTGGTTTTTGGTGAAAATTGGCCTGCAGGTGGCGCTGCTATACTACGTTTTTCATGATTTTCAAGAACTATATATCAAGAACTAATGCACAGAATTTCACCAAACTTCAGATTCTGTGAGCCCTTGATATACATAGACGCTGATTAAGTTTTGGTGTAAATTGGCCAGCAGGTGGCTCTTCTATGCCACGTTTTTTATGATTTTCATGATAGCTATATCTCAAGCACTAATGCACAGAATTTCACCAAACTTCAGATTCCGCGATACCTTGAGATACATAGCCGCTAATAAGGTTTTGGTGTGAACTGCCCTATAGGTGGCGCTGTTATGCTACATTTTGCACGATTTTTGCGATAGCTATATCTCAAGAACTAATGAAGAGAACTTCATCAAATTTTAGTTTCTTTTACACTAGAATATATAACATAATTAGACGCTGATTACATTTTGGTATTAACCTTGCATGGTGGTTTTGGTGGTGCAGCTATGCTACTTTTTGCACGATTTTTCCGATAGCTATATCTCAACAACCAACGCACAGAATTTCATCAAACATCAGATTTTGTTACAAAATGACATATAACATAATTACACGATGATTACGTTTTGTTATAAATCCTTCAACTTATGGTGCTGCTGTGCTATATTTTACACGGTTTTTTTAAACTAGCTATATCTCAAGAACTAATGCACAGAATTTCATCAAACTTCAGATTCTTTTACACCATAACATAATTAGACGTTTTTTTTACGTTTTGGCATAAATTGTCCAAGATATGGTGTTGCTGTGCTACGTTTTGCAAATTTTTTTTTTAGAACTATATCTCAAGAACTAATGGACGAAATTCCATCAAATTTCAGATTCTGTTAGGTCTTGACATCAATAGATGCTTATTAGGTTTTAGTATAAATTACCCAACATGAGGCACTACTAAGCTCATTTTCTCAGAATATTAATTAAATTTTGCGTTTTAGGCTTTTCGGATACCAGAATCTCATTAGATTAGGTCAAATGTTCGAGGAAATTCGATAGTGGGTAACTTTGGGGTCACCACGTTTTAATATTAAAATGTACTTATGAGATAGAAGAAAGTTTCGGGATTGACACATCCAACTAGTTCATTTAGGAATTATAAAAATTATTAAATTTCCTTTTGGAACTATTTTGATATCTGCAATAATAGTAGCATAAATCACTGCAAAGAGAAATAAAATCGTCTTTTAGTTTTCTTTTAAATTTTAATAAGAAAATCATTTCAATAATGCAGAAATGACATTATGTACTCTTTTCTTTTGAGCATTCGCAGACATAACCTTAACATTTTATGCTTCTAAAATTCAATGCTATTACTATTAAATTAAAATATAATATTTTAATAAATATTTCATATTAATTTAATGAAGTATTAATTTGTTAATCAAATTAATATTTCAATAATATGGTTGAATTATATGTTTAGTACACCTAAATCTAGAAAGAGATTAAAAAAAATAATAATAATAAAATTACTACACATGTCACGCAAAGAAATTGGAGCATTAATGTTAAATGTATGGGAGCGAAAATTCTCTCTTGCATTTTAATAATTTTAAATGTTACTTCTACTTTCAGTTTTGCGTGTAAACTTCCGAGATGCAAGATTTTTTTTTTTTAAGTTTCATGTATATATGTATATTGTATCAAACTACAAACAAAATCTTCATTTGATGTCCCCTTCACGTTTTGTTTTAGCACTCGAATACTTGCCCCCTTTGCCCTTCCCTAGTTTCGGATTAAGCATTGTGTATATTTGTTTCATAACTGATAATAACATAGGCATAATTTTACCTAGTCTGATTTTGTTTTGTTAAAAAATATTACTAAAATCTTATTAATGTTAGTTGTATTTTTAAAAGAGCCCCCCCCCCCCCCAGACACACACACACTCTTTTTTCCTTTTGAGAAACTAATTGCTCTATTTATATAAATATTTATTTATTTGCTTATTTTTTAATTTAATAATCCCAACTCATAAAATATTATTAATTATTGGTACACAATTTCTTTTCTTTCTTACTATACATAGAGAAGAACAGTGCATCATGTCTAACTTTTATTCATTCAAAAAAACGGCTAAATGACTCAAATAAATTTTAATAAATCTCTTTAAGATAAATCACGACAATGCAGGCTATTGATTATTTTGGAGTTTAAAACTTTATATATATATGATAAATATTACCATATAATGCTTACAATTGTATTTTGTATTTTTTGACGATGCCCTATTTTAAGTTTTACGCTATCCCAATGTACTGTTTTCTCGACTATTGCATATGAGCCCTTTGACGATGCACTTGCAAATAAGCCGGAGATTTCTTTGCCAAAAAAGTTGAAAATCGCCAAGAAAAGGTAAGCAAATTATAGTTTTCTGAAGAAACAAAATATAAAAAAAGTTCTCTAAAAAATGTTGGAGGAGTCCATTTCCCCAGGCCTGCTTAAGAAGGGATTAGGAAACATAACAATGCTTGTCAATAAACAATGGGGAGCCGGAGTGACCATCTCCCGTTATTGAAGTAGACCACATTGAAAGGATTGTTGCAATGATAATCTCTTTAGATGATAAAACATTCAAATTTTTTTTTTTTTTAATTTTCTTGGAAATTTTTGGAAGGTATTTAACATGACGCACTAACTTTACTTGTCAGCACTTTCCAACAAAGTTAAACAAGTTGGAAATTGCACGTGAAGCGTAGCAAATGAGGTGCGTTCGTACGATAACGAAGTTTTAAAAATATTCGGATCTTGCTGATATAGTAGAGCGTACTTCGGATACAGTATAGTAGTCGAAATCTTTGTGTTTCTGTAAATATGCAGAAAGTAATTTTTATTACACCTCAGAAACGTATATCTTATTCATAAAATATGAAATAGTTGAATATAATTAAAACACGCCCCAAACAATGTTTCCCCGTATAGCATTATGTAGTGAAATACTTTTGTGTGGCCCTGTAATTTAATAATAAAAATTATTTGCATCACAGATTGTACAGAATGTATATTTTAGTATATACTTCACAGATTCATGCCAATTAATTCTATCATGTTCGAATGAGTGTAACATCATTAAAATGCATTTGAAACTTTTTTCCCATTGACCCTAATGTAACGGAATCCTTTTCATTGTCCCTGTAATTGATCTATCCATCCGATTTTCATAAAATTTGAAATGACTCGACAAAATTATGTTAGAATTATGTATTTTAAATTTCAAACGATTCGGTTCTGTAGTTTTTGCATTGTTATATGCGGACAGACAGACGGACTGAGCGACAATAGGTGCTACGTATTTACATAATTACGAACGCACCTAAAAATGAATAATAATCTTTAGTAATCTTTACTCGTACATCGTGCTCAAAACAAATAAATACATAAATAAGAATAAACTTTTTTTTTTGTCTTATTAATGACGTTACTGTAAAGTTTTGAAATAATTAGAACTGCTTCTGTATATTTCTTTGTTATAGAATAGCATATTTTTAAATTTTTAATTATTTATTACATAACCAAACTCCAGTTCATTTTCTAATTCAATTTTTCAGTTACCCGAATATAAAACACTAGATAAAAATATTCCTTGTTAAATTTAATAAGCATGTTAAATAAATTCCTTTTTCTCTAAAGATGTATACGTAAATAACAAAAAAAAAAAAGTTTCCTTTTTAGTTATGAAAACTTTAAGTTACAAGGGTCAAAGAAAAAAAATGGCGCAAAAAATTCTTCAACAATTGAAAATCAGAATTTGGCAACCACTTTATTGTTTGAAAATTCAATTTATTTTCCACTGTACTGTTGAAATATCTTTTGTTCCTAAGTTTTTCATACATCTATGAAGATGTTTTTATTTGTGGCGTTCAAAATTATTTGTGAGAGTTTTTAAAATAGAATTGAATATTTGTTTACGAATTTTTCACTTGACTTTGTTATCAGTTTGGAAAAAGTTCTTTTACTTTGGAATTTAATTATTTATCAAAAACTTTTTGAAAGTACTTTAACTAAAATTTATTCTATTGTGTATCAAGTTCGTTGAATTTTTTATACATATCAGTTATTTGAAGTGATAAAGAAATTCTTTATGCACCTGCGACAAGCATAACATTTTCGAACAATGACATTAATTAATTTTACACGAATAAATTGAAAGAACATTTTTAGAAAAAGGGTAATAATAAACACTCTTCTTGATTAAAATTGTAATGGAGTGATTTATGTAGCTTATTTCAAAAATAGCATTATTCCATTTTTTATATTTTTTATTTATTTTCTTTTTTTAAGTACGCATGTATTGTGCTGTATATTGTCACAAGAAATATATTTTTACTGGGTTCAAAATAAAAGTATTTTATTATTGTATTTTAAGTAATTAAGTTAATTAAGTATTTTATAAGAAATTCAGAAATAACATTTATGTGTGTTTGAGTGTATCTGTCTGTTGACGATGTTCTACAGAGACGGCTAAACGATGAACTACAAAATTTGGAGAGAAAATATTTCTATACATGTAGTTTTTTCTCTGGGAGCCCATTTTCGTTTTAATTAGAATTTTTTAATATATAATTTATGTGATTTTTAAAGATTTTGGGGTTAAGGTGATTTTTCTACATTAATAAAAATGATCTGATTCTATTTTTTTTTTTTTTTTTTTTTTTTTAAGTAAAGTATAGTAAATTTTGGTCACTGTTAAATAATTTTTTCGATATACCCATGGCGATTTTTTAATTTTTCGTGAATCTTTTTTACCTGATTTTCAGTTTTCCATTGCAATTTATGGCGATTTTTTGACATTCGGAAAAAGAATTTCAAACTTTTAGCTTAGTATAGACGATTTCACCATCTACGAGTTTTGAATTTCAGCAATTTTCAATGCGACTTTCAATGCAATTTTTCGAGATTTTTTTTTTTTTTTTCTCATTCATGAAACATTTCCTTATCGATATTTTACTCAATTACAGTAAATTTTCTCTCCTGTGCATTTTAACGGATGCGACTTTTAGTGTTTTTTCGAGCCCCACGGTGATTTTTCCACATTCTGAAAAGAAATTTTGATTCAAACTTTTTGCACAATTTAATAAATTTTGCTATCTACGATTTTTAAATTTTAGCTACTTTTAATGTGATTTTTTCACAATATTTACATTCTGCGAAGATTTTTTTTTTTTTTTTTTTGGGGGGGGGGGGCATGCATAAAAGATTTCTGATTATAGTGTTTAGCCAACCCCATAATAGTAAATTTTGATCGCTCCGATTTTAAAAATTTTACAGTTTTGTAATGCCAGTAAATTAAATTTGGTTTCACTATTTCAGCTTGATGTAATAAATTTTGTCCTCTACGGTTTTTAATTTTATCAATTTTTAGAAATTTTCAACATATTTTGTAAATTTTTTTTTTTTTTTTTTTTTTTTTTTTTTTTTTGTAATTTATGAAAGAATTTGTATTACAATGTTTTGCTCCTTTATTCAAAATTTTGTTCCCTGTTTTCTTCGAGTATTTAGTGATTTGGGATTAGATTTTTATGGAATTTACAATGCGATTTTTCAACATTTGATTTAGTACTACGGCGATTTTGTGACATTCAGAAAAGAAATTTCGTTTCAAATTCTTAGCCTGGTATAGCAAATATTTCCATCTATGATTTTTGAATTTCAACAGGTTTTAATGATTTTTCGTGGTCTTTTGCATTTTGCGGTTTATATTTTGTCGATTTCTGACTGCAACTTTTTACCATACTAAAGGAAATTATGATTATTGCAATTTTTTATTATTTAGCGATTTTATTGCAATTTTTAGCATCGTGTGTGCACCGCAATGATTTTTTGACATTTGTAAAAGAAATTAGGTTTCTACATTTTAACTTAAAGTTGTAAATTTTGTCCTGTACGATTTTTTTAACTTTAACGATATTTATATGCGATAGTTAATTATTTTAACTTTTTTTTAAAAAACATAAAATTAGTTTTTTTTTTCTTCTAGCGTTTTGCGTCGATTTTTTGTCATTTCTGAAAAAATCGAGGTTAGATTATTTCACTTTATTATAGGGACATTCCACACGAAATGAGCAGTAATTGATTTCAGAAGTAATTGATTTCAGACTTGTTTATTTCAATACAAAAATTTACATTAAAGTTGATACGAGGTCTTAATCGAGGTCGAGGTAAAAAGAAAAAAGTACATAATATTCGGTAATTCCTTAATTACATTTTCCATGCTCATAAGATTAAAAAAAAAAAAAAAAAAAAAAAAAAATCACTGCATGCAGGAAGCTGGTTGCATGTACGCTTCGGGTCCACAAAAAAAGGGGTTACTTTTTTATTTTATTTATTTATTTTTAGATTCAAGAGATGCTGGTTCTACATGCCGGGTCTTTACTTATGCTATTCTGTATTCTATGGCTGGCGAACATGTAAGAATCTTAAAATACACTAATCTATAATATTATTTTTTCTCATCAACATGTATGCAATATTCTAGGGGGGGGGGAACTTTAATTCAATGTTAAGAAAAATCGATATTTCCTGAGGAAATTAATCAGGTCTGTTTTTATTTATTTATGTACAGGTCGGGGCCGTTTCACTATAATATAAACCTTATAATATTCAATACAATCACCATCTAATTGATTTCCAAACAATCACCATTTTGTGACCGTGTTTTTGTGTGCTTTCTGTTATTGCTATGACGACTGTTGCCATTGTTGTCATATCCTGAGTAGACATAGTGTGCTTATGTTTTTTACTTGTTTTATATTTTTAAAATGCTGGCACCATCACCTGTCACTGGCCGACAATATCTTGGTACTGGGAGACACTAGTGTTGCCTACTTTATGTGTTATTTTATGCCCTGCTGTCGTCCCTAGTTTAATTAGGATGAGCGAAGCGAATCCTCTACTAGTTTACTCGTCTCTCTAGTCTACTAGTCCTCTACTAGTCTACTTGTTTCGACAAATTACACTTTGCCGTACACTTTACAAAAAAACTATTCAATATTTTAACTTCAAATTAAACACAAAAATAAATTATGATCTGTAGATTTGCACAATATAATTTTTTTACAGTAAAACGTTAAAAAAATTATTATTTTAATTAATTTATTTTACATGCATTTCCAATACGGACGCATTTTAGCAAATAAATACAAAATGAAACGCGTATATTTCCAGAAAAAAAATATAAATCATGGGGTAAGTAATTATAGATAGAATCATGATTAATTTAATAAATAAAACATTTTTTCATTATTCCGCAAAATCGTTTGCACAGATGACACTTAAACATTTTAAAAGAATTGTATTATGGATTTTTTTTTTTGTAAAGTGGCAACAAAAGAATTGCAAACAAAAATATAAACAAATATATAAATGAAAAATTAAAAGAACTGCGTGAAGATGTTGCCTCGATTCAAACTCTTTATAAATGTATCTAAAGCAAAGTTGGCCGATTCAGAAACGACAAATAGACTTTAACCATTTCTTACTTTATCATTTGGATTTAAAGTAATGTTACGTTCTTATTTATGGGCCGAAAAAGGTTTAGTGAACGGGACTTTAGACTTTGTTGCACGTATTAAAAAAAATCGCAAGCCACCAGACCAGATATCGCGAATAATCATGGATAAATTTGAATACTGCAGTAATTTAACTTATAAGAATTGGTGCGTGCCGATTTCCCCAATTAAATTCTGGAAAAATGGAAGCATAAATTGCTCAAGGAAAGAATTTCTTCTGCAGTTAGCTTTTGCTGTTATAATTCATAAATCCCAAGGTTTAACATTAGATGAAGCAGTTGTAGATATTGAGGATATATAGACACCAGTTGGCTTAAAAACGTATGTAACGTTGTCGAGAGTGAAAATCCTTCAAAATTAAGCATTCAATAGAAATTTTCCTTACGAAAAATTCTACAATATCAAAAATTCTCATATTCTAACATGTATAAAAACGAAGAAATTAGAATAAAATGTTTTACAGTGAAAAATTCATAGTATCAACGAAAGCAGATTTCAAACGTTTTTCCAGAAAATAGGATTTTGAAGAAGTAACTTTCTTCAAGCTCTCTTCAAATATATTATTCTAAAATAGCTATCAAAGATTATCGGATGTTAATTACAAAGATTGGAAACATGCATATTTCAAACAACTTTAAAAAACACCAGTGGCTACTGGAAATTGTAAAAACATCTTTAAAAGAGCTTTTAGTTCAAAATTTACAAATATTTTGTAAAAGTTTGCTTCGAAAATATTTTATTATGCCAATCTTACATCATAAATAAAAAAGTAAAATGCGCCAAAACATAAAATAAAGTTTTTGTTTAATAAAGGTGCAAAAATAATATTGAAAAATATTGTTACTTTCAAATATCTGTTTTATAAAATAATGCTTCGCGAATCCAAACAAAGCATGGCTTTTGCTAGTTTATATTTCGATTTTTTTTTCTATCACCTTTCTTGGTACATTGCTTCGTCCTCATAACATTACCATACTTTTTTTTTGTATGTAAATGTAAATTGATATTTTCATTTCAGTCTATTAAATTAATTCATAGTGATTTATTATTCACTAGCGGCCTTCGCCCGCTACGCTGGTCGGTTTATCTAAAGAAATCTTGAAGAAGTAGTTAGATAAGGTTCAGACATACATTAAAAAAAAAAAAAAAGCAAGTCGATCATTCAAAAAACGTTGGGAAATATCAAATATTTACTGTAATTTTTTAAGAAAAACAAAGTTTCGAAAAAAAAAAATTAAATCGAAAAAAAAATTACACTGACATATTAATGCAAGGAAATTTTCCCAGAGAGAAAATTCGCCTTGAATACAATATTTCAAATTCTTTTAATTGCTTATAGGCGTTAATGCCAACATAGTGAAAAAAAATTCCATGCTGGGAATCGAACCCGGGCCATCAGTATGGCGCACTGACGTTCTACCGACTAAACCACATGGAACGACAGCCAGCTTGAAACTTTCTCATACTTAAGTAGACTGGCGAAAACATAACGATAGCGCGTTTTAAAATCGCACAGTGACATCTATTGGATTTTATATGTACTAAAAAACGTTATGTACTAAAAAACGTGAGCAGCGCACCTAATAGTTTCTTTTGTTTCTTTTTGTTACTTTTTTGTCTGTTGTCCGATTTTGATGAAACAAAGCCTATACACTGCCCGGGAGTGTGCATTCTTCATTAGTGAAAACCGCATAAAAATCCATTCAGTAGTTACGAAGATAACCTCGAACAAACAGACAGACAGACAGACAGACAGACAGACAAAAAATTCAAAAAATTTTTTTTTGTGTTTCATTGGTTTTCTTTTATCGCCCTGACTCCATTTTTGTCAATTATCTTCAATGTACAGACACACCGGGTCCTACTGTTTTATTATATGTATAGATTATAGTACTATAATAAATGTATAAGATGTCCCGAACTAACATTGAAAAAAATATATACATAAGGATTATCATATGTATTGAAAAATTCAGAAGTTAATCACAGACGTTCATGTATGTTTTTGTTATTATTATTATTATAATTAATAAAAATAGTTATATTATTAGTAATGATTTTTATTATTATTATAACTTCTGCCTGCGCAATTTAAAACAGCACAGGATTAATAATTAAATATTTCAATATTCGGATAGAGATTAAATGTATTTCACTGTTTGAGTGGCGACATCTATTATTAATAAATGAAAATGCAAGCATGTCCTCAAAAGAATTTATAAATTAGCAACTGTAGTTTAAAAGAATTAATATATTAGTGAATCTTTAATCGCGTCCTCGTGTGTTATAGCAAAAAAGATTTACAAAGGCAAAATCTATCCTGTGAACAAAGTTTTAATTCTTTCATGTAAACGTAAGAAGGAAAGACAGATAAAGTTATACTTAGTTGAATTTATATTTCGCTTTTCGTGTATCTATTATCTTCTTTGCAAAAATTATTTCGTCTTCATTTTTCTAACATTAGCATAATTGTTTTGCATGTACATGTAAAATGATATTTTCACTTCAATCTATTAAATTCATAGTAATATTATTCATCATAATACTATAATAAATGTATAAGTTGAGCCGAACAACCAAATTAAGAATATAAGCATAAATTATCATATCTATAGAAAAATTAAGTATTTAATCGCAGGTATTCATGTATATTAGGGGTGCACAACCTGTGGCCCGCGGGCCAAACTGATACCAGTAATTTTATCCAGAATAATTTTCCATATAATAATGAGAGAAACTTTGCTATGAAAGAAAACAAACGTCACTTTTGAAATATTCTGGTGTCAAACGATTTTCTGGCAAAAAGGTTGTGCATCGCTAATGTATATTATTGTTATAATAATTAGTAATAGTAGTGCTAGTAGTATTGCCTTTATTGTTATCATTATTGTTATTGTTATTATTATTATTATTATTATTATTATTATTATTATTATTATTATTATTTTCTTTTTACTGCACTCTGCGCAATTTAAAAAAGCATAGGATCGATAATTAAATATTTATATACTCAGATAAAAGAATTAATAAATCCGCTGTTTTAGTAGCGACATCTATTATTAATAAATATAAATACAAACATATCCTCTAAAGAGTTATTAGTAAAAGTAGAAGTGGTAGTAGTAGTATTTTTATTATTATTATTGTTAGCAGCAGTAGTATGAAAACTACTTCTCTCTGCAACAAACATATAATAAGCATGTCCTCCAAAGGATCTATAAATTAGCAACTATAGTTTAAAGAAGCAATATATTAGTGGATCTTCAATCACGGCCTCATGTGTTTAGAACAAATGATTTACAATGCCAAAATACATCCTTTGAGCAAAGTTTTAATTCTTTCATGTAACTTTAAGAACAAAAAATGGATAGAGTCGTCCCTAGTTTAATTTACATTTCGCTTTTCGTATTTTTACCACCTTTCTTATTAAATAACTTCGTCTTCATTCTTCATGACATTAGCGTAACTCTTTTGCATGCAAAAGTAAAGTTATATTTTTACTTCAATCAATTAAAATGATTCATAGTAATATATCATTAATTATAGTACTATAATAAATGTATACGATGTGCCGAACTAATAAATTTAAAAAAAAAGCATATGGATTATTATATCTATAGAAATATTCAGAACTTGATGATATTCCTGTATATTTTTATTATTATTATTATTACTAGCAGTTACCCGTGACTTCGTTCACATAACATTTAAAGAAGAAATAATTGATATATCAAGCAAAAAATTTTGATGATGAAAAGCATGTGTAATTAACTTTTTATCGCGAATTTATGGTAAAAAAACTTTTGATAATCCCTATTTGCTAATTTGTTTGCTGGTCAAAATTTTCCTTTCAGCGATTAATACTAATAGATAGAAACATTCTTGAATTCTTTTGTTCAGCCCTGTAGTTTTCCAAGCGCCTTTAATACACGAAAGTATCTTTCTAAAATTTATTTCAAACAAAAATATTTCTTATTACTACCTAAATTACATTTTCAGAAATTATCATCCGAAGACAACCTTGTATCCAGTTCTTTGCGGGACCCTGTTTATCATTTCATATATATACTACAAACATTTCTTAGTTTACTAAATGCAGTTCAAAATAAAAATGCATATTTTATTTAAAAACCACCTTTAAGTAAATTATGCTCATATTCAGTAACCTTTCCGAGATCTTTTGTGTAACCCTGTATATCTAAATTTAACTATTTATACTATTACCATTTATACTCTCCATTTAATATGCATACATTTAGCGAAACTTAAAAGCACATATCATAATTCAAAATGCATTTCATCCATGCAACAGTCATCATCCATGATATACAGTACTTCGGATAGAATATATAATATTTGAAATCTTTTGCGTGTCCCTGTAAATGCTATGCACTTCGTATTATGCATGAAATAACTTACATTAAGCCTCAGCAACATATATCAATTTGATTATACATCGTTATTATATATATGTATTGATTATAAATCGTTTACCATAATTAAAATATGTCGGAAACTGTTCCTCCCTTTATTCCTATGCAATGGAATTCTTCTGTCTGACCCTGTAAATGAATAGTAAGTGCCCTTTTCACTACATACTTTACAAAATGCATATTTTAGTGCACTTTGTAAATGCATATAAATTTGAATATGTTCTACAGGCTGTAACATCGTTAAATTTAATTAAAACGATTTTTCCCCATAATGCCGTAATATAAGGAAATTTTTTGACTATCCCTGTAAATAAACTAATCATGGTAGAAACTTTATTTTCAATAGGTATTCGTGCTAGGTAAACGTTGAGAACGTCCAAAAATTTCATGGAAATCGGAGTATATTTACGAAAGTTAGAAAGCGACCAGACAGACAAACAAACCGAAAGCATAATAACTTTTCAACTTTGTTCGAAAGTGTTAAAAAATCGAGCCAAAAATATATTAATCAGTGATTTTATTTTCCACCTTTTCCACACAAAAAATTTCTTCCATTGATAATTATGAGTTTTGAATAAAAATATTCATTTGTATGTAACTTATAACTTATTAATTAGTATAAGTAAAAAATATTTCTGGTTCATTTTAAATATGACGTCATTATTTATCTCGCTCCATTAGCTACTGATATTCATACCCCTTGTATTTTTAACGACTGCTATAAAGTACCTGTTTTATTTCAACTATGACGTCACATTTTCATGAGTGAACCATTTTATTAAAAATATAATTCTTTTTCATTCTTTTTACTTTTAATTTATGTCACCATATTTTACACAAAAATTCCCATTAACTAAACAAATATCCTTGTTAAATGTATTATAAAAAATACACCTTTTATTTTTATTTCAAACATGACGTCATATTTATTTTCTTTTAAATTATTTTATTATAGTTTTTCGCGTGGAAGTTTTCTATTAAAAATTCATTGCCGCTGAAAAATTATTATTCCAATTTTTTATTTTCTTGGCAACAGGAAAGGAAAATGGTTAAATTTTATCTGAAAAATGCCTATTGATTTTGTATGAAAAATAATTAAATTTTGAATCATTAAGGAAAATATTTGAATAAAATAAATAAAAATTACCCTATTATTTAATCCGGACGTCTAACTTTACGTCTGCAAAATTTCAAAGCAATCAGTTCAGTAGTTACGGCGTGAATGCGGAACAAACAAACAAACAAACAAACAAACTCACTTTCCGATTTATAATATTAGTAAGGATTGGTATAAAAGGTAGTAGTATTAGTATCATTTTTACTATTATTATTATTATTATTATTATTATTATTATTATTATTATTATTACCTCTATCTACGCAATTTAAAATAACACACGATCGATAATTAAATATTTGTATATTCAGATAAAGAATGAATAAGTTCCACTGCTTTTATGGCAAGATCTATTATCAATAAATAAAAATTCAAGCATGTCCTCCAAAGAGCTCTAAATTAGCAACTATAGTCTAAAAGGAGTAATATATTAGTGACTCTTCAATCATGTTCACGTGTATTGTAGCCCAAAATATTTGCAATGTCAAAATCCATTCTGTGAGAAAAAAATTTAAATTCGTCCATTTCAGTGTAGGGGAAGGTGGTCATACCTCGGACCTATTTAGACTTTTTGTTTTTTAATTTTTAAAAAAACTGCCAAAACTAAAAAAAAAAAAAAAAAAACGAAAGATTTTATAAAACTTTAAGATGTTATACACTACATATGTTTGTCTTAATTTTATATTGAAAATAAAATGGAAATAGGACCGAGGTAAACCACTAGTGATGTACCTTGGTCCCATTACTAAGAATGGAAAAAAAAAATTGTTTTTAGCGAATAAGATCGCCATTTATTAATCAAGAAGCTACATATATCAATTTTTCATACATTTTATTGTTTATTAAGTTTTAAAAATAAGAAATTCTAAATAGATAAAACTTCAGAACATTTACAACTACTATAATCACAAAAGACATTAAAACTTATTTATATTAGTAATTATAATTATTTTTAGCCAAGATTGCAATTAGATAAGTCAATTTCAAATGTTAACTTCTTGAGCTGCCTTTCAGATCCATTAGACAATACCTAATGTGCCTAGAACCCAGTTCAAGGTACACCACCCGACACTTAAAAACAAAATTATCAATCGTGATGTTTAGGTTAGGCCTAAATTTATTTAAGGCACGTGGTGTAGTAGCTAGAGCATTGCTTTATTATGCATAATCCTCATTAAAAAAAATAATAATAACAATATTTTAGTATAAAAATAACATAGAAATATCCAGGAAAAATTTACTTTTGAAAGGTGTTTTTTTTTTTTTTTTAATTGTACAATTAGTTGAGCTGTTGAGCTGCTAAATAAATGCCAAGAACTTAAATGAGACCTCTTATCGCAAACATTTAATATACGAATGTCCTTGTTTAATGATCTAAACAAGTAAAGCTAGAATTACCATAGGTCAGAGGTACACCACTCTCCCCTAATGAGAAAAGACTGATAGCGCCGTCCCTAATTTAATTTATATTTAGCTTTTCGTGTATCTATCATCTTTCTTACTACATTACTTCGACTTTATTTTTCATAACTTTAGCTCTATTGTTCTGTATGTAAATGTAAAGTGATATTTTCACTTTAATCTATTAAGGCCCCTGTCCTCGCTCGAGGAAACGCTCGCGAGCTAATGCTATTCCTATGGGGAAGCATTTTTTTAATAACTCTATCGCATTTTGACATTTTTGAATATATATATATATATATATATATATATTTTTGCATTGGATAGCTGAGGTCCATGCCGACAGTGCACCTTTTTTACTTTTTTGATTTTGGTTGCAGATGTATTTTTAAAAAAGCACTTTCAGTTTCGAAACCGGTTTTGAAAGTGAAACTAACTTTGTAAAAAATATCTGCAACTAAAATCGAAAAAGTAAAAAAGGTGCGCTGTCGGCATGTACATCAGCTATCCAATGCAAAAAAAATTATTCAAAAATATCAAAATGCGAAAGAGTTATTAGAAAAATGCTTCCCCATAGGAATAGCATTAGCTCGCGAGCGTTTCCTCGACCGAGGACAGGGGCCTTAAATTAATTCATAGTAATTTATTATTCATTATAGTACTATAATAAATGTATTAGATGTGTCTAACTAGCAAATAAAAAATATACATATGAATTTTCATATCTATAGAAAAATTGAGAACTTAATCGCAGATATTCATCTATATTTTTATTATTATTATCATTATTAGTAAAAGTAGTAGTAGTAGTACTTTTATTATTATTATTACCTCTCTCTAACCAATTTAAAGTAGCATAGGATCGAAAATTAAATATTTATATATTCAGATAAAAAAAATTTATAAATTCCACTATTTTAGTGGCGTCATCTATTATTAATACACAAAAGTACAAGCATGGTCGCCAAACAACTTATAAATTTGCAAAGTATAGTTTAAAGGGAGTAATATATTAGTGGATCTTCAATCACGTCCTGATGCGTTGTAGAACAAAAGAGTTACGACGGCAAAACCTATTCTGTGAGAAAATTTTTAATTCTTTCATTTAAATGTAATAGAGAAAGGTGGATAGCGTCGTCACTAGTTTAATTTATATCTCGCTTTTCGTATATCTACCACTTTTCTTGTTACATTACTTCGTCTTCCTAACAGTCACATATTTGTTTTGCATGTAAATGTAAAGTGATATTTTCACTTAAGTCTATTAAATTAATTAATAGTAATTTATCATTCACTATAGTACTACAATAAATGTATAAGATGCGCTAAACTAACAAATTAAAAAATATACGCATAGATTTTTATATCCTTCTATAGTAAAAAAAAACTAGCCTTAAAAGGAATGACTCCTGGAATGATGCTGATGTGGAAGATTTCCGGAACTAACGAATCCGGGTTATCCACTCCTTCCATGAGTCGAATAGACCAGTCAGGAAAGGGCTCCGTCTATGCATCGCCGTATGGGTTACCATAAAGAGAGGAAAGTGACGCCAACTTGGCGATAACTGTAATATTTCGCCAAATTTTTAATTTCTTTACAACACCAGTCGTTTGATACATCATTTGAGAGGTTTGCAACTGTTTATTCATATAATGGATGTCTTGTGTGTTATCCCCCATTCTGCTCCCCAGGGGGGACACGTTTTTAATTTCTTTACAACACCAGTCGTGTTACACAAGATTTGAAAGGTCTGCAACTGCTTACTCATATTATGGATATCTTGTGCGTAATCCCCCCCCCCTCTGCCCTCAGAGGGGGCGCATTTTGTAATTTCTTTCCAACACCAATTGTGTGACACATCATTTAAAAGGTCTGCAACTGTTTATTCATTTTATGGATGTCTTGTGTGTCACTCCCACTCTGCCCCCCCCAGGGGATCACATTTTTAATTTCTTTACAACACCAGTCTTGTGACACATCATTTGAAAGGTCTGCAACTGCTTATTCATACCATGGGGTATTGGCGTGCGCAGCAAGCAGGGGTAGCCAATAATTTGGAACCGCGAAGCGATTACGCGGGGGGTTGGCGAGCATAGCGAGCAGGGGGGCGGGGCCCCCCTAGTCTATAAAAAAAAATTTAGAATTCAATCGCAGATATTCATCAATATTATTATTAATATTATTATCCTTAGAATAGCATCGATAATTAAGTATTTGAATAAACAGATAAAGAATGAATAGATTCCATTGTTTTAGTAGCGCCATCTATTATTATTAAATAAAAATAGAAGCATATCCTCCAAAGAACATTTAAATTAACAACTTGACTGACACGGCAATTTTCAGAAACCTGGCCAAAAATGACAATTTGATTTTATCACACTATCTTATTAAAAACTCTAACTCTAGTCCATAGGTATCATCAAATTTTTTTTTTTTTTTTTCTTTTTTTTTTTTCTGGGCGAATTACCTAGTAATTGGTAATTATTATTTTTTTTTTTATCGTTTTTTAATAAATTTTCTTTTTATGCAAGCCAGCATTGATTTTTTGTTTTTTACCCAGAAGCCATCTATCGATATTAGCACTGATATATTGTGAGTTTAATCGCAGCTGTACAAAAATAGCAAGTAAACACAGTACGAGATAACTCGTAATTGGCGTTCTAGAAATGATCGCAATCTACGAGTTATCTCGTGGTTGGTATTCAACGTGTTAACAACTATAGGTGTTAAAAGGAGCAATATATTAATGAAACTTCAGTCACGTCCTCATTTGATGTAATGCAAAAGATTTACATTGGCAAAATCTGTTCTGTAAAAAAAGTTTTAATATTTGTCAGGCAAATGTTATTTTGAAATGCGGATAGCGTGGTACCTAGTTAAATTTATATTTCGTTTTTCTTGTTTCTACCACTTTTCTTGCTAAATTATTTCGTTTTCATAATTTTAGAATAATTGATATATATGTATATTTTGAATGATTTTTTTCCCTCAAATCTTTTACATTGAATCTTAGTAATTTATTATTCATTATAAAATATAATAAATGAATAAATCAATGTAAGAAATATAAGAATGATATATATAAGATATAAGAAATGTAATATAAGAAATGTAATTCATCATAATAAATGAATAAGTTCTGCCGAATTACCAAATAATAATTTAAAAAAATGAACTAATATATTATTAGAAAAATTCAGACCTTAATCGCTGATATTCCTGTATATCATTATTTCTATTTGTATCTTTGTAATCTAAAATGGGATGAGTTTAAATATCTGTATGTATATTATCTAGATAAATAATGAAGAATCTACTATATTAGTGGCGACATCTATTATCAACAAATGAAGATATAAGAATAATTACTGAAAGTATTTATAAGTTTTAAAATAATCAAACATCCTGACTCTTTATACAGGAACCAGCTAATATAGAACATATATATGTATATATATATACATATTGTCTTAGTCTATTTTCGATTTTCAAAATATTACTTAACTAGAAACAGTGGTGTAACCAAGGTGGGTGCCCAAGTGCTCTGAATACACCTTATCTTACCAGAAAATTTTCTGCTATGAATCAAGGACGAATTAAACTTTTACAATATTTCTCGTTTTGAACACCCACCCTAACCACTAAGAAACAATTTGATGTTTACAAGCTGTAATAGTCGGATTTTATAACATTTCTAAAAATTTTGAAAAAAAAAAAAAAACCATGTTGATGAATAAGTAAATGAGTACTAAATCTGTAATACAGAAGAAAAAAGAAAAAAGATGCAATTTAAATTATTTATTGACGAGCATACATTTTTCTTTTTTCTCAATCTAATACGATACGAAATGCAGGATTTTTAACATGAGCGCGTTCGGTTGCAAGACACGCCTGTTACTCCCTTTCAATGCTCGAAAGCAGTGAGAAATAACTCGATATAACTACTGGAATTAATCCCTTAAATGGTTAATTCTTTTCCGTTCAATAAATTAAAAATAGCGGACTCGCATCGCTATTATTTAAATAAAATATTCGTAAAATACAGTCTACACATTTACGCCTTTCAATAGTATGAAAATTTTCTTTAAAATAATAGTGGTGTTAAAAAGCTTTAAATGATGAATTAAGCAAATTCGTCTTGCCCGAACACCGTTCGGGCAAACCAGTTAAGGGGTTAACGAATATTATTCTACCTTCACACACACATACACCCTTCCCCAAACTTTCAAACCAAAATCCCGCGTACAACCATGATTTTAAAAGTGGTTTCTGAAATATACTCATGTAAAATAAATAAAATAATACACTTTGTAAAAATAACCATAAAAACTACATTTTTTACAAAGAATATTATTTTATTTATTAATTATCGCCAGTATTTTCGGTGTTTTTTCACAGCATACTCATTTATTTGAATTAATCTTATAAATGTGGTTTTAGTGGCGACATCTATTGTCAGTAGAGGAAACATAAAGAAAAGATAATTTTTAACTGAAATTTGGATTAAATGTTATTGTAGTTATTATTAGTTAACTTATGTTTTGACTTTCAAATAAATTAGTAAATGGATTATTTTTTTTCTTAAATATGTTTGATTTCTGTACGTTATTCTGTCCTAAAATCGTTGTTTCTCATTATGCTTACATTAACTGAATTATCTGATGCAATACATCTTTTCAGCTTTAAGGGGACGGTGGACGTTAATTTTTTTTTTTTTTTTTTTTTTATCCCAGCAATATAAAATTTTGTGTATATATACATTTCAACAAAATCATATAGAACACTTTCAAAAAAATTTCCAATCTTATTGAGATTTTTAATTTTTTTAAAAAAATTTAAAATTTTAAACGAAATTTTATAATGCTCCTCGTGTTTTAATTTTAGAGATTTTTTTTTTTTTTTTTTTTTTTTTTTTTTTTTTTTTTTTTTATCATTTAAAACTCTATTATAAACAAATTTGTGTAAGATTTTTTAAATTAAGTTTTTGCCTTTTAATAAGTAAAAAATCAAATTTGACTATCTTAATTATGGCGTATTTTAAAAAGCTTACGCAATTTCTTTCTAAACAATATCAAGATTTTCCTTATCAATTTCATAAATGTTGATCGAAAATTACGTCGCAAGGAGCATTTCAAAAATCTAAAAGCGCTGAAAAATTAGTTTTGAGAAAAACAGATTTAAAGTATAAAAATACTCTCACCTTTATTATTTACTCCTTAAAAATTTCATAAATGATATTTTGATAAGAAAAAATCCCTGTCGGCTTGGCCTATAGGCGGAGGTAGATTTCGAAGAGTGCTCATTTCAACAACAAAAAAGTAAATTTGATTACAGATAAACCCAGTTTGACAACTTTATTTGTCCTCTTTTGAAAAATTTTTAATTTCATTTTTCTGTAAGGACCGGTTTTATCAGAATCATCTTAAGCTAAATTCGGATCAAATGCCCATTTTGACAACCTATTTTGAAGTAATTCTGACTTTATTAAAAAAATCAACTAATACGGCACATTATATAGTTCCTAAATAACAAAAGACTGTCAACTGAATGCGTTTGAGAGCAAAATTGAATTTAAAAATGAGTTATAAAATAACCAATTTTGAATATAACCTCAATTCTTAAACATGATAGCTTCGGGAAATTTTGCGCGAAGTGCCCAATTCGACAGCATTTTAAAAAATATATTTAGCCTGTGTTCCATGTAGGCAGACGATACCGTGCTACCTATAATTAAAATCTCAGTGTCCAGAAAGTGAAAAGAAGTGAAGTGTTTTTTATATTATTATTCCAAAGTTGTGTTTGAGAAATGTGCAGACGATAATGCAGCAGTGAGCTGCGAGTGAGTGTTATTCTTTTAATAAAGTGTTTTTTAATATAATCAGTGCCTATGGAATAATTTGTGTAATGTGTGCATTTAATTTTACATGGTCCGACGTTCCGGGAGGTGAAAATAATTATTTATGTGAGTGAATAATAATCGAAATTATTTATGTGATTGAATAATCATCGAATTTGAAATATGTGCTGATGTTATGTCAAGAGTTCTATTAAAGATCTGTCCAACGTTCAACATGAGAGTCTTCGAATAATATCGTGCTCAAATTAATGAAGTGTGTCTAAGAAGATATTGTTTTAAGAGTTAATGAATATTTTGACAAATTTTTTTTGATACCGATCGCTCGAAAATTTTTTTGGAACTATGCTTTTTGGAACCAGTCAGAAGTTTAGATGCTGCTCTTCATATTTCGTGAAAATTTTCTTTGAAACGACTTTGCCAATTAAAATTAAAGAAGCCATATGTTGCTTAAATCTGAAGATGAACTGTTTAAATTATTGTGTGATTAAGACATGGACTTTTTGCATATTGAGAGAATGAAGTTTTCAGTCTGTTTTCGTGGGATATGATAAGAAAAACAGTGCTGATTTTTTAAAAAGTTTATCGCCTCTAGAGAGACAGTGCTGGTTTTATTTTATTAGTGTGAAGAATGACGATAAGACCTGAGTATGGTCTGCGTCCTTAACATTGGAGTTTATGCATTTTTGTCGTGAATGTCATGGTGCAGCAAGTGAAGTGTGTGGGCAATATGAAAGTTTGATTGCCCTGAATGCTCACAAGAACCTTTCAGCTTTGTTTTTCTTGATCTGTGCTCTACATAGGCTATGACGACTTTGCCCAGTTGGACTTTTTGCTGTGATGCCTTATGGTGCCTGAAAGGACTTCATCCTGATGAGTTTTGTTTCGATCATGAGCTGTGATCTACAGTGCTTGAAATGAGTTTATGAATGAGCCTTTGTTCCAAGGAATCATGGACTTAGTTGTGACAGACTGTATCCTGCATACCTTTAAGAGCTCTGATAAACTGCGAATCTCTACCTGGCCATGACGTTTTTGCATATTTTTTCGACAGAACTATCGGTTCTGGTACTTTGTGTAATGCAGGACTTCAGCAGTAAAAGTGAAATTTTTAAAATTCTTTTTATTGAAAATGAAATGATTTTCTTTAGTTTAATAGAAAATAATTAAATGGATAAATTTTTAAGTAGTTTATGTGAAAAATATTATATAGAGATATTTATTAGTGTTAAAACCTTAATAGTTTTGCTATATTTTTAAATTTAATCTGTTAAATTTAATTTTTAAGTTTAAGTATAATGAAGTTAAAAATTGTTACATCTATCTATCTATCTATCTATCTATATATATTTTTTAATTAACAGGCCTGCATTTGAGGATTTTTGAAAAATATGAGATTTGAGAGTATATATGAACTTTGGATAAATTATGTAATGTTTTAATAGACTCTTTTATATATTAAAAATTTTTAATAAATTTAAAGTTTTTAAAAAAACTTATAAGGTGCTTAAATGGTAGGAAATCAGTTTTTGGTGCTGTCTACGGGCGGAGATTTATGAATTATTAATGAAAGTTTATAGATATTTTTGAGTAATTTAATATTTTGAATTTTGTTTTGTGACATGGCTGCAGATGTTTACTTGATCTTGCTGATTTCCCGGAGTTTATGTCCTATTCTTTTTAGTTTAAAAGTTTGGTATTTTTTTATATATAATCTTAAAATTTAGCATATTATGTTTTAAAAAATCAAGTAATTTTTTTCAGTATGAGAGGTTTCTTGATTATTAGCGTTAGGTTTAGGGAAACTTGATCTCACGAAAATTTTGGCATATTAAGTACAGAATATTCTAAATAAATTTGAATTTTTATTTACTGGATGAATTTTATTATTTACTTTACACCAGTCATTGATTTAGTGCATATAATTTATAATCGGAGATAAATATTTCTTTTCTTTTTCTGAGTTCTCATAAAAATATTAATTTTTGCAATATGTTTTACAGATTCTTTTTTTTAGAGGTTTAGAGTTGATTTAGAGTTTTAGAGCCAAGGAAGAGATCCACCATTTTAAGTGTTAGGATTTTCGAGTTTGGTCTGGTGCATTTATTTTTGTCCTGTTAAATGTGTATGCAAATGTTCAATGAAATATGTATTAAATATGATTTTTTTACAGATAAAATGAATAATTAATGTTTGTTTATAACTGTTTTATGTATAGTTGATTTAGTATGTAGTTTTTTTGTAATTGTGCAATATTTTTTGAATATAAGTTACAAAAATAGCAATAGATACTTTCCATTTTGGGAAATGTGAAAGGCATGATCTAGAAACTTGGTGCTATACAGATACCCAAATTGGAAAGATTAAATTAGAATAAATATTGAATATATACATTAAGTTCTCTGTGGATAGCTTGCTGTTGTTGTTATAGGTTTTCCGTTGTGGGCAGTTCAATTGTCATGTCTTTTGAGAATAGCATATTCTAGGGATCAGTATATTTAAAGAATTAAATTGTTTACTTACCCTCTCTGGTGAACAGAAATGTAGAATCTTCTGCGTTGGATATCTTAAGTGAATAATGTAGACCACCCCACGAAAGCTTGAAGATCCGCTGAAGTTTTTCTGTTGGTTGAGAGATAGTTGCCATAGTGGAGTATGGTTTAAGCAAGTTTGGTGTAATCAGAATTTGGAAACTTTTGCTATGGAGTTTTGGTTAAAGGATTTTTTGCAGTTGTTTAGTGCCATGCTTGCTCAATGTTAATTTGAGAAATAATTTTTAAAGTTGACTTTTGTTAATTGGAAGTTGAAAGTTGATCATGTGTAAGGCTAAAAATTCAACTCTTTTGATGAAGGAGTCTTTGAAGATCTGATCCATTTTTTGATTGAGTTGATGGATCTTTTTGCGGATCTTTTTTTTTTTTTTTTTTTTGGTATTGAGTTTAAGCAATTGTGAAATGTTGAAATAGATGTGGAAATAAATTAATAAAGTTTTTCTTATATTAATGTAATAGAACAGATTTAGATATTTTGTGTTAGATTCAACTGTAGGATTGCATTTTTTTTTTAAGTTGTTAGAATTGTCTCCTGAATGTATAAGGAACATCTTTCAGCTGTTTGTCAAGTTTTCTAAATGTGTTAGACTTGGTCAGATAAAATTCAATCTCCAGTGAATATAAGAGCAATAGTTTGGGGGATCCATGTTGTAGTGTAAGAGCGAATGAACCCTATGGGCTAAGCTTGGTTTAGTTGGAGATGTTTAGTATGTGATGGATTCTCATGGAATTGCTTGTTTTCAATTTTTGGGCTGAATTTTTGGATATTTAATGGAGATTTTTCGGAATGAAAATTTTTGTTTTGAAAACTGATGTTAAATTTGCTAAATGTTTCTGTGTTTAGTGGAGGGGGATTGATTTTCTGATGTTAACTTTGCTCCTCGCTGAGTGACAGAAACTATCATGTGATAGTATATTCAGTCAGCTGTGTAAGTTTTAGGGCTTGTGAGGAGAGTCTAATTTTTGTGAAAGTGTTTTTGTACTGGTGGACTATTTCTCGGCAATAAGGAGTTTCTATGGTCTCGCTGTCAACATTGGTTGATCTGTCCTAATATGTTAAGTATGGAAAAACTAGTTTATTATTTGAGGTTTATTTGTGATTGTCTGAATTCAAGTAATCTGTATCCGTGCTACAACGCTTGCCTATGTGATTTTGTGTTTTTCGAGAGAATGAGGTATGAAGACCTAGGGCCCCAGGAAAATTTGGAGAGAGTGAAATGGTAGCCGGGTGTACACGGCGCTGAAAGTAGTACGAATGTTATGTACCAATTTAATTATATGTGTCCTCCGGATTCTTAGGAGATGTTGTAGCTGAAACGTTGTTTTTATTGGAAATTGGCTGCTGTGAAGGATAGGATTATTTTTGAGAATGGAGTCATGTGTTGATGCCCGACCGGGAAGTTTGTAAGTTGTAAAAATGAGAGTTGGTTACCTTTGAATTTAATCATGGGGTTCTCCTATTCTTAAATTTTATAATTGAATATTAAAGATTTTTGACCTATTTATTCAATATGTGAAAATAATACTTTTATATTGTTTAAAACAGTTAATTGTGTAAGATATATTATTAATGTATATGATAATTGAAATTTCTTCCTATTATGGACTTTAAAGATTGTTTAATGAATATTACAATATTGAAAAGGTTTAATAAACGTAAGATATTGACATGCTGTGTTCTTGTTAAAATATATGTAGGGTTTTTTCAAGTGTGTATAAGGTATATAAAAGCAGTATATATCAATATTTTTGAATATGTTTTAAAACCTAGGAGCCAGATCGAGTGGATCTTGTTGGTATGAGAGTAATTTTAAGTGACTACCTACCTGGTAAAAGTTTTTTTTTGATGTGTGTAAATATTATATAAAATTTTTTATTTTGTGTATAAATATGTTTGAATATTTTGGGTGTTGGGCTGAGTTGGAACTTTGGCTAATTTTTATTGTTTATTTCCGGTTATTGTGTCTTCTTTAAAGATTTATTAATATATTTGGAGTTAGTGTACAGGTGATTAAGTGCTGTTGAAATAATGGTCCTTTTTAAGATGTTATCCTTTTTTGTTCTAAATATGGACATCGTCAGGATGCACTAGTGTGTTAGGGTATCCTTAAGATGATTAAAACTATAGTGGTGTATTTTAATATTCTTGTAGTCGCCTCTCCTTTTTAGATAAAAGTATTAAAAGGGGGGTTTTGATAGGATTTAACATCAGTAGGATACTAGCAGTTCTTATAACTTTTATCTCCTTTCTAATATTTCTGTTTAGCGCTAAAGTTTAAAATATTTAAAGCAAAGGCTAAAAAGTTTATTTATCAATTGTTAAAAAATTAAATTTAAAGTTAAAGTTCTATTTAATTTAATCAATAATTGAAATTAATTGTAAGATTTGGTAAGTGGAGAATTGAAAAGGATAATGTAAAAATAGGAGATCTAGTGTTGTTAGTAGAGGAAAATACACCAAACAATAAGTGGCCATTAGACAGAATTATTGAAGTATATTACGGTAATGATGAGAAATTTCGCGTAGTTCAGGTAAAAACTCAGAATGGAATTTTTAAAAGATCGATTAGTAAATTATGTATTTTCCTATGCCTGAAAACCATAGTACTTAAAAAAAAGATAAAAGATAAATATATATATATATATCTGTGAGTGTTATATCGTTTTTTCTTTCAATTTTATATTTCAGTAAACATAAGTGACCTTTTGTATTTATTTATGTAATTAGTGTACTTGGTAAAAAAAAGAGTTATTGAATGTGAAACATGTCAATGGAGGCCGGTATGTTCCATGTAGGTAGACGATACCGTGCTACCTATAATTAAAATCTCAGTGTCCAGAAAGTGAAAAGAAGTGAAGTGTTTTTTATATTATTATTCCAAAGTTGTGTTTGAGAAATGTGCAGACGATAATGCAGCAGTGAGCTGCGAGTGAGTGTTATTCTTTTAATAAAGTGTTTTTTAATATAATCAGTGCCTATGGAATAATTTGTGTAATGTGTGCATTTAATTTTACAGCCTGTATAAAAAAACTGACCAATACGGGACATTATAAAGCTCCTATATAAGACAACCTGTCAATTGGATGCGTTTGAGAGCAAAACTGAATTTAAAAAATTAGTCAGAAAAAACGCAATTTGTTATTTCAATGCTTCCTTAAATTTTCAATCACAACTTCTCGAAATTCTGTTCAAAATACCCTTTTTGGCAGCCTTTTTGAAATATATTCTGTCTTTATCAAAAAATTGACCAACGCGTCACATTATACAGTTCCAAAATAAGAGAACTCGTAAACTGGATGCGGTTGAGAGTAAAAATGGATTTAAAAATGACTCAAGAAAAACGCAATTTGTTATTTGAATACTTCTTCAAATTTCCTATCACTGTCACTTCGGGAAATTCTGTTCAAAATACCCTTTTTGGCAGCCTTTTTTGAAATATATTCTGTCTTTATCAAAAAATTGACCAATGCGTCATATTATACAGTTCCTAAATAAGAGGACTTGTAAACTGGATGCGTTTGAGAGTAAAAATGGATTTAAAAATGAGTCAGGAAAAACGCAATTTGTTATTTGAATACTTCTTCAAATTTCCTATCACTGTCACTTCGAGAAATTCTGTTCAAAATACCCTTTTTGGCAGCCTTTTTTGAAATATATTCTGTCTTTATCAAAAATCTGGCCAATGTTTCACATAATATAGTTCCTAAATAAGAGGATCTGCCATTTTGATGCGTTTAAAATAAAAAATGAATTTATAAAACGATTCAGAATGTAAGCAGTTTGGATCAGAGGTTTTTTCTCCAACTCCAATTTTTGTTTAATTTATTTTTGCTATAAGAATTGATCCTATGGAAAACTTGTCAATATAAAAGTTGTAGATATTATTGAGAAGATGTAAAATAAATTTAATTGGATTTGATAGTTTAAGAATTGACAAAGTTATGGATTTTTTTCTTTTTCGAAAGCCCTTTTTATTTTCGTTTTTAATTTTTTTTTACTGGTAAGAGTTAGTCCTATCAAAAACTTGCAAGTACAAAAGTTTTAGATAATTTTGAGAATACTTATAAAAAATTTAGATGGATTGGATATCTTGAGAATTGACAATGTTATGATTTTTTTTCTCCCAAAAATCCTATTTTTTTCGCCCCTTGAGCCCATTTTTAACTTTATCAAAAATCTGTCATGCATAAACTTTTGGCCCGTTATTTAGAAGTAATATAAACTTTAAACTGATTCAATATCTATTTTCATTAAGAAGTTATGGGCTTTTTTTTGTTTTCACAAAAACGCCCCCTATTTCGACCCCCTTGGTCCAATTTTGCCCATTAACGAACTTAGCCGAGATTTTATACCCTTTGATTTTATGTACGAGTTTGGTGGAGATTGGTGAAGAATTATAGAAGTTATCGTGTCCATAAAAAAGTGAGATATATATATATATATATAGATAGATAGATAAACTGGTGCGATTGCAATAGGTAGTATTTCTTACGAAATCTACCTGAAACTGTTTTGGTACTATTATACCACAGAAATAGACCATTTTTGCTACAATTTTGCTATAGACGATTTTGTTCAAATAAAGGTCCTCTGTTGCCTTAACAATTTTAATTCAATTTACTCTTAATTTTATGCTGAATACCACACATGAAAATCCTTTTTTTCTTTTGTTACAGATTTTATATTAGTTTAACGTCAATGTCTTAATCTGATTTTTTTCCCTTTTAACTTGTGTTATCTTCAATTACTTGCCGTTTCTATCGCTAGTTATTAAAATTATTACCGCATATCAGTGTTGAGGTACATTTAAAAGTAATTAGTGCTGAAAATTATTTAAAAATTCCTAAAATGTCGCGAAGTAGAGCTACTGTTTACAAACAAATTTCGTTCGAATATATACATTGTTAACATTGAATAATATAAAAAAAAATACATATACAATAATTAGAAGTTATGTAAGAGCGATAAAAGTTATAGAAATAACGATTTTATTGATAATAATAACGACATTATTATACTTTTTATACATTTCTAAAAATTACAATTGGAATTTTGTTGGCGTACCGTGTTTCATAACGAAAGTCCCTGGTTAAAATTCCGAGCGAAATAACTTATTTTAAAATTATAATATTATTTCAATTAAATGATTATTTTCAATTATCTGCATTATATATATAAAAAAAATTATATATATATTGCCCAGTTAAAATGATGGCATTGAGCTCACACTAATTGTATATTACAGTCTTATTTTTTTCATGGAATAATGCCCCTCGAAAACCAAATTAAGGAAAGGATTAATTCTCCCATATACCCCCTTTATACTTAATCATTGGACCTCCAAAACTAATGAGAGATGTGCCTTATCATAATGAATCTATATTCTAAATTCGAAGCAAATCGGATAATTCTGCATAGAAACATATTTATTTAATTTAATAGGGTTATCCCTCATTAAACTTAACCATTAAACACCCAAAACTTTTCGGGATTTCGCCATATCAGAAAGAACCTATATTCAAATTTTAAAGGAAATCGGATAATTCTGCATTAAATCTCATTTATTTAAGTTAAGAAGAGGGGGGTAATCCCGTTTTCCCTTTATACTTAACAAAAGAATCCCATAATTAATCAGGGAAGCATTTTCTCATAATGAACTATTTACAAAAATTGAAGCAAATCAGTTACTTTTGCATGAAAAACGCATTTATCTAACAGTCCAAGAGCTGACAGCACAAAAACCAATGTTATCGAGCAGAAGGGAAAAAAAACCTTTATTTTATGGAAGAGTAGTAATAAGGAACTATAATGACCCATGACTGCTGAAAGTGAAATGGTGCATAAGCCAAAAATTAATACCACTAGTGGTTTATTCGTAGATTTAACATTGTGTTTGCTGTACCATCAAAAGTATGAAAACATTGAAAATTGGGAGCAGGAAAACACAATGATAAACCTACGAGTGAGCCACTAGTATTAATTTTTGGCTTATGCACCATTTCACTTCCGGCAGACATGGGTCATTATAGTTCCCTATTACTACTCATCCATAAAATAAAGGTTTTTTTTTTCTTCTGCTCGATAACATTGGTTTTTGTGTTGTCAGCTCTTGGACTATAAATTAAGAGAATAATTTACAGAATAATCCTATTAGAGATTAGCCCACCCCCCACCCCTTATACTTTTCCAATGAACGCCCAAAATTAATCAGAGAAGCGCTTCATCAAAATGATCCTATATCTAAAATTTGAATGAAGTCTGATAATTCAGTTTGATAACCCCATTTATCTTAATTAAGCGAGGAGAGTTAGCCTTCCCTTCCTTCCATATACTTATCCAATGAATTTTCAAAACTAATCAGGGAAGTGCCTTATCGCAATAAACCTACACCCAAAAACTTAAAGCAAATCTGATATTTTTATCACAAGTTATTGCGTTACTTACATTCAAACGTGCATACAAAATCGGCGGGTGCATAAGCTCTCAGGCTTTGATAAACTGTGAGCTAACATTTTTTTTTTTTTTTTTTTTTTTTTTTTTTTTTTTTTTTTTTAAGAAATAAATTTTGAGTTAATATTTGCATTAAGTATGAGACTAGTTATTACAACAGAGCGATGATTGTTTAAATTGTTGCCTCAAAGTGGTAGGAAAATTTAAAAAATGAATAATTAAATAAAATTAAAATGTGTCTAGGAAAGCAAAAAGTAACTATCATTTATTATTATTATTATTATTATTTATAATATAGTAAAACAACAAACAACTGGAATAGCATTTTAAAAAACCATTTTGATGATTATAAACTTTGTTCTCTGTTAGAAATTAAAAAAAAGCGACAAACGGATAAAAAAAATAAATAAATAAATAAAAGAATTTTAAATGGTTTTAATTTAAATAAAACATTAATACATTCAAGTGATTCACAGTTTCATCGCAAAAACAGATGTAAAAAGCAATCAAAAAATTTTAAGACATTAAAAACAATTTAAAATGATTCGTAGGAGTCGCGAAACCGGTCAACCTTGGTCATCACAAAGGGTGAAGTGAGAAGAAATCAATAAACCTCCAATATCCACTCTGGTTTAAATATTGCAGGACAAAATCAGACATGAAAAAAGGGGGGGGGGATAAATAGTTGAGTCCATGATATTTAAACCAGTGTGCATTCTTGAGGTTTGATGATTTCTTCTCGTTTCACTCCTTGATGATGACCAAGGGTGGGTCGAAAGCACTCGGGACTCTAACGAATTATTTTATGTTTAACATTTGAAACTGGTGTTTAATGTCTTAAGACCATTTTTTTTTTTTTTTTAAAGCTATTCTAATAATAAACCTGTGAATCATTTGAATGTATTCATGTTTTAATTTAATATTTTAAGGTGAATTTGACGTTCCTTAAGATTAATTTTACGTTTCTTTGTATATATTTTAAAATATATTTAAGGATTTAAATATGTGCTTGTGAGGGGCATAGGCAAAAAGGAGGAAAATAACCGGAAAGTGTGTGAGGCGTCACATTATTCATCATTCATTTATTTGACGTTAAAATAATAAATATAAAAGAATTATCTCTCTCTCTCTCTTTTTCTTTTTTTTTGGGGGGGGGGGTGAATTAAAACTAAACATTTTCTATAGTATGCTGGAAAAAAGGAAAAAGAGGAAAAGGAGGGGGGTTATCGGAAATTTCAGAGATTAAAAACATCGTGTCAACATTATGTACGTTCCTATGTCTAAAACTTTAGACCAACAAGGGTAAAAAAGAGTTCGAATCAATCAACTCACCTCTCTACTAATTTTGAGAGCTGAAATTCTCACCCGCTGGTGGACAACCAATCGATTAATTCGAACACATACTTCCCTCTCTGGAAGCCCTAAACACCACGCCAAATAAAACAGTTTTTATGAAATATTTAATGTCATGTATTTTACTTACATATACAGATAGAAATTATTTTTTCTTTAATGAAAATATGCATATTATAGCCCATATAAAAAATCAAAAGAAATTAATTTCATACATAAATAAATTTTCAAAAATTAATGAGCCGCTTACATATTTTTTGAACAGCATGCCTTTTCGGTACACTTAAAAAAAAAAAAAAAAAAAAAAAAAAACCTGTTGAATGTATTAAATTAAAATTGGTTGTAGTGTTAGAAAACATACTATTTTTAATAATGATAAATAAGTAATTTTCACTTTGACTTAAAAGAAATAAAAATATATATCTTTTTTTGTATTAAAAAAACTTAGAAAATTCTAAAAAAATTAAGAAATTATTTTTTATTATTTTTCACTCATGATCTATAATGTTAGAAGACATTTTTTTAAAGAAACACGTTAGTTGCACAATTTTGGAAAGTTTTAATTGTTTACCTAAACTAGATTTTTAGAAAAATGTACTAAAACATAAAAAAATACTGTTCGAAAAAAAGGCAATATATATTTATATATACACCGCAGTGTTTGAAATTTATTATTTTAAAATCTTCCAGCATCAAATCTTTTAAGTCAACAATATAGGTGCAGATTCACAACCGCCAGTCGCCACATGGCGATGAAATTTTTTGACTTGGCGACTAATTTTCGGCGACTAAGAATTTTGCGTTTTTTCTCGCGATTATTTAACGAAAATCGCGTTTTCCGGCAATCCTTTGACGAGAATCCCCCCAAAAATTTTTTTAGATATTTTGATGAAAATCGCGTGATTTTAGCAATCCTTTAACCAAAATCGCGTTTTTTCAGCGATTCTTTATCGTAAGTCAATCCTTTGTTTTTGCAATCCTTTGATACAATTATCTTTACTTTTACTATCTATTGACGAAATTCGCGTTGCATTTCCGTTGTTTCGCTTCGTTTCTTAATTTTTCTTATAAACTAAGTCCTGGTGGCGGCTGGAATACTTGGGTTTAGGAGCCACTTGCTCCATGAAAATTTTGGGAATCTGCATCTACAGTCCATAATTTTCTAGCTTTATTAACACGCCTTTATTAGCTTCACATGTATGTATGTATGTAACGGAATCTTTGAACGTTATTTTCACCCACTTTAAGGAATCAGATTAAACTGAAACGTTGCACACTTATTAATAAAAACCGATGATAACTCAACATTTTAAAAAAGTCGCTGCTTAAATGGATCAACAAAAAAAAAAAAAAAAAAAAAAAAAAAAAAAATGCTGGATAAACGGATCAGAATCAGTTTAAGAAATTAACTGTCACCTGATACCCTAGACACATGAAAATCACTGAAATACACATGAAAACCGTTAACTATGCAACCAAAAAAACATTTTAAACTTTTTAGTCCGACCTTATATAAAAGCGTGAGTTTTATTTTTTAAAACTGTAGCAATTATTTTTTAAACCGTAGTTGAAATTTTTGAATCATCTTATATTACATGAGTTTTTAAAAAAATTACACATTACATGGAATTACCTTAAAATCCAGCTGATTAATACTTTCTTCTTTGGTGGCGATTTCTCTTGCGAAGAAATCTCTCATTTTCAGGAGGTAAACAAGGTAACCCTTTATTTCGTGATCTTTCAGGACATGTTGCGGACAATACAATGTAGAAACTACTGGCTCTAGTTCAGCGACTTTCTTTTCTAAGGCCTCAATTTGTTTTCTAAAAATATTGTAAATACCATATTAAGTCACTGTTATGATGAATTAAAATCAGCACAGCAAATTTTAATTTTTGTTAGTACGTAAGAAAATGTGTTCGATCATGTTTAAAAAATAATATTTAAAATGCTTGAATATAATAGCAGCATTTAATGTTACGTATGGGACATAAATTTGAACTTTTGTTTTAACCTCTTCAGACCTGATGTATCTTAAAGGATATAAATCATTGCAATTTATTTTTCACGTTAGTAAATACGGGGAAACCTCGATTATCCGAGGTAATTGGGACCGCTAGTACCTCAGATATCGGAAAACTTAGTTAATACAAACTGTGTATAAAAACGCGTCGTGTTCGTCAATTTAACATCTCTTAGAATAAAAAAAATAGAACGTTATAATAATAGAACGTTTTAAAAATATAAACATAAAAAGGTAATTTTTCACAACTCAACAAATTAAAGCCATTTTTTCATAGATTCCATAGACAGCAGAAGTTTATTACGCTCTTAATATTTTTACAAAACGTACTGTCTGCCTTACACATCCAGAGAAAAATCCAGTCCAGTACCGGCCCGGCTCGACTATATGGAAAAAATAATGCAAGGCTGCTGTCGGTTCAGCAAGAGCCTACTGAAAAAACTAAGCCTGGGTTTCAAACACCATGTAAATGTCGGATGCCAATCTCTATCGGATGCTACACTGGACAATCGGATGCTACACTGGACATGTTACATTTTTGTATCGATAATGTAAACTAGCATCAACTAGCATATATAATCGCTTTTGTTTAATTTTTTATATCAAGCTAGTAAGTCCGCTTATTTTTTTAATGGCTCGGCCCATCAGACCCATTTATTTTTTTCTACAGGACCAGGCCGTTGAAAATATTGCCTTCTTTTTGTAGGGCTGGGTCTGTGCACGAACTTTCAGCACGGACAGTGAACATAACAACAACAACAAAAAAAATATATATGGTTATTTTTTCACGTTTTTTTCACCCCAATCCCTCAAAAATAAATAAATAAATAAATAAATAAATAAAAGATATTATTATTAGCTTGGTTAACAGAGACTTCGATTAATCGAAGCTCGGTTAATCGAGGACCTACTCTAAATTTTAAAAAATAGAAATGTTTGTGAATGGTGCCTAACAGATAGCAGAACTAAAGAAAATAGCATTTTGTTTCTTATAGCGCTTTTTTAGCGAGATACGTGTTACATAAAAATGACTTGCGGCAGACATCTACGAAAAGAACAAAAAATGAAAACGTATATAATTTTACTTTGCTAAGATACCTTTGGTTGAGTCCAATAGTAATAAAAAATATTAAATATTTATTTATTTTATGTTTTTAAATGTTTTTGCAATGCAAAAATCAAAATAAAACCAAAAAATTCTAAGAAATTGTCAAAAAATGTATACTTTTGTATCTCCCTGTACCATAAAATTTTATGTACAAAACACAAAATTTAATTTTTCTCGCTGTTTAATCTTTCTTAGTTATCAGTTTGTTAATATAGATCCATAACCGAAATTTAAAAAAGTACTTAAGAAGAGGTTAAGCTTACCATTGTACCATATATAGATACCGTATATTTTTATCATATATATAGATACCGTATATATCGTAACTTTTTATTCCAATTTTGCTAAATAATCAACCCGAAAACGTCACTTGCTAATGCAAACAAGTTGGAAATTGCACGTGAAGCGTAGCAAATGAGATGCTTTCGTACGATAACGAAGTTTTAAAATATTCAGATCTTGCTGATATAGTAGAGCGTACTTTGGATACAGTATAGTGGTCGAAATCTTTGTGTTCCTGTAAATATGCAGGGAGTAATTTTTATTATACTTCATTAACGTATATCTTATTCATAAAATGTGAAGTAGTTTAATATAATTAAAACACCCCCAAACAATGTTTCCCCGTATAACATTATTTAGTGGAATACATCTGTGTGGCACTGTAATTTAATAATAAATATTCTTTGCATCACTGATTGTAAAAAATGTATTTTTTACTACATATTTCATAGATTCATGTCAATTCTGTTATGTTCAAATGAGCGTAACACCATTAAAATGCATTTGGAACTTTTTTCCCCATTTATCGTAATGTAACGGAATACTTTTGATTGTCCCTGTAATTGATCTATCCATCCGATTTTCATAACATTTGAAATGACTCGACAAAATTATGTAATAAATATACGTTTTAAATTTCAAACGATTCGGTTGGGTAGTTTTTGCGTTGTTATATGCGGACGGACAGACAGACGGACAGACAGACAGACAGACGGACAGAGCGACAACAAAAAGTGCTACGTATTTGCATAATTACGAACGCACCTAAAAAGTATAGTAAGTAAACAACACAAATCATTGAAAAAAAAATATGAAAACTTATTATAAATTGTATATTTTATATATATATATATTATCATACATACATATAATATCAGAATTTGGCGGTATTCATTTTTTTCTTCTTTTGTTTTTAAGACTCGTGTATAAGACTCGTGTACTGGTGTATAAGACTTTTTTTTAGACTCGTGTCCCTCCCAATTTGTTTGTCGAAAATTGTCAGGAATTATTCAACTTTTGCACTAGTATATACGGTAATTAAACAATACTTAATATTTAAACGGAAGATGCTTTGGGGTCTGAGGAAAAGAAAGGAATGTGATTATTTTTATTTGATCGGCTGCATGATGTAAATTTTTATATATATTACTAATAATATTACTCTCTTTATTAAAAAACTAGCTGACCCGCCCGGCGTTGCCCGGGTCCGTATTAGCAATATTAAACGAACTTGAAATTTGTATGATTTTATCAATAACTGGAAGCATGCAGAAATGCATTGTCTGAAATACGTCGCAGCTGACTTTGTGAAAAATCAGTTTTAAAAACAACAACTAATATTAAACTCTAAAAATACTTAAAATGAGCAATGAGAAACACGGGAGGGAACATGTATCCAACGATTGCGTTAGTTTCGTGTTAAAGTGTTGATATTTTCTTAGCAGACGATTTTTTGTGATAAATACATTATCTGTTTTATATTTCTTAATGATATTCCTCTGGACCGAGTTGGCGCATTGCCAAGATTTGCTTCCTCTGGACCGAGTTGGCGCATTGCCAAGATTTGCTTTCCCCTGTGCCTCAATTAATTATCCTCGGAATTCCTTTTATTTATAGAGATTTTTCTCTTTATTTTTTCGTGAGTTGTTGCCACAGATTAATCTCGGAAAATAAAATATTTAAAGTTACTGAAAAAATTAATAGCTCAAAAAAGCATTTATATGAAAATTGTTAGACAAACCATTAGAAAGATAAAAAAAATTGTATTTTTTAAAATATGATTTTCAAATCTAATGATTAAACCGTAATGTCAAAAATTACCAAATTTCACAATGAAGTACCATAGCTAAACCTTCATGCATAAAATGATGCGTAACGCGTAACGATATGCGTAAAAATGCGTAACCATAATGGTAATGTATCCTGGCATTTTTACTGGATATATCACGAGTCACAAATCAATTTCACTAATCCTTAATCCATTTTCCTTTCCTATCATTTCCTTTTTCTTTCTTTCTTTACTTTACTTTTTTTTTTTTTTTTTTTTTTTTTTTTACTTTTTCAAATTTATATCTCAACATCGCTTAATTTAAAATTTTACACAGTTAAACAAGGAGAGTATACATTCAAATGGAAAGCGTTTCAATGCTGTATTTCAATTTACTAATTTTTTTAATGTTTTTTAAAGCAAACAGCTTGATTACGAAATGAATATTTACGCATATGAATATTTTTATCAATTATTTAAAATTTTAAGGAAAAGCTATGATTCGTACCCACCGTCATAGGACGGACGTTTACGCTGGTTTACCAAAACTTTCTATACTTAATGTACTTATTTATTTTAATACCTAAACGAAATATACCTAATATTAAATGAGTTGCTTTCCAATTTCTCCAAGAAAAAAAAAAAGAGCATTCTTTAAAATATAAAAAAAGATGCTCTGGTGAGCAACAAGAAAGGTTAATTTTTATTAGTATTAAAAAAGGTTAACTTTTATTTTAAAAGGTACGTTTTTAAGTATGAAAAATTTTTGACAGGTGTTTCTAATTGAGCATAAGAAAAGACAAGGGGTCCCTTCTTGCCTGCTGCTCACTATCAATGCCAAATTTGAAAAAAATGATATTTGCGCTTTTGCCATATAAAAGAAATTAGTACCATTTACGATAAAAATGTGTAGTGCAAAGACATAGCCAGAAAAAACGCAGCGTAATTAAACATAAATGTCAGGCGAAATAGTACCAGAAACCTTAGTTCCTACAGCGTGTCATACTCATTGCAATGCCTCCAAGCATACCCGCAGCGTAGAACTGCACAGAAAACTGATTTGTAGTGCAGTTGCACTGCAGAGTCAACAGTGCAGTTCACATGTAATGCAGGATTGAAAATTTTACTAAAAAGAAAGCCGGGAAGTTTTAAGCAAATTTCTTTTATATGGAAAAAGCGCAAATATGATTTTTTCAAATTTCGCATTGACAGTGATCTGCAGCCAAGAAGGGACCCCTTGTCCTTTATTGTGCTTAATTAGAAACACTTCTCAAACACTTTTTCATACTTAACAAGTAAGAAAAATCATGCGTTAAGCATAGATTATGAAGCACTTTCCAACACTTAATGAAATCTTTAACAAAACCTTGTTATTTAGGGAAATAATAGTGTATAGCCAAATTTACCCAAATATGTATTCCAGTACTTTTGAACAGTCCTGTATTTAATATGTCAGTTGATATAATGGGAAAATTTAGTTTAGCAAGAAAATACCCAGTAGCTTGAAATTTCTTTTTCAGCAATTCAGACTATTAGATGGAAACATACTTGAACACTTTTGTTCAGCTCTGTAGTTTACATTGTACCTTTATTACACGTCAGCATTAGGCTAAAATTTATTGTAAACTAAAACACTTTTAAAGCAACTGAAATCACATTCTCATAAATTATCATTCATAGGCGTCCATGTACCGAATTCTTTGCGTGTCCCTGTATATCTTTTTATCTATATTTTGCAAACATTTCTCAATAAATTGAATGAAGCTCAGCGTAAAAATGCATAGCTTATTTAAGAACCACGTTTAAATAATTTACGCTCATATTCAGTAACGCGGGTGAGCTCTTTTGGGTAGCCCTGTATATCAACTAAAACATTTATACACACCACATAATGTGCATATATTTAGCGAAATATAAACGCGCATATCATCCCTCCATCAGCCGTCATCGGACACATATATATGGTACTTCGGAAAGAATATATTATTTGAAATCTTATGTATGGCCCTGTAAATGCTATGTACTTCATATTATGTAAGACAGTAGCGTATAATTTATATTAAGCTTCAGTGACATATATCAATTTTATTATACATGAAACAGCTTAATATATTTAAAATATGTCACACACAATTCCCCATTTTACCATTATCTAATGGAATTCTTTTGTGTGGCCCTGTAAATGAATAATAGCTACATTTTCACCTTGTATTTAATAGAATGCATATTTTAATATGTTTGGCAGGGTATAACATCTTTAAAATTCCTTTGAAACGATTTTTCCCCATAGGCTGTAATGTAATGGGAAACTTCGATTCGCCCTGTAGATAAACTAATCATGGTAGAATCTTCATTTTCGATAGGACTTGTGCTAGGGTAAACGTCAATAACGTCCTAAAATTTCATGGCAATCCGAGTATATTAACAATTCTCCCCCATGGGCCGTAATGTAATAGAAAACTTTTGATTCGCCATGTAGATAAACTAATCATGGTAGAAACTTCATTTTCGATAGGACTTGTGCTAGGGTAAACGTTAATAACGTCCTAAAATTTCATGCCAATCTGAGAATATTAACGATTTTTCCCCATGGGCCGTAATGTAATGGAAAAATTTTGATTCGCCCTGTAGATAAACTAATCATGGTAGGAATTTCATTTTCAATAGGGTTCGTGCTAGGGTAAACGTCAATAACGTCCTAAAATTTCATGGCAATCCGAGTATATTAACGATTTTTCCCCATGGGCCGTAATGTAATGGGAAACTTTTGATTCTCTCTGTAGATAAACTAATCATGGTAGATACTTCATTTTTAGCACTTTCCAACAAAGTTGAAAAGTGCTTATGCATTCGGTTTGTCTGGCCGTCTGGCCGTCTGTCCGTCTGTCCGCGCTCTAACTCCCGTAAATATACTCGGATTTCTATGAAATTTTTATACGTTATTGAGGTTTACCCTAGCACGAACCCTACTGAAAATGAAGTATCTACCATGATTAGTTTATCTACAGGGCGAATCAAAAGTTTCCCATTACATTACGGCCTATGGGGAAAAATCGTTAATATACTCAGATTGCCATGAAATTTTAGGAAGCTATTGAGGCTTACCCTAGCACGAACCCTACTGAAAATGAAGTATCTACCATGATTAGTTTATCTACAGGGCGAATCAAAAGTTTCCCATTACATTACGGCCTATGGGGAAAAATCGTTAATATACTCGGATTGCCATGAAATTTTAGGACGTTATTGACGTTTACCCTAGCATGAACCCTATTGAAACTGAAGTTTCTATTATGATTAGTTTATCTACAGGGCGAATCAAAAGTTTTCCATTACATTACGGCCCATGGGGAAAAATCGTTAATATACTCGGATTGCCATGAAATTTTAGGACGTTATTGACGTTTACCCTAGCACAAGTCCTATCGAAAATGAAGTTTCTACCATGATTAGTTTATCTACAGGGCGAATCAAAAGTTTCCTATTACATTACAGCCTATGGGGAAAAATCATTTCAAAGGAATTTTAAAGATGTTATACCCTGCCAAACATATTAAAATATGCATCCTATAAAATATAAGGTGAAAATGTAGCTATTATTCATATACAGGGTCACACAAAAGAATTCCATTAGATAATGGTAAAAGGGGGAATTATGTGTGACATATTTTAAATATATTAAACTTTTTCATGTATAATAAAATTGATATATGTCACTGAAGCTTAGTATAAATTATACGCTACTGTCTTTCATAATATGAAGTACATAGCATTTACAGGGCCATACAAAAGATTTCAAATAGTATATTCTTTCCGAAGTACCGTATATGTCTATAGTATATGTCTACCGTATATCGCTGATGGAGGGATGAAATTCATTTTAATTATGATATTCGCGTTTATATTTCGCTAAATATATGCACATTATATGGTGTGTATAAATGTTATAGTTGATATACAGGGCTACCCAAAAGAGCTCACCTGAATAATTATATGAAATTTTATTCAGGATATGAGCGTAAATTATTTAAACGTGGTTCTTAAATAAGCTATGCATTTTTACGCTGAGCTGCATTCAATTTACTGAGAACTGTTTGCAGAATATAGGTAAAGGGATATACAGGGCCACGCAAAGAATTCGGTACATGGACGCCTATGAATGATGATTTATGAGAATGTGATTTCAGTTGTTTTAAAAGTGTTTCAGTTTACAATAAATTTTAGCCTAATGCTGACGTGTAATAAAGGCACAATGTAAACTACAGGGCTGAACAAAAGTAGTCAAGTATGTTTCCATCTAATAGTATGAATTGCTGAAAAAGAAATTTCAAGCTACTGGGTATTTTCTTGCTAAGCTAATGTTTATACTAACATATGAAATACAGGGCTGTTCTAATGTACTGGAATACATATTTGGGTATATTTGGCTATACACTATTATTTCCTTAAATAACAAAGTTTTGTTAAAGATTTCATTAAGTGTTGGAAAGTGCTTCATAATATATGCTTAACGCATGATTTTTCTTACTTGTCAATAGGGTTTGTGGTAGGGTAAACCTCAATAACGTATAAAAATTTCATAGGAATCAGAGTATATTTACGGGAGTTAGAGCGCGGCCAGACGGCCAGACAAACCGAATGCTTAAGCACTTTTCAACTTTGTTGGAAAGTGCTAAAAACATATTAACCTATTCTGTTGCTCACCAGAGCATTTTTTAATACTTGTCATTTAAATTTTTTGAAAAGCAAAATATTTATTGCTGTCAAAATTTTACTCTTGTATTAGAATAATTAAGAAAGTTATGGCATTGCCTTATCAAATGCATGATGTCTGAAAAATAAATCAAGGCTTTGAACGAAAAAAATTACAATGCGCTCACAACTTTATTCAAAGGACTGAAACTAAATATTTTACAATAAAAACAAAAAACCATATTTATCACGTGCTTTATTTAATTTGAATAAATTATGTTACATACATAAAAAAATTTATATTTAAACTTGGTGGCAATGATTAAAAGAAACTACAGCAGCAACAACAAGAAACACTGTTCAACTGGAGCTTTAAGACAAAAATTCGATATTCTCAGAGATCGTCAAATATACAAAGATAAAAAAATATATTTTAAGTTTTACTAAAAGGATTAAAATAAGCCAAAAATGGAGTTAATCCATCCACAGAATCGTTAGCTATCGCTTGTTGAATTTTATGTCTTCATCTTTTTCATTAAAAGTTAAATAAAAAACTTCAGTAAACTACGATAATTTTTTTAATGCAATCAATTTATTTGTCTCACCGAATCCTATCTTTTGAAAAAAAAAATCACTGTCGTACGTCAACTGGTTCGCCAGAAATTAAAAAAAAAAGTTTGCATTTTCCATTTCTTAAACATATTATACCAAACACTACCGCGTTTGCTATGATTTTAAATCCTCTAACTAAAAATTTTAATCATATTACAGTTTGCGGAGCCAAAAGTTGAAAAATATATATACAAGATAATCTCGTATAGTAAAAGGTTGGAAATGTTCTGTAACTTTTTTTGAAAGATTTCACTTGTTATGCGCCACACGTTCAACAGACGTATACATAGCAACATTGTACAGCTTTCTACAATGTGAAATGAATGGCAACCAAATTACTGATTTTCATACCAGAAATCTTATCCCAACATTAAACAATTATATAACTAGAAAAAAGAAATGACTTTTCAATATTCAGTAAGCTATGTGATGCTGCCTCCAGGCTATAAAACTGGGAAAAGAAATGGACATTGAATATTCAATAAGCTATGTGACGCTGCTTCCTGAATATAAAACTTGAAAAAGAAAGGAACTTTGCATATTCAATAAGATATGTGATGCTACCTCTTGGATATAAAATTGGAAAATGAAATAAAATTGCAATATTAAATTAAATTTGAATATGTATCGAAAATTGTTATCTGAGCACGTGCGGGAAAGACAGATTTTTTTTTTATTTCCTAATTCGGAAGTCAATTAAATATGGCAACCTCCATAAAAGTTGTAGAAGGATATTGTGAAAATCTAAAAAAGTATTGCGTGATAATGAAATATTTTTCAGTTACTTATACTAAACGAGCTGCTAGATTTACTAGATAGTATGGGTTTGAATACATTATATCATTCATACCAGCAATAAATATAGGCAAAAGTTGTCTCCAATTTCTAGACGTGTTTTAAATGGTGATTCATGATTACATCTATTAAATACATAATGTCGTTAAAAACTGTAAATAAACGAAAGTAAGATGTTAACAATAATTGATGAAACATCAATGAGACTCGAATCAAAAATGTTTTTGATGTGAATGTTTCGCGATAACTGATTCAAACAACAACAACAAATATAACTAATACATCCGATCAATCTATTAAATAGGAGGTATGTTGGTGAAGTGCTCGGAATCAATTTTACAGTTTGGGGTAAAATTTGATTCATTCATTCAAAAAAATGTAGGACTTTTTTTTGGGATAGATTTCGTAAAAAATACTACCTAATTCAGTCATTATGTAAAAATTTAAAAAAATTCTTCTTAACTTTTCATTTTGTGATTCCAGTAACCCAAAACTATTCCCGCATTAAGAGTTTATATGTGTTTTTTTTTGTGTACTAAATTTCACCCGCATGATAAAAGTCGCAATTATGCATTAATCATCCCTGAACTTGCCAAGTATACATTGAGATGGTCATGATCTCGGCGAGGATTACAAATGCTATCGGCCCAAAAGGGTGGAAATGGGGAGGGTACAAAAACTTGAATACCGCCTTAACATGACTCTGATAAAACCAGCTCTTACAGAAAAATAGTAGGAAAAAATAAACACCTTTCGTTATAGTAATTGACAATAGCTGGAAAAAAAAATTCTATAAAATTCTCACCACAACAATTACATTTCTATTGCAAAATTTCTACATGAAAAATGAAAATGAAATAAATAGTTTGGTGAATTAAAAAAGAAAACACCGAATATTTTGTCATAAATTTTCTATAGCAAAATGTCCACATGAAAACGGAAAATGAAATAAATAGTTTGACTAATTAAAAAAAAATGTCATATTAGAAATGTAATAGGTGTAAATATATATGTGTATAGAAATGTAAAGACAATATGTAACGTCATGTAAGATTGAAAAAGTCCTTCCGGTAATGCCGGGAGGAAGAGGTAGCTTTCATATACTTATATATTTGTTTATTTATTTTAAAGTAAGTTACATTGTTCAAAAATACTAAGCTCAAATTAGTGGAAATAATCTTTAAAAATTAGTGATTTTATAAGATTGAATACTAGTTTTTGTCAAGACTGAATATTAATAGGAATTTATAGAAATTAGTCATCTTTTATTCAACCTGGTTTTATTTTAAGCGATTTAGAGAGTCACCAAATTCTACGATATCATAAAGTGTATGCCATTTTAAAGCAACATGATGGATCGTTCAGATCAGACCATTTCAAAATGTCAGCCATAAGCAAAATTCAAAGTGCTATAACTCAATCATTTTTTAACATATAGACAAAATAAAAAGTGTTCTGGAATCGTTGTTTTAAGTTTTAACACGTAAAAAAAATATTTTTCAACTTTTAACTTTTTCGCATTTAATTTTAAATTTAAAATTTTTTAAAAAATTTAAAATGGCCACCATTTTGAAACAAAAAGGTGGATGATGCTGGCTAATGAACTCGGTCGAGACCTTAAGATGTACTATGTACATACCAAGTTTCATTGAAATCGGTTCATAAATACGCGTGTTATCACGTGACAAAATCAGATCGTTTCAAAATGTCAGCCATAAGAAAAATTCAAAGTGCTATAACTCAATCATTTTGTAAGATATAGACAATAGAATGGGCCGAAAAAAACTTTTTTTCGATTTTCGATTATGGCGGGTGCGGAAAAGTGGCCACTGGTGGCACTCAGTTCATACAAAAAATTTGAGATTTTTTGGACATTTCCTTACCCTGCCGCAAACGGCTTGAAATTTTGCAAAAATGTTCATTTTTGAACTTTTTCGAAAAAAATTAAAAAATGTTAAATTAAATTTATTTTGATTGTATTTACTTGAAAAGGCATATTTAATGTACCAAATGTTTAAATAATATCTGATCATGCATTATTTAATATCTATGTGTATTATAACTTAGGCTATTTTTATAGCTTTTTCGCGTATAACAGGCAAAAGTTGTATTTGTTTGAATCGATCATTAGTTTCTATATTATTTATGTCCCTTGGTCTTCTTTATATTTTTTCTATGTTTCAAACGTCATATATTTGGGGAAAAGGCAGCAGTATACTTCAAAAACAAATCTGGAAAGTGGGAAAGTGGTGAAGCAGGATTCTAAGCGAGCGCAATGTCTCGTCGTAATACTCAGGGAGTGAAGGACGAAATAGTTGAGAGCCAAAATGCGATAAAGGATTCTTATTATTTATCCTTGCTCAGTTACCTGCGACATTTGTTCAGTGTTAACGTGAAACCTTTTTGTAGTGATTATACAGTGCTTTTTGGGTCGTTTAATGTGCCATTATAGTGTTTTGTGCGTTTTATTACGACGAGCTTAGAAATGCCTAGTATAAAGGGCCATGACAATGCAAAGACACGCGATACCGTGAAAAGTAACTTTTTGGGGGCATCATGCATATTGAAAGAATTGCAATTGCCAACTTATGCTGATAATCATGCGCCACTACTACTGGTTGCTTCACCATGTAGAAGTTGTGACAGCAGAGGATACGAATCTCGTCATCGATAAAAACAAAGTCAGAAGAGAGAAATAGAAACTTGGAAAGAAGATACAGGCAGAAGTTATTGAAAGAAGGAAAATTAAAAGCATACTTTTTGATGGTAGAAAGGATAAAAGTATATTAAGAGGAAGAAAAATAACAATCGGCACCGTCGAGAGAAAGGCGAGGAACACATCACCGTGTTGTTTGAACCTGGTTAGGAATACTCGGGTCACTTGATACCTCGTTCCGTTATCTTGATACCTCGTCAGTTCAGAAAAGTCTAACTTGTGGTGACTTGGAAGATTGCATAATGATTTTGCTATTTCTTTTCGGTGACCGGAAAGCGGTGATTTGTTCCTCGCCTTTCTCTTGACGGTGCCGCTTGTTATTTTTCTTCCTCTTAATATACTTTTATCCTTTCTACCATCAAAAACTATGCTTTTAATTTTCCTTCTTTCAATAACTTCTTCTGCCTGTATCTTCTTTCCAAGTTTCTATTTCTCTCTTCTGACTTTGTTTTTATCGATGAAGAGATTCGTATCCTCTGCAGTCACAACTTCTACATGGTGAAGCAACCAGTAGTAGTGGCGCATGATTATCAGCATAAGTTGGCAAATGCAATTCTTTCAATATGCATGACGCCCCCCAAAAGTTACTTTTCACGCTATTGCGTGTCTTTGCATTGTCATGGCCCTTTATACTAGCCATTTCTAATTTCGTTGTAATAAAACACACAAAACACTATAATGGCACATTAAACGACCCAAAAAGCACTGTATAATTACTACAAAAATGTTTCACGTTAACACTGAACAAATGTCGCAGGTTACTGAGCAAGGATAAATAATAAGAATCCTTTATCGCATTTTGGCTCTTAGTTATTTCGTCCTTCACTCCCTAAGTATTACGCCGAGTCATTGCGCTCTCTTAGAGTCCTGCTTCACCACTTTCTCACCTTCCAGATTTGTTTTTGAAGTATACTGCTGTCTTTTCCCCAAATATATGACGTTTGATACATAGAAAAAATATTAAGAAGACCAAGGGACATAAAAAATATAGAAACTAACGATCGATTCAAACAAATACAACTTTTGCCTATTATACGCGAAAAAGCTATAAAAATAGCCTAAGTTATAATACACATAGATATTAAATAATGCATGATCAGATATTATTTAAACATTTGGTACATTAAATATGCCTTTTCAAGTAAATACAACCAAAATAAATTTAACATTTTTAATTTTTTTTCGAAAAAGTTCAAAAATGAACATTTTTGCAAAACTTCAAGCCGTTTGCGGCAGGGTAAGGAAATGTCCAAAAAATCTCAAATTTTTTGTATGAACTGAGTGCCACCAGTGGCCACTTTTCCGCACCCGCCATAATCGAAAATCGGAAAAAAGTTTTTTTCGGCCCACCCTAATAGACAAAATAAAAAGTGTTCTGGAATCGTTGTTTTAAGTTCTAACACGTAAAAGAAAAATATTTTTCAAATTTTGATTTTTTCGCATTTAATTTTAAATTTTAAATTTTTTTAAAAATTTAAAATGGCCACCATTTTGAAACAAAATGACGCATGATGCTGGCCAACGAACTCGGTCGAGACATTTGTATGTACTATGTACATACCAAGTTTCATTGAAATCGGTTCAAAAATACGCGTGTTATCACGTGACAAAATCAGATCGTTTCAAAATGTCAGCAATAAGAAAAATTCAAAGTGCTATAACTTAATCATTTTGTAAGATATAGACAAAATAAAAAGTTTTCTGGAATCGTTGTTTTAAGTTCTAACACGTAAAAGAAAAATATTTTTCAAATTTTGATTTTTTCACATTTAATTTTAAATTTTATTTTTTTTTTAAATTTAAAATGGCCACTATTTTGAAACAAAAAGGCGGATGATGCTGGCCAACGAACTCGGTCGAGACATTTGTATGTACTATGTACATACCAAGTTTCATTGAAATCGGTTCATAAATACGCGTGTTATTACGTGACAAAAATCAGATCGTTTCAAAATGTCAGTCATAAGAAAAATTCAAAGTGCTATAACTCAATTATTTTTTAAGATATTGACAAAATAAAAAGTGTTCTGGAATCTTTCTTTTAAGTTCTAACACGTAAAAGAAAAATATTTTTCAAATTTTAATTTTTTCGCATTTAATTTTTAATTTTAATTTTTTTTTAAATTTAAAATGGCCGCCATTTTGAAACAAAATGGCGGATGATGCTGGCCAACGAACTCGGTCGAGACATTTGTATGTACTATGTACATACCAAGTTTCATTGAAATCGGTTCATAAATACGCGTGTTATCACGTGACAAAATCAGATCGTTTCAAAATGTCAGCAATAAGAAAAATTCAAAGTGCTATAACTTAATCATTTTGTAAGATATAGACAAAATAAAAAGTTTTCTGGAATCGTTGTTTTAAGTTCTAACACGTAAAAGAAAAATATTTTCAAATTTTGATTTTTTCGCATTTAATTTTAAATTTTATTTTTTTTTAAATTTAAAATGGCCACTATTTTGAAACAAAAAGGCGGATGATGCTGGCCAACGAACTCGGTCGAGACATTTGTATGTACTATGTACATACCAATTTTCATTGAAATCGGTTCATAAATACGCGTGTTATTACGTGACAAAAATCAGATCGTTTCAAAATGTCAGTCATAAGAAAAATTCAAAGTGCTATAACTCAATTATTTTTTAAGATATTGACAAAATAAAAAGTGTTCTGGAATCTTTCTTTTAAGTTCTAACACGTAAAAGAAAAATATTTTTCAAATTTTAATTTTTTCGCATTTAATTTTTAATTTTAATTTTTTTTTAAATTTAAAATGGCCGCCATTTTGAAACAAAATGGCGGATGATGCTGGCCAACGAACTCGGTCGAGACATTTGTATGTACTATGTACATACCAAGTTTCATTGAAATCGGTTCATAAATACGCGTGTTATCACGTGACAAAATCAGATCGTTTCAAAATGTCAGCAATAAGAAAAATTCAAAGTGCTATAACTTAATCATTTTGTAAGATATAGACAAAGTAAAAAGTTTTCTGGAATCGTTGTTTTAAGTTCTAACACGTAAAAGAAAAATATTTTTCAAATTTTGATTTTTTCGCATTTAATTTTAAATTTTATTTTTTTTTTTTAAATTTAAAATGGCCACTATTTTGAAACAAAATGGCGGATGATGCTGGCCAACGAACTCGGTCGAGACATTTGTATGTACTATGTACATACCAAGTTTCATTGAAATCGGTTCATAAATACGCGTGTTATTACGTGACAAAAATCAGATCGTTTCAAAATGTCAGTCATAAGAAAAATTCAAAGTGCTATAACTCAATTATTTTTTAAGATATTGACAAAATAAAAAGTGTTCTGGAATCTTTCTTTTAAGTTCTAACACGTAAAAGAAAAATATTTTTCAAATTTTAATTTTTTCGCATTTAATTTTTAATTTTAATTTTTTTAAAAAATTTAAAATGGCCGCCATTTTGAAACAAAATGGCGGATGATGCTGGCCAACGAACTCGGTCGAGACATTTGTATGTACTATGTACATACCAAGTTTCATTGAAATCGGTTCATAAATACGCGTGTTATCACGTGACAAAATCAGATCGTTTCAAAATGTCAGCAATAAGAAAAATTCAAAGTGCTATAACTTAATCATTTTGTAAGATATAGACAAAATAAAAAGTTTTCTGGAATCGTTGTTTTAAGTTCTAACACGTAAAAGAAAAATATTTTTCAAATTTTGATTTTTTCGCATTTAATTTTAAATTTTATTTTTTTTTTTTTAATTTAAAATGGCTTTTTTTTTTAAAACAAAATGGCGGATGATGCTGGCCAACGAACTCGGTCGAGACATTTGTATGTACTATGTACATACCAAGTTTCATTGAAATCGGTTCATAAATACGCGTGTTATTACGTGACAAAAATCAGATCGTTTCAAAATGTCAGTCATAAGAAAAATTCAAAGTGCTATAACTCAATTATTTTTTAAGATATTGACAAAATAAAAAGTGTTCTGGAATCTTTCTTTTAAGTTCTAACACGTAAAAGAAAAATATTTTTCAAATTTTAATTTTTTCGCATTTAATTTTTAATTTTAAATTTTTTTAAAAATTTAAAATGGCCGCCATTTTTAAACAAAATGGCGGATGATGCTGGCCAACGAACTCGGTCGAGACATTTGTATGTACTATGTACATACCAAGTTTCATTCAAATCGGTTCATAAATACGTTAGTTATCGCATGACAAAAATCATATATATATATATATATATATATGGTTCTATATATATATATATATATATGTCAACATTTGAACGGAGGGTGGTTTTGGGGTCTGGGGGTTATGATCGGTGAAAATATACCAAAATTTTCCGGAAGTGCTTTCCTCCGGACGGCCGCAATAGGTAGCTTTTTACTTTTTGTAATGAAAGCTACCTAAAAGTATTGAAACATTGTAAAATTACGATTATGGAAATATTGGCACATTTTAACATTTTGAATTTTTCCGAATCAGTGTTCTCAAGTTTTAAATCTATTAAATTTACATATGTGTCTGTATGCATATATATTAGAATATCACAAAATGTTTAGCTCTCTCTCTAGGGCTCATTCTTAGTGAAGAAATTGGGTTTATTTCTACTCTTGATTTAGTTTTTATTGGTGAAATTAGTACTTAACTTCGAAATCTACCTCCGCCTGTAGGCCGAGCTGGAAGGGACTTTTTTACTTTGTTTGCTCTTCAATGGGAATTCAGACGATATTAAAATAGATATTTAAGATATACAAATTTATCAATAAAGTGGCACAATAATTAAATTAACAGTACTCAGAGTGATGTGTAGCGCAATATAATTGAGAAAATGACACCAAATTTTGTGAGAAGATTAAACAAAACGCAAAACGAAGGATTCCGCGAAAAAAACTTCAAAAAGTTACCGCTAGGGGGATATATGGCATTAGCAAAAACTTTTTTCCAAAAGTCATCACTAGGGAAATATATGGCGCGTTGTAATAGAAAAATGAGTTTTAAAAAATGCAGGACCAATATTGAAATAAAATTACCTTTTATTGAGCACATTTAACGAGTTTAGTATTGATTCTGCATTTTTTAAACTCTTTTTTTTTCTGTTACACAGTGCTACATATTCCCATAACGGTGACTTTTGGAACTTTTTTAGCTGAATTCTTTGTCCTTCGTTTTGTTTAATCTTTTTAAAAATTTTGACGTCATTCTCTCAATAAGATCACGTTACATTACACGCTGAGTTCAGTTATTTTAATTATGGCCATTCTATATTCATGCGAATTTTGTTAGTCTGTTGAAAAAACGAAAAATATTCTAATTTTTGAATTTTCTGGAATTTGCAGCCCACTAATTCATCGCTTTCAATATCAAATTGTTTAATTTGCTAAAAATTGCTATTTTTTTTTAATTTGTAAGTTGGAAGAGGAGGAATGACTGATGTTGGTTTTTTTTAAATCACGCTGCATTAACGAATGAAATGTAAGGAATATTAAGGAATTTTAAGGAATATTAAGGAATGCATGATGATTGATATTACCTCTGAACAACTTCTTTTGCTAAATATTCTTGTTTCTTATAAAGTCTTCGGACATTGTGCATGTGAAGTTCTCTTTGTAACTGAGCTTTCTCCTTTTTCAGCCCTTCTTCTAACTGTGACCAGTTCTCTAAACTGTAACCAGTTGCCATGACTACCTGTTTTTTTAAATAGTAGATACTAAGATTTAAAAGGGAATTATTCTTAAAATTTTTCATAAATAGATAACGTATTGATCAAATAGGAGGGGCGAAGTTAAAAAAAATGGATGCTTTTCAGTTAGCCGGACACCAGTATTATGCATACATATAGGTATAAAAACATACATATGTATGTATAAATATATATATATATATAAATATATATATATATAAATATATATGTATATAAATAAATATATATATATATATATATATATATATATATATATATATATATATATATATATATATATATATATATATATATATATATATATATATATATATATATATATATATACATATATATATACCGGGTGTCCCAAAAATGACTGATGGATTTTAAAATTCAATAATTTGCAAACGGTGACAGCTATTTAAAAAACTTTTGCAGGAGGGTTATATATAATGTCAGGAGTGTTTTTACCGTAATTTTTTTTATTTTAGTTCGAATTTCAAACAATAGGTGGCGCTGAAGGCGACTGAAGGCCAGGTGATGTCGACCTGGCCTTGCATCGCCGTCAGCGCTACCTATTGTTTGAAATTCGAACTAAAATAAAAATTTACGGTAAAAAAACTCCTGACATTATACATAACCCTCCTGCAAAATTTTTTTAAATAGCTGCCACCGTTTGCAAGTTATTGAATTTTAAAATCCATCAGTCATTTTTGGTACACCCGGTATATATACACATATCTGTTTTTCTATTTATCAATTTATTATTCTCCTCATTTATTTATGTTTATATTTGTGATTTCAACTTTACTATTACATGCATAATATTTTCCACAAAAAAAAGTACAATTTGTAAGTGGAGTGCCTTCGTATATGTTGATAGAAATCCTTTTCTTCCATACTAAATACTTCATAACGTGTTTCTGAAAATTCAAATTCATCAATTTCATTTAAAATGTATGGTACTACTTGATTATCCCGTGGACCAATTTTATCAAACTATACAAATTTAAATGATGTTATTTTAAATAACAAAAGAACAAATAAATTAGTAAAATATTAAAATACAAATAAAAAATCGAATTAAAAATAACTTGATGAAGTTTGAAACTCGTGTATCGTGTTTAATCTCAAGTGAATGTAAAATTCACGATCATGCATTTTTGACGTTTAATCTTTTAATTTGGCGATAGTTTTTTGGTTGACGGGATAATCAAGTAGCACCAAATATAATAACTCTTTCATTCATTCATTCATTTTGTTTAAAATACTCAACTTTTATTTAAAACAGAAACATTTAAATTTCGCAACTTTTACTTTTTCCTTAAAAAAAAAAAAAAAAAAAAAAAAAAAAAAAAAGGGAAAAGTAAAAGTGAAAAAAATAAAATTCGAACATTCATTGTCTAAAGCAAAGAAAAAAAAAATGTTTCTTACTGAGTTACTAAAAATCAGTAAAAATATCATTTTTGTGATGATCAAAATGTGGCTGATTTAATAACAGAATCATATAACACGTACGCCATACATTAAACATCAATACTCCAGGACCTAAGATAACAATAATAATAATAATAAAATGCGTGAAGCACAACGTCCATTCTTGACCCAAAAACAACAATTATTTTCCAAATGGCTATTAGTGTATATACTACCATAAACCATGACATTTAATGTCAACATCAAAAATTATTTTAATTTACCACGAGAAAAAAATAACTAGTGAATTAAAAAATTGGCAAAATTTTTAGGATGAGCTAATGCAGTATATTTCAAAATGAGGCATTTTTTCTGATTCACACTTTCATCTTAATTAGACAGAAATTTAATATAACATACGAAAAGAGTTAAGCGGGATAGAACAGTTCATTTTAGCATACCTTTCAGAGAAATTTAATCTGAAAAACTACTTTTTTATTGTGCCTCAAGTCAGAATTTCGCTGTTTTTCCTATTCTTTTTTAAATTCACTAATAAAGAATGTTATTTGAATGCATGAATTGTTCCATAAAAGAATCTTCGGTAACAAAGCAAAAATAAAATAAAATAAATGAAACAAAAATATAAATTAAACTTGCTTTTAAAGGAAAGGAATTTTTTTTTTATTGTTTCACCGTCAATGCATTTAAAAAAGGCCCATCTTAAAATTAATTATCTCACAGAATGAGACTAACATTTTTTTTTTTTAATTCAAAAAGGAAGTTGGCGATATCTGTATAAATTTATTGGCGTATGTTTTCCTTTTATGTTATTCTTTTAAGATAGTAATTTGTTTTCATACAGTTCCGTTTCTACGACAAGCTCACATGACGGTAAAATTTTTTAAACCTATTTTCAATGGACCTAATCATTTAAAACTTAATCAAAATGTTGCTGTTTTGTAATTCTATTTTTTAACAAACTTTTGATTTTGGGGGAAACAAAAACTTGATAAATTCTATATCTATTCATAGTGAGTGATAACTCGAAATGTTATAGCACACGAGTAACACGCAAAATTAAATTTAAACTTGTTTTTAATAAATGATACATTTTTTATTGTTTCGCTCTCAATGCACTTTAAACAAATCTATTTTAAAGTTAGTTAAATATTATTACAGAATGAGACTAATTTTTTTTTAAATTCAAAAAGGAAGTTGGCGATATCTGCATTAATTTATTCGGGTATGATTTCCTTTTATGCACTTCTTTAACCCTTTCTGGCACGGGCAAAATCTGATGAAAAATGGGAAATTTTCGATTGACACCGGAATTCACAAGCAAACTTTTTAGATAATTTGAATTCCTTAATTTAAGCTTATTTTGTAAAAGTGAAATTTTACTAAAATTTTATTGGTGCCGCTTGCAAGTTTGGAATTAAAATTAGGTATCCCAGACCGGGCACAGAGAGCCGGAAAGGGTTAAAAATAGCAATTTTTTTTCATACAGTTCCGTTTTTATGGTATGCTCAAATAATGAAAAAAATTTTTAAACCTATTTTCACTGGACCAAAACATTTAGAACTTAATCAAAATGTCGCTGAAAATAGCGTACTTTGTAATTTTATAACTTACCAAACTTTTAGTTTTTTAAGGAAACAAAAAGCTGATAAACTCTATATCTATTCATAGTGAGTGATAACTCGAAATGTATCTCCACGTAATGGATGTATCTACCAATGTATCTACATTGTATCTCCAAATGTATCTACGATATAAATCCATATTCCATGTGTTTGGAGACTTAAAAATCTTAAAAATGCTATTCAGTAAAATCTTCTAGGACAAAATCGCATAGGAAAGAAAAAAAAATCTATTTTAGCAAGTCCACTTTTTTAGCAGGTGCAAATGTAGTCTTTTCTTCCGTATGGTTTTGTCATTTTCTATGAATCGATACATTTTTATATTTAAGGGGTCAGGTACCCTTTAAGGATTCCAAAAATAGATTTTTCAAAAAAAAAAAAAAAAAAAAAAAAAAAAGTAGCCTATAATTAAATATGATTCTTTAGGAAAATTTAAAAACAAACCGCATACAAAACTTCGCATTGCAAGAGGAGTTATGTCTAAAACATTTTGTGCTTTTCCTATGTGATCCATGGGCGATTTAAACTTTAAAGTCAATTTTCTCAAAACAGCGATTTTGATCATTGCGCGCATGATTTCTGAAAAATGATTGCATAGAATTTCACAAAATTTTCTCTGAATGTACCAAACATATACAATCACAAAATAACCTATTATTGTGTTCTTCAAATTAGAAGTTTAGAATTTACCTCTAATTTTGTGAACAAAAAATATCGATATTTCCAATTTGTTTAAAAAATATTTTTTTTCTCTGGATCTATAATTTTTTTTCATCGTAGGTCATTTTGAAAACACGTTCTATTTCTACTTATATATATAAAAAAGGTTTTATTTTAGTCCTTCAAATTTGAAAATCGTGCGCGCAAGGCACACAAGAATTATTTTTTCGTAAAAATTGTATTATTTTTAAAAATAAACTAAAATGTGTTGCATATGTGTATACATTTTTCAACAACGTTAACTAATAAAATAAATCATTCTCAACATGTGTTTTCAATTTCATAGTTAAAAGTCAAGTTTATTTCAACAAGTTTTACTGTATTTTGATTTTGCGGTATAGAAATTTTCTACCCATTAAAATATATGTATTTTAAAATTTAATTGTAGAATAATGACAATTTAAAAATTCATGTATCTTTTTTCTGAAAATCTGTGTCGGGCTAAATTTTACTGATTTTTGCACGAATCAGACCGCGTCAAGACAGTAATTTTCATACGGGCTGGGTCGAGGTATGCGACTGAAAATTTTGACCCGTACAGATCTAGGAAAAAGGAAGCCGGTATCGGCATGGTTTAGAGAAAAAAAAAAAAGAAGAAGAAATCTTAAAAATGCTATTCAGTAAAATCTTCCAGGACAAAATCGCATAGGAAAGTACAAAAAAAAAAAAAAAATGCATTTTTCGAGTCATTTCAAATTTTATGAAAATCGGATGGATAAATCAATTACAGGGACATTCAAAAGGATTCCGTTACATTACGGTCAATAGGGAAAAAAGTTTTAAATGCATTTTAATCGTTTGAAATTTAAAGTACATAATTATTGCGTAATTTTGTCGAGTCATTTAAAATGTTATGAAAATCGGATCCATAGATCAATTACAGGGACAATCAAAAGGATTCCGTTACATTACGGTCAATGGGGAAAAAGTTTCAAATGCATTTTAATGATGTTACACTCATTCGAACATTATAGAATTGGCATGAATCTATGAAATATATACTAAAATATGCAGTCTGTACAATCTGTGATGCAAAGAATTTTTATTATTAAATTACAGGGCCGCACAAAAGTATTCTACTATATAATGCTATACGGGGAAACATGGTTTGGTACGTGTTTTAATTATATTCAACTATTTCACATTTTATGAATAAGATATATGTTGCTGAGGTGTAATAAAAATTACTTCCTGCATATTTACAGAAAAGTAAAGATTTCGACTACTATACTGTATCCGGAGTACGCTCTACTATATCAGCAAGATCTAAATATTTTTAAACTTCGTTATCGTACGAACGCACCTCATTTGCTACATTCACGTGCAATTTCCAACTTGTTATATTTAAGACAATATTCCGATACATCCAGTTTTTTCAACAAGTTTTACTGTAATTTGATTTTGCTGTACAGAAATTTTCTTTCCATTAAAATGAATGAATTTTAAAATTTAATTGCAGAATAAAGACAATTTAAAAATTCATGTATCTTTTTCTGAAAATATTTGTGTCTGGCTAAATTTTACTGATTTTTACTCGAATCACGCCACGTCAAGACAGTAATTTTTAAATGGGCTGGGTCGAGCTGTGCGACTGAAAATTTCGACTCGTCCAGATCTAGGAAGAAGGAAGCCGGTGTCGGCACGGTTTAGGAAAAGCACGTCATTTGTTACCTGGGTATTTTCCCCGTCGAATTTTTTAAAATGCAGAAGCACGCATATATAAGTTTTATTTATACTATAGGTATGCCAAGTTTCAAGATTTTATTTCCAGTGGTTAAAAAATATCGTAACTTTTTCTTTCTTTTTTTTTTTTTAATTTTGTTTTGTTTAATTTATCCCCCTTAGATATCGAACTTTTTAAAAAACAAATTTCCAATTCATGTGTTGCCCTCAAGAATACACACATATTTCAAATTGCAAAGCTATATGTCAACAGGAAATGACTGAAAAATGAGTAATAATATTTGGCTGCCACATAGAATTATAATTGTAAGTTAAAATAAATAAAATAAAAAGCATGCAATAAAAATACTAAATTCATTTCTCAAGCCTTTCAGCTTTGATGGTTGAGTTTTCTACCACTTAATTTTAATTTCGAAATGTCATAATGGCGCCGGAATATTCGACCAAATTTATTTGAAAAAGTTTTAAAGCATTTTTTTTCCACGTATATTGAAAACCGATAATTTTTTTCTTTGCAAAATACTGGTGCAAAATACTAGTGCCTGTGTCATTTGGAATTCTGAAAAAAAGTACCTACCAGAGTTCAAAGGGTACTCTGTATACTCTGTATACTCTACAATGTAATATGTTTAACCACTTAATTGATCAATATTTTTGAAGAAAAAAAAAACTTTCAAGTTTCTTCAAAAATTTTCAAGCCTATTTTTTTTCATATCTTTTACAGAATTTTTAATCTTTCATCAACGGCTTTTCAAATCAGAAATCTTTGCCTAGTTGAATCAGAAAAATTCTCGGATTATTACAAAATTTACAAGAAAAATCTACAGGTGAGAATATTAAATCATGATTGAAATATAGATGCCCGTACATGGTACGCGCAAATCATGATTGGCAAAAACACTTTGCCTGTATGACGTACGGAAAAACCAGGGAAGCGGTTAATTATTATATTTACGCATTTACTTTAAAATCAAAAAGTAAACTTAATGGACTGAACATATGACTTTTCAATCAGTGGCGCAACCAGAATTCGGTTCTAGGGGGGGGGGGGGGGGCGTTGAGTTTCTGATAAAGGCGATTGACGGTTACTTGAATCGCCGGTTAATAGAATCAGTACTAATTAGAATATTCACTGTGTAATACTTAAACTCAAAGAGCATCTGTGTGGCAGGAAATTATCCTTTTTTTTAGCATAATGCATCTCAGAAAAGTGATTTAGTTAAAAGAATCAATTTTTACTTAACTGATCCACGTAATATGCACTTTTACAATTTTAAGTAGAATTTTTGCCGTTTAATTGAATTACTTTATTAAAGAGGCGGATTCCGAAATGCGTCAAAACATTTCAATATTAAGTTTGGTTTTGATTCATATAAGAGGCAGTTATAGCGATATTTCTGAGCTCTGGGAGTTCCCCCCCTTGGCTGAGACACTGTTTGCCATGATTAAGTATTCGAATCCATCCGAATATTTTCTTCAGTTTCGACCTCGAGATGGCAGAAAAAATTAATTTCTACCTCTTTTGGAAAACGCTTCAATGAGCACCTAATTGTTCATTCGCGATTTGTTCCATACCACTTTCGGGAAAAGCATGTTTCACTTTCTGTAACATGGCCATTCATGCGTCAAATCCCGGCATTGTTTGTTCCTGCGAACGTCAACCAGAAAAGTGGCCACTTTTCTACCAATCCCACACAAAAGAACATTCGAAATAGAGCCATCCCTGTTTTCCATCCGCAGCTTGGCCCCATTTTTAACTGGGGAAGACCCGAAACTAAAAGGAAAAAGAATCGGAATAAAGAAGGTGTTAAAGGATGATGGTGAATTCTTGAAGCGCGTTGCGCCGGCACAATGGCATTTTTTTCTGAGATAGGCACTATTCAGACATTGCTGAATATGTGGGTCAGAAGCTGGTTTCACTTTTCTTGTTTGTTTGTTTGTGTGTTTCCTGCGAGTGAAAGTGCTTTTAGACGATTAGCACTTTAAAAAAAATATGTTTTGGTTCGAACTTTATATAATTATTGGAGTTAGATACTAACGTGTGTTAAAGCAAGTCAAATAAATTATTTTCGTACACTGCACTAAGCATAATGTCAGACGAAGGTATTTCTTAACTATTTAAATACTTGTTTTTGCTTGTTTAGGAATCTTTTAGAATTAAAAATGTAACATGGAAAGAAATGAAATGTTAAAGTAATTGTTTTCCATAAATATTTTTGAAAATTTTATGTAACGATTTTAATATTTTTATTATATATAAAGATGAAAAGTGTCTGTATTGACAATGGAGTTGGAAATAGTGAGGAGAAGGGATATAGTGTGCTTTCTACCATTCACGAGTGCAATACCTGAGAATTTTGTCGTAAGAAGATGGGTATTTTTTAGTGCTCGCGATAAGATACGTATAGCAGCTATACGTTTAAACGATATACGTATATCCGTATAATACGTTTTTCTGCTATACGGATACTTTAAAATATACGTTTAAACGTATCCGGATACGTATAAGGCGTATCAGTTAAACGTATATTTTAGAATACGTATATTCAATGTATACGTATATTCCACGTATCGTATCTAATTTAAATATTGGACTTCATCAGTATTATGTCACTGAATGAAGAATAATTTGGAAATCGGTGGCGTTACGACAGGAATCCGTATAGTATGTCTTATAAGTACAAGATCAAGCAATGAAAAGCGTATATTTTTTAAAACAGTTTTCAAAAATTTCACAAAATATCAGATTCCTGATTGGCCAATCTCGTTTCACTAATAGTGAAATATCTATTTTCAAAATAGCGAGTTATTACCGTGAATTGCAAAACTATTTTGCAACATTGTACTTTGAATTTATTTAGATTTTTTTTATTCATCTCAAGGTAATGAGCTCAGATACCCCGTTATTTTACATTTTGTATAGGTAATATATACAAATTGTATCCATTGTAAATAACCAGCAAAATTAAACATTTTTTGAGGAAAGAATGAGAGTATAAATGTTTCAGATTTATTGTGAATTCTTGTTAAATTTAGTTTTTTATTTTTAATTATTTAAAAATTCTTTATTCACTTATTGTTTTACACTCAAGATTGCACCCGAGCGTAAATGCTATTCTTTTCATGGAGCTAATATTTTCTAACTCTGTTAATGTATAATAAAATTTCATTTTTTCAATCTTGACATTCTCACCAAAACATACATAGAATCACTTCATATCAAGCATTAACTGAATCTGTAGTTTGATGAAAATCCGTGCATTAATTCTAGAGATAGATCTATTGCAGAAATCGTAAATAAAATACAGCAAAGTAGAGCCACCTGTTGAACGATTTACATACAAAACTAGTCAGTAACAATTTCTACCAGGGACTACTAGAATATATAGGGGAGACTGGGATGCATGTGAACTGTTCACATAAACATAGCTTTTTGTCATAACTGGGTTAATTTTTATAAGCAAAACTACTCTATATAGTAAACAGAACTTTTTTTTACGCATGGTATTTTTTTAAAATTAACTTTACAGTTCTTCTTGCTTTTCTTAATAGTTTATTGAATTCAAAAAAAAAAAAAAAAAAAAAAAAATGTTCATATGTGCCCCAACAAAAGAGCAGTTGTAAACACATAAGGAAAACATGTGAACACAAGAAAAAAAAATTTGACATGTTTTTATTATCTTTTTCATATGTTACCTTAATCATTAGTTGTGTTATTTATTAAATTCACCATGAAGAAAAATATATGTATACTAGCAGGCTAAGCCCGCTGCGCTGGTCTATTTTTCAAAACAAAACATGAATCAAACAAAATATTGAATATGATTGTGTTTTTTAAAGCAACTTCACCTCGAATGCTCTTTTACATTTCTGAAAATTATACAAAACGCCATTGCATTTAAAGATAGAAAACCAACGATTATAAATGCACCAAAAATGCATTAAAAGTTAGCAAGCAGCTATTTCGAATCTACTGTCGAGATTCTTCATCACTGCCAAACTCGGCGAAATAGAAAAAACAAATCTGAGCCAAAAATAAAAACAACAACAATGAAATCAAATCCCGTTGACGCAAAATATATTAAAATATTAATAAAGTATTATGTTGTTGTATCAGCTTATGCATTCGATAAAATTCGGTCTTTTAAGAAAAAAAAAAATACTTCAATTGACCATTTATTGTAGTTTGATAGATAAATGAGGCAATTATGAAAAGAGCAATTTAAATATTGTCTATTCACCATACTTCTAAAATAGCGAGTATTATGATCGCAGAGATTGACCATTGAATTTAAACAATTTTCAAGTGATTCATTTTCATTTGATAGTTTTTGAACTCTTAACCTCTCAACTTGAGGATATGGGTATCTGTGGAAACCTTAATACATCCTCTATCAATATTATATTATATTTCGCAACGTACATCTGCTCTTGACAAATCTATTACAGTGTTCCGTTTTTGGACTGCAGCAGAATAAATAAAGTTAAATAAAGTTTTCCTTAAAAAAATAAGGTGAATGTTTTTTGAATGTGTGAAATTCATTTTTTGATACAGATGTCATATACGCTTCACATTGGCGTCATTGAAACAAAATGAACATTTTATGCCTCTTATGGTAATCCAGCTTTGTTTTTAATTTATTAATGAATTATTTATTTACTTTCATTTGCATTTTAAAATGATACAAAATGTTATGCTCTATACATAGAAAAGTAAAATAGAAAATAGAAATGTATCTGTCATTTAAAAACGAAGTTTCCGTTAAAGTGGCGCCAGAAATGTATCACCCCAACGTGGTGCATATATGACATTTGTGCCTCTTTCTTACAACATGGGTGTGTGCATTTGCACCTAAATTTAGTTATTTAGCTCTATTTTTGTAATATTAACTGGAGTTTGTACAATGTACGGTACTACTTGATTATTCTGTCGAGAAAAAAATTAATAGCAGATTATAGGAATAAATGTCAATAATCGATGATCGTAAGTATGATAGCAATTGATATTACACATATTAATTTTTTTACGTCATAAGTGCTTTTTAATTCGACTTTTAATTTGTATTTTTTATTTATGTTTATTGCTCTTTCGTTATTTAAAATGAATTTATGTAAATTTGAATAGTTTGGTGAAATTGTTCGACGTGTTAATCAAGTAGCACTCAATTTACATTTGAAAATATCATATTTCACAAAAAACTCCGGCACAAAACCGGATTTGCAAGATTTCCTTCTAATACCAATGCGGTAAAATCCTCGTTTTAGAATAGCGAAGAAATGTGCATTTTTAAAAATTATTTTTGTTATTTTAAAACGAAAATATTAATAAATAAAAAAAGTTACTGTAGCACAAAACAATTTATAGAATTTATAAAAAGAAATTGAAAGTAAGTAAACAATTTATTAATACAGAAACAATTATTGCTGGGTTACCATATCAGGCAAAATAACACCGTTTTGGCGATAGTCAGATGTGTATATAATATCTGTACCAAGCATGTTTGGAAAAAACAATAATCGTTATTTATACAACATGTTTAAATACTGTAGTATAGTGAAAAAAATGTATACATGACATATACGCACCATATTGGCGAGTTTTTTTTTTTCTTCTGATGCCGATTCGGAGAAAATTTTGTTTTCAAATACCAGTTACATATATAGTTTACAATTATTTTCTGTTATTTTAAATAGAAAATAACAATGCATTTTAAAAAGTTTAGTTAATAATTATAAAACAAAACTATTTATATCCTTTAAAAAATAAAATAAAATAAAAATTTATTAATAAATAAACAGCCAGGTTACCAAGTGAGGCATAAAAACGCCATTTTATTGCAGTCGCGCAAATGTGGCGCATGTATGACAAATGTGCTTAAATTAAAATAGTTTATATAATTGGAAAAAAATTTTAAATAGACAATTTATTAATAAATAGACAATAACATCCGGGTTGCCATATCAAGCAAAATAATGACTCTTTGGCGTCAGTTAATTACCCTGATGCATATATGGTATTGGCGTAAGAGACAAATCGCACCAATGTAGTGCGTATGAGATATCTGTGCCAAAATTTTTTTTTAAGTTGCAGTTAAATTATTTTACAATATCTATGTATGTGAAAAGACATTTACCCTAAAATTTAAATATTATTCATTTTTGTGGTATTAACTGCTATATATGTATTTAAGTTAAATGTAAAATTTTTTCCTAAAAATGCTCTCACTCATTAACAGAGAGAGAGAGAGAAAATAGTTCTTGCGAACATCGCTCCGTCTTGTGCTTTTTTGATGCTTGATTGGCGACAAAAGTAGATTGAAACACCCAATTGAACAAACAACATACAAATAACAATTAGAGCCTTTTTTTAAAAAATTAATTCTGCGAGTTTCTTCTGTAAAACACATAACGGGCAAATTAGATTTAAAAATATTTTTAAAAAAAGAAAGAAAAAAAACTTATGTTTTACTTAATGAAATTTTTGAGATGTTGTTTTCCTTTAATCTGGCTCGAAAGAAATAAATAGCCAAATATTGTGTCACTTCAAAACTTTCTTTCACATTGAGTTACTTTTTAAGTATTATAAATATTCTTTTTTTTTTTTTTTTTTTTTTTTTTTTTTTTTTTTTTCGTTAAAGATAAATATTTTCCTTTCAAAATATTATTTTGCATTAAACGGATTTTTTTCTTTTTATCATTATTTATTTTAAATCAATAAATTAACAGGTTTTTTTTTTTTTTTTTTAATGTTTATATTATTTTCCATTAGAGAAAGCATTTCATTTCTTTTTTGAAATATAATTATCGCCAAAAAATTAGGTTGCAACCCTTACGTCAAAAATTACCAAAAAAATACGAAATTTAGTACGAAAAATCAGAGTTATCTCTGTATATTTGTATCATAAACCTCCGCAAAAATATTTCCTATCGAATGATATAATCTGCAAAAAGATCTATCGGGTAGTTTTTGAAAACACTCGTTTGGAAGTTTCAGAACTTCTGCTTTATAATATATATGATTTATTTAGTTTCTGAGTTCTATGTTTAAGCAAAATATTATAAAACAAAAATAAGTAGATTTGGGGGGGGGGGGGGGGAGAGGGTTTAGATAATTGATTAAAAAATTTTTGCAATATAACAAAAAAAAAAAAAAAAAAAAAAAAAGTAAACTTGAGAAAATAATTAAAGAATTTAAATTTTGCTTAGGGCTTTTTGTTTGAGGGAGATTTTAGGGAGGGGCATTTGGATAACATTTATAGGAAAACTACCAAAAAGCGAAAGATTCTCATTCCTATATTTGCCTTATTTGCCTGTAAATTAAGGATAAAAAATTGTTTTACATTTATAAGCTTCCTCCAAATTTAATTTCTTTTGCTTTTAAAAGAAAGGGAAGAGTCAATAATGGAGATTTCACGGCAGTTATAAGTTTAAAAATTTTATTTTCTTAAAATATATATCTACTTTCAAAACACCAAATAAAATAACTGTTTTAGAAATGGAAGTAAAATAATACAGCTCATATTCAAAATATTAGAATAATTACCTTTTTTTAGAAATTGAAAATATCGTTTGGTAATTTAATGTCTTTTAATGAAAATATGCAAACGATATTTTTATTAAGAACTTATTGTTGATTAAACTTACTTGTTATCTTAAATTTAATATCATTTTTGAAAAGATTAATTGCAAAAAAAATTATTTTGAAAAGTCAAAATATTAGAATATTTATTCAAGTGGTTCAAAATATTAGAATATTTCACATTAATGCTCCTTTAATTATTACCAATTCTTAAATGGTGGCATCATTGATTAAATTCAGACTATTTTATTTAAAATCAGTATTCTTTTTTGCAGTTTGTTTCTTTTTCGTCTTAAAATGGGCCGTGTGAGTGATATTCCTGAATCTACTAAACTTCGTATGGTTGATTTGTATCGGCACGGTAAAAATCAATGTTTTATAGCGAATTATTTACATTGTTCGCAATCGAGCGTTAGTAAAATACTAACACAATATTCAAAAATTGGAAAATTTCAAAATAATAGCCGAAATGGTGGCCGAAAACCAAAAACATCTGCTAGGGATGACAGGAAACTGAAGCGTATAGTTAAGAAAATCCGTTTTAAAAGTGTGCGATTCTTGCACCGAAAATGGAAAGAAGAAGGAGTTCAAGTTTCTACATCGACAACATTAAGACGTCTCCATAAATTTAAATTTGAATCTCGTGTACCGAAAGCAAAACCTCTCATGACTGCAAGACAAAAGCGTATAAGATTGAATTGGTGTAAATCAAGACGTTTATGGAGCAATGAAGATTGGAAAAATATATTATTTAGTGATGAAAGTATGTTTTGTGTTTCATATGGTAATCAAGGTATTCGAGTTTGGAGAATGAAGCAAGAAGCATTTGATAAAGAATGCCTTAAACGTTCCGTAAAATTTGCTGCTAGTGTCATGGTTTGGGGTTGTATGAGTGCAGAAGGACCTGGAAAGTTATGCATCTTCTACGAAAAGGTTAACTCTCTGATATATCAGGAAATTTTAGAATATTACATGATTCCATCATCAGAAGATTTATTTGAAGATGATTTCATCTTTCAACAAGATTTAGCGTCCCCGCATACCTCGGTGTCAACTAAGAATTGGTTCCGCCAACGCAACATTAAGGTACTTCCTTGGCCACCAAATTCACCAGATCTTAATCCCATCGAAAACTTATGGTGTATAATGAAGAAAAAACTTCAAGAAAATCCTCCTTCAAGTAAAACTGAGTTAGTGGCACGTATAAAGTCTATTTGGGCTAATATTGATAGAAATGTTTGTAAACACCTTGTATATAGTATGCAAGATTGATTGTACGTTGTTATGAAAGCTAAAGGGGATGGTACAAAATATTAACTACCATTTACTTCATATTCATAAGGTAATATTGTTGCGTAAAATAAAATATTCTAATATTTTGAACCAATCTAAATTTTAATCTAATTTTCTGGTGTGTTTAAGGAAGCTGTATACCTAATTTATTGTGCTGTATTTTATAGTTTATAAATGTTAAAATCTTATCTAAACATTCCAGATTTAATTTATAAGAAATTTAATTGCATTTACTAAGTATAAAAAATAAATAAATGACAAATATTTTTTACTTATTACTTTTTCTCAATTATTCTAATATTTTGAATATGAGCTGTACTACAAGTTTGCAACAAATGAAACAGAAAAATTTGCAAAGTTGTTAAATGTAATATTTTTTGCATTAATGATGCATAAAAAATAGTATTGAAAAATGTTAAATAAAATAATGTATAGCATTTATTGCAATTTAGAAAACATGAAATTTATTTAAATTACAATTGAACGTAAAGAGCTTGTTGCTTTTTATGTATTTGCTGACAATTGTGTTTGTAGAAGTTGCTATTACACAAAATCAACTTTATATGATAGAAATGTCTTCTATTTCTATAAAAATATAGATAATGGAGCTGGCATTATTTTCACGAAGTTAACTAAAAGGAATAGAATCACTGAATGATTATCGGGCAATTTAATGACATATTCAGATCTGCCCCAACTAGACTCTTCATAAGTGTCCCACATTCCCACAAGAGTTAAAATGACAAATCATTAGCATTTCTCAATTTAAAAAAAAATATCATAAATATTTATTAGTATCCATAGTATATGTTAAATAAAGAAAAAAAAAGAATAAATAAATAAAATTATTCTTTTATCAAGCTGCAGATTTTACTTTTAAGTACAGTAAGCAGTATTTTGGCTCCTGGAGACAAACAAAGTGTCGAAGAGTTTCAAAAAAATTTTCCATATGTCTATAGGTGCTCCCATCTTTGATAATTTTTGAAATAAAAAAACATATAATAACTAGTGAAAAATGGCAATGTTCTCATATGCCCCATTTTCACATGTGCCCTAGTCTCCCCCATATATGTTACTTAATTCTGCGTATTAGGCTTGAGATAGAAAACCCACAAAATCCATGTCACATACAGACAGACAAAGTCACAGACTCATAAACTAACAGGCAGATATTTTGTAAAAACATTTTTTTCGGACTCTCTTACCCTTAAAACGTGTAAACCCGTCGAAAGTATTCCCGGATCCAATACTTTCTTCTTCTAAAGATACAAGAAAATATAAAAAACTGAGTAATGCGTCGCAGATTTTCCAAAGATTAGTTTGATTCTACCCACAACTAATGTAAGACATTTTACAATAAATAACTTAGTTTTTTGTAAAAAAATATCAAAATCTAAACTGAGGAAGTATTCAGATTTTTTTAAGTACCTGCATAACAAGTAGTAGTTAAGTAAACACATCGTAGTTCTTTGAACAAAGAATCGCGATGGGGATACTCTACCGGATATTTCTCAATGTCTCTAATCCGCAAAAAAAATATTGAAACATCAAATTTCATACATTGAATGAAAAACGTTTAAACGTTTATACGTTTAACCGCTTGGGTAAAATCCGTATATACGATGTACCGTATTTGCTGTTTCGTGTAATACGTATAACTGCCGATGCCGAATTATACGTATATCAAATACGTATTTCGTATAATACGTATTATACGTATACTCGTATAAACGTATAATCGGGAGCTCTAGTATTTTTTTACTTTTTTTCAATTGGATCAAAAGCTTTCTGATTACAACTGGGGTAAACTTCCTACCACTAAATTTGAATAGAAAATTGTTTTCTTTAAATGTTTTCTCCATGGAAATATTTTCTCAAAATTTTTATAAACATTTCTATGTATTTTAAGAACCCTTATTTTGAAATTCAGAGAAAAAAGTGATGTTTTGATAGTTGTATTTTTTTGATTTGCTTGATTTTTTTATATGTTGAATTAGATCATGTTTGATGAATAATCTGTAATTTTGAAGCCCTAAAAAAATTTCCTCTTTCCTATAGAAAATGTCAAAGTTCAAGTTTGTGAATGCCATTTTTCGTGAAAAGTGAAATGCTGGTATATTTAGAGCACTATATCTCTCGCAAGCAACAACATTCTAAAATTATTTTAGCATAAATTGTTAGTATAACCCTACCTGCTTATTAAAATCTATTTGATTCCTTGGGACATTGTTACTTTACATTGTTATGTAGCCACAAAGTACAGTCAAAATGACGTTTTAGTTCAGTTTTCGCTCTTAATATCTTATTTAAGCTATAATACCCCAAAGTTTTTCTTACAGAATATGAAAGTGCACTTCTAGGACAAACTAAATAATATAGTACTGCACGGAGATATTGTTGCTGTTAGTAGCTATAACCTGTTAAATATTAAAAATTTCCAAAATCTGCAATATTTAAAGTAGTTTATTTCAAAAAAGCGCCACAGTTGGATGAAAAAAAATATGTCATGCAATAGTTGAACATATGTACAAAAACATGGAAAAGAAATAGAAGCGGGGCCTTGTGATGTAGAATCACATATAGTTTTCTTAAATTTTACATTTTTTCTAAATTACAGTTAAAACTAATTTTTAATTAAATATCTATTTTATCTTTGTGTCTTATTTCAATCCCACAATAACTTTCCGTTAAAAAGTAAAGAAAGAAAACATGTATCATCTGCTGTATCAGTAAAACGATTCTCAGATAAAGAGTTCCTTTAGATGAATTTTCGGCTTCGCTAAAATAATAAAAGAAAGAATAAAGATCGAATGTGTTTGCGGTCAGTAAAATTTCATTTTCTCTCTGCGTAATGTTGAGCTTAACTTCTTTATTACATAAAAACTTTTCATGTACATGCTCTGTATTTTGTCTATTGATAACATTCTCCCAAAACAGACATATAACGTACGATGTTGGCGCGAATTCTTTTTGGCGTATTTTTTTAGGACTGCCCATTTCTGGTTGCCCTGCATTAAATTCAAAATCATCTTAATTGTTTAAAGCGTAACAGAAAATTTCATGGTTATGATATCATTCACTTTTCATATGCTCCTTTCGCCAATTCTAAGATGCCAATGTGTGAATTCTGAATGAGAAAATTCAATTGCCTCTCTCTCCCTTCACGGACTCAGACATGTAAAGAAGGTATCTTAAAAAATGCTTACAGGCACCATCCCTAATTATTTCAGTAAGAAATGATTTAATTTTTATAACTCTACTTTAAATAAACAAAGTTCTCAAAAGGCATTTATTTTATTGATCACAGCCTACAACTCTAGCGAATGCATTTTTTTTTGAAAAGAACCTGGTCTCAATACTTTAAAATACAGATCTACACTACAGAAACTATGGTGCCTACACCAGGCATTCGCAACTTTTTCAAACATCGAGGGATGGTGCCTGCTGTTATTTGCCTGCTGTTATTTGCCTGCTTTTATTAGCCAGCTTTTATTTGTCTGCCAATTTATTTTCTGGACTAGTTCATTAGAAATTATCTGAACTATATCGGGACTATTATTTGGACTACTTATAAGTGTGAAATTGGATTATTAATGCCTGTCTTCAAATAGTTTCGAATGACTGTCTCCTCGTCAGATAAGTCCCACTTATGTTTGTGAACCATGGATTATTAAATAAGTGCCCCCCTTGTTCACAGAATGTTGTTTGGAATGCGTATGTTCCTGTGAATTATGTCTGCTGGATTTTTCTTGATGGACCTCATGGAGTTGGATTATAGTGCCGATTTATCTTTTATTTGAGCGATTGATTCTTCTGATCGGGACCTTTCGAGATGCTCGGTGTTAACGCGGCCGCTCGTTAAATTTTCTCCTGCCGATGTAGGCCTAACAATCTACGACTGGCGATTTGTGACTCTTATTTCACCTCCGTTAAACGTTTACTGACATAATGTTTTTATTTCATCTTAGCGGTGTACTTCAGTGACGATTCCATATGCTCTCGACTAAAGTGACACAGAATTTCGTGTTTGACGTTTAAATTCTTCGTCATTCGTCGATAATATGATCTTCACATTGGATTTATTCTTTAAATTTTTGGATGCTGACACTGATGTTTTTCACAAAAATAATTACATGCGCTATACTATTAAAAAAACCCCTTAAAACTACAGCATTGATCAATTTTGTGTCTGTAATTTTGTGCGCTATTGAACGTTTATTTTTACGATAATACTGTTACAAGTTTATTTGTAGTAGTTGAAAGTTAAAAAAAAAAAAATGAGTGAAGAAGACATTCATTGATAAATATTTACAGCATAAATTTCGCAGATGAGAAAGTGTATGCTTTTATATTTAATAGGTTAAATCTCTATTTCTATTTTAATTATATGATATTTTTATTTAAAAAAAAATTATGTTGAGTAATTTTCAACCATTTTTAGTTTATTATGTATTAGTTTTTCTGTGCTCTAATTGAATTTCTTTAAATACGAACAGTTATAAATGATTTTAGATTGTCTTGAAACATTTCACAGCTTTACAAGTGCTATTTAAGAACTATGATACAAACGATAGCATGATAAAATAATATTTTTCAAATATCTAAGTACTTATTGCTGTGCACTTTTTGCTGAAAGTCGTTTGAGAAATATCAAGACAGTTTATTACTTTTTAAAGAAAGTATTTTTATAATTTCCATTATTAATTAATGACTATATATTTTGTTTATTTTTTTAATACAGTTATTTTTGAAGTGTTATAAATTGACGTATATTCCTTTTTCTTTTTCATAAATTTTATATTATATTTCCATGTAGATGAAAAAGTTCTAGGTAAGTTAATGGTGCATCTCTTTTTCCTATAAAAAATAAGGCATGATGTTGTCGGGTTGCAACCATTATTTTTTTAATATGAGGTTTATATAAAAGAAACAATACAGAGAAAGATGCAGGTGAATACTGGTTATACAATAAGGATGTATGCACCTTCATATATTATTGACAGTGGGCTCATTTTCAGATAAATAAAATTTTATCGTTTGAATCACATGACTTGGACTTGGACTTGGACGAGATAATTGTCAGAGTGCCTGGAGAGATCAACTCCTTACCTCTAGTAGAGAAATGATGCATGGAACAATTCAAGTCATAGCCAAAGTCTGACAAACATAACGTCAGAAACAAGGGGGGGGGGGGGGGAAAGCCGGGTCCCAAAAAACAAAGGCACTTTAAGGGCACCATACAAAAAATAAATAAATAAATAAAATAAAATAGATAAGAGTATAAGAGAAATAAAAATATTTACAAATATTTACAAAAGTATTTACAAAATAAAGACTAGGAGATGGTGAACGTTCAGGAAGGAAAACCCTATCAATGAGATAAAAACTAGGAACAATTATCCTGGGTCGATGTTTTCAGGGAGACGTAGCGTTGCTCGTGGTCGTCTCCAACGAGCATTTGCATCATAATTAGAAATGTTATGCAAAGCAGGATTTGGGATAGAAGGAATGTTGTCAAAAAACTTTATGGCTTGATTTTTGATAACAGAACGAATAGGAGGAATATTAAGGTCTGAATGGATAACAGTATTTCTGCGATACCAAGGAGAGTGAACAATACCACGGAGAGTCTTGTTTTGAACCACTTGAATTTTTTGCAGATTGGTTTTAGCCGCTGAACCCCAGATCTGAGCGCAATAAAGAAGAATGGGACGAAGTACTGTTTTGTATAACAGTACCTTATTGCTCATACTCATCTCATGACTGTACAGGAGATGGGCGAGGTCTTTTTTTGCTTTGTAGAATTTCTGGACGGTATAGTCGATTTGCTTGCGCCAAGTGAGAGTGCTGTCCAGGAATATGCCCAGATATTTTACCTCCCGTCCGAAGGTAATGAAGGCGCCATCAAGAAAGAGAGGAGGAGGAGTGGAGCGGTTACGAGTAAAAATAACTGCTTGCGATTTATTAGAGTTAATTTTAATTCGCCATTTGGTGAAGAAGCATTCAAGTTTACGTATGTGTTGTCGTAGATACTCGTGCATAATAAAATTGAATCACATGCCATGTGCACATGACATAAATAATAATAATGATGCATGCATAATCGAATTATAAATTCATGTATCAAAAAATATATTATTACATTTTATCCTACTTTTCTTTCCTGATTTTTTTTCACTTTAAAGGTAAGTTGTGCTTTATATTGTTTGTACAGTAATTTTATTGGGAGATTGTTTTATTTATGCAAAGACTAGCCATGTTCTTATTTGCATAATTAAACCTATCTAACATCTTAATATTCTTAAAGTGTGTGCATTGTTTATATCTGTTCGAGTAGAATTATTTTTACACTCTAGTCTGCAAAAAAAAAAAAAAAATAAAAAAATAAAAAAAAAATAAAAAAAAAAAAATTATAAGATGAATAAGATACAGTATGATACTGAATAAGATACAGTATGAATCATTATTTTCGTCAATTATATTAGCTAATAAAAACTTCAATTTTAGGAGTGTTCAATAATAATAAAAAAAAAAAAAAAAAAAAAAAAACATTTGATAAATTCCTTAATATTTATTATGATATTTCTTATGCATTTCATATAGGCTATAAACAGTGCATTAAAACAAAATATCGTCTTAACTAAAGTGACTAATTTCCCCCCTTCTAATTTATTTTAAGACTTTTTATACATATATTTCCAGTGTTTGTTTTTCCTATTTGCAAAATATTTCGATTTACAATACAATTTAACCCCACTTGCAAAAATATTTCGTTAGAGAGGGTCCAGTTTTCTAATATTTAAATAAATATTGAGATTTTTTTCATGCTTTTTCACTTTTATAAATGTAAAACACAATTTTGATTAGTTTATGGATAGACATTTATTTTAAATTTTTAGCATCTATTTAAAAATATTCTCACATATAGCTGCTTTTATTATATTGCATTGTAGATAGGTTCATTTTTTTAATAATCTGATACTGTGCTCGTTTGTTTATTTTCGCATTTTTATAATTTAGGATATAAATTGTGTATAATGACTATAAAAAGGTCACGTAAATTGACACAAGATCCATCTGTTGTGTTTAAGTTTAGACCTGATGCAAAACAGGTAATGTCTTTTAAAACTAATATGGATTCTGAAACAATTGGTTTAGATTCTAATTCTTTTGAGATTTCATGTTTGAGTAGTTTAAAGGATTCTATTAACAGATATTCTAGATCTGTTGTTTCGGATGTTCAGAAATTAATTGATCCTATTTTAAATGAGAATAATCCAGAACTCATAGCAAAATTTAATTCCTATCAAAAAGAAATTGAATTAAAATTTAATATTTTAAGTGATTTGGTGTGTAATGTTCAATCTGAGTGGACTGTTTTACAAAAAAATAACGACCAGTTACATAGGTTAAATGAGCTGTTGTTCGAAAAAGTAAGAACACTGAACTCGTCCAAACAGTCTATGCATAATGAGATAGCTATTCAATGCGACATTGATGAATCTAAATTGGATGAACCCCTTAATGTTATTAAAGATAAGGAATGTAATTCTAGTGGGAAAGATTTGGCCAAATTTCTAGATAAGGTTGAATCTGAAATACACATAAATTCTGGTACAAATAACTCTGAATTATCAAAAGACAAAAATACTGATCTTATTTCAATACCGGATTACATCCTAAATTTATGTGAGCACAAAAATCAAGTTAGAGATTTATCTGACTGCACAAAAATAATTCTGTTAGGTCTTGATGACAATATAGGTATACCAGATATTATGATATCTATAAATGAAAAGATTGGCAGTACCATTCCTTCCATTAACTTTGAAAGAAAGCATAAATTAAGACAGGGATTAAAATATAACTGGACCATTAGTGTTACATCTTGGATATCTGATCTCTTAATTCAACATGGAAAATTAAATATTAATTCTGTTGACTACACTGTCAGGCCATTTATTAACATAAAACGTTGCTTTCATTGCCAACAAATAGGCCACCTGGCAAAATTTTGTGCATATGATTTGGCATGTGCTAATTGTGGTGAATCACACACTTCAGATAATTGTAAAAATGCTTCAAGATGCATTAACTGCATCGCACATAACCGTGCTTACAAGTTTTTCGACATAAATCACCCTGCTATTTCCACTTGCTGTAATACATTTAAATTTTATTTCAAGCAAAAACAAGCTTTTAATCACTCTAAAATATAACGTAAATATTCAACACTTCTTCAGGTATGCTATTTCATGTATATTTAGTTATTTACATATTTTGTGGGTTACCTTCAGGTGATACTTGGATTTCTCCGCTCTTTTACACAGTATTTTTTTTTTACATTGTTAACCTTTTTATTCATAACACAAACATAAAGCATTAATAATTATATTTTTTTTCATACACTATTCTTTCGTAGATATATATTTTTTCATATGGTGTACACATTTTAATACATTGTTATTTAAAGATTACTTTCAATCATTTCATGATTTACATTTTTCGGGCATTGTTCATATCTCTGATTCTCTTTCATTCAACTGTTTCGTGAGCTCAGGAATAGATGAATGATTCAAAATTTCACATTTTTGATTTATTGATAGTTTTCTTCTGGTGGTTAAGCCCTAATTATCAGTAAGACTTCTGTGGTGAATCTTAAATGTTTGTTTACACAATTTATTTTTCTTTATTTGTATCTTTCGCGATAGATAAAAAATTGCACATCTATTTTGTCTTAATTCGATGTTGCTACTCTATTTTTAGTAGGTCTGTGTAATTATCAATTGCACTTTTCTTTACACACAGTGTTAGTGCGAATGTTCTCTATTGTATCAATATTACAGTGGTGAAAGTTTTACAAAGTTCTTTTTCTTTTGATATACTTGTGGATATTTGCAACTGACTCACTTTTCATACAACTTCTCTTTGCATGCAGCAATTACAATGTTTTTATACAAAGTTTTTTTTACAATGGCAGTTTACAAAGGTATATATATTTTGCTGCATGCTTTGCAGAGGAAGTTATTCACATACATATACATTTAAATATGCAATTGTTTAATTATCGGTCCTCTGTGAAGTTTTTTTAGAACATATTGATTATTATCTTTAATACATAAGTCATTTCTTTACATTTTTTTTGTTTTGGTTATGGATGATTTAATCCAGTAATTTTTACCTTCCCATTTGCACTATTCCATGTTTTCCCGTTTACACACGTGAATTTCATTACTCTTTAGGCGTAATTTAGATAGATATAGACACTTTTTTTTGCATAACATTTGTTCGTAATTAAATATCATTTATATTCGCTTCTCCACATTTCTTTATTTTCATTTGGTTATACATGATATACAGTAGTACTTTACACTATATTTACGACCATTAAAAATTAGTTTTCAGTCAATGAATACTTACACATGTAGCGGAGCTTACTCCTTTTTTATTAAAAATTCTAGCAAGATGCAAAATTTTATATATAGACTAAAATTCACACACTTATTCACTTTAAATTCAATACTCATCCTTTTATAATTTGTACACAGTACTTCCACATAAAAAAATACACTTTAGTCATTTTGTAAATAACGATGAGTGGTATACGACAGTCAAGGTGGTATTTAAAATTGCATACCTGTCAATGTTTTCACACTTCTGGTTCAAAGGATATGAAGTGAAGATAAATTGTAATTTTTTATAAGCAAAGAGGCTGTCATACGTTTGCTTTACTTGTTAATACATGTCTTTTATTGGTCTTTATACCAGTTGTATCTTAAATTGAAGTTACTTTATAGGTCTCCATATTACATTTCCACACATCTTTCCCACAGTTCTAAACTTTTTACACTTTTGCATGAAAGTTCAGTCTCTCCCACTTAACAGTAATTATTTTTGAATAAAAGTATTTTTGTGAAGATACCGAATTCTTTACGGAGATTTCTTCTCTCATGTTACACTAAAATACCGTTTTAGATGTCAATATAATGCAACATTGATTTTAAATTTCAGATTTAACTTAATAAAAAAATTCATCAGTTTAGGTATTAAAAAAAAGGACAAAAAAATTAGAAGGTAGACATTTAGGAACATTGTTATCACATGGAAGTAAATGGTCAACGACAGTGTTTCAAAATTTTTTTCCATATGTTGCTTGTCTAGCATTTCTTGAACTCTCATCTCAGATATAAGTTTGTAGTAAAATTTATCTTGTAAACTTTTAAAAAAAATAGTGGAAATTTCAAAATTTCATATTATTCATTATTATGGACATTTTTAATCCTTCTATTTACAATATTTTTTTGTTTATTTGTGTATTATGTTTTGTGTTTAATTGCATTATATTACTCCAGTATTTTGCTATTATTATTGCATTGATCAATACACATATTTAATGTTTCTTATTACAAACATTTTGGAATTTATTGCCAATTGGTAAGTGACCTGTAGACTTATACCTGATATTTTGTTTTATTTGTATGTGCACATTTTTTATACAGGTCCTTGTCTAAATAAGACAAATTGAAAAGTGATCACAAATTTTATTAATGAAGCTGCAGCTGTTTCTAAGTAGAAACAATATATGATGTCATTTGTATGACAAAATTTATGGTACCAATATATTTATATCATGATATATATATACTTTTATTTGGGATGGTTGCCTACTTAGAGAGAAGTTCAATTACTGTTTACTTTATTTAGTAAATGTTTAGTTTGTTTTCATGAACATTTTACACATTGTTACTTGTAAGAGCATATGAAAATTGATTTCTCTTCCTGCATGTACCTTTATAGATTTTTTTTTTCGCCTGTGAAAGGGGTGATATATGTGATGTAGAATCACATATAGTTTTCTTAAATTTTACATTTTTTCTAAATTACAGTTAAAACTAATTTTTAATTAAATATCTATTTTATCTTTGTGTCTTATTTCAATCCCACAATAACTTTCCGTTAAAAAGTAAAGAAAGAAAACATGTATCATCTGCTGTATCAGTAAAACGATTCTCAGATAAAGAGTTCCTTTAGATGAATTTTCGGCTTCGCTAAAATAATAAAAGAAAGAATAAAGATCGAATGTGTTTGCGGTCAGTAAAATTTCATTTTCTCTCTGCGTAATGTTGAGCCTAACTTCTTTATTACATAAAAACTTTTCATGTACATGCTCTATATTTTGTCTATTGATAACATTCTCCCAAAACAGACATATAACGTACGATGTTGGCGCGAATTCTTTTTGGCGTATTTTTTTAGGACTGCCCATTTCTGGTTGCCCTGCATTAAATTCAAAATCATCTTAATTGTTTAAAGCGTAACAGAAAATTTCATGGTTATGATATCATTCACTTTTCATATGCTCCTTTCGCCAATTCTAAGATGCCAATGTGTGAATTCTGAATGAGAAAATTCAATTGCCTCTCTCTCCCTTCACGGACTCAGACATGTAAAGAAGGTATCTTAAAAAATGCTTACAGGCACCATCCCTAATTATTTCAGTAAGAAATGATTTAATTTTTATAACTCTACTTTAAATAAACAAAGTTCTCAAAAGGCATTTATTTTATTGATCACAGCCTACAACTTTAGCGAATGCATTTTTTTTTTTTTTTTGAAAAGAACCTGGTCGCAATACTTTAAAATACAGATCTACACTACAGGCCTCGTGATATTTTTTAGTAAAAAAATGACAAAATTTATAAGAAAAGCAATATCCATCATCACATTTTTTCCCTAAAAGAAAATGAAACATCCCGTTTCTCTTTCAGAAGAGGCGACAAAAAAGGGATACTTAATTTACTTATAGGGAAAAATCATAGAAAGACGAACATGTTCTGACGGTCACGGTGAAACTCCATAGACTTACAAAAGATGAATTTTCTGTATTCTGAACACCCCACTATTATGAACACTACTTTTGGTCCCCATTTCCACTCCATCTCTCTGTAAACTAAATGCGTGTTTGCAATCTGAATTCGAATTCTGTTCAGGGAAATTTTGAGAAACTGTTACGGATGAATAAAAAAGTTTAACAAACTCGATTAAAAAATAAACAGACAAAATCACTGCTAGATTGCAAGTACGTACTTGAAATTGCAATTTGTTTGAATACTTCAATTTGTTTGATAGAATATTCAGTTAAATGTTGGGGCAACTGTTGTCACATTCTTGTCAGCAGCCTGTTGTAACAGAAGCTATTTTATGACTTTTTTAATAGAAAATGTAGAAATTTAGTTTTAGATTAGTTGAAGACAATTACGGTAGGTTAAAATAACTCACTTCCATCATTCTTATTTCAAATAATAGTTCTAAATGAAATATTTTTAAGAACAGTTTAAATATGATATTTTAAAGATTAATTTTGGACTGTTTTCTTTGATTTATCAACTACTGAGTAAATGACAATTAAAGAAATTATTTGCTTATAATTTTGTTGCTATTTAATTTCAGCAGATTTTATTTTTCCCAAGATAGGACATTCATTAACACTTTAAGCGGTCTAACTGGGTTTTTCCATCGCATATTTTTGGATTCAAAGGTTTATTTAGGTCAAAATAAATATTACTTTTAATTTTATGATTTGTATATAATAAATAAATATCTATGATTGTAAAATACAAACTTACTATCAATACTTTCTGTAGCTTTTATTTTATAAATCATTAAAATTGCATGTAAAATTCTGCAGGATGCTTAAAGTGTTAAAGATTGTAGAAATCATGTTAATTTACTTTTTAAACTTAAGAGAAAGGGGATATAATAAAAATCCCGTAGCACCGACCTAATTTGATCAACTACCGGCTTGGTTACTGTGCATAGTAGTAGTAATAATGCATTTCCAATCTCTCTCTGTACTGAACATCCCTATAATCTGAACATTTTTGGACGGTCCCATGAGTATTCTGAATAAAGAGAGTCCACTGTATATACTTCTATAGTTTTTAATTGAGAAAGTGCATAGACAGACGATTTGAATTGAAGTCTACAGACAATGAATGGATTTTCCATTGAATTAGGATGCGGAGTAAAGAATTTATTGTTTTTTTCGTGTTGTTTAAACCAAGCGAAGGAATTTTGGCAAGTATTTCTCTTCAGATTTTTTGTTTTTTCTTGCGCGTCAGGATGGACACTTGTTTCTGTATTCGTATTAGCTTAATCTTTAATGTTATATAAGTTGTAAAAAATTTTATAGAGATTAATTAAATTTAACTGTTAAAATTTTTGATTTTGTGACATAATTGTATTTTTCAATAAACTTGCTTAGGTTTGGTTTTAATTTTTTTAAATCTTATATTAATAAAATTTTATTTTATTTATATTTTAGTGGCAATAATGTTTTCAAATTCATTTTATTTCATTATTTAGAACGCAAAATAGGCGGGTGTTCAAAAACCTGCAATTTTTAAACCGTAAGTGGGTTGAGGATAGGTTGTTTGTCTGATGAAGAACATACTTTCTAGTGTCTGCGTTTATTTTACTTTTGAAAATTTCATAAATAAATATTTTAAATTTAGATATATACTTTCTTTCTAAATTTATACTATGTTTGCATTTATTTATTAAGGGATTAAATACTCAGATATACATAATATAAATAGTTCACATTGAAAATGCATAACTGAATTAAAAACTATTTTTAAGCTATTCATACTCATACTCAGTAATACTTATGAATTCTTTAGTGTAACCATGTATATATGATCCAGCCATGTATGAAATTTATTTATTTATTTTTACTTGAAAGCTAATATCCTCTTAATCCCTTGGGGTCGAGCATCAATATACGAGTCGCATAAGTTACTCAGAATTCCTGAGTATTCGAAAATACACCAGTATATTTTCATTGTACATTTTACCTTATGTAATTCGAAAATTTTCACGATTCAATTAGACCAAAACTTTCGACATAAAAAGCCGGCGAGGAAAAACAAATTCTGTAAAAATTCTGTAAAAGAAAAATTCTGCAAAAGACTCTCGTTCCGAAGGGGTTAAAGAAAAGCTAATACGATGGTAGAAAATTGTTAAAAGTTTTTTGCGTTGCACGGTCTGGATGGCATTTATTTATTTGTTCATTTTTTAAGTTCGGATCTATCGCTATACATGTGGGCTAGAGCTAGTTTTATTTTTATTCATTGTTTATTTTTTGTATCTTCTGCAAGAGAAAGTAATTTTAGATAATTAACACTCTAAGATATGTCTGATTCATTCCGCATACTACAATTATTGCAATCAGAAGGAATGTACTACTCGAATGTATATTCGAGTAAAATGATAAAACAAGAAAGATAATTTATTGTTATGTTTAATGTAAGAAAAGGGCATTTCTTTATTATGTATAAGCTTCTATTTTACTTTGTTCTTGGCTGTTCTGATGATTAAAAGTATTATTATGAAACAAATTAAGTGATAACATTACATTGTTTTTCGCATGGTACGCATCAAAGCATACAGGAGATTTTAAAGGTTTTAGTACATACATTTCCTAAAGCACTGTTAATTAAATTTAGAGATGGAATTTTTTTTTCATTAAATGAGATACATATTACTTTACAAAAAAATTTATAAAGACTTCTTGAAAGTTCTTAAAGCGTACAGACCCTGTTTCAGATAGCAATCGATACTTCAATACAATTCACTGTTTTTTAACCAAAAAATTCCTTTACATTCCAGAGATTTTCCGTTTTGTTCCGAAAAAAATGGTAAGTTTTGTAGAATCTGCGGAAAATTTTCTGTCAAAAAACAGTGAATTGTATTTGCGTAACATTTGCCAGTACAATCTCGATAAAATCATCTTTTTTTTTTTTTTTTTTTTTTTTTTTTTTTTTTTTTTTTTTTTTTACAGTGTACTACCAATTGTTTAAAAAATACATTTGATCACCAAATAATAATAATAATAATAATGATTGCCATTTATTTGTATATTGCGGTAGATTTTTTATTTTAAACTTGATATAAGTTTCGTGAAATGGCATTCATTTCTAAATGGAAATAATTATTGCTACATTAAATAGAAACAAAAATTTTACATCCAGGAATTAAAAACAAATGTAATTCTGATAACATTTACATATGCTTCAGAAACGTATCATCAG